>QJPP01000076.1:0-600000 GCA_003996215.1 Jaltomata sinuosa
ATTAAAATTAACCCCCCCCCCCCCCCCCCCCCCAACCCAATGGTAATAATATTTCACCGACTTTTTTATAACTTATTACTTGACCCTAATTGAAGAATCCTAATTCTTAACTTGAAGATTCTTAATTCCTCAACCAACGCGAAGTTCAAGCTCAATTCTTTATGTAAAGGTAACTAATTTCTTTAATTTCTCACCCAAAGTTTTTCATTTTGATTACTTCTCTTTTATCTATAATTTCTCACTAACAGTAATGTTTTTCTCATAAATTTTTTATCTATTATTCTAAATATTTTCGTATTGAGCTGAGGAGTGAGGACCTACATAATTTTTTGTATTTTTAATTTATCTCTTTTTTTTGTTAATTAGGTGTGTTATAACGGCTAAAATAAATTTGAGTAGGCTTTATAAGTAAAAGGAAAATCATGAATTGAAAGAGATGCGATATAAATATGATTTTGTTCTACCTTTGTTGACCTCTTAAATCTCAAAAAGTTTTAGTAGAAATATTAGAATTATCCATATAATAGGGTAAATACGTTTTTTTTTTCAACAGTTACATCTTCAAAAGTCCCATACTAATTTATTTTCTTGTTTTGTTCATTTTAGAATTTTAGATCATGCAAATTTTTATTTTGGAAGGATGACTAAATTAATTCAAAATTCAAATCTGTGATTCCTAAACTGTTGAAAAAGATTGGTGAGCTTGAACAAAGAATTCAAGATTCTAAAAAAGTTAAAGTTTCTCAAAAGATTGATTATAAGCTTACTAGGACAACCAACTCTACCAAAAAAAAAATAGATATGTACAATATAAAGCTACAATTGAATAGTGTTCAAGATGATTTGAAGAAGATAAAAATAAATGAAAAGAAATGAAAAGGCAAGTTGACTAAGTCTAAGAAAAGGAAGAAATAACTTTAAATTACTCTTTTGTGTATTCTTACTTTAAGTATGAGTATTGTATTTCACATGTACTTAAAAGGAGATCAAAGAAAGTTGCTATAAGCTCTTAGTGCAATTATTTTTTCTCATATTATAAGGGGTTGCAATTGAAGATTTTGTAAATAAGTTATTGATTTTGTGTAATAAATTGGTGATGTTTCTTTAGCTTGTTTGTCTCTTTCTTTTGTTATTTTTTACCAATAATACATGAATTGGTAATTATTATTTTTTTGGTATTGTAATTGAAGGTTTGGTGAATAAATTGCACAATTAATATAGTGTCATTATTATCTACACAAAATTATTTAAAATATCACAAATTAATACAGTCATTGTTAAAAAATTATATGTGTAATCATAATTGTAGATTAAATACACAAAATATTAAATAAAAAAGACAATCACAACTGAATAATCATTAATCAAACTAATTAAAATAGTAGTACATTTATAATTGTCGAAGCATAAAATCACTAACACAAGCAACTAATAAATTTAAGTTCAGTCACAACTGTCAAGCTTATTATAGTCATAGCTATCAAATCACTGTCTTAAATGTGATCATAACTATCAAATTAGTAGAATCAATTAACACCAATAAATTATAATTTCTACATTGCAGTCACAAAAATATATAAAAAAAAATTAGTTACATTAGATGTTGAAGCTTTCTTGATTTAAATGCGCAACTTGAACCTTGTTTCAGATTACTTTTTTCTTCTTATTTCTTCAAGTTGCTTGAAGGTCACTTCTTCTTTTTTCTTTCATTTTACAACAAATTTTAGTTATACCTTATTGAAGACTCGATATTTATAAATTTTTCGCTTGACATTTCAAGTTGCTCAAATGAATATAAATAATTAGTATTAGTTAAGTATAAATAAATGAGAAATAAATTATAGTAAATGATATATAAGAAAATTTTACATTAATGATAGCGTAATCACTTTGAGTGTGTAGTATTCTCATTTTCGCCATCCTTGATTTATTAGTACCCTCACCTTGAAAAAGAAATAAAATATTAGATAAATCAATTAATTTAGAATATATACATAAAGTAGAGTAGAAACTGCAAAAACTACATTACTTATTTTGTTGAATTCTTTGGTCTATTTTTTTTCTAGTTGGAGCATCAATATTTGAACCCTTGATTCTACCCTCACTCTAAAAATAAAATAAAATATTAGATAAATTAACTAATTCAAAATATACATATAAAGTAGGTAGAAACTACATTACCTGTTCTGTTGAATCAAAATAATCTGCCCCTTTCTCTTTTAATTGGAGCATCAATATTTGAACCTTGAATCTACTTTTTTCTCTTTCAGCAGTAAGTGCTAATATAGCAACATAATCAGAGGATGAGGTTGGACCAGCAAAGCTTATACTTAGATTAGTAGCATAGATTGAGCTGGGGCTTATACTTGAATTAGCAGCATAGGTTGAACTTAGGCCAATAACTTTGATTTAATTTGGGCCAGTAATAAGAGCACCTCTAAAACATTTTCTTTTGTTATGACCCTTGTTATGATAAGTGTTGCATGACATCTTAATCCCCTTTTTAGATAATTTTTTAATTTTGAAAATTTCACCTTACACTTTTCTACTAACCTTGCTAGGCCTGCTGGGTATATTTTTAACTAAAAATATTATGATAGAAATATTTTATGATTGTGGTCACATTTTTGTATTCAGAACTAACTGAATAAAGTTGTTGTATGTCTTCATATAAGTTTTTCTCTTGTAGTAATGAAAAATAGGGTGAACTGATTTCAACTTTTTATGATAAAGAGAAGCTACTGCATAAGGACATAAAATATCTTTCAACATTCATGCTTTACTACTATAAATCTGTCTAGGCAGATCCACAGTATGTCTGTAACCATCGTGAAGCACTTCATATCCTGTATTAGAATTTTATGCAATGCTACATTTCATAGGCTTTTTGTGTTTTCTGTCAGAACTTTCATTGCCATGGGAGAAATGTCACAGATTCAAATGTTGCAAAATTCTCTCATCTGTCTTATTACACATGTACTATCTGAATTAGATCTAAGTAACTCATCCCTATAATCTAACATTCTTTCAAATTCAAAAACATAAGCACCCATCAGCTCCTTTAACGCTTTGTTTCTTGCTCTACTATACACTATTCTCCCAACATATAAATTCACTTTCTTTTTAATAAGTAGTTAAAACTTAAAAATTTTGATATTGAATTATTTTTTTGGCTTTTCATTATAATGATTGGATAAAAATTTGATATTTGTAAAACTTATTTCTGTCATTAAAGTTATATTTGTGAATTGAATTATATGTCTTCATAATGAAATTGTTTGTTCTAGAATCAAAACTAGCATATAGAAGTCAAGGACAACCAGTTATACATTTAACCTTTATTCATGTATGTTCATTCACATACTTCTCAATAGAAACATATTCATCAATAACATATTTGGTAACCACAGTTTTAAATTCATTCACACTTTCAAGCACAAAATTCTATTCTCACATTACTTTTTGACAGTTTGCATAAAATACAATTTTATTTATCTTTTTTCTTCTTCTTGCTTTTAACAAACCTCTCCTTCATTATCACTATAATCATTTGTATCAATTTCAAAACTGATAATTTCATCTGAGAGATAGAAAGGCTCATCACCAGTTAATTTATTTATCATTCACAATATTTTTATTACCACCTACAAATTCATTATATTCAACATCTGGCCTTTTTCTCCTATTCCTAATTTAACATGTGTTGGCACATGAACTTTTTCCCCATCTTCCTTCTCTTTCCATATCTCCTTTCCTCCCTAAAAGCTCTAAGCTCTTCATTTATATTACTCCCATCATATAATTCTCCATCCAATGATTTTATATCTGAGTTTAAATCAGATTCAACTTTATCAGATTTACACCTAATTAGTAGTAGAAACAGTAGGAGGCTGGACAATGGGAGGGATGGGAGCAACAAAAAATTGAACAAAGGAAGGAATATCAGCAATAGAATTATGAAAAAAAGATAGAGTATTTAAAATAGTAATAAGCTGAAAAAAAGGAGAAGATAAAGCATTATTAGAAGGTTGGATAAAGGGAGGGATTGCATCAATGTGAGATGATTCTAACTCAGCCTTTACATCAAAAGCAACATTAGCCCCATTGTTTTGAGTTACTCCCTCAATAACACCGATGTATTGATCAATCTTTTTCTCAAAAGAAGCACCACTTCTTTCACATGAGTTTCATATTCTAATAAATGTGAGGCCAAAAGAGGATTAGCAATTATGTAATATATAAATGCTTTCAAAAGATCTCCATCACTCAAACATTCACAAATTATATTTGTTTTTCTGTCTAATTTAATTTCTATCAAAGAAGAATCATTAGGCAATCTCATATATAATAGGCATTGTTCAGGTTCATAACCTAAACACTTCACATAATTCCTCAATTCAAAATAAGACAAGTTATCTATATCAACAATCTAAAAACTCAGTGATTTCTGCACTAACATTTGATATTTCCCCCCTTTTTTCCCCACCCTTTTTTAAAACTCCACCGTAGTGAATTCTTAAAGTAATCAGAACAAAAGATATTTTAAGAACCTAAAAATAGTATAAACACAAAAAGACATTCAATCCTTGATTACGATCAAAATAACGATCACCAGTGTAAAGTTTGACCCTTGATCACGATCAAAATAACGAAATACGTTACGGTAAATAAATGTTCATATGATGCTACGAGAATAAGTATCACAATTTTTTTTATTATATATGGAAGACTTTACCCAATCATTAACACGGTAAATATAAAAAAAAGTTAAAGATGAAAAGAAATTCCAGATCAAATTGCAAGAGAAAAGTAAACGAAAAAAAATTAAAATAGATATGGGCTAACCTTTTAACATTGAAAACCACGAAATAGGTGTAACACATCAGATGATCTACCAAATGATACTTAGGACTCAGATGACAAAATAAGTGCAACCTTTGAACTAAGTGATTGTAATCATCGAATTTATCACAATATAACAATAAAACTTCAATTATAGGTGTAAAATAGGAAGATCAACTCCAATGCACTATGTAATGGAGCATATTTTGAAATAATCTCTTCTATTTAGGTTGGAGTTTACGAAAAGTCTTTTGCTATTTTTCGTGACTTTTCAGATTCTATACGGGTGAGGTGAAATGAAATGGGTTTAGGTAAAAAAAATGGGTTTGGGGTTAAAAGGTTTAGGAAATATAATTTAGCTGGTAATTAATTTTATTTAATACGTGACATCACCAAAATGCGTATGTCTACCACTCAATTCATTAAATCTGGGTCTGAGTGAAGGGAGAGGTAAATAAATTCACTTTTATGTAGTGTAAGTATGCAAGCAATCGCTATGATAGTTGGAGTGTGTATTTAATTTTTTTGAAACAAATTAGAGGTGAAATTGATATCTTTTCTCATTATTTAAACTATTATTCTATATAGTGACTTTGATGTTTTTAAGATGATTTTATGAATAAGAGTAAATACGTGTAAGGTCCATGTTCTAGGGTACAAGGGCACAAATACAATCATTTTTTTTTTCAATTTTATTATTTTGAGTTGTGCATAAGAATTTGATTAAAAAAATCTTTAATTACCAATTTTGTTTTAAGGGCGTAAGTGAGTCAAAAAGATAACCAAAGCAATATTTTCAACAAAATAAATGAAGGAAGGGTATTTTTTCGATAGTATTCCCTTTTTTCGTTATAAAGAAAAAAAAGGTGAAAAATACCAAATTGACAATAATACCCCTACACCTCATCACCAAATTGACAAAATCAACCCTCTTTGCCCGGGCAACGGGCAGAGAGTAGTACGAATTAGGGCCAAATTGGGGGACTGAAATCACAGGCAGTATATAAAATAGGCAGACAGCTTATTGTTGTGTTGTATTTTCACAGTTTTGAGATTAGCTTCTTCGCCTTCAAACTCCTAAAGAAGCAGAAACAGATAAGCATAAATTTGTTTAATTTTTTAGGGTATGCAAATCCCCCCAATATACTCATATCTTCTTCTTCTTCTTCATATACATATACATATATGTCTTCTTCTCACATACTCTATTTCTGCCCTTTATCATTTCCACCCATACTCAGTATACAAGGTTTTTTCCTTTTGCCCTTTTATTCATACCCTTTTTTTTGCCCATTAAATTTTACCATGTATTATATTTTTTGAATTTACATTTAAAAGAAACATTGTTAGATGTGTGTACAGAATTACCTATGTTAGGGTTTTGTTACTGATTAGTTTTTCTGTGTGCATTTGTTTTTTTGTTGATTTTTTTGAGCTCTATAGGTTTTCAAGTGTTTTTTTTTTGGATCTTCGATTTGTAAGATTTTGATTTGGGAGCTCGAATTTTCACTAAGGGTTCAGGAAGAGGTAAACATACAAAGAAATTCAGGATTTAACATCTTACTATGTATACATTAAAAAAAATTCTTTAAACCTTATATAGGTATAGTTTAACTTTTTGACTAACTCCGTTGTGGTACCCTGGCTCCGCCCCTGTATGTTTTGTTTACCATTTTCATTTGGGTCTTTCTCAGTGGCGGAGACTGAATTTTCACTGAAGGTTTATGGTAAACATTCGAAGAAATCAAGGGGATTCAACATCTTACTATGTATACATAAAAAACACTTTTTGACCTTATATATAGTGTAATTTTTTGACTAATCCCCTTGTGGTACCCTGGCTCCGCCCATGTATGTTTTGTTTACCATTTTCAAAAGGATAAAAAAAGATTTTGTTTTGGGCCGCGGGCGTTTTCATATTTTTAGCTTTGATTTGAACTTGTCAGGTACCTGAATTGTGAAGTGTATTCATAGTTATATGTTGGTAAAGAGCTTTTGTCTTTATATAGGCATATTGAGCATTTGATTATTTTGTTATTTTTGAGCTCTGGGTTTTGCAAAAAATATATCCTTTTCAGATGTTTGATTTCTAAGATTTTGTTTTTGGGTTGTTGTCATATTTTTTGGCTTTGATTTTAGCGCCTTAGGTATCTGAATTGTTAAATGTGTTCTTAGATATATGTTAGTACTAAATTGGTTGAGTTCAGTAAAGAGCTTTTGTCTTTCTATAGGCATATTGAGCATTTGATTATTTCTACAGGGTAGGGTGTATGCTTTGTCCCACTTTCTTTAGCATTGTGTTTTGGCTTCTTTTCAATTGTTGTTTTCTTTTTTCGAACTGCTTTTACTTGAGCTGGTCTATTGGAAACAACCTCTCTGTCTCCCAAGGCAGAGGTAAGGTCTGGGTACACACTACCCTGGGTATGTTGTTATTTTTGAGCTCTGGGTGGCAGTCTAGAGCCCTGTGTTTGTCGTAGTATTAGCCTAGTTTCTGGCTTTTGGTATAATCTGCTGTTTACTATGCTTAGGTTATTGCACTATGTTGTTGATGTTACAGTTCCTTGCATGTATGCTCTACATTGCTTTCCTATTAGTTGTCATGCTTTCTTCACTGCCATTTTCCCTTTCCATTACTACTTTGATTTGCTTCACTTGAGTCGAGGGTCTTTCAAAAACAACCTCTCTACCTCCACGAGGTAGGGGTAAGGTCTGCGTACACTCTACCCTCCCTAGACTTCACTTGGTGGGATTTCACTGGGTATGTTGTTGTTGTTGGGTTTTCAAAATTATCTTATTCGAATGTTTGATTTCTAAGGTTTTGATTTGGGTCGTTCTATTACCATTCTCGAAACGAAAAAAAAAGATTTTGTTTTGGGTCGTTTTCATATTTTTTAACTTTGATTTTAACTCCCCAGGTACCTGAACTGTTAAATGTGTTCATAGTTATATGTTGGTACTAAAATTGGTTGAGTCCACTAAAGAGCTTTTGTCCTTCTATAGGCATTTTGAGCACTTAATTATTTGGAATTTGTGATGTGGCCTTTTAATTCGGTTCAACACTGCCATCAGCCATGTGTGGTACATGCACCTCACTAGTTCGAAACTGGCTGTTGCACTAGGTCTAGTATTTAAGTAAAGAAGGGTTGAGGGGTGAACCCATTATCCACTGAAACTCTTTTGCTAATTGTATTAATGTTGACTAAAATCCTATATATTTTCTTGAACAAGCTGCAGAGATATTTTGTTGAGATTTACTATAAAGTTTATGGCCAATTTTTTTTACTCTTCTTTAAGACTGTTCTATAAAACAGTGAAGTCTAAGGTGGCAGTTGCTTCAAAAATTGGAAGAAGAGTTAGATTTTTGATTTTTGCAAAAACTGAAAAATTCTCTCTCGGTGTTTGGTTGAAAAAATAGATTTTGCAAGATAAGTGAAAATTCTTTTTCTTCTAAAAGATGTTTTTCAAAGTTTGAAGCAAACTCCATCTTATTAAGGCCAACCTTTTCTTTTTCTTTAAAAAGCTAACACAAATGTGGTCTGCAGGCATTATTAGGGACCTGCTGTTTATTTGTTGGATGAGAAGATCTGCTGCACGAAACAGTCATGGCAGAGAATACTGAAATTGATGACCGTGTGGATCTTGATGATGAAAATTACTCTGAGGAGGATGAAGATGCAGAACTGATAGAAGATGAAGGAGCTGGAGAAGTCGGTGATGAAAATGGCGAAGAACAATCATATGATTCTGGAGGTGGAGATGGAGATAGTGGGAGAGAGCAGTCTCCAGAAGCAGATATGGGTGATGTTCCGGAGCCTGCTGCAGATGAAGAAAAGCGTAGTGCTTCTCTCACTGAAGAGGACAAAAAAGAGCATGCTGAACTTCTAGCTCTCCCTCCACATGGGTCTGAGGTTTTCATTGGTGGTATTCCTCGAGATGTTTCTGAAGAAGACTTGAGGGATCTCTGTGAACCACTCGGCGAAATACATGAGGTAGTTCCAATTACTAATCTGGAAGTAATGTGAAAGTTTTGCAACAGACATATGTTTGTGACATACTTCAATTTGTCTGCTTTTCCCTAATTGTGGAATCATGTGAAAGTTTTGCAACAGGCATATGTTTGTGACATACTTCAATTTGTTTGCTTTTCCCTAATTGTGGAATCGTCTCATATCTTGGCAGGTCAGAGTCATGAGAAACAGGGATACTGGTGAAAGCAAGGGTTTTGCCTTTGTAGCATTCAGAACAAAAGATGAGGCACAAAAGGCTATTGAAGAATTGCATAACAAAGAATTCAAGGTGATTTCTGCATCCACACTTGTCTTCATTGATCATATTTTTCTGTTAAAGATTTTCCTAGAACTCTATCTTCTCTTTTAGTGTAAGTGCATAATTTTGTGATTCATTTGTTTGTTTTGTGTTTATTATCAATCCAGGGAAAAACCTTAAGGTGTTCGCTATCAGAAACTAAATACAGATTGTTCATCGGTAATGTACCTAAGAGCTGGTCTGATGACGACTTCAGAAAAGTCATTGATGGGACTGGTCCTGGGGCAGAAACAATAGAACTCATAAAGGTGTGTTTTGACGTCCTAAACACTTACATAAATTGTTGCGACCCCATCATGGTCATCTCATGGACAATTATAAACTTCTAATATTTGACTGAAGGATCCTCAAACCCCAGCACGTAATAGGGGTTTTGCTTTTGTTGAGTATTACAATAATGCCTGTGCGGATTACTCTCGGAAAAATATGGCAAGTGCAAACTTTAAGCTGGAGGGAAATTCACCAACTGTCACCTGGGCTGATCCAAAGATTACACCCGATCATTCTTCTGCCGCTGCTCAGGTACAAAACCATATTTCCCACAGTTACATGAGTAGCTTTTATGAGATCTTAAGCAAATGCTCTTGATGTGTTTTTAGTTTTAGTTGGTTGTTTTCTCCGAGTGTCAAATGTCACATGCTTGATGTTTAATTGTTATTATGAACCCTTACCAACAACAGAATGATCAGTCCCTTAATTCTTTTTCCTATTGTGTGTTTATGAGTTTTTCTTTCCAGTTGTGGTCCTGTTGGCTTGAATGCAATATGCTTACCCCTCCATATTTCCAGGGAAAAAATAAAATTTTCTTTTTTTTTTTTGTTGGTGGGGGGGGGGGGGGGGACCAACTTCTTTTCTTTGTTTACTTCATGTGGGCGTGGCTAGGAGTGGGAAGAGGGATACGGCTGGTATTTGTGATGTGCGTAAAACTTCTCAACTTAAAAAGTTCTGAACTTATTGTCATTATATATTTGAGCTGCATTAGATACTATTGAGCCAGAAAACTGTGGTTATAGCTCTAACTTTTTGGTTCTCTGGGCGTGCTGTAACCATAGGTGGGGCAGAGTTGTGGCGGGTAGCTTTACTGCCGAAATCATACTACAATGATTCTGTTGATAACTAAAACTCGTAAACCTAGTGCCCCTGCTAATGATACTCTTATGATTATGGAATAGTTGAGTGATAGCGGAATTAATGGAAGAACAAGTAAGAAACACAAAATAAAAATAGATGAAGGTGTAGAAATAGAAGTTTGATACAAAATTGAATTGAATAGGCAAATAAGCTGAATACCTCCTTTCGGGAAATTTCAATTAAGCACCAAAAGCATTTGGAACCCTCGAGGCAATCAAGTCAAGCAAGCACCAAGGAAGTACAACCTATATTCATCAAAGGCTAGCTAAGAATGAAGAGAACCCCTTAGGAAACTATTTATATTATGGGTTATATTGGTCGTAAATAAGTACCCAAATTAACCTTGAAAGTAGGACTAAGAATAGCTCATCCTAGGATCCTATTCCGCCGTTTGGAATGCAAAGCGCAGGGGGCGCTTCTGGTCTGAGTGTTCACTGGCCCAAAAGCATTGCCAATTTCGTGGGGTGGGTGGGGGTGGGGGTGCTTTTGGGGGTGGAATGCATCGCCTCCAGTCTGTTGCCAAAAAGGTCAGTGCAAAATTGAGGGCGCTTTTGACTGCCACTCTCGAAACTCTTGGCCTTTCGTACACCTGTTCTCTTGAGTTGAGTCCTTGAGCACTAATTGGGTCATATTGTATGCTTCAATAGGCTCCTCCCGTGGTCTTCTAAGCATCCAACCACTTCAAAGATAGTTGAGGGTCTTCAAACTCTTGTTGAGTATCTTTGCCGGACTTGGTGTTGGGCTAGGTACTTTTTGTGCTATCATCAAGGTAGTGCGTGCAAGCTGGCATGGTCACTACTATTATAACTCCAAAAGAAAAAGATTAGTCATAGTGAGCTAGATCACATATTTGGTATGATGTTAGGTTTCTTGATGTATTGTCCAATCCAATACGAATCAATTATCTGATTGAAGATTCACCCGTACAAAACAATGAAACCTTTTCTATCAGTGTTATTAAGGGACGAAGCTATGCGAAGTGCGGTGGGTGAAGCCATGCACTTTAGATAAATGTGCGCTTAAAAGAATGACACACAAAGTGGTTCTAATGAGGAACGGTCGGTTTTTTTAATGACATCTTTGAGGAGTTGATAAACTATTGACATTGTTCCAAAATTTAACGTTGAAGTTAGTATTTTTATTGAAATTGGATTAGTATATTCCTAAAGTCATATACTGTTTACCTGATCAAAAAAAAAAGAAAGAAAATAAGTCATAAAAAAAAAAAAAGGTCATATGTATCGAATTTTATTATTTTCTATAGTAGTGGTCCGGCCCTTCCCTGGACCCCGCGCATGGCGCGAGCTTAGTGCACCAGGTTGCCCTTTTTATTTTTTTATTTTCTGTAAATAGTGCGCTTCACATAATGAACCATGCTCATCACTTCTCGTTTTTCGCTCCAAATCCCATGGGACCTTACTGCTTCTTTGTGCTTTTTGCTCCTAAAGGACACTTTTCTATCAACCCTTTTCTGCTAGTTTGCACATTGTATTACATATCTTTTGTTGTCTTTTCCAGGTTAAAGCACTTTATGTGAAGAACATTCCAGAAAACACACCTACTGAACAGTTGAAGGAATTGTTCCAACGTCATGGCGAAGTTACCAGAGTTGTTATGCCGCCAGCCAAGGCTGGTGGTAAAAGAGACTTTGGATTTGTCCATTATGCAGAAAGGTCAAGCGCTCTGAAAGCTGTTAAAGACACTGAAACATATGAAGTTAATGGTAATGCTTCTAGACATGTAAATACCAAGTGGAACACATACATTGCATAAAGGAAAACTCAGGATCTACATCTGAGTGTTCCATTGACCTCTCACTTCTCCCCTTCTCAACAAGGAACATAATAAATCATGAGAGACAGGAAGGGTGAGGGCTTTTTTTTTTTGTTTAGGGGGTGGGGGGGTCTCTAGAACTGTCAGTGGTCCATATCTAATTCTTTCGATTCTCCTTTGAAGGTTATCTAGACACACACACCCCTTCCAAAAAAAAAAGAAGAAGCGGGGGGTAGGGGGAGGAAGAACTAAAGAAAATAAAAACAGATTGAAGTAGTTTGTTCATTGTCAGGGCATACCTAAATGTGGCTTGAGATATGTTTATGTTTATTTTTTGTTTAAAAAGTCCTTGATGATCTGAGAATTTTCATTTGTATATGAGACTTCAAAAAAAAAAGTGGGGGGGGGGGGGGGGGGGGGGGGGAGAAGAACTAAAGAAAATAGAAACCGGCTGAAGCAGTTTGTTCATTGTCAGGGCATACCTAAAGTGATCAATGAATAGAGATGAATGTGGTTGAAGTATGTTTTTTTTTTGGTTTAAAATGTCCTTTATGATCTGAGAATTTTCATTTATATATGAGACTTCAAAAAAAAAAAAGGGGGGGGGGGGTGGGGCTAAAGAAAATAGAAACCGATCAATAAGTAGACATGTTTTTTGTTTGTTTAAAAAGTCCTTGATGATCTGAGAATTTTCATCATTTGTATGAGACTTCAAGGATCTATTTAGGAACTTTTAGTATCAGCTGAGGCATTGTGTTGAACAATTCCTATTTTGCTATAATTGATATTTACTAAATCCAGTTGGAAAATTTAGTAATGAAAGTTGAAACTCCTATATACATAAAATGTAGACATATTCTGTTATATCATAGATTATGTCTTGAAGTTAGGAGGATATCATAAAGAGATTACAAAGAAGAAATGCTGATAAGTGTTGTCAGGAGTGTGAGGCCCTATTTTGTTTTTGTGCCGACCGTGTTGTCAGGAGTGTGAGGCCTATTTTGTTTTTGTGCCGACCTTGTGGTGAAAGCAATCCAGATATAGCCTGTATTTCGATCAACTCTCATCCTGTGTAATCATTTTTAGGACTTTGAAGAAATATGTCTAGAGTTTGAACTGTACTATTTACTTCAGTTGTCAGGAATGTGGTGCCTCTGTTTCTGAGTCAAAGCAAACTGACTATCTGAATGTAGCCCATTTTTCGCATCACCTCATCCTCTATAATTTCTTTTTACAAGATTTTGAAACAAGTATTATGGTTTGGGCTGAAAAAAAAGTAAGATTGGCTTAGTCTCATTGTGATTGAGATGCTCTTTTTCTTCTTTTTTCCATCTGACCTTGGGGTGTAAGCGATCTATATTCAGCTCATTTTTTATCAACTTTATGACACTGCAAATGTTTCCTTTCAAGAGTTCGAAACAAATAAGTTTCAAATTTGAGACTATCAAACTACGGTCGACCCAATCCCATTGTAATGAATAATGCCTGTTTTTTTTTTCCAAAGCAAACTGACTTTGGGGTGAAACTCTAGATATATCCCAGTTTTGGATCAACTCTCATCTGTGTATGTTCTTTTTCCCTTTCAAGATTTTGAGACAAGTTTCACACCTTAGGTCTGTACTGAAACTAAAATCAACTCAGTTCAGTTGTCAGGACTGTGGTGTGTATTTCTGAATCCCGTGACCATTATAGCCTTTCCTGGATTATGTCATCCTGTGTAAATCTGTTTAAAGACTATGAAGCAAGTTAGGAAGTCTCTCATCATTGTATTGATATATGCTGTGTAAATACTTTTAGTTTCTCTCTCTGAATTATATTCTAGAATTTCCCTGCGCATTTAGTTGTGTGATCTCATTTAATTGGTCTAAAATTTTGATGTAAAATTGTGGAATTATACGGACAGAACATACTTTGATGGTTTTGTATTGCCACACTATGTTGCCCGGACTCTCCCTACATATCGCCGCACCCGTATTGGGTCCTCCAAAAATGTACTACTTTTGGAGGATCCGACATCCACCCGTCGACATTTTTGAAGAGTCCGAGCAACATAGTTACTGCATAGCATGGAGGGCTACTTAACTTTTTAAGAATGGAAATACCACGAGCACGAGGTTCCTTTTCCCACTAGGATTATGTTATTACTGGATTTAGTTAAAAATGCCGTGCATCTTTGTTTAGTCTGGTTTTGTCACAGTGCTGAAATTTACATTCATGGTTCACTGTATGGTGCTTCTCTATTCAGAGGGTAACATTACTTAACATGTTAGTTTACGATAGTGATATAAACTTATATAGTTCTCTCAAGTGAAAAATTACTCCATGATTCCCTGCTCTACTATTTTTTGATATGAGCTGAAAAAGCAGTTAGATACTTCCCCTGAATATGTTTGAGTTCTGTGTTTGCTGTTGTATTTCAATCAATCTGTCCACGATGCCTCAGCTGAAACTTGTTGGGGTCACCTGAATTCTCTATATACCAAGCTAGTTTTTCAGCGATGTATTTTCTAGGCAAATAACGCCAAGTGGATATGGATTGCAGGTCAGATGTTAGAAGTAGTTCTTGCAAAGCCTCAGACTGAAAAGAAGTTTGATGCAGCCAGTCCTTACAATGCGATGCCACATCATAATTATATTCCTCATCCAGGATATGGTGCATTTCCAGTAAATCCGTATGCACCTCTAACTGCTGGGTATGGTGCTGCTGGTGGGTTCCAACAGGTATTTTCTGTGTACTTCATGTCTTCATTGTCGATTCTTCACATTGTCATTGATCGTATTCATCTCATAGACTATTATTCTTTAGCAGCCTATGATATACGGTAGAGGACCGATGCCATCAGGTATGCAAATGGTGCCAATGGTTCTACCAGATGGTCAGATCGGCTACGTTCTGTAAGTTCCTATAAATATTAACATCTACTTTGGTTGCCTCTAGCTTGTATTCTGAAATATCAGTTTAAAGTTTCTTGATCACTAGTGTAATCTCATTTTTTCGTATACTGGAGACTGGATGATTGCATTATAACTAGATGATGTTCAGATAAATGGTGAAATATCTTAGAAACACCGAGGAAGTATTGACTGTGCATAGAATAGAGCAAACCTTTTACCCTTGTGATATTTCCCATGCAGGCAGCAGCCAGGAGTTCAAGCACCACCTGTTCGGCCTCGGAGGAATGACAGGAACAATGGTTCTGGTGGACCTCAAGGACGAGGTGGATCCAGTGGTAGCGGAGATGATTCCAACCGTGGTAGACGTTATCGACCATATTAGAGCGGTGAAACGTTGTAGTTGCTTGATAGTTAGATTGAACGCCGGACCAGTAATCCAGGACATCTATTTCCCCTTCCTTTATAAAAAGGAAACTAAATTAAAAAAGTTAGACCAATCTCAGCAACTTAATGTGCATTGTAACTAAATGATGTTGGAGATGCTTTGGGCGTTCCATAATCTTTCGTCTGCTTGACTTTTAGTTCATAAATTGCTTCTCCAGTGTGAGTGAATTGTTGAGATGAAATGCTTAGTCTCCTGTAGCTTCACTGTTTGTCGTAGTAGTAGTATAAGATTTGGATTTTAGATTGAGCAAGCAGCCTCAGCCCTCTGGCTCGAAACTGCAAGTCCGCGAGTGCGTAAAATTGTTTCAGGGACATTGGGTTTGTTGGCATTCTTTGCTTAATCTAACCTTGTTGTGTTCCAATATTATAAACATGCTTCTCAACTTTAAACTGGTTTTTACTGGCAATAGTTCCTTCAAAACAGTACACAAACTAGTTCATCGGTTTGTGAAGATATTAATGAAATACTTTTAAGCAATTAATCTGTGAGGTAAGAGATGCAGATAATAACTAGTCCTACTCATTACGAGTATAAATCACTAACATTGAATTATGGAATCAAATTTTGGAAATTTCAAATTGAAATGACACAAGGTGTTGATCATTCGAATCAAATGCCAATAATTTATCACTTGAGTATCAAATTACAGGGTTTTGCATGTGAAGAATGCACTAAAATCACAATAAAAAAGCAAAACTAGTTTAGTGTCAATAAATTTATTTTATATCTTTTACATAATATTAAAAGTGATAATATTTACTTAAAATTTACTTAATGAATAATACTTATAATTATAAGCATTACAGAGAGAGAACTGATAATTTTTTTTTACTTAAAAGATACCTATAAATAATTAATTGGTCAAAATCAAATCAAGAATATAAAAGGACACCTAAAGTTAAAGGAGTTTGAAGTGCAACATAATTTCAAATAATAGTAAAAGACGATTTTGTCTAAAGCAGAGTGGGCAGTCAACATTTCTAAGGACGTTTACATTTTTAATATAATACTCCCCCGTTTTAATTTGTTTGACCTACTTATTTTTTAGTTTGTTTCAAAAGAATGACCCTAACCCTTTTTAACAACTCTTTAATTCAATTTTTCCACGTGACATGTTTAAGACCACAAGATTAAGGGGTATTTTGGTCATTTGACATATCTTCGATTTAAGATCACAAGATTCAAAAGTGTTTGTTTATATTCTCAAACTCCGTGTACAAATTGAAACGGAAGGATTATAGATTTTTTTCATGTGTACATGTATGTTAGTATAGGTTGGTGAGCTGAAATCCAGCTGCCAACCGCTGACTTCCTTAGATCATGGGATGCTCGTTGCTTACTTGATTTCCTCTTACTTTTTTTTGTTAAAATGAGTTGTATGATTAGAGCTGAATTCTCATTGTTCTCCAATAATATTGTCCCTATAATTTTGTTGAAAATTTGTGGCTATGAATTGTTTCCAGTTGTCTAATTCAGACAAGAACAAGAGTAGAAAAAAGTCGTCCACATCTGCGTGTGATCCTGAGATGAAAGTATCCGTGTCATCGGACATTAGCTCTGTGGAGTCCTCTTCTAGGCTCTCGTTTTCGTGCTTGTCTAGTAAAAAGCCTTGTAATCTTAGGAGCTTCACAGTTGAAGAGCTGAAAACTGCCACCAAGAACTTTAGCCGATCACTCATGATTGGAGAAGGCGGTTTTGGTGGTGTATACAAGGGCGTTTTAAGGGACGCGAATAATATTGATATTGCTGTTAAGCAGCTAAGCCAGAGAGGTTTGCAGGGTCATAAGGAATGGGTGACTGAAGTGAACGTACTAGGTGTCGTTGAGCATCAGAATCTCGTCAAACTAATGGGATATTGTGCACAGGATGACGAGAGAGGTATACAACGTCTGCTTGTATACGAGTTCTTGCCAAACAGGAGCGTGCAGGATCATTTGATCAGTCGTTTTATGTCACCATTGCCGTGGGAAACAAGATTGAGTATAGCTCGTGATGCAGCTCGAGGATTGGCTTATCTTCACGAGGGAATGGAGTTTCAGATCATCTTTAGAGATTTCAAATCATCAAACATTCTCTTGGATGAGAAATGGAATGCAAAGTTGTCTGATTTTGGGTTGGCCAGATTAGGACCTTCTGACGGATTAAGCCACGTCTCAACAGCTGTGATGGGAACTGTTGGATATGCTGCTCCTGAATATATACAGACTGGCCGTTTAACGTCCAAGAGTGACGTATGGAGCTATGGAGTGTTTCTATATGAACTCATTACAGGAAGGCGTCCATTGGACATAAATAAACCTAAAAACGAGCAGAAACTTCTCGAATGGGTGAGACGACATCTTTCAGACCTGAACAAGTTTGAACAAATTTTGGATCCTCTATTGGATGGAAACTATTCCATTAAATCTGCTCAGAAGTTAGCTGCTATAGCAAATAGGTGTTTAGTTAAACACCCGAGAAATCGTCCAAAAATGAGTGAGGTCTTGGAGATGGTGAATCAGGTCGTGGAAGAAACTGATCAAGCAAAAAGTCCAGGGACCCCTATAGAAGAAAGTTCAATCCCAAACGTCGTCGAGGATGACAAGTTTAGAATAAGATGTCTAAATGCAAGCAGAAGGTTTGTAGAACACACTCCTAGAGAACACAAGTTGTTGGTTTGGAAATTGTGGAAGTCTAAGGTTGTCAGTTCCAATTGAGAAAAGTGGATTTGCTGTCCTCCTCACTGCTACTTTTGGTTTTCTTGTGCAAATGAATCAAATTGTAAAAATCTTTTTACTTTGAACATTTGACTAAAGTTGAGGCATTGTGTTGAACAATTCCTAGTTTGCTATAATTGATATTTACTTTAGGATTTACTAAATTCAGTTGGAATATTTAGTAATGAAAGTTGAAACTCCTATATACATAAAATGTACCGATGACATATTCTGTTTTTTTTTTACCCCTTCCTAGGAGCTCCCACCCCTTTTGCTGCCTTGGTGACTCGAACTCTCAACCTTCTTGGAAGTGAGGGGTGCTTACCATCCGAGCAAATCCCTCTTGTCTAATGACATATTCTGTTATATCATAGATTATGTCTTGAAGTTGGGAGGATATCGTAAAGAGATTACAAAGAAGAAATGCCGATAAGTGTTGTCAGGAGTGTGAGGCCTATTTTGTTTTTGTGGTGAAAGCAATCCAGATATAGCTTGTACTATTGGATCAACTCTCATCCTGTGTAATCATTTTTAGGACTTTGAAGAAATAAGCCTAGATTAGACGCCTCTGCATCCATGACCAAGGAGGTTGCCCTTGCGGGTTGCTCTTTTGTTGTTATAGTCCGATCAATGAAACAGAAATCAGGTTTCCTGTTCACTGCTTTGTATTTAAAACAGTGTGCAGTTACCCTTCAGTTTTATTACGCTGGGAATTATTCAAAGAACGATTCCGTTTCTGTTCCAGTATCCTTGACCAGGAGTGGTATTCTCAAAATCATACCGGCTATCTTACGTAAGCTTTATTGCTCCAACTTAGTCAAGGGGCTTTGATGCCCTTTGTATAGGTTGGGTTACTGGATACGGGATTCTCGTAGAATTTGAACTGTACTACACTAAGGTCAGCTCACTTCAGTTGTCAAGAATCTGGTGTCTTTGTTTCTGAATCAAAGCAAACTGGCCATCTGAATATAGCCCATTTTTGCATCACCTTTGAGATGCTTTGGCCATCTGATCTACATAAAGCAAATCTAAGTGAAATCTGTACTGACATTTTGTGCATGGTAATCCTGTTTCATAACTGTAATTTATAGACTGTGCTGTTTGGATATTAACGAAATACTTGGACTGGGTAGCTCTATTTCTGTATAAACAAAGGAAACAACAAAATGAATACTAGTAGTAGTAAAATTAGTGACTTGAGTGCAGAATTTAAAAACAATTATGCTTCAGTTCCTAACTTGTTGCTCGTGTCAACCAAGCCCTCGAGTGTGTAAAATCATTTCAGGGACATTGTGTTTGTTGGCATTATTTGCTTCATTTAACCTTGTTATGTTCCAATATTATAAACATGCTTCGCAATTTAAAACTGGTTTTTACTGGCAATAGTTTGTTCAAAACAGTATAGAAACTGGTTTAAACAAATTCTATTTAGACACTCGAACTATGACTTGTTTAAATTGATCACCTGAACATATGATTAAGATAAAAATACTTTCTTTATTAGGTAGTCAAGTTAACCAACCACATAAAATATATTATATTTTTTGATTATGCACATCAAACCTCAATTAGAAAACGCTTGAATTGAGGTGAATGGATATGAAAGTTACATATATTAAGTGATTAACTTACTCTGCACTTAAACACGCAGAAAACAAATTTTAAAATTTTAGTCGAAAGTGAACAATTTATAAAGATCAAATAGCCTATATTATATATTCAAGTATAATTTATCACTTGAGTATCAAATTACAGTTTTTTTTTTGTATGTTAGTATTATCAAATTGTGCACATTTTCAAGCAGTAGCAGTATCCACAAGTTGTTCAAGTCTTGTTTGCAATTCATCCAAACGAGTCCCCCAATCTTCTTTCATGCTCAATGGTACAACAATTTTGTTACCATAATCCACCATAGCTTCATCCCCCTCTGCCGTTCCCTTTTTCCCCTGTCCACTCACTTTTCTACTTAACAATGAACTATTATCTCTACCGTTTCTCATCTTCTTCGTTTTCTGAGCCGTCGCTTTTTCCAGCGCCCGCAATACATCGAATCCGCTCAGTTTCTTTTCTTTATCATTTGAATCTTCTACTTGTTCCTCTGCTGCTCCTCGTTCTTCTATGTGCTTCGTTTGTGATTTATTATTCCTATTTTGCTCCGCTGCGTAACCTAAATTGAGGTTTCTGAGCTGCGACTGGAGTTGAAATTTCTTCGGAAAGCCGGTTGACAGGCGATTCACTGCCGGTTTTGTGGCGGTGAATGGTGCCGGAATGTTGATCGGAAGGCACATCGCCGCCGGATTAGTGGTGGTGGATGGTACCGGAACGCCGACCGGAAGGCACGTCGCGGCCCACATGATTTTTTTTTTCTGGTTACGGTTTGGAGAGGGAGAGATTTGAGTGTAATACAAATAGTGAATGGAAATGGACTGGGTTAGGTGTGTGGACTAGAATTTTCTGGGCCTGAACCTTTGGAAACAAGAATTGGGCCGAGTCATTCCATTACCAAGTTTTTGGGGAAAAGGACGTGGCATGATCACTCGGCCAAAGTAATTCTACCAAAAATAGCCTTTTCAAAATAATGTCATTATATAGCTACTCGGCTATTTAAATTTCATGCGTTGGCCATGTATAAAATATGTATCGAACCTGTATAATTGTTGTATAAGATATGCATATGTATAACATTTCTATAAAAAATGTATAAGATATGTATAGAAACTGTATAATTATTGTATATAATATGTATCTGTAGAGGATGCGTATAGAAACTATATAATTATTGAATATAGAATGTGTATAGAAATTGTATCATTATTGTATAGAATATGTATAGCGACTCCAGCGCTCGCGAATCGGCTAGAAAGTGGAATTTTTAATCCCTTGGCAATTTGCTGGGATTTATTTTAGCCGACTGACCAATTGTGTCCTTGCCCCTTATTTTTGCACCGATTATCTTTATTTTGAGGTGATTTTTAATTTTTGCTCTCAAATATAATGGTCTTTTTTTTTCACTGCTCATTTTTTTAGGAAGACTGAAGTTGATTTGAAGTCAAATTTCAAAACTAAAAAAGTATCATAGGAACGCAATATGTAAAATGTATATCAGTTGTATATCATATATATGTCATGTATATAATAGTGATGCACATGACTTGCATAAAATATAGGGATAAAAACATAAATAGTCAAGCCCAAAGTGTTTATAACTTTTAATAGCCTTAAAAATAAGTTTTCAAAAAATAGCCATAAATAGTATGAACTGTATAATCATATTAGATTTTATAATTTTTTTATATTCCTTCAAAAAATATTTTTATACATGATTAAATTATTTACAATTCAATGTTTATTCTTTATAATTAGTATATAACTCATGTATAAATATTATATAATGAGAAAATAAATTATACAATGATTTATAAATCAAATATTTTATAATTATACACTAGCTATTGATTTAAACATTATATAATAAAAAAGATAATTATATATTACTTATATGATGATTATACATTAAAAAGATAATTATACATTAATTATATGATGTTTATACATTAAAAAATAATTATACATTAATTATACAATAATTATGCTAGCCCTTTAGCCTTTCTTCTCCGGCGATACCATCATCGCCGAACCGCCATTGCCACCGGCAAACTACCTCTAAATGACTCCAAAATATTATCATGTGTTCCTCTCACCTCCCTCTACACGAATTTGTAACCCGTTTCTTTCAATTCCTTATAGAACTTAATAGATCTGAAAAAAAATAAAGAGAAAACATAAACTTTATCTCTCAAATATGTTGAGTTCTAATGACTTTTACTCCATGAAACATACATAAATGAACAAATTTTGGAAGAATCTATCTTTTGATACTAATTTCGATCTAAATCTCCAACAAATTTTTTTTGGCCTTTCTTCTCCGGCGATACCGTCACAGCCAGTCCGACACTGCTACCGGCAGACAACTCCCAAATGACTCCAAAATTTTACCATTTGTTCCTCTCTCCTTCTTCTACACGAGCCTGCAACCCGTTTCTTTTAATTCTTTAAATTTTTTGTAGACCTGAGAAAAATTAAGAGAAAACATAAACTTTATCTCTCAAATATATTGAGTTCTGGCCTCTTTCACACCATGAAACATACATAAATAGATAAATTTTGAAAGAAATTATCTTTTGATACTAATTTCGATCTAAATCTTCTACAAAAAATTTTTGGGCAAACTTCCTGGTGAAATCCATTAATTCCGGCGACATCTGCTATTTTGATTGTCTTGCTTCTCTATTTTAGTCACTATTTTCTTTTAAAACAACAACAACAACAACTACAACATACTCAGTATATTCCCACAAAGTGGGGTATGGGAAGGGTAGAATGTACGCAGACCATACCTTTACCTCAGATGAAGTAAAGAGGCTGTTTCCGACGACTCAAGATAAAATAGGACCATAAGAGGTCGAAAATAAAAGAACAAGAGATATAGACGGTAAATAGGACAACATGTAATCACAGAACTATACTATAACAGGATAATACTATATCCGAACCACATGAAACACTAAAAAGCAGTAGAAACTGAAGAACAAGAAACTACAAGAGCAGACCTACAACTACTAACTAGTGCCACAAGACACTGTAATCCTACCTACTAATAAGAAGCAGACCTACCTACTAACCGTCTACCCTAATCCGGGCCCTCCACCCTTTCCTATATAAGGTCATGTCCTCGGTAAGCTGCAACTGTGCCAAATCTTGTCTAATCACTTCTCTCCAATATTTCTTCGGTCTACCTCTACCTCTCTTGAAATCATCCATAACCAACCTCTCACACCTCCGCACCGGGGCCTCCGTGCATCTCCTGCTCACATGCTCAAACAACCTAAACCTCGCTTCTCGCATCTTGTCTTTTATTGAATACACTCCCACCTTGTCTCGAATATCCTAATTCCTAATCCTATCTCTCCTAGTAAACCAACACATCCATCGTAACATCCTCATCTCCGCTACCTTCATTTTCTGAACGTGAGAATTCTTCACTGGCCAATACTCTATCCCGTACAACATAGCCGGTCTAACTGCCACTCTGTAGACTCTGGATGTGAGCCTCTATTTCATCCATCCTGCACCAATACGATGGGTAACATCCTCGTCAATCTCCCCATCTCCTTGGATAATAGACTCAAGGTACTTGAAGCTACCTCTCTTCTGGATGGCATGCGTATCGAGCCTAACTTTCACGCCGGATTTTTGAGACACCCCGCTAAAACTACACTCCAAATATTCTGCCTTCGTCCTGCTCAACCTGAACCCTTTAGACTCCAGAGTTTGTCTCCAAACTTTCAACTTAGCATTAATTCTCTCACGAGTCTTATCAATCAAAACAATATCGTCCGCAAACAACATACACCAAGGCACTTCACCTTGAATTTGTCATGTCAAAACATCCATTACCAAGGCAAACAAGAACGGGCTAAGGGACGATCCCTGGTGCAATCCCATCATCACGGAAAAATGCTCTGAATCTCCGCCCACAGTTCTGACTAGGGTCTTCGCATCATCATACATGTCCTTAATCGACCGAGTGTACGCCACTGGTGCCCCTCTAGCCTCCAAGCACCTCCAAAGAACCTCCTAGGGAACTTTGTCGTAAGCCTTTTCTAGGTCGATAAATACCATGTGTAAGTCCTTCTTCCTTTCCCTATACTGCTCTACCATCCTCCTCACTAAGTGAATAGCCTCGGTAGTCAAGCGTCCAGGCATGAAGCCGAACTGATTCTCGAAAATAGTCACAATCTTCCTTAGCCTTAACTCCACCACCCTCTCCCAAACCTTCATGGTGTGGCTCAACAACTTGATACTCCTGTAAATAATCAAAAACCTATAATTATTTAAATTATTACTTTGGCTAATAAAAGTAGCTAATTTATTAAAGTTGGCTATAATAAGGTTATCCAAATAAAATACGACTATTTTAACTTTAAAACTTAAATGGGCTGCTATTTGAGAGAATTATTCTAAAATATAGTGGTAGTTAACTCATATAGCAGCCCATATAAATTTTAAACTCAAAATAAACTTACTTTTTTTATTTTCACCCACTTTAACCATTCGTTAATGATTCTTTTTTTAGCCGGTTAGTCAAAGCTCTTAGAAACCATTATTTAAGCCTACAATTTAGGAAATAATAGCAAGTAATTTTAAATTATTATTTTTCTTCTTTTTAGTCTTTATTTAAGGTAGATTTTTTTTTTAAAAAGTAAACTTTTATCTTTAAATTTTAACTATTACAACTTCTCCGTTACATATCCTCACCCACTCACAAATTTTTTCTTAAATATAATCTTCACACAGCCTAATAATTTTCAGACTTTTTTGTATAATATTTTATTTATACATTGTGTAATTCATGTATAACTATTGCATAATATTTATATAATGTGTATAAGTAGTGTGTGTGTGTATATAAATATATATATATATATATATATATATATATATATATTATATTATATTATATTAATTATATAATACTTTTACACATTCATTATACATATATAATTTTTAGAATTTTTGGTGACGATGTAATAAAAATATTCTACCTTCTTTCACCTAAAATATTTCAATATTAAAAATAAAGAGATAATAAATGATGTAATAATTGGAAAATAAAATTGTGTTTTTTGAGAGATAATGCAAAAAATAATTCATTTATATATTGTGTAATTTGTGTATAATCATTGTATAATATGTATATAATCTATGTGTATATATTATATATTGATTATATACTAATTTATACATTTTTTATACACATATTAATTTTCTAGAATTTTTGGTGAAAATGTGATAATATTTGTGTCATCTTTCACCTAAGTTTTTTTTAAGTGTGAAATAAATATGTTGGAGAAAATGAGAGAAGCAATTGTAGTAGAAATTTAAGGAGTTAGATTTTTCCGGATAATGATCCTTGATTATAGCTACAATTTGAGATTCTTTACTTTTTTCATTTACTTATTTATACGGCTAAAATAATTTATGGCTAAATATTATAAGGCCAACTAATGTACGCTAAGTAATAGGCTTAGCTATTTATATTTTTATATATAAAAATAAATTAATTAAATTAACTTTATTTATTTATTCGAAGCATAAAAGATCATAGAGTTCAAACAAAATCACAGTCACACACATGTATCTTAACATCAAATTGGGAAAGTGATTATCCCAAAAGTTAAATACTAAAGTCTGTAACTCCTTTTAAGTTGAAAATCTCAACTTTTTACTTTTTTTTTTGGATCATTTTGACTTAAAATCAAATATTAAAAGCACTTTTTAAACCTAATTCAAATATTATAAAAAAGCTTAAAAACTATTTCGACTTAAAACACTTAAAATAAATCAATCTAAACGGGCTCTAAGACTTGCTTGCTTGTTGCAATGAATGTTTCACAATGAACTAGCTAGGGCCACATAAATAGGGGCAAGGACGTAAATGGTCAGTCGGCCAAAAAAAAATCCCACCAAATGGTCAAGGGATTAAAAATCCCACTATCTAGCCAATTCGTCAGCGCTAGTGTCGCTATACATATTCTATACAACAATGATACAATTTATATACACATCCTATACAGATACATATTCTATACAATAATGATAAAATCTCTATACACATTCTATACAGATATATATTTTGTACAATAATTATACTATTTCTATATACATCCTATATAATTTCTATACAAAATAAAAAATGATCATCTAGTGGAATTAAATTAGTCG
Organism: Jaltomata sinuosa; assembly: GCA_003996215.1. Classification (NCBI taxonomy): domain Eukaryota; kingdom Viridiplantae; phylum Streptophyta; class Magnoliopsida; order Solanales; family Solanaceae; genus Jaltomata; species Jaltomata sinuosa. The sequence continues at coordinate 25,894 of QJPP01000076.1, forward strand.
AGTGTCCATATAATGGGTTAAATTTGAAATGATAATTTTTGGTGAAATTTGTTTGACCGAGTGGCCATGGAGTATCTTTTCCCCTTAATTGATTGTACGGACACACAATTATATAAGGGTATTACAGTATGATATTTTTACATGAAATTTTGATTTTTGTAGTGACATACGATTTTAAGCCTAACCTTAACTTGAAAGGCCAATATAACATATAACTAGAAGGAAAAATTACATAACACACCAATATTAAAGGCCTAATTACGCTCCATGTCTATAGTTTAAATCAATTACGCTCCTTGCCAATTAGTCAAAACTATTGGTATATAGCCTCTCCTTCTCCCATCTATCTCTCTCGCCACTCTCCTCCCTCTCTCCCAATATCGCTGACCACTCTCCTCCCTCTCTCCCCAATCTCGCTCCCCTCTCCCTCCCTCTCGCTGCCTCTTTTCCTCCCTCCATCTCTTTCTCTCCTTTTCTCTAAATACAATTCTCAATTGATATATTTGTATTTGTATATAACATATATGTATAACACAAAGAGGAGAGAGAGAAATCAGGAAGAGAGAAAGGAAGAGGTTTTTTCTTTAGATAAAGCGGAAGCTCGTTCCTGGCCTCTTTGGCAGTAGCTAATCTGAATTCGTAACCCGCCATCTTTGGGCAGGAGTCGTCAGATCTTGCCCAGGCAAAGGAGCGATCGACACTCGCTCGCAAGTTTTAAGAAGTGGTAAGCGCAAGGACAAGTTGATTCAGAAAGGGGAAGAGGAGTAGCCTAGCCTGGTTCTTGTTTGTTTTCCTTAGCGGTATAGTACGGCACATGGGAAATCACAATCAGACAGAAGTAACGATACGATTGATCCGGAGGAAATCGCGGAGTACATAAATTCTCTATCTCTTTCCTTAGCTGAGAGAGAGGGAGCACACTCTCGACATGCAGGCATATCTCGTTGAATCAGTCTTTTTTGCCACATCGCGTATAAGGGGAATCGAACCCCCTCTGCTGCTGGCGGGCAGATGTATAATGTACTACTTCGATCCATCAACTTCTTAGGAGTAGGTTTTGGCTTGGGAAAAACCCGTGGTGAACATGATCTGCCATAATCTCTTCGATCCCTTCATTTATGTGCCAGAATAGAGAGAGATTTGGTAGGAAATTCGTTGATACGAATTGCATTTTCTATTTATTGATACAAATTGCATTTGTATTCGTTGATACAATTGAATACAAATTGTATTTCATTAATACGAATTATATTTGTATTTGTAATATATATAATACAAAGAGGAGATAAAGAGAAGTTGTATTCGTTGATACAAATAGTGTTTTCTATTTATTGATACAAATTGTATTTGTATTCGTTGATACAATTGAATACAAATTGTATTTCGCTTACGAATTGTATTTGTATTCGTTGATACAATTGAATACAAATTGTATTTCGTTAATACGAATTGTATCTGTATTCGTTGATATAATTGAATACAAATTATATTTCATTGATACGAATTATATTTGTATTCATTGATACAATTGTATCCAAAAGAAGAAAAAGAGAGAGAGCAGGGGGGTGAAAATATAAAATACAAAAAGTAAGAGAGACAAAGAGAGAACTAACAATACAAAATACAACGAGAAAAAGAAAAAGAAAAAGTGAAAGAGAAAAGGAGAGAGACAGAGAACGAGAAAGAGAAGTGTGAAAATACAAAATACAAAGAGGGAGGTAAAAATATTAAATACAAAGAAAAAAGAAAGAGAAAGAGGTAAAAGTATTAAATACAAAGAAAAAAGAAAGAGAAAGAGGGAGGAAACAGAAAGAAAAAAGAAAAAAGAAAGAAAAAGAGAGAGAAAGGCGAGAAAGAAAGAGAAGGAGAGAGAAACAGAACAAAAAAATTGAAAAAGAGAGAGAGAGAGAGAGTAGGGGTGTGCAAAAATCGATTTAACCGATAAACCGAACCAATAAAAATATTATTGGTTTATTGGTATTGGGTTAATGGGTTAACGGTTTTTAAACGGAGTGGCTTTAGATTTTAAATATATACCCTATTGTTTTTTGCATTTTATAGTTGTTGTCTTAGTGTTGTTGTTTTCTTTCTAAAGTCATTGGTTTGATAGCATTCTACCTATCAGTGTTGCTTTTCTTTTTGAGAAATTGCTACCGTTGCTACTTTATTCAAGTTTTCTACTTAATAAGAAAGAAAATAAGTTTATTTTAGTAATAACGTATTTGAATTTGCTTATGCTTGTAATTTGTATAGATGTTTATGCATGAAAGTAGTCTATATATGAAGAAGAAAATAAGAGAAATCAAAAATATTATAGGAGCATTTTCTTATCGGTTAAACTGATAACCGAACCGTTAAGGACCAAAAACCGATTAACAAAAAATCGATAACGAATATCTTATTGGTTTGGTTATCAGTTTTGCATGTTTACAAATCGATAACCAATAAACCAAACTGATAATATACAAAACCGAACCGAACCGAACTGACCGATGCACACCCCTAAGAGAGAGTGAGGCGAGGGATTTTTTTTTGACTTGGTATTCAAATAGTTGGTATAGATTGTAATTAACAAAGTGTTAGTATAAAAGCCCAATTAATTTCAATTGGGCTGGTATTTTTGAAATTTCCTCTAACTAGAATATATACGATAATCTTATCTCTTTGAATAGGCAAGTGAGACATATGTTTTAATCAAAACTTCAATTCCATTAATATACACAACACAAGAATGATGTACGCTTTCAAGGGAAACCTAACCTTAACTGAAAGGCCAACCGTTTGGACATGTGATATGAACTTATTATTTAAAATTATGATATGAAATTATTTGATATGGAGTAGAAGTTTCGTTTGGACATGCAATTTGAATTATTTAAGTTATATTTTTTCTCATAAACATGAAAACCCCACAAGTTGTGAAAACTATTAATTTTTTCAATTCTTATAAAATGTTATTAAATGAGTAAATCGTAGTTCTTAAATAGGATATCGTAATATTCTAAGACACTGAATTGATAAATCACAAATCTCCATGCTCCTTATATAAATAAATGTTTGCGATTACTTTCAAGTACACATAATTTATAAAGATCAACTAGTCAACAATAATAGTAACTAGTTTTGCTTTAATATAATCCTTTCATATGGTACATACAATCTCTTCAGGCCTCAGCTGCTTCGCGTATTACACCGTATTGCCCGAAGGGGGCATGCTGCAAGAGCGTAGGTGAGTGATAAGCATAGGAGGTGTGCCCGAAGGGCAGCGGCAACATTGTGCGGTTCGAGTCCGCTTATCTTCAACTCATGAACTTAGCCGATACAAAGCTTTATGATAGAACCCAATTTTTCCGATTCGGCGGTTCGATCTATGATTTATCATTCATGGACGTTGATAAGATCCATCCATTTAGCAAGCATGGTTTTTTTTCCTTACAAAATCAAAATGATGATTATTTTTTTAACAAAATATAAATTTACGGGTTAAATTTTTTATTAAAAGATTGAAATCATGATTTAAAATTTTAAATAATATATTTTTTTGATAATTTTAACTTCTTCTCATAATTTAAAATTGTGAGATGAAATTGCATAATTCACAAGCTAGCGTAGAAGTTCCCCACATGGATCTTTTCTGTTTAGGAAATTAAAGTGAACATTCCAAGAGCAAAAAATAAAGTGGAGTTTTGCATATTTAATTGATGAATTGAATCAAATGGGGTAAGGTGGAAGACTTTAGAGTTTGTGGCCAGTGAAAGTAATAGCCATGTTATGGGTGTCCATGCCCGGACCTCGGCCTTTACATTACTATTATTGTGATGTGAATGATTCAAATTGATCGAATCTTTCTCAATTATTCTAATCAAAACTTATATGCAGCACTTGCACGGAGGTGCATGCATAAAAAAATGGTATAATACATAAACTTGTCCTTTAACTTGATTTTAGCTGGCATTTATGCGCTCTAACTTTGAGTGTGTACAAGTAGACACTTAAACTATCATTGAGTTGAACAAGTAGACACACACGTCCTACATGACAAATCTCACGCGATCTGACATGTAGGACACGTGCATCTCACACGATTCGCCATGTAGAATGCGTGTGTCTATATATACTTGTTCAACTATATAATAGTTGAAGTGTCTACTTGTGCACATCCAAAATTAGAGAACATAGATGTTAGCTGAAGTCAAGATAAAGAGCATACATTTATATATTATGCCGACAAAATGGATAACTTTTCTTATTTGAATAGGACTATATTAAAGCAAATGACTACTAGATTCATAATTTAAAGTTTGTAAATTTTAAATTCTAATTTTTTAACTTAATTAAATTCTAAATTTATAATTTGTATATGGTACATCCTCCCTGCCTATTTCCTCCATCAGCTAATAGTTGGCCTTATAACTCAACCACCCCCTTATGCAATTATTACCAAATTCACACAATCACACCACATATCCATAACAAGGCACCTGCCTCCACTTTTATGTAGGACTAGATATTGAACAACGTGTTATGCACGAGACCAATATATGTTATTTTTTTGTTTTAATTTATGTAACACATTAAATTTAAAGAGTTGATTAATTTTTTTTTTACGGTTTTTAAATATCTTAAGTTGTTAATTATTATGAAATTATAATACTTTCTTTTACAAATTTTTTAAATAATATATGTTACTCTCTCTTACCCAATTTATGTGGCACTGATGAAATTTGGAGAGTCACTCCAATTTGTTTATATAGTTTTTAGATATTTTAAGTTAGTTATTGTGATTTATAGTAGTTTCTACGTAATTTTTAAATAATATATGTTACCCTCTTTACTCTAATTTATGTGATATTGATAAAATTTGAAGTCAATTAAATTTTTTATGTCTTTTAAATATTTTAAATTATTAATTATTATGATTTATAACACTTTTTACATTATTTTTAAATAATATATGTTACTTCCTTTATGCCAATTTATGTGACACTGATAAAATTTCGAGAACCAATTAATATTCTTATGTTTTTTAAATATTTTAAATTGTTAGTTATTGTGATTTATCTTTTTACGTATTTTTTAAATATATAATAAATTTTTCTTTTTAAAAAATAAATAAAAATAAAAATCAGACCCACAAATAAATAAGCAGGCAGCAGGCATGTTGACGCCCTGCTCTGCCTACTTATTGATTCTTATTAGATAGTAAAAAAATTCATCATTGTCGTTTTATTTATGTTGATAAAAAAACCAGTACAACGAGGCCTAGAAAGATCTATTTTGGTGCACAAGTCCTTATACCTACTTTTTCTTGGCTAGAATTTTAAAATAACAAACTATATTGATATATGGAAAATTGTACACTTCCCCTGGTTCGTCTTATCTTTTTCCTTTTTACCATTTTTTATTGTGGATGTAGGCTTTAAGATATTGGAGAAAAATTAGAAGATAGGAGGATATTATAGTATTAGTAACACTTGAATGGTAAATTCCACCTCTTAATCATGGTTAAAGTAACAATGCATACCATTTAATTATGATAAATGTGTTCATTTTAGAAGATACATGTCTAAAATTCGTTAATAATAAACACATGATGGAAATAAAGTTTAAAATTTGAAACTTCAAATTAAACCCGAAGGCTTAACTAACTTTTATATTTAGACCTTTAAGACCGAAGTTGAATTTCAAACTCTGAAATTTGAACTTTTCGAACCTGAAGGTCTGAAGTTAGGCTTATTAAGCTTCCAACTTCATATCTTTGAGCCTGAAGCTCAAATTTCATCCTTGCCTTTCTTCTTCAACTTAGTTAATAATTACTTGCTGTATTTTGGTGATTATGAGCTAATTTGCTTGTACGTTGGAGTTAATACAAATTATTAGTTCAAAGAAGAAGGAGTATCTCTGACTCAAAAGTATCATGACAAGAGTATCATCTAACTCAAAAGCAAGTACAACATTTAGGACAAGAAATAACATAAATTGACATGAATATCTCATGGAACAAGTCATAAACGTACATATAACTCCATCACATAAGCCTAAAATGCTTCAAGTGATGAAATACTAAGATGTCATGCTCAATTATCATAAAAGATGCTTAGATCATGCTTTCGCAATTCAACAATAACATGTAATTATACTAGTCGAGGTCATTTCCATATTTTTAGTGCCTAGGTCAAAGTTAATGGGAAGTCAACAAAAAAAGTTTAACCCTCGATCAAACTAGCTAAACTATGACTGAGGTTATCTTGACTTAATTAACTAAATCAAATCCCTAAATTTGCTTATCTTGAAACTATGAGCATGTTTGGATTTGTTTTTAAAAAGTAGTTTTTAAGCAATGTGATTAAAAGTTGAAAATAAGTGTTTATAAATAAGTAGATAAGTGTTTGGATAAAAAGTGCTGAAATTGAAAAAAGGTTATTAATGTGTTTAGTAAACAAGTATTGTTAAGCACTTTTTTGTTGTAAAAGAAAGGGAAAGATGGAGAAACGAGATGAGAATGAGAGAAAAGAGAGTACTTTCATATATTTTAGGGCTGAAAAGTGAGGGTAGTGTTGAAATTTGGAAAATTATAAGGGATAAAAGGATAAATATATTAGTCAATCTTAAAAAGAATTTTAAGCTAAAAGCAAAAAGCTAGTACTTTGTTTGATACACTTTTTTCCGTCTATGTATAATTAATGTGTGCATTACTAATACACTCTATTGTGTATTGAGGTATGTATTACTAATACCATGAATTTTCATATATTAGTAATGCAATGAGTTTTAATGCATGCATTAGCAAGGTTAAAGACACAATTGCCCCTCCAAACCTTTTCCACATCCTTTCCATCACATTTGTGGAGAGTATTTTTGTAAACAATTTTAAAATAAATAAATATGTAATGCATATTATTTTTAATCCACCAATTCAAACATGAAAAATTTCAACATAACTAATGAAAACATAACTAATAGCAACATTACTAATGCAAACATTACTAATACACCATATTTTGCATTATTATTATACACCTACCAAACGATCTCTAAGAATATAAGTACTAAAAATGAAGGGTCGAGTATTTATAATACTTTAATTAAAAGGGGATATTTGGTTCGCGAATTATATTATTCCGAGATTATAGTCTTGAAATTATAATTTTTGGTCTAATATATCTCACCTAAGACTGAGAGGTGAGATAAAATAATTTTAAATTGATGGAATAAGGTAGAATATCCCACTGGACTCTCGTAAATATTAAGATTTTGTTTTGGTAATTTATAAGTAAAATTGTATTGTAAATCAATGAAACTAAACTGATATTGAGGAAAAATCAAGACAACTTTTACAGTATTCAAAAGTCCAATTTTGATTAGGTTTGTTAACTTTATCAAAAGAGTACCATTTATATTTTCTAAAATACTGACTGATCAAACAAAATCTGACACCTAGGAGTGTCGAATTCTCATTAATTCCAGAAAGCTAAACATTCAGTTTCTTGCTTTCTATCTACATCATCTCTCTCATTTTCTTTATTGTCCCACCTCTATCAAGTAGTAAAATTTCATTTATTTAACAAGTAAATGCACATGTAATTGTCTTATATTGTATGTGCCCATAATCTTTAATACTGCATCCACTTGATATGTATTTCCGATTTGTCCATTTTTATTTATTCAGTATACTAAAAGTAAATGTCCAATAATATTTGTCTAATTTATAAAATCAAGAGATAATTTAACACTTAATTCCTAATTACTTTTATCATTAGCTATAGTCACTTTTCTAATGTATTTTTCAAAACATTGTATTTATTATTCAAAAGGTGATATGATAAAATTATTCTTTGATTTATAACTTTTTAAGAAGTGTGTGATCAAGTCAATAATAGACAAATAAAATTGGACGGAGGGAGAAGAGTTCTTTTTTTTTGTGATTTTTTATTTGGTGTACTTCTGTAACCATTTAATTTGGTATTCAATTAATTTGAATACACACGTAAGACTCACTAACGAGAAAACGCTTTCTATCAGAGTTTTTTCTATTTTCGATGCTCAAAACTGAAACCTTTAATTAAAAGTAGAGAGATTCTATTCATTCAATCACAACCATTGCTGGCGATAGGTAGAGTTAAGTAGCATGGTAATCATTTCAACAGATTAAAGAGAGAAGATAAGCGAAGCAAAAGAAGAAAAGGTCCAAATGAACTCATAAATATAGTTGTAGTACTATTACCTACTTTAAACCATAATACACCAATAAGGTCACCAGCCCACCTGAAAGTTGAAACTAAAAACTTGCAATTTAACCAAAATATTGACCATATTGTATTACTCCCACTTTCCCAGTTTATGTGGTATCGTTCGGATTTCGAGAGTAAAAAATTTATTAACTTTGACTATGCATTCAGACATGAAATTTTTAATATATTTGGAAACAAGGTAAAAAGTATTGTAATTCACAACAATCGACAACTTAAAATATTTTAAAAAAACATATGAAAAATTCACGGTCAAAGAAAAGCTCGTACTTTGACTCTCGAAATCCGAACAGTGACACATAAATTGGGACAAACGGAAGGAGTATATCATCTAGGCCTCTATTGCTTGGCAAGGGCAACTTTCACAGGGTAACGTTCAATGCAATCAGCCCAAGGGTTTCCATTTGCATTCACTTCATTACTATCAATAGCCCTTAGTGATTTCCATACTGCACTGTTACATTTGAAACCTGAACCAAATGCTATTTGCCACACTCTATCTCCTTTGTTCACCCTTCCTTTCGATTCTGTGTAGGCTAACTCGTACCATAACGAACTGCTAGACGTGTTACCAAACCTGTGGAGTGTCATTCTCGATGGCTCCATGTGCCAATCGCTTAGGGTTAAGTTGTTTTGTATCTCATCTAACACTGCCCTTCCTCCGGCATGTATGCAGAAATGCTCGAATGCTAGCTTGAAATCCGGTATGTAGGGCTTCACCTTAGCTTTCAGGACTTTCCTCTTGACCAATGTCACGAAGAACCTGAATCAGATGTGAATCCAGAATTTAAAGTCAGTACTAGGTTTAGAATGAATCTAATTTCAATGTATATATTTAAAAATTTCTTTTTGATATGCATACATAATTCTACATGTAAATATTTGTTGTTGTACATAATTCTATAGTAGAGAAAAATGAATTTAGTTAAACCTAGTAATTAAATCCCACCTTAGATTCGTCTATGTTCAACATATAATTAAGTAATGAATGAAAATGTGCTCTTTCTAATAACTTATAAGTTTTTAGATGAGATGATCACATATTTTAAAATGGTATCAGAGGAGACAGAGGTCCTGAGTTCAAGACAGTCACCAATTATCATGTGGTTGAAGATTAGAAAGAATGAGGCCCCACAGAAATAACGTGTTGAACATCTAATTAAGTAAATAAAAAATGTATTCTATGAACAGTTTAAACTTTTGGATGAGATTGTGGCTCTGACCTGAATTGTTCCGTAAGCGGTAACACCAATGGCCCTAGCGTGGTGATGTTCGTTTTGAGAGCATCACCAGCTACGGCCATAAGTTCACGAGCTAGTGACACCCCTACGATACCCTTGTCGTCTTCTCTTTGGTACACGCAGTTGTAGCTATTGTCATCTGCTCCTTTATGGGTTCGAACCGTGTGAACGAGCTCGTATTTGGACCGGGTTCGATCTTTCGACTTGTTAGACAAAAGCATGGCTGCCCCTCCCATACGAAATATGCAATTGCATAGCAACATTGACCTATCATTTCCAAAATACCAATTTAATGTGATGTTCTCCATGCTAACTACCACAGCATATGAATTTGGATTTGCTTTTAATAAATGTTTGGCTAAGTCAATTGAAATTAGGCCAGCACTACACCCCATTCCACCCAAATTATAACTCTTGATGTCAGTTTTGAGCTTGTAGTGGTTAACAATCATTGAGGAAAGTGATGGGGTTGGGTTAAACAAGCTACAATTCACTATGAGTATTCCAATTTCCTCTGGCTTGACTTTTGTTTTACTAAAAAGTGAGTCCAATGCACCAAACATGACCGCCTCGGCCTCCGCGCGTGCCTCTTTCATGCTCAGGTTTGGTGGGATGGATGTGATTCCTCTAGGAAAATAGGTCTCGTCACCTAATCCAGAACGTTGAGATATTCTTTTTTGAAATACTATAGTCTCATCTTCAAACGCACCGTTACCTTCCGTCATCTTCAAGAACGAATCAACGGACATTTTTCGTTCATCTTCGGGTTTGTAACAAGCAAAATCGACCAAATAGACCGGTCTAGGTTTCTTGACATAGTAAACCCCTAAAAGGAAGAAGAGCACTATTGAACCGGTAAGACCGATCGTGGTGTCAACGAGTAACGTTGGATCACATGTCCATATGTCATAAAACCGGTCCAATATTAGACCGGTCAGCTGAATAAGAGTTAGAACAACCATAGGTAAAATCGTAGCCAAAAGTAGAAGAGTGACAGGGTTACATGAATAACCATAGCCCAATTTAACATATTTGAGCTTCACAGATTGTAAAAAATCCGGCAATTTACGCCGGATTTTTATAACAACTGAGGATGAATCTTTGAAATTCATCTCAGCTGTTAGCCTCTCTTTTTGCATTTCTATACTTTCATTTGCCATTTTTCTACTCTCTTAAAGAAAATATGAAGAGAGTTCAAGAATATTGAAGTAGAAGATAATAAGAAGAAAAGAATAGTGTATAAGAAGTTGGACTAGTTGAACCTCGAAGAGAAGAAAAAGAATTGTGTGGGAGATGTATTGATCAAGGCAAAGGAAGACAACACAATTGTTGTGTGGGGGTGAGCTAGGAAGAAAGAATAGGAAATACTACCTACATATATAATGGATACAAGAAAGATATATAGATACAATAGGTTATTTAGGGAAGCATTTGTATGTAATCTAGTTTTTCATAAGGGGGGTGAGGGTGGGGTTAGGAATGAGTTGTTTCAAGTAAGGATGGATAGCTCAACTACCACAAGGAAAATAGTACTAATAGAAATTATTGCCCAAAAAAGTGCCAAGTATGAAGAGTCTCATTATATTGAAGCACAAGTTGCTAGCTAGGTAGGACAATATGCCAAACTTATAGGAAACTTACAGGGTTGTTTGATACGCGGGATAAGGTGGGATATATCATGATTAAATTTGAGATAAATTTATATCGTATTTGACAGATGGTATGAAAGATTTATACTATCTACCTAACTCTGTATAAATCTTATCCCAGACTTAATCCTAGGATATCTCACCTTAGGTACCTTATAATCTCATGCAGCTTGAGATTATTTTATTCCATCTCACAAGTAGGATAAAGAGATTATAAACTAGAACTATAATCTCAAGATAATTTAGTCAGCATACCCAACGATATAATATCATTACAAGAAATCATTTATAAATACAGAAATTAATAACCTAAAAAATAAGAGAAATTATATGTTATAATATAGTTAACTATATTGATATAAACTTTAGAGATAATGCATAAGTACCACCCTAAACTATAGGTGAAATCTCAGCGACCCACCTTAACTATACAGGGGTCCTATTACCCCTAAACTATTTTAAAGTGTAATAAATACACCCTTTAGTGCTGAGGTGGCACAAAGAGTGTGTTCACCCTCTTGAAAGCAAGTGAGAGGCAAAAACATAAAAAAAAATCTGATTATATTGGACACATGTCCTTTTTTAATTGGACATCTCATAATTAGTTGGTACACATAATTATTACCATTAAAATTTATACATATTTAATTATTTTCATCTCTTTCTTTGTAAAATTTATTTCCCTCCTCACTTTTATTTTCTTTTTTTCTTTCTTTAATTTCTTGTCTTTTCACTTTTACCTAATTTGAAAAAATACGTATATATTTTTTAAAAATAATGATTCTTTTAAAAAGTGACCTTTATTATTTTTATTTTTTAAAGTTTTTTTTTTTTTTGGTATTCGTTCAAAATTAACATATTTAATTACAAGGCATTTGGAATTAAATCCAAACGAAAGACAAAGAAAATAAAAAGAATAAATAAAATTAATAGAAAAAAATGAAAGAAGGTAAAAAAATAAAAAAATTACGTGTATTTGAGCAAAGTTAAAATACAAGGCAAAGAAAAATATAAAAAAATATATTCTTTTAGAAAATTTTAAACACAAGACAAATAAAAATAAATTTTTTTACGTGTATTGACTTATTTTAAATACAAGGAAAAGAAAATAAGAAGAAGTTTTTTATTAAAAAAATATTTAAAAAAATTAAAAAAAACCCATTTATACACATGGCAGCGCGTGTATATCACTCCCATTAATTAGATTGAGTTATGACTCCACGTCAGCATTTAAGATGAAAAGAAATACAGAAAAATAATGTTTATGGAGGTAATAGGACCCCTGTATAGTTAAGGTGTGTCGCTGAAATTTCACCTATAGTTTAGAGTGGTACTTATGCATTATCTCTAAACTTTATTACATTATGAATATTATACATAAATGTAATCCAAACTAATTATTTGTTGTTGTTGAGAAAATATGGGAGTAATTGACCAAGAACTAGAAGCAAGTGAACATGCATGTGGGAAAAGGGGATTTCGTCTGGGCAATCATATATTAGGACCAAATCAAAGAATCCACGTTACGTATTCCCACATGCAAAGGGAGCTGCAAATGTTTCTATTTTGTTGTCCAACACGTCTAAATTTGAATATACATCTAAATATTAAAATAAGGTAAATTTTATATTTTATTCGATCATTTTACTTATCATTTTTACTAAAAATAAATATTTCATAATAGTTATTATTTTAGAAAATCATAATTAATTGTTTGTTTCCGTCTTTACCCTTAATTAAACATACTCCCAATATAATTAATGTACGAATCAGATTTTTCTCTGCTTCCTAAACTTTTCAAAATTATCCTCTATTTAATATTCTTCTTTAGGGACGTATAAACAAAAAATATAACAAGTAAATTAAAATAGTCCGAAGAGAGTATATGATCACATAATTATCACTTGTTTTCACAAAAGTCATTTAAAATATACTAACACAAAAATCATTAAACTTTGAGGTACAAGCTAAAAAGTAACAGAGTCCTCTTTTTTACACCTTCTTTTAAATCTAATAAATAAAAGTTCGATTTAAAAGTTCTGACTAGATCCACCCCAAAATCCAAAACCATATATATGAAGAAAGTAAAATATTAAATTTTCGAGAACCTACATTCGATACCTTAGATCCGCCCTTAGTTTTGCCTAAGTGATGAATATCTTGATCGTTTAGCTTCATCGGTTCGTAAATATTTAGATTCCTACAATAATAAAATCATTTTAAGACTTTCACATAAAAATTTCAATTGCATTTAATCAAAGGTATGTACGTAGGCTTTGTACAACGTACACTGCGAGAGAAAGAGAGATAACATGAAAAGGCCGGTGGTTATAGGTCACTTACCATCAAGAAACTATTAAATGTTTAGGGTAGGTAAGAATGTAGATGCCAAATCTATGATTAAATTAACACTCAAAATCCATCCAAATTTATGTAGCATATTTTTCTTTTTAGTCTATCTTAAAAAGAATGTCATCTTTCTATAATTGAAAACAATTCAATGTTTAAATTCCCCTTTTACCCTTTTTTCGTCACACAAATGATCGCGGGGAGTTTTAGACCACAAATTTTAAAAATCCTTCTTTCTAAAATTATTTTTTTATGTCAAGTCAAACGGTGCTGAAAGAGTAACATTTTGAAGGAATTGCCTAGCAAAATGAGAATTGCTTAAATTCTAAAATTTATAGTAACACAAATGAGAATCTGGTGAACAATATTCCTATTTTGAGACTTTAAGCATGCAATGGATTACCCTAAATAGAAGTTTCCTATTATTGAACAAATGGTGAACAATAATATTCCTATTATTGTACAAGTTACCATTAATTAATCCATGACCGCCACTTGTAAAGGGGTATAATGCTCAATTCATATCTAATCTAAATGACGAAAAAAAAATATTAAAATTGCTCTTGAATTATGTGAAACGAAATAATTTTACCCTTTGTTAAAATTAGTTTTGAATCTATCCCCATTATTACCAAAGTGGATCCAAACTGCCCTTTTGAACTAACGGACCTCATTTTCTGTACTGTTATTTTGATTACTATCCCCGTTTCTAAATACTTGTCATGTCTTGTTTTACATACACTTAAGAAAAAAATATTAACTAGAGGGTAATTTGACATAATTACCTTCATTTATTACCCTTCTCTATTTATTACTTTTCTCTTTTATACTATAAATATTAATATATCTCCATATTTATGATAGAAAATAAAATAAGAACAAACAACTAATTATGGACTATCTGTTTACCGTAAGGATGACAAATATTTTAAGAACTATTACCAAAAAAAAAAAAGACAAATATTTTAAGAACGGAGGAAGTAGCATTTTTAGTCTAAATTATATGTCATATATCCTAATTAGACCAAATTAGGTCATATTTACCCCTGCACTATACATATGATGTAATTTTGTTCCTATATTATGTGTATGAGTTAATTTTGTCTCCTCCTCCACCTCTCCACTGATTTTCCACCACGTGTCCCTAATTTGGGGGTAGCGTGAGTTGAATATGAAGATTATTAAGAATCTGTAATTTTTCGAATAAAAAATGATGGAGTTTTATGAAAGGGATGATGAAAGTAAAAATTTGGTGGAGAAGTGGTGGTGATATAGGAGGAGGTAAAATTCAGTTTTATTATTTTTTTTATAAAATATCTTCATTTTTATACATAAAAGATTTGAACAGTCATTTTCTTATATTTAAATTATAAATTTGAAAAAACTATTTTTTTCCATTCAAATTGTTAGAGAGGCGCCGTATCTCATTTTCTCTATAGTTTGGGCTAAAGATATTAATTAAAAATTTAAAAAATACAGAAGATGAGGTTCGTTAGTCCAAAAGGGCAATTTTGAGCCACTCTGATAATGACATGGATAGACTCGAGATCAATATTTAATGGAAGGTAATTAAATTTATGGGATTCTTACATAAATATACAGTTTAATAATAATTATTATATTTACGTAGCCCATAAAAATAATTACACTCGTATAGCTCATTTTTTGTCATATACAACATTATATAACGATATATAATATTATACAATATTATACACTTACTGTACATAAATGTATATACTTGTATAAACATTTATAAGATGTTTATACACATTTTTACATTGTTATACATCTTATACATAATTATATAATATATACACTTATATACAATTAATATTCTTGATCACCATATTTATTTTTCCCCTCGTACGAAACTAAAGATATAGTAATAACAGTGGTAGTTTAACATAAGATATTTACTTCCATACGTGAAGTAATAGATCTGCCTTTTTAGGCTAATAATTATCAGAAGGACTTAGTTTGATTATTAGCAGTTGGAGAAATTTACTAAATACAGAGAAATTACAATTAGATGTAATTAATTAGCCCATCTGAAATTATTATTCTATAAACTGTGGTCCAACAATTGAAGAAGGGTCAACAAATCAAACTTAATATATTTGACAAAGATAGCTATTTGCAATTTTATCAATTCTAATCTGCTCATAGGTAGAATACGAAATGAGAAGGTAGTTCGGCAGAAGCAGAGGACCTAAAAATTGGGCTATCTGATGTAATTTTAAAAAGTTGGGCTAAAAAATCTAATAATTTGATATTAATATTCATATAGTGTAATTTTTTCTAAATTTATTCCGTTTTACATAATTTAGCAAAAGTTTTGACCCTTGTCGTTTAATTTGTTAATTAAATAAGGCCCTGTAATGTTTAACTTGTTGAGACTCATTTAGGGACAATAGACTTATTGAAACATGTTAACGGACACGCGATACGACGTAGGACTTAGGTGGTAAGGTATAAAGAGGCTGAAAATACTCAAAATGGACAAATTAAAACATCACAATACATAAACATGAGCCATTCCTCACATGGCCATCACATGCTATTAAACAAAATATAATAATTTCAATGTTACGACGTTACGATTGTGCGATGTAAAGAACCTCCAAAAACCCTAGGTTGGCCTGGCGTTGTTGTTGTGCGTCACACACACATCACTTGGAGGAAATTCAAGGTTGACTTGGTGCGATGCCTCTGCAATGCACAGGGTGTCTCCTTGTTGAAGCCTGTGACAATCTCAACTAAATGTTTAAGCTTTTACAGAGAGACACTTTTATTATATAACTGTATTCTTAACACGCCCCCTCACGTGCCTGTCTGATTCTTTTTCATGAGTCAGACACGTGATTATTTTTTTTGATAATAGGTAGCGGTGACGGTGAGATTCGATCCCTTGACCTCTATTTGCTCTGATACCATATTGAAGTGTGTGACCATATAAGCTTTTAGAGAGATCATACTTTTATTATTTAATTGTATTCTCAACACTTAAAGGCCAAGAAAATTGTAGAATATAAAAAGCACGTCGGAGAGAGAAAAAACATACTATTTCTTTGAGATTTTGAAATCCCTAAAGGAGAAAGGAGACCTAGCTCTTTGCCATAGCATCTCAGGTAAGAACCCAATCATTTTTGAGTGAATTCAAATCAATTAACATGAGATATTCACAAGGATTAACATGAGCAAAATCACAAATTTTCATCCAATCTTCAATTTTTGAAATTAAAAAAGGAAAAACCCAGGGTTTATTCAAGAAGATAAACCTCAACTCCTCGTTTATATATGATTCAAGAACGTGTGTTAAATTATTTAATTAGATATTTAATCTACGCATTAGACGAATCCAATGAAGTTGAAAGTTGGGTCATCCTTAGAATTGCGACTAAATTCTAGTAAATAGTTGAGCATTTTTTATTGTAAGGTGGATCTTGCGCCATAGCTTTAGGCAAGTTAAGGCTACTTACTCACTAAAAAATAATTTTTAATAAAATCTATACCTTGTATGTATTCAAATAAAATACCTAAAACAAGACTTTTATGATTAAGTACTTAAGAGAGAAAATAAGTGTTTATGAGTTCACTACGGTGCTACTCAATATATGGACTTAAGAGAAAATAAGTGTTTATGAGTTCACTACGGTGCTACTTAATATATAGACTTAAGATAATGAAAATAATAGAAACACATGTATCATATATATGTTGCCTTGTGTGACTTGTGTGACTTGTGTGTTACTTGACTTTATTTATGTTCACGAGTATCACAACTTGTTATATGGATCTGTTTGACCATGAATATTATTCACTTTATTTTGAAATATTTATTCACTTTGTTCTGAAATTCTTGTTTGGCCATAAAAATATCAAATATAACTTGAAGTTGTATTTGGGATTTTGGAAAACCACCTCAAGAGGTGTTTTCACTTTATTTGGTTTCACTTTTTTCACTCTTTAATATTTTTTTTCAAAAAAAATTGAATTTTTTTATTTTCATAAAATAACTCCATTAAATTATATTGCATGTTCAATTTTTTTTTTTGATTTTTATAAGAAATACTTTTGAATTTTAAATATTAACTCCAAATAGTATGGCCAAACACAACTCCAACTTTAAAAATTTCAAATAAAATAAATATATTTTTGATTTTCATGACCAAATACCCACAAAATTACTTAAAATATTTATGCTTAATATTCAGTTACTGGTGTGATCACATCAAGACCTTAGATGGACGAGCTAGTCCATCGTCCTCTTGTGTGAGAGCCATGAGGGCATGGGTTAGCTACTCCTATATTACTCCGTATTTTCTTATTGATTGATGCTATCAATACATGTAATCAATTATTATTTTAGCTAAAAAATAAGTGTTTAAAATTATTATTTTTTTAATTTTACTCAAATGTTATAAAAATAATTTAAAACTATTTGAATTTAAACATATTTAAAATAAGTCAATCCAAATAGGCTCTCAATTTGCTTTACACAATTTTCTTTTATTGTCTTGCCACGCAGAGAGAGTTCACACAGTTTGTTTTGTTCTTAAATCTATTACGTTGACTTGACATAAATAACTACTTTCCCCTTCTAAAATAAGTCACTTTAATAAAAAAAAGAATTATTTCAAAATTAGTATCGTCTTAGAAATTCAAGATAAAAATTTGTATATTTTCTTAACTATATTCTTATACTCTATCTTCTTAATAGTATTCAATTCTCAAAAAATACTTATTAAATATATAGGTGTAATTTAATAAACTCAAAAGCAACATTTCTACCGATAAAAGTAAAATTTGCATACATTTTATCCTTCCTAAATCTCATTTTATAGGACTATATTGAATATGTTATTGTTATCAGACAATTTAATAAATTATATATTATATTTATCAATTTTTTAATAAATGTAATTTTTATTAAAATGACAGATATTTTAAGACGAAAGAGATAATACTACAAATAAAGTTGACTAAGACGTAACACCATATATTAAGTTGTTTATTCAAAGTTTCGAAGGACAAAATATTATGGGTCAGTTACTGTGATTTTCACTTGTTAATTAATAGCTTTGACTCCATTGATTGATCGGAAAGCTCAGGCAGGAGTAGGACATTCCATACAAATCTTTCTGATCCGCTAGCTGGTGGTCCTTCACTTGTTAATTAATAGCTTTGACTCCACATATTTCATCTTTAATTTACTATCTTTTTGGAAAACAAAATTCACCATGTCTACAACATGTTAGGTGGCTCCCTCCTATTAAGTAGGAGTCCCAAGTCACATAACCATGCCTTCATTCATTACTATTATAAGGCTCGTTTGGTACGTAAATTAAATTATCTCAAAATTATAGTTTTAGAATTATAATTTTTAAGACTATTTTATACTATATGAGAGGTGGTATTAAATAATCTCATATTGGGTGGGATAAGATAAGATATCCCAAAACCAAGTTTGATATTAGACTTATACCATGTTTGGTTGATGGTATAAATTAGTCCTGGAATAAATTTATATCATCAATCAAACATAGTATAAATTTAATAGAGTAACAAACTTAACCATGTGATATCCACTTTATCCCGCGTACCAAACAAGCAAACATACGCAAAAAATTGCACAAACTGTATCCCTCTGTCTATTTTTATATTATCCAATATACTAAAAATACATGTTCAATAATACTTGTTTAGTTTGAAAAATCAATAAATAATTTATCATTTTGTATTCATTTTACCCTTACTATTAAATAACATTCATTACCCAATACATTTCTCAAAGCATCAAATTTATTATATTTAAAGGATGATATAATAAAATTATCCTATTATTTATTATATCTTAAGATGTATGCTAAATCAATAATAAACAAATAAAGATGAAAGGAGAAAATATTATTTATAATTATAATCCATCTAATAAATGAGTTTATTGTGACCGGAATGATTTTAGGGTTCTATTCATATCCCTAATTAATGTATACACATACTCTTTTTAGATTACTTTATTTGTCGTCTTTACAAAAAAAATGGTCCAAAATAGTTATCATTTTTAAAAATAAGGTATAATTAATTATTTATTTTCACCTTTATCTTTAGTGATAAGTATAAAGAGATATTAATGTAGTGCAAAAGAGAGAAGTATTAAATATTGATGAGTATAAATAAGGATAATTTAGTCAAACCACACTCTAGTTAATGTTTTTTTTAAGTACGTGTAAATAAAAAATGTGACAATTAAAGTGGTTCGGAGAGAGTATATACACATATAAGGAAAATTATTTGTGAATCAGGCGTCAGATGACAGTCTAGAGGTGTTCACGATTTGGGTAAAAATCGATCCAAACTGATTAAATAAATTAATTTTTATTTGATTTGATTTGATTTTGTTTTACATTTTTCAAAAATCGATAATATATGGTTTGATTTTAATTTTCTTAAAAAAAATTCAAATAAATAATCGAACCGAACTAATAAATTACATAGTACCTATCTTTTATAATCATATATACATAATATGGTATTTTTTACGAACAATTTTAAATATCTTATATATATTTTCATCAAAATTTATTTATATTTTAAATATTTTGTATTAGACGTACGCCATGTATATGTTTTATGTGGTAGTCTCAAGATTTTTTCTTTTTGTACGAATTGTTGTCCTTTTTTTTCTTCTTTTGAATGAATCGTTTCTTTTATTTTCGCGTATTATTAAAAGAGTAAGTCATTGACTCATCCGAATCCAATACTCCCTCCGTCTATCTTTACTTGTCCACTATACTAAAAATAGATGTCCAACAATACTTATCCAATTTATGAAATCAAGATATAATTTTGCACTTAGTTCTTAATTTACTCTTATCACTAAATATAGTCATTTTTTAATTATATTTTTTAAGACAATGTATTTATTATATTAAAATAATGATTTGATAAAATTATCTTTTTATTTATAATTTTTAAAAAAGTATGCTAAATCAATAGTAAACAAGTATTAATGTTGGACGGAGGGAGTAACTTTGACTCAAATTTTGTATATATATCCAAAAGTTCACTTAAATACCGAAATTTTCCCCTGATTTAGTCAAAGGGATAGGCAAACAAGACACGTATTTTAGCTGGAAACAGAGCGTGGCTTGTTTGCCATTAATTAAATACAACTGCCAACATTCATCAGTTAGCATGCAACTGTCTCCTACAATTTAAAGATTAAGTAGTAAAGAAGAATTAATTGAGGGGGAAGGAGGCGCGAAGTCAGAAATTTCATTAAGAGTGTTAAAGATTAGTAGTAAAGAAGAATTAATTAAGGGGGAAGGAGGTGCGAAGTCAGAAATTTCATTAAGAGTGTTAAAGATTAGTAGTAAAGAAGAATTAATTGAGGGGAAAGGAGGCGCGAAGTCAGAAATTTCATTAAGAGTGTTAAAGATTTAATATATATGTATGAAAAATAATTTTTAATTTATATACTTAATATAATTTTTTTTATATATATAGTATAAATTTTCGATAAAGGGTGTTCAATTGACCACCTTTCACTAGGAGTATGCAAAAATTGGTTTAACCGATAAAAATGTTATTGGTTGCTCGGTGTCGGATTATTTGGTTAACAATTTTAAATGGTTTTGTAGATTTTTTTATTGGGCTATTGGTTTGGTTTCAGTTTTAAGGTTTTAGTTAATGGTTAAACCGATAATCCAATAAGATTATATTAAAATTATATTTTTATCCCTAATTATATAATAATGGATTTAGATATTAAATATATAACCTATTATTTTTTGCATTTTGTAATTGTTGTCTTAGTGTTGTTTTTCTTTTTAAGAGATTGTTGCCGTCGTTACTGCATTCAAATTTGCTACTTAATTAGAAAGAAAACAAGTTTGTATTAGTTATAAGTTATAACATATTTGAATTTGCTTATGCTTGTAATTTGTATAGATTTTATGCATGAATATAATATATATATATATATATATATATATATGAACAGATGAAAATAAGATAAAGCAAAAATAAATTATAGGATCATTTTCTTATCGGTTAAATCAAAAATCGAACTATTACGGACCAAAAATTGATTAATCAAAAATAAAAAAAATGAATATCGTATTGGTTTGGTTGTCGATTTTACATATTTACAAATTAAAAATCGATAAACTAAATCGATAAATCAAATCGATAATATATAAAATCGAATCAAATAGATCGATGCACATTCTTATCTTTCACTGCATATGGCTACGCTACTAGAGGGGGAGAGGGAGGGAGGGTTGGGTCCTTTACATTAATGTATTATTATTGGAAAAAAGAGTCAATGTTTAATACATTAATTAGACGGTTCACTATACATAGTTTAATTTGTGTAGATTAGGCAGTTTTCTTTTGGCAGCTAATCTAAAAGAGTATTATGATCAAGTGCCAAGTGTGGTATTCTAATATGTCTAGAAGTTGTTATAATTAGGTTTTTTAAGACTAGTGATCAGTATAGATTAGGCTGTACCTTTTTAATTTCTAACCTATAGTGCTATATATGCTAAAAGTTATCTCCGTATCTTAGTTTATGTGACAATTTTTATTTTTCGAGACTCAAATTATGTGAATTTTGATTAATATTTTAAGGGTATTTTTTCATCATATTGACATGAGAAGAATTGAAATTAATAATATTTCTCATATAATTTTTAAATATTTTAATTTTAATTTTATAATATTAAATTAATTTAATCTAATTTAACTTCAAAAATCAGTCAAACTGACTCTCAAAAAATTAAAAATGCCACAAAAATTAGGACGGGAGAGCAGTATCAAATGACAAGTTCCTTATTTTAGCATTTTTTGTACATTGTCAGCATGTTCAACTCTCACTTGAAAAAGGAGTATTTCCTTCGGTTCAATTTATGTGGTGTACAATTAAAATTTTGAGAATTAATCAAGTTTTTTTGATCAAATTTTTTAAATGCCTTTTAAATATTTTAAGTTATTAATTATTGTGATTTATAATACTTTTCATGTAATTTTTAAATATATAATTTTTATTTTTAAAAAAACTAAGTGTCTGTTTGAAAAGCCACCTGGTAATTGAAATTGATGTAATTATTAGGGTAGTAATTACCAGCCTAGTAATTACAACGACCTGTTTGGTTGCCACAATGTAATTACAATGTAATTACAAATGTACTGTTTGGTTGCACAAGTGTAATCACATGGTTATATTAAAATCTAAAAATAAAAGCTAATTATCAAAAACTAAAAATTTATACTAAACAAATAAGAGCATTTACAAACGATATTAAAGTAAATATTTAAGATATATATATATATATTGTCTTTTAAAATATATTAATTAATAAATATATATTCTTAACTAATATTATGAAAAAAATAATTAATTTATATTTTTCAAATTAGTATATTTTAATTAAATTAATCATAAAAACTTAAAGTACATGATTTTTAAGAAAATCATGAAATGCATGTTTAACAAAAAGATTAATATTATAAATATAATGTCATAAAATTATTAAAACATTTGACAAAAAGATAATCTATCAATTCTAACTAAAAATGAATGGCTTGCAATGTGAAATATCAAGTCAATACTAGTAAAACAAATAAATTGGAACTGAAAATATAATATAAGTTCAAAATTCAAAACAAAAAAGTTAACATAAAAAGTTAACATAATACTCTTATGTCAAATTTCAATATAACGTATCTAAATATGATTCAAAAGAAAAGGAAAACCTAAGTCTATAATCTTATTCAACAATGAATTCTACTTTAATTTAAGAATTAGAATACTAACTAAATTATGTTAAATGAAAAAAATAAATATAAAATAGATAATACGAATAATTGCATGGAATCATAAGAAGTAATGGCTTGAAAATGAGAAGGAAATGAAATATAAATAATAAAAAATAAAAAATATATATTTTAAAATTATTATAATAATAAAAATAAAAAAGAATTTAAAATAATAGAAATAAAAAAAATTAAAATTAAAATAAAATGACGAAATTAGAAAGTAATCAGCTTGTAATTACGTCATGTAATTACCAGTATTTCACAGCTCCCCCCTGTGAATTGGAGAGTGTAATTACCTTCTGCCAATTACACCCAATTATCTGCTGACTAAGTAATTACCTGATCAACCAAACATGTCAAACTGTGTAATTACACCAATTACACTAAATCCAATTCCCAGGGTGACTTTCCAAACAGACCCTAAAAGTTTTCATCTCCGAATTTACAATCAAAGTTTATAAGTTTGAAATCTTAAAATTTTAATTGTCACATAAATTAGAACAACGAGAATAAATTTTAATGAAACCTTAGCACGTGAACCAATACGAGCAACCTTTTCTTTTTTTCTTTTGTTTTGCAAAAGGGTTTTTGAATTAGTGTAACATCGGTAGACGTAGAAAATAAATGGTGATATTGACTTATTGAGAATTTCAGAGAAATTGTTTGGACAAATCTTTTTGTGTGAGGACATTGTTCCCACCTTGATTTGAATGTTGATTGTAGAAAAATATGGAATTGAGTATTGTATTCCAACTAATTTTCATTGTGCATTTTCATCTTGTTTCTATACTTTGAGTATACAAGGTATAACTTAAGGTGTATATATAAATGAAAATTTTATATTGTATATCATCATTTGACTCATGAACTACCTTTCATGTAATGTAGTACACTATAAGAGAGTTAGAGTATTACAGTGGACATAATTCAAAAATAATCTTAAGAAAAAGGCAATTATAAAATAAAGAGAAATTTAAAAAGTTTATAATCAAAAGTAATTCATATTTTCAAATCTTATCTACTTAGACCATTTTATATATAATTTGAAATATTTAGGAAAAAGTAATATTTCCTTAATTTGTGAGTATGATTTTCATTTTTAGTGTCGTTTTGAAATTGATTGAGAGTTATATTCATGCTTATCATCATATATTTGAATATTGTTGAATGAATTAAAGTAAAAGATTAAAAAGCTCCATTGTTGGGGTTTTAAATGCTTGAAAACTCACAAATGAGTTTTGTAATTTATTGAATCTTTTGACGAATTAATGATTGGGGTTCGTTGGGATATCATTTTGAAGTTGTGGTTAAAATTTGAAGTTATTCAAAGAAGATTTAAGTTATTTGGTGATGCTTTTGAGCCATTTTCATGGTTTGAAGTTCGTAGGAGATAAAACTCAATTTTTTTATTACAAGTTTGTATAATATAAAATAATTTTATATAATAATGTAAAAATATGTATAAACCATATATACTTTTATATATACTAGGTTGATACATTGTGCATCATAAGTGTATAATGTTGTATATTGAGTGTTGATTATGCGGATATAAATTTAAAATATAGCTAAGTAAATGTGACACAATTTAGAGTACAATATCAAATTATCTAATTTTTGTGTGAATTTAAATATAGAATCTGAAATAAAATTTACATATTTAAAAACTATTATAAAAAGGTACTATAAGTCACGAATACTTGAAAATAAGTTATACATTTGATCGCTCGCCAAAAATAATTACAACAGCTAGCCATATATACAAAAAATATACATTTATTTCCTGTTGTTTATTGTTATGATGGATGATTATAGACTATAAAAATCTCAATATTTAAAGGTAGATGAAAAATCAGTCAAGTTTTTTTTTTTGACTATCTAATAGTATCTGTGTCACAAAAAAGGGACAGTAATTTTTAGAGAACTTGGTATAAGTAGATTTTACCAAATAGTAGTACACAAGGCTTCAAAGGTCGTACGTGACTGGCATGTAGCAAGAAACTCAGCTACGAAAACTGTCTCTTTACGTCTTTTCGCTCCTATTTAGAAAATAATAAATATAAAATTTAAGTTTACTCAGTTAATCCTATTCAATAATAAAGAAGATTGATTGTTTACTCTTAAATATTATATACTCTTCTTTAATATTAACGGTATAATTGATAAATAATTATCGATTAAGGGTGTTCAAGTGACCACCTTTGGATTTATGTAGCTACATTACTGCTTTTAAGATAATAGTTTTTAAGATAATAGTTTCCGCATATCTCTACAGAACACAAGAAAATAAATAAGAAATTCACTTATTTCTAGAAAATATTTTTCATGAAAAATATTTTTCTTCTTACCGAACACACCCTTAATCTTGAATTTCTAAAATTTCAATTGTTTTGAGACAATTTTTTCAAACTAAAATGACTGTTAATTTGGAATGTTAGGGTGAACCATGCAAGAAAAGAAACTACAACATTATTTAGGCTATTGGGCCCCTGCTATGAATCTTTTCCCTCAATTCAGTGTAGTTGGACCATTCTGCCCAATTCGGTATAGATTGGATTATAGAATTCTTTCCACAAGAAGAGAAATAGACATAAATAGTCGCTTTTTAAAATAATAACAAATACATATGTATATTTTTTTATATATTATTCTCTTTATTCCAATTTATATGATACACTTTTCTTTTAGGCAGTCTAACAAGAACGACAAATTTCTATATTAGTAATAATTTAATTTTAAAAGACTCACTTTACCCTTAATGAGATGATTTTATAGTCCCACAAACATCTATGACTTATTTACATCACAAATTTCAAAAGTTTTTATTTTATCTTTAAACTTCGTGTCAAGTCAAATAACATCACATAAATTAGAACAAAGAGAGTAATGGACAATATACATAAACTATATATTCCATTAAAAATAGGGTAACTTACATAAAACACATATCTTTGGGAGCTAATTACTCTTTTTCTCACCTAAATCCAGTCGAGATACATTCCTCACCTCGGGATACATCGCCTCGCCTCGGGATACATCCCCAAACCACTCGGATACATCCCAATCTCATCGGATACATCCCAAACCACTCGGATACATCGGCACTCTTGGGTTTTACCTCTGATAGATCGACATCCCGCATGTATCAGAGGGTGATGTATCCCGATGTAAGGTGATGTATCTGACGAGTTTTTTTAATTAATATATGATATATTAAGTAATTAAAATAAAATAGTGTGAGAGTTAGTAAATATAGCAAAAAGATATGTCTTTTTAGGTAGTTTAACCTTAAAAATAAGTCATGACCTTCATAGTCGAGATCTGCAGCCTTGCCAACCACTAATTTGCCCTCTCTCCTGAGTTAATTATTGATTCAAGTGTACTTAATTAATCATATGATATGTCAAATTTATATTATTACTTTATATTTGATAGTAATACAGTTTTATTAATAATCAAACATAACATATTATCTATATGAAGGAACTAAAAAATTCATTTCAATCCTTAATTAATTAAAAATTAAATATGATGAGTCATATATCACTAGGACTAATTAAAAGCATAATTTACCATTACTTAAGGATCAAAAGTACTATTATCCATTTATACAAGCTTGAGTTGAATATATCACGCTTATTTCCATTAAAAAATGTGGTACTGAGAAAGATGACTCTGAAATAGGAGCCATAAGCCTACCAGAGATATCACAAGCCCGTCCATTGGTAAAGCTGCTCACAACAGTGGAGAAAAGTCAGATGAAAAGGATGATTTAGAAAAAAATATCAACAAGGTAGCTAAAGAAGGGGACCTGTCTCCAAAACACGTTGGGAAACTGAAAGCAGACCATGTCCAGGCCAAGCAGAAGAAGAAAGGAAGTGGGGAAGATCATCCACATATGCTTGCAAGACAAACAAGGAGTAATGTTACTAAATACAATAAGTCTCAATGAATACCCTAATCTGAAATATTAGATGAATACCCAAGAAACTTTCACTAGACTAATTACTTTACAAAAGAGACACCAATTCTATTTTGTGAGTTTAATGGAACCAGTCCAAGATAGTCAAAACATAGAAGAGTACAGGTGAAAATTGAGAATGCAACATGCTATTGCTAATGTGAATGGAAGATTTGGGCTTTCATAGATGCTGCAATTGAATATTCCATTGTAAGGGATGAAAACCAACAAATAACATTAAAACTCAACCGGAGCTAAGGGGAGAACTGATAGTAACTCTAGTCTATGCTAAATGCACACAGCTAGAGAGACTTGCTTTATGAGAATCACTAGAGGATGTAGCTAACAACTCACAGATACCATGGCTGGTGGGAGGTGACTTCAACACCATCAACAATGAGGAAGAGAAGCTTGGACG
This sequence comes from Jaltomata sinuosa, assembly GCA_003996215.1. NCBI lineage: Eukaryota > Viridiplantae > Streptophyta > Magnoliopsida > Solanales > Solanaceae > Jaltomata > Jaltomata sinuosa. Next base: position 53,586 of record QJPP01000076.1, read on the forward strand.
CTTGCCAGTCACAGTTGCTGAAATGGAGGACTTTAAACACTGTTTAAATGTATGTAATCCGGAGGACCAAGGTTTTAAAGGAAGCAAGTATACATGGTGGAATGGAAGAACTGATGGGGAATGTATCTTTAAAGGCTAGACAGAGTACTAGCCAATGATTTAACGCAAAACATATTTCCAGGTCTAGAGGTGGAGCACTTGATAAGAAGTGGGTCGGAACATGCACCTTTGCTAATTAAGGTCACAACTACCAATGAAGAAGTGATTAGACCCTTCAAATTCCTAAATTTTTAGCTCAAAGAAGACACTTTCAAAGAAGTGGTGAGGCAGAACGGGAAGGCAGACTTTGCAAGCAACCCTTTTAGCTTATTCCATCATAAGCTAAAGAGGGTGAAGAAAGCCATCAGCCAATAGAGCAGAGATACTATAGGCAACATATTCCAGGAAATTGCTACACTGGAGGAAATTATAAGAGTACAAGAGGCACAATTTGAAGCTAATCCTAATGTGGGAAACAGGGAACAACTTCATAAGTCCCAAGCAGACCTGAATAAACAACTCAATAGAGAAGAAGAATTCTGAAAGCAAAAAGTTGGAATGGAATGGTTTAAAGATGGAGAGAGGAACATCAAATTCTTCCACACCATTGTTAATGGAAGAAGAAAAAGTTTGAGAATCAAGAGAATTCAGAATAAAGAAGGAGAGTGGATTGAAGAACAGGAAGAAATTGCAGAAGCAGCGGTTGAATTCTTCATAAAGAAGTTCACAAAGCAGGAGGACCCAACTGATTTTGACATGGTACAAGAAATTCCTAGGATGATAACCCCAGAACAAAATACAGAAATGCACAGAGTCCCTAATGAAGAGGAAATTAAAAAAACTGTAATGGATCTTAATAGAAACAGTGCAGGGGGGCGGGATGGTATGACAATAGCCTTTTATCAGGATAACTGGGGCATAGTTGGAGAAGACATATGTAATATGGTAGGAGTTTTCTTCTGTGAAACTGAACTTCCAAGGTTTGTAACCCACACTAACATAGTCCTTCTACCAAAGAAACTGGAAGTTAATACCTTTTTAGACCTGAGACCTATTTCCTTGAGCAACTTTATCAACAAGATTTTTTCAAGGATTATACATGAGAGAATCAAAGTAGTGTTGCCAAAAATCATATCCCGTGAACAAGCAAGATTTGTTCAAGGAAGAAGCATAACTAAAAATGTACTGCTGGTACAGGAATTGATCACTGAGATCAGGAAGAGAGGTAAACCACCCAACCTTGTCATTAAGCTTGACATGCTGAAAACATATGACAGAGTTGAATGGTTGTACCTCACAAAGGTGATGAGACAAATGAGATTTGGAGAAAGAATAATTGATATGGTCTTTAGGCTGATAAGGAACAACTGTTACTCCATCCTCCTAAATGGACAACCTAAAGGCTTCTTTCAATCACCAAGAGGATTGAAACAAGGGGACCCCCTCTCCCTTACTCTCTTCATTATAGCAGCTGAAGTTTTGTCAAGAAGCCTTAATGTCCTTTCTGAAGAAGAAGGAATTTAAAATGTTTGGGATGCCAAGGGGAAGCAACAAGTTACACCACTTAGCATTTGCAGATGACATGATCATATTTTGTAAGGCAGAATTGAGAACTATGCAAATAGTTACTAGAACTCTGGAGAATTATAAGAAGGTCTCTGGACAAAGGATCGACAAAGAGAAAAATGCAATTTATTTGCACAAAAATGTATCACATGGGGATGCCATTGTAGCAGAAGTAGTAACATGAATACTAAGAAAGGAGTTTCCATTTACTTACTTAGGTTGCCCAATATTCTACACAAGAAAGCAGAAAGCCTATTATAATCAAATGATGTTGATGATTAGCACAAAGCTCCAAGCATGAAAACAAAAATTACTATCTTATGGGAGAAGGCAATACTGATTAAACATGTCTTGCAAATCATCCCTATACATTGTCTATCAGTGATGAACCCCCCAAGGAATGTTTTGAATCAAATCCAAAAAATGATGGCCCAATTCTTCTGGAGCAGCTGTATAGGAGGTAAAGGGAGACAATGGGTGAAATGGAGTACCCTTTGTCTACCAAAGGAGGAGGGTGGATTAAGATTTAGGCAGATGCAATACCTCTTTATGGCTCTATTCTGTAAACTATGGTGAAACTTTAGGACCAAACCTTCTGCATGGAATGCATTTATGAATAACAAGTACTACAAAAAGGAAAACCCGAACCTGGTGGTACGAAAGACAGGATACAATAATTCTCAAGTATGTAAGAAAATGCTACAAGCTAGGGACCTCACAAAGCATCAAATATGGTGGCAAACTAAAGGAGGAACTGCTCAGATTTGGCATGATAACTGGACAAGATTAGGAGCTCTCTACAACTTAATATAGGAAAGCAAGGAATGAGATGACAAATATCAGCAAGTGAAGGACATGGTCACTGATGGAAGATGGGATATGCAGAAATTGAACAACATATGCCCCATAGAACTTGCAACTCACATCCATGATAACCTCAACCCCCCAAGGAACAATGGACTACTGGATAAGTCCTGGTGGATGCTGGAAACCAATGGATCTTTCTCTGTTAAATCAGCGTGGAAATACATCAGGTATAGAGAGCAATCTAAGGAGGATCTGAAGGAGATATGGGTGAAAGACATGTTTTTTAAGATAACTTTCTTTATGTGGAGACTTTGGAAGTTCAGAATCCCAGTTGATGAGAACACTAGGAGGTGGGGATATGAAGGACCTTCCAGGTGCTGGTGTTGCACAAAACCAGGCAATGAGACCATCCTTCATGTGTTCCTCAGATCCCAAATTGCTAACAGGACCTGGTCCTGTTTCTCTTCTTTTGCAGGTATCAATATTGATGGCATGAATTTAAGGAAAGTCATAAGGCAATGGTAGTATGCTAATGTGAGACAGGGACTGAAACCATACTATAAAGCTCTCCCAGCATTATAGTATGGGAGCTATGGAAAAGGAGGAACATCAGTAAGCATGATGGAAAAAGAATATAAACTCATAGGTTGATCCACAACATCACAAGGAATTTTCATATGCTGCTCAAAGTAAGAAGACCTAGAGAGAATTTCCCATTTATATGGATGAAAATGCTAAAGGAACTGGAGGAAAGGAGACCACATATTAAAGTTACAAAGGTTCTATGGGAATTTCCCCTAGAAGGATGGGTAAAATATAATACGAATGGTGCATCAAGAGGGAACCCAGGTGTAAGCTCATATGCCTATTGTGCAAGGAACTCTAATGGCGACTTAATCTATGAGGAGGGAGCTAGGATGGAGGAAACTACCAACACAGAAGCAGAAACTAAAGCCATTTTGGAAGCATGCAGACACAACAACCAGAAGCAGTTCAGTAAAATAATCATTCAAACTGATTCACTACTACTGAAAAAGGTGCTAACAGGAGAATGAGAATGTCCTTGGAGCATAATCAACATGGTCACAGAGATAAGGGAGATAGTAGCCACCAAACAAGCAAGCATCCATCACAAAATGAGGGAGGGAAATCAATTAGAGGATTACTTAGCTAATCTAACAATAGACAAAGGAGACTGCTAGTTCAGTGATTTTCAAAGCATAGAAGCAGCATGCAAGAGAATATTAAACAGTGATAAACTTAAATGCTCATATTTAAGTCTGTCACCATACAAAGGGTAAGGGGCAGGGAAGGCTACAACATAGTTTTTCACAAGAGAATAATTACAAGTGCCACCAGGGCAACAAAAATAGTAAAAGTACTATTTAGCCTCACCCAATAAAAAGGACTCTCAGCAGAATAGGACGGTCACATGGTCGGATTGCAATAAATAAACCTGGGGATAGAGAAAGACACTGAAAGGTGGTGGTGGTTCGGAGCTTCGACTTTACCCCAATCCAGCTACACCTGCAGAGAAGAAGGTCGGAGTCAGAAAGAGCAATAACAAAGTGGAGAGAAACAGAGGAGGGAAGGGGAGAAATCACCTAGTGAACTCACTCAACCCCGACTGACCGGATCCCTCAAGAACTTCCAGGCACATCAACCCACTTATCGGAGAACACAACTGAAAAAAGACAAATAGAGAATCAACACGGAGCTAGGAAGATGGATAAAAGAAACAAATAGAAGGGGAGTCTTACTTTTGAGAGCTGAAAAACCAGCTGCTAAAGGTGAAGGAGACACAATATCGATGATCCAAAGGAGAACAACACGGAGGTGGATATTTCTCCACGGAGGCAACATGATCTAGATATTTTGAGGAAAAGGCAAAAAAGGACAATGTCCTCATTAGGAAACCTTACCAGGGTATTTATTTATAAATTGTAGAGTGGGCCAGATTTTTGGGCTTTAGCAGATTTGGGAAATAGCCCACTCCCTAATTATACTGAATAATATTTTATTATTATTAATAAAAGCCCAAATTCAATTAAAAAAAATCCATTAAATAATTTGAAACACATGAAAGAAGAAAAGAAAAAAATTCATCTATAGTAACGTATGCATAATCCAATTTTTTTAACAAAAATAAATAAGAATAATTTAATTGAGATAGCTTGGCGTAATACTCCTATTTTATTTTATTTTCAAAAAAATTACTATTTAATAAATGAAATTTGCTTATTCTATTTTATTGCCCAATAAGATGATAACAAAAGTGTTATCCAATTGGTTGGGAGTAAGGGCGGCTAAAAATTGAATTTTACATTATTAACATGTGAAAAAATCTTGTTAGAAAATGAAGTTGGTTGTCAAAATACAGCTATATATAAGAACGTTTACAATAATCTTTTTTTAAAGAGCAGATTTTTTTTTGATACAATCTAATAAAAGAACGTTGGATCAATTTGAGACACAAGAAATATGAATTAGCATGGTAAAATTGTTAATTATTTGTCATTATTTCCTTAAATTTATTGGGATAACACAATCTTGTGTTTCTATGTATGAGTTCATCAAGGCAAACAAAAAAAAAGTAGGTTTATAACTTATTTTCTTGTGTTCAGTAGGTAAATAAAAAAAATATTGTTCTAAAAATATTCGTATATAATCTAAACAGATATCATGGAAAGTCAGGGCGGAGGGAAGAGGGTAGGGTGGTGGAGATGGGGGATGCCGGGGTAGAGTTAAGATGAGGTGTGTTGGACGATGGGGAAGACACGCAATCAATGTGAATTATCTACTTATATAACTTGTTTTCCCTATTTTCACTAGGGGAGTCGGTTTCCTCATGTTTAACCAGCCATAAATGGAAAAATGTTTTCTTCCTTACGAATCACACACTAAATTCACGTTCCTTTTCTTTTGCTCGGCATAAAAGAAATTGTCGAATAGCAGTTATTGTACTCTAAAATCGACAAAAGGGAGTTCGTAGGATGATAAACGTAACACTCCTCACCTCTAACCCTAAAATTGTAGGTTTAAATCACTAAGAGATCATAATCAGGTTGGACAAAAAGCCTAAAGGAATATAGCAAAAGTTGGAGGAGATATCCTACCTAATATTAAAATTAAAGTACTCTTTGCGTCAGATTCCTTGGACTTATAAAGAATATTTGTAACAATTTAGGACGCTTGCAAGTTTCAAGTTGTTTGAGTTGGCCCTTGGTAGAGCCTTATCTGATAGATAAGACTCTCCATAAAATTAGCCGTTAGACCACAACGGTAGCATTTTTCAACACTAGTCTCCTACTATGGCCTCTCCGACGGCCAGCCCATCGGCGAGGATAGACCAATCGAAAGACCCCATAATCCCCTCTGAGAACTTAACCGATAAAAATCAGCCTACTCCACGCTACCTCAACGCTCTTCGAGCACCCCCTCTCCCAAAAAATCCAAAACCAAGCTCAAAAGTCACTACACATCAGACTACTCACAACGGTACTCCTGCTATAATTTTTAAAGCTGAAGACTACTACGGCGTGATGGCCGAAGAATGCAAATTAACCCTTGTGGGAAAATTCACCTATGAAAGCCAAGAATCGAAATCATCAGAGCCAAATTTCTCGAGCAAATCCCTCTCAAAGGTAAAGTGAAAATAAGAGTTTTTGATTGCAGACACTTCTTTATAGATTTCACTCATGAATGTGATTAGAATCTGGTGTACTTCCAACGATTCATTGCTATCTCAAGTTGTATGATGAGAATGCTAAAATGGTCCCCTGATTTCGACCCTAATGAAGAAACCCCTCTTGCACCTGTGTGGGTTTTATTGCCGGAATTGAAATATCATCTATACAACTGGGACTACCTTAAGCGGATTCTAGCTCAAATAGGAACTCCACTGAAAGAGGATACAACCACCATTGCGAAATCCAGACCTAATATGGCCAAGGTGAGGGTAGAAATTAACTTAACCAAGACTCTTCCTAAATCTATCTTCATTGGCCAAGACAAAGAAGGAATCGGAAGAAAAGGTTACGAGCAACCCCTAGAATATGAGGGAGTCCCTGCATATTGTAAATCCTGTAAGCTTCAAGGACATGACCACACCAAATGCAAAATTGAAGCCAAGAGGAACAACCCATCCAAAGATAAACATGGAAACAAGGAAGGAGCAGTCGACGATCAGGGCAACAACAAAGATATTAGCAAAGACCAAAAAAAGAAAGGAAAATGGGAAAAAGGGACAAAGAAGCGGAGTGATAAAAGACATAGAGGATGACACCAAGAATAAGGAAAACACCCTAAAAAATATCCCTCCAAAAACCAAAAATCAAATGTCATCTCCAATCAAATAGCCAAAGGAAAACACAACCCCAGTGCAAGTCACAACATAGATATCTACCCCAGTATCGATATTCCTACAGGGAATACATCGGCCCCCGAGAACGATAACACTCCCATCAACCCCAAACCCAACACCAGAACCAAGGCAGACGCAGACCAAGAAAAACAGAAAAAGATCATGAGAAACAAGAGAAGAAAACAAAACAGAAGGGCTAGTTTGATGAAAATGAAAAATATGCTATGGAATAAGCCAATGCCCAAACATCAGTACATAAAAGCCAAAGGAAAAAGAAAAGAGACAAAAAAGACCTTCAGGGAAAAGAACAGAGAGCAGAGCAGACATCCTATCAATCAGGAAAATGAAGCCAATCAAGAGCATGAAGATTGCAGCTCATCCAACAAGGAATGAGGTAACAATAACCACATCAGTGCTTTCAATTTGGAGGGGTTCCCGAAAAACTCATGATAGACCTAGGATTCCTTGAAACTGCTCAAGAATCCGAGTCCAAAGATAAGCATGGCCCCGACATACAAAGTAATCAATTTGAAGAAAAAGAAGACTACACTAGTGCCACAGAAGAACAAGAGCCTATACAAGAACAAAGTAATGACGATGAAGAAGTGCCAAACAACTTATTGGAACGTGAAGAAGACAAAGACGATCCTGTTGCCAAAGAAATAGCCATGGCTATTGAAGAACAAGGTCTATCACCAAGAAGAAACAACAATGGTACATGGGTTGATCCCAAATATCCCCTCGCCAAACAAAGAAAAGTTGACAGACAAACCCCCAACCAGTCTCAGTGATTAACGTCATTAACTGGAATATCAGGGGAATGACCTCCAAAGGAGCAAGCCTAAGATTAGAAAAACTTGTCACATTACACAGGAACGACCTATTAATCCTTCAAGAGCCTTTCTTAGGAAACCTCAACAACACCTGCTTCTTTGTCACCGGTGTCTATGCCAGATCTACGGATACTAAGAGAAAGAAATTATGAAAAAATATTAGAACTCTTCACTCCAACATCAAGGCTCCTTAGACTATCTTAGGGGACTTTAACTCGATCTTTAGTGCCGATGAAAAAAAAGGAGGCGCTCCCCACAGGTTCAGGAAAGGATTGACTTTATTTCTTGTATGGATGACTATAACATGGTTGATGCAGGCTATAATGGAGGTATTTCACTTGGTGCAATGGCAGAGGTAGGAGACACAGAGTTCATAAGAGACTGGACAGAATTTTCATCAACGAGGAATGGGGAGAATGGCTCCAAACCAACAGAGTAGACCACAAGGCCACTACAAGGTCTGATCACAAACTCCTTCTCTTCCAAGCCAAAAAGGATACCCAGGATGCTATTAAATACTTCAGGTTCCTCAATTTTTGGACCAACTGTTATACCCCATTTTAACTCGAGGTCGAAACGGTGTACAACGTATTGGTTACTCTCAAATTGATTTTAAGAGTCGCCACCTAATTATTTTAAAGGTGAATTAGGACACCTATTTTAGCTATGTCAGTGCTCATTTAACTCCGATTAAGGTCAGCTTAAACTTCCTGCGAGAGGTTCCCCACTCTTCTTTGATACTTCTTAGGATGAAGTGGAAGCCTCGACCCGAGCGGAAGTGCGATGTGTCTGGAAACTCGAGATCGTTTATTCGAGTACCATTCTGATCGCCTCACCCACCTCTTCCGAAAAGACAACCTCAATCATTCATTACAAATGATATATCGAGAGTTCAAGACCATAACGTAATTCATTTAGAGAATGCCGATGAGAAAGTAGATCTGGTTTCGAGATCTGGAAAGCTGTGAATACAGTTAGTGAAGCTAGACCGGGAAGTGGGATATCCCTGGAAAAGAGGTCGGCCTTGCGATTCTAGGTAAGGGTTCTAATTATCCTAAATGGAAGGTGTAAGGCATCCTTTGAGATCCGTTAAAAATGATTAACCGCCCAAACTTAGGTTAATTAATTAAAACAAAATACGAGTGCCAAGAAGTAATGCCAAGTAATTAAAAGGCCGAATAATTAAGTAAAAAAACATTTTTTGCCTTAAAGCAATTTGCATATTCAAACTTGAAAACTATTTTATAGTTTTGCAATAGAGTGGTAATGGTTTAAAAATGAGCATTTGTTTGAAACAATTTCACTAACTCAAGATCCATGGCTTAAAAATACGATGCTCATGAATTAGTAAGCATGTTTTGAAAATGTTTTAAGAATAGGTTTGAGCCTAAAACAAAATATGGACACTTCTGAAATTCTTTTAAAAATAAAAGGCCATTGTTGTATACGATAAAAAATAAATAATACTAACTAGAGTAAAGGTACCCAAACCCAATCATCTAATCCATGACAACTAATATGAATAAAACTAGAGCATATTCAAATCACACAAAGCAAGATTAACATATAAAGGAAAAACCAACAAACAAGTGGTGCTAAAATATAAATTGCCGAAGATGATCCCAAGCAAGTTTTCTGCTTGTGTTTCTTGCTATTTGGATAGCCTAAGATATTGTGGAGACTCCATGTGCGGATATGATGATGTCAAGTCTCATAGACTTGAATTTGCGAGAGTCCCGAATTGAGACTCCATTTGCTCCCAAGGTGTTCATGCAAATAAAGAGAGAATAAAGAGGTTAGAAAGACAATTCAACTTTAGACGCTATTGAATGAATTAGATAAAGAACCAAGTAAGGTCGCAAAATAAATACACTATCCAAAACATGAAACGTATGATACCGAACGAGACACACAACTCGCAATTGACAACTTTCAACCAACTCAGAACAACTAATCTATACCCTTTAAGCACAAGATAATCTTCAAGTCCAACACCTCTTAAAATTACAAAGGAGTTACTTTTCTAGAACATGAATGACATCAAACTATGATCCTTGGAGGTTTATATAGTGATTACTAAAAAAATAAATAGAAGAAACTTTATGCATACAACTCTCTAGCAGATTAAGAAAGAAGTTGGGAACTTATATTTGTGCTAACAGAGCATATGCAGAAGCTAAAGGAAGAGATGTGTATGCATAATGACGTGAAGGGTCTACATAATGTTTCTAAACTAAGCAAAACTATCTCCTTTGATATTTTTTTTAATAGAGGACCATATGAACTATACTAAATTGTTAGTATACAAAAAAGACACCAAATAAACCAATAATTAATTAGGACAAAAACCAATTTCTCACAAATGTTTGATCCATAAACAAGCACAATTCTTTAAGTTCATGACGGCTAAAACGTAAAGGAAACATGAAGTGCAAATTTCTTATCATATAAAGACACCCAATGAACATCAATTTGGAAGGGAAAGCTGATTCATACAATTATCTAAACCTAAAACAAACTGTTCTCTAAGTTTAAAGACTAAAACATGAAGAAAAGAACATGACTTTGAATCTCGACATGACTCGAGCTAAATGTTATACATTTTAACATCGCTATTGTTGTAGCTATAGCTAAACTAAGCAAAGCTAGTCATGACACATAAATTTCTTAGGACACACATACCATTGTTATCACAGATGTCAAAACAGAGAACAATGGGAGCGTATATCACCTGTTGCAGGGCAGCGAATGGGGATTCTTGGTCACAAATCTACACTCGAGCTCGAAATACACTCGAAAGTGAGAGAGTTTCAACAGAGAACAAACAAGAATGCAAAGAAGCAAATATATTTAAGAGCAAAATTGAAGGCTATAATAATAGTGTAAAGGCAGAGGAGAAAAAGGGGGAGAGGCAGCCAGAAAAGCTTGTCCTAAAATGAGTAAAAAAACTTAGTATTTATAGAGACGAATTAGGGTTAGGATTGAGTGCTTTGTGCGGGATTTTAAGGTTACATAGCCATTTGAATTTTTTAATCCTTGCATGTGATTCTTCCTCATAAAACATCACAAGTCTTTTGGCTTCTTGTCTGACCAAATCAAAGAGAAAAGATATCAATGAAAGAAGGAAGGGAGCGTTTGATTTTCACGGAAGGGAGAGACCAAATGTTGCACGAAAAGGGAAGCTGAAAACTTCTGCCATGGCTGAAGTTCGTCGTAGCTTTTCTGGAAGGGGAAACATAGAGAAAAGAGTGGGGCGGGCTGATGGAGAAAAGGACTTAGGGTTATATTGTTTGGGCTGAAAATTAAAGCGGATTTGAACTGTTTTTGTGGGCTTAGTTAGGCTGAAAATAATGGACTGATTTGGTCTTTGAAATTCTTTTCTTCCTTTAAATTATCTTGAGATTCTAAATTAATAATTAATACAATACACATTATGTCATGACGAGTATAAAACATTGATTTAAAACTATAATTTAATACATATGAAACTCGAAATAAGGCGATAACATACCATCAATTGTTTAAGAAAAGAGGTGTAAAATGATAGTGACGATTTCAATAATAAAAAATATGTAATTTTAAAAGGTAATTTATAAAAACGTGATAATAATGATAACAATAGTAATAATAGTAAATATAGTAATAGTTGTTTAAATATAGTAATATATATATATATATATATATATATATTATTAATTTAGAAGCTCGAAAAAATAAAAAGAGCGAGAGGAGGGTCAAAATTGGGTGTCAAATTATCTTACTACCCTAGAAAACTTATGGAACATCCAAGTCTGCGACAACCATCTTTGGGTTCTGCAACAAAAGCTCAAAAATGTAGTCAAAGGACTTAGCACCTGGTCTAAACGTTCCACTGGTGATGTTTTTGCTACTGTGAAGAGATATGAACTGGAAGTTGATTAGCTAGAGCAAATTTATGAAGCCACCAACTCTAATTACAATAGGACTGCCCTCCACAAAGCCCATGCTGAGTATGCTAAATGGCTCAAACTGCAGGACTCTATTCTTAAACAAAAAGCCAGAATTAAGTGGACGGAGGAAGGAGATACCAACTCCAAATACTTCCACAGTGTGATAAGGGAGAAAATAAGAAGAGCTTACATACATAAGATTAAAGATAATCAGGGGATTTGGAGAGAAGACAAGGACTCTATAGCCAAATCTGCAGTCGACCACTTCAATGAGCTGTTCTCTCAACCTCACCAGTCCAGAACTCACTTCTCTATGCTCGAAGATTTGGACACCACCATCACTAAGGAAGACAACAACTTTCTGCTCAAGATACCGAATGACTCTGAGATCAAAGATGCTACCTTTTTCATGGATCCTAACAGTGCTACAGGGCCCGATGGTTTTAACAGGCATTTTTTTCAAGCTTCCTGGGAGGTTATAAGCAAGGATGTGTGTAACTTTGTTCAAGATGTTTTTCTCGGCACACCCCTCACCAAGTTTTACACTCATACAAACCTAGTGCTAATCCCTAAAGTAACTTCTCCTACCTCTATGTCACAATTGAGACCTATTAGCGTTTGTAATGTTTGCAACAAAATCATCTCCAAAATCATCGCCACCAGATTATCTTGCATTCTTCCCAAGCTTATCTCAGATAACCAATCTAGTTTTGTCAAAGGAAGACTCATCACAGAGAATATCCTTTTGACGCAAGAGATCATTCATGACATAGGCAAAGACAATCTGAATGGAAACATTGTCATGAAGCTCGATATGTCTAAAGCCTATGACAAACTTTCTTTGAGCTTCCTCATTGCATTCCTTAGAAAAATGAACTTCAACGAAGTCTTTGTGGATTACATTTACCGGCTCCTCTCCAACAATTGGTATTCCATTCTAATCAATGAGACAAGATTTGGATTCTTCAGATCCTATAGAGGTCTGAAACAAGGGGATCCTTTATCTCCCTCCATCTTCATCTTAGCGGATGAAGCCCTCACGAAGAGTCTCAACACTCTTCACAACAATGTTCAGTTCAATGGTTTCTACATGAACCCCAGAGGCCCCAAGATCAACCATCTCAGTTATGCAGATGATATAGTTTTGTTCTCTTGTGGGGAAAAAGGTCCATCAATCTTATCATGAAAGTGCTCAAGAATTATCAACTGGCCTCTGGCCAAGAAGTCAATAAAGAAAAAATCTTCTTCTTATCCCACGACTCCACTACTAGAAGACACAACATGAGGATACAAAAATGGACTGGTGTCACGATCCAACCCGTCGTGAGTGGCACCCACCCACCCCCAGATGAGTGAACCAATAGAGTTCCACCCTTGCCTAGACTAATAGCCTAAAACCAGCAAGCATAAATGTAAACTAGCAATCAAGTAACCAAAACTAATCATTTATATAATCCTGCGGAAATTTTCCACCTAGGAACTGAAAGTCATCGTACCAAACATCAATACCAAATCTAGAATAAGGGGATGCAACCCCAAAAGATAAACTGAAATAGTTTTAAGTCCAAAACAATTGGAATGAAACTCTAAAGATAACCCAAGGTATCTCGAATCAAGTAGCTCACCCTTGAAAGTCAGAAATCGTCGATGCTAGATGCGAGGTCGCGTCTCAGTCGCTGGTAGATTTCCTGTACTCACCAAAAGAAAGATAAGTGCAGTATCAGTACACCATCACTGTGTACTGGTAGGATCATCAGTCAGTTCTCAAGTAAACAATATATAATTAGTACAACAATATCAAGCAAGGAGTATGACAAACATGCAACAATAATCACAGGCACATCTAGACTACAGGTCTGTACCTAGCTTGTTACCGCATGAATCCATCTCTTACCCTTTTAATCCACAAATATATAACCATAACTATCCTTTCTGTCTAGCCCGGACCCACCCTGAAATCCCCTCTAGACAACACCAAAGGTAATTGTTAAACCCGGCCTAAACCAAGACCAACACAACAGTTATACAAGTTCCCTACCACTCAAGGACCACCAACAATAGCACCTTTAATTAAACAACCCGGTCCACTCATGGAACTAATACCAAGTATTACATCCAGTAAAACAACCCGGTCCACTCACGCAACCAATATCAAGTATCACATTCAGTAAAACGACCCGGTCCACTCACGGAACCAATATCAACCAATGCACTACAATAATCAATGAAACAATGCAAGATGCAATAAAGTAAATTCGTACCAGGCGTGGTACCCATGCCAACCGAATAATATACCCATACCAGGCATAGTACCCGTGCCAACCGAATGTCAACAACCACAGTCAATATATGAACACACACAACTTGTAAAATCAACAAGCAAATACCATTCAATCACAGACTGTAAACAGGAACCTAGACATTCCACACAAATTCTCTAAGCAATGTAATGTATACAATCACTTAGACATGAATACATCAATATACACATTTACAGAAAATCATAAGCCATCACCTACCTCAAAATGTTCCAAGCTCTATTTGACCTGAGCTTTTTCGTGTTTCGGATTCCTCTCTCGTTCTTGGTCTAAAAGCAACACATAATACATACAATTAACACACAAGGCCTGCACATTACCCGGATTATACCAAATCCCTAAACCCCAGGCCATCCATGATCATCCCACCTTTTTCCTGGGCTTTCCACCGTTAATTCTCCTAGCTCAATCATTTTTATGGATAAAAATAGGAAATTAAACGACCTATCATCATTTTAATGTACTTTTATCAATGCCTAAGAACACACATGCTTGGAATCTCCTTCCTTCCCTGAATTCCACCATCCCTAGGTTATTTTAACCTTCCCCTAATTTTCCTCCTAGCAATTCTACCGCATAGAAAATGTATTACCAAGTTTGGGAAACGAAAGCCTTACCTTAGGGAAGATTTTTGACGGGAGAATGAAGAAAATCGCCCAGCTCTTCTCCAAAACAAACTTGTGAAAACTGAATATTTTGGGAGATGTTTTCTGCATTAAAACCCGTCGGCCCACTATAGCAGTCCCCTCTCCGCTATAGCGGTCTCGCTAGAGCCGTCTTAAGTGGGTTGTCCGCCCCTTGACCGCCACTATAGCGGTAATTTCTACCGCTATAGCGAAGGCCACTATCGCGCTTGACAGTGCTCGTCATGGACAGAAAGTCCAAAACTCTGCCAGTTTTGGCCATTTCACAACACACTTGTTTTCTCCGACGTCCCGAAATAACCCCTTCACGTCAAATGCGATTCCGGGAGTTCTTTTTACCCAAATACAATTTCAAAAAGTCCCCCGGACTCTTTTATGTCTTGGATACGAGGAAAACTAGCTCACTCCAAGACACCAAAATCCATTTTTACCCGAATTTCCCTAGACTATACCTCGCTCCAAATTCGGTTGAGGCTAGCCTAGCCTAGAATTTCAAACTCCCAAACTCAAAGTTTTATAACTCTAAAACTTGGCACGATTGGTCTACCCATAATGACGGACTCGGTCATTACAAAAGATGCCAATTTACCCATCGTTCGTCCTCGAACGATCAAACCTGAAATTACGGAAATAAAAGGAAGGAAGTATAGTACCTGAATCCTCAAACAGTTGAGGGTACTTGTCATGCATGTCCTTCTCAGTTTCCCAAGTGGCTTCCTCAATCGGACGATACTTCCACTAAACCTTCACCATGTCAATCACCTTTGTCCTCAACCTCTGGACATCCCGAGCAAGAATCAAAACTGGTTCCTCCTCATAACGAAGATCTTTATCGAAAAGTTCCTTATCCCACTTGATGATGTAGTCCACATCCCCATGGTATCTCTTGAGCATGGATACATGGAATATCGGATGGACGCCCGATAAACTATGCTGCAGTGCTAATTTGTAAGCCACTGGCCCCATAATTTCAAGCACTTCAAACGGACCAATGAACCGAGGGCTAAGCTTGCCCTTCTTACCAAATCGCATAACCCCTTTCATTGGCGATACTTTTAGCAATACTTGTTCACCAACCTAAAAGTCCATGTCCCAGACCTTGCGATCTGCATACTCCTTCTGCCTGCTTTGAGCAGCCAACAACTTGGTTTGTGTGCCCCTTACCTTTTCCTGTGCTTCCTTCACTAAGTCTACGCCCAGAGGCTTCACATCACCTTTCTCAAACCACCCAACCAGTGATCTGCAGTTCCTCCTATACAGGGCCTCGAATGGTGCCATATCGATACTGGAGTGGTAGCTATTGTTGTACGAGAATTTGCACAATGGTAAAAACTGATCCCAATGACCACCGAAGTCTATTACACATGCTCTCAGCATGTACTCTAATACCTGAATCGTCCTCTCCGACTGACCATCAGTCTGAGGATGGAAGGTTGTGCTAAAGGTGAGTTATGTACCCAACTCTTCATGTAACTTGCCCAGAACTTAGAAGTAAACTGCGTACCCCTGTATGAAATGATGGACAGTGGTACCCTATGCAGTCTCACAATCTCCTTCACGTAGATCTTGGCCAATTGCTGTGAATTGTAATCTACCTTGACCAGAATAAAATGAGCGGACTTGGTCAGCCTGTCAATAATGACCCAAATTGAGTCATACTTCCCCAATGTCTTGGGAAGACCCACCATGAAATCCATGGCTATCCTTTCCCACTTCCACTCTAGAATTGGCATTCTCTGAAGTAGTCCTGCAGGTCTCTGATGTTCATACTTCACCTGCTAGCAGTTCTGACATTTGGACACAAAATCTACTATGTCCCTTTTCATCCTGGGCCACCAGTAACGCTGCCTCAAGTTCCTGTACATTTTGGTCACACCCAGATGAATTGAGTACCGCGAACCATGAGCTTCTATCAAGATTCTCTGAATCATATCATCAACCCGAGGAACACAAATTCTCTCCCTGAAATGCAACACTCCTCCAGAGTCTAACATAACGTCTCTGGACTCCCCGGATATTACCTTACCTCGCAACTTACCCAGTTTCAGATCCTGAAACTGTTTTGCCTTAATTTTCTCTATGAAGGTGGCCTTGACCTCAATGCTAGCCAACAACCCACCTTGATCTGAAACACCCAAGTGCATGAACTTGCCCTCCAAAGCCCGAATCTCCTTAGCCAATGGTCGTTTGGACGCCCCCATTCAAGCCAATCTACCCATGCTAACAGTTTTCCGGCTCAATGCGTCTGCCACCATATTAGCCTTACCCGGATGGTACTGAATGGTCACCTCATAATCCTTCAATAACTCCATCTACCACCTCTACCTCTGATTCAAATCCTTCTGAGTGAAACATGTTGCAGAGTGCGATGATCTGTGAATACTTCACACTTGACACTTGATGTGTCGCTAATTTACGGCACTTTCGACTCCTTTTTACTAAGAACAATCGTACGTTTTCAAGCAACCGTTGTTGTTTTTGATGTTTTTATGTTGTATTTGTAGGAAATGGAAACAAACACGGAAACGGACGGAAATACGCGAAAAAGAACATTCTGGATAAGAGTGACGATTCAGGTGACGGTCCGTCAAGGGTGTGACGGTCCGTCACCCAAACCGTCACACCAAGGCAGCAGCCAAGGCAGCACCACTGCCTAAGGGTGACGGTCCAGATGACGGTCCGTCAACCCTGTGACGGTCCGTCACCCTGGCCGTCACACTTAGGCAGTCCGCGACGCGGAATCCGAGCGTTTTTGGGATTGGTTTCCTAGACTCCTATAAATACCCTATGTTAGGTTTATTTCATTATTATGCTTTGAACCAAGTTTTTCCAATAATTTTAGGAGAGTTTTTGAGTGAGTTTTGAGAGGGGAAACGCGCTACACACGGTTTCCTTCTCCTCAATCTTGTTCTTGATTCGTTCTTGGGATTTTTGGTTTCTTGTTCTTGGAATAATTAAAGATTGTTCTCAATACATTGTAAGGATTTCTTTTCTTTATTATGCACATGACTTTCTTTTATTCTTCTACTAGCATGAGTAACTAAACCTCCCACAACTAGGGTTGTGGGAGCCATGGCTAAGGTATCGAGATAGATTCCGGGTAGCGACGGGTTCAATATATGTATTGTCACGTTGTTAATCATTCATTATTTAATATTTTCTAGTGGTTGCAAACATTAGAACATGCCTAGGTTTAAGTTTGCTTGAGTAAAGAGATTAAAATCGGAAAACTTGATTAACAACAAGGATTCGAGACTACTAACTCTTGTCTAATGATTAATGCTGTAACTAGATTAATCTACTTGATGTTTAGGATTGAAATCTAAAAAGCACATCTTTTCGAGGTCGAGAGAATAGAAAAGGAAATTTGTTTATTTGGTCGAGAGACGTTTAGACGATACCATTGCTTCAATCACATCGTGAAACGCATATAAAAAGAACCCGATTAAGCCTAGGATCGACATTGTTACCAACGCCATGGTAAACACTTCCCTAGTTCATTCTCCTATTGATTATTTCTCATACGTTAATTGTTTGTTTTTGTTTACAATTTGATTACGCAAAAACCCCCCCTTTTACCAGAAACTATTGACGACTAGTCACTTAATTCACTAACGACTTAATTCTCACCATATTCTCTGTGGGATTCGACCCCAACCTAGTTGGGTTCTATATTTGACTACGACCGCTTACGCTTCGTTAATTCGAGGTGTAGTTTGGGCGTTATCAAAAAGTGGCGCCGTTGCCGGGGAATACGGTTGTTAGTTAAGTCTGGTGTGTTTATTTGACTCTTAGTCATAATTTCCTGCTTTACGTTTATTTGTTATTTTTGTCTTTGACAGGGTACACAGTTGTGCATTACAAGTACCTGAAGTTTGGGGGAACAAATTTTACCTTACGACCCCGAGCTTGCTAGAACATTGAGGTGGAATATGGCCGCACAACTAGAGGCAGCGAGGATCGCTGCAGAACTGCAGGCCCAAAAAAATCTGAATGCTGGTGGTCTGCAGGATGAGATCGCAAGGAATGATGAGGATCTCGACTTAGATGGAGCTGGCGCTACGGGCGCCATTGTCATTCCACCGCTACCGCCCGGAGCCAAGTTCAACATCACTAGCACGATGATCCAGCTGTTGAACTTGAGAGGAGTGTTCCGAGGTGTCGCTGGGGAGGATCCAAACCAGCACCTAATGAATTTTGTGGGCATATGCAAGTCGTTTGAACTACCGGGCGTGAGTCAGACAGCGATCAGGCTCAGGTTGTTTCCGTTGTCTTTGTCTGATGAGGCAGCATTGTGGTTGACAGAGCTGACCCCCGACTCTATCGCAACGTGGGGAGAGTTGAGAGGAGCTTTCCTAGAAAGGTTCTTTCCTCCCTCTAGGATGATACAGTTGAGGGACGAGATTAGCAACTTTAGGCAGCAACTGCACGAAGCACTGCACGAGACTTGGTTGCGATTCAAAAAGAAGATAACACAATGCCCGAACCATCAGTTGGCCGATAACTTTTTGATGCAGACATTCTACCGGGCACTGAATTCGGCTACCAAGCCGACGTTAGACAACGCAGCAGGTGGTGCATTCATGGGTCTTACCTTTGTTGAGGCCACAACTACTTTGGACAGGCTCACCAAAACCAACAGGGCCTGGCACACACGAGATTCAGAGGTTGCAGCTAGCACCTATACCGTTGGTATGTCAGCAGAGCAGCGTAGGAAAGAGGAGGAGCGCGACCAAGACATGGCGCATCTGAAAACGCAGTTGGACCTACTGACCAAGCACTTGTTCTCAGGAGGTATGGAGAAGGTACAAGCGGTGGGTTCCCAAGGTATGGAGACTGAGGAGGCGAATTACTTGGGGGTTTCCAGGCCAATGGCCAGGGAAACCAAGGTCGGAACTACCAGAGAGACAACCACTATGAGAAAGATGGTTACAGAGATCGCGATCAAGGTAGCTGGAGGAATAACACCGATAGAGGTGGGTTGTATGTACCACCTGGTAATCGGGACAAAGTTGGCAATGAGGCAGGGACTTCCAAGCTAGAGAACATGATGGCGAAGATGCTGCTAAAGGTGGAATCGACTGACTCTGGGGTAAAGGCAATGAGGACTGAGTTATCAACGTTGAGTCAGGTAGTAGAGTCACATTCCACCGCAATCAAGCAATTGGAACAGCAAGTGGGTCAGATCTCGGCATCTTTAAACCAAAGGAAGACAGGTAACTTGCCGAGTGACACGACTCATCCGAGGAATGACGCTAGCTGTATGGCGATCACCACAAGAAGCGGAAAAATATTACCGGAATCACATCCGGTAATTCAGACTCAAGGTGATGCTGTGGATGATGAAGAGGCGGTAGAGGAGGAAACTCCAAAGCCCGTGGAGAAAAGCACGGAAGCTGAAAAGCTTCCAACTATGATGCCTCGACCACCACCTCCTTTCCCACAGCGTTTGAAGAAGAAAGCTGACGATGGTAAGTTTCTGAACTTCATGACCATGCTGAAGCAGATTTCAATAAACATACCATTGGTCGAAGCGCTGGAACAAATGCCCGGTTATGCCAAGTTCATGAAGGACTTGATTACAAAGAAGAGATCGGTAAGTTTTGAACCGGAAGACAACCTCCACCACTGCAGCGCTATTTCCTCTAGATCGTTGGTCGAAAAGAAGGAAGATCCAGGTGCGTTCACTGTTCCCTGTACTGTTGGGAAGCTCAACTTCGGGAAAGCCTTGTGTGATCTGGGTGCTAGCATCAACTTGATGCCGCTAGCTGTCTATAAACAACTGGGTTTGGGAGCTCCTAAACCCACGTCCATAAGAGTAATGATGGCTGACCGTTCGGTAAAGCGACCTGTGGGAATATTATCTGATGTGCTGGTCAAGATTGGTAAGCTTATATTCCCGGCCGACTTTGTGATCTTGGATTGCGAAGTGGATTTCGAAGTTCCCATAATCTTGGGACGATCATTGCTAGCCACAGCAAGAGCCTTGGTTGACATGGAGAAAAATGAACTGACCTTCAGGCTGAACAATGAAGTTGTCAAGTTCGATGTGTCCAAATTGATGAAGCAACCAAGCGAGATGAGGGTGGTCGCGGTCATTAATGCAATTGAGGAATTCCCTGCGGATGTGTATTTTGAAGAGAAGGGTTGTGTTGAAACCCGAGCTGTTATGAGAGTAAAGTCGCGATCGCAAAAGAACGAGCAGGTGAAAGAAAGCGGTGAAAATAAATCAAGAAAACGAAAACACCGCAAGAGAATCTGCAAAGAAAGAGCGAAGAAGTTGTCGCGACTAGCTGCGGAGCCAATGAAGGAAGAAGCTGAAACGCAACATGAGGTTGTCGCGTGCACACACTCCATCGAGTTCTCTTGTTTTGGAGACCCTGGCGGTCTCCAACATCATTCCAGAATCTGAGTCATATCGACTTCACAGGTATTCCTTTCTCTCACAGTTTTTAGCTTTCATATAGATGCATTGGGGACAATGCATGAGTCTAAGTTGAGGGTGTGGGGAAACCTGTGAGTCACCACCGAGGGTTTTTGTTGCCGTGTTTCTTTTCCCTCCGGTGTGCTATCTAGTAGAACCGGCATGTTTAGGTTGTTAGTTTAAATTTTTTTTTAGTGTCTATAGTGATAAATGGCGTTTTTGTGGACTAAAAGGAGCCCCTTCTGAAAAATTTTCTGGTTTTGTACTTATGTTGAAACAATTGACTGTCTGGATCCTTGAATGTCATTGTGTGATTATGATTAGAATGAGTATGCTTAAGAGCGGTTGTTTGATAGTTGGTAGCGATATAGTTTCTTGGTGCCAAGAGTGGGTGAGCTTATTGTTATAAATTCTTACTCTATGCATGCATCTAGAACTTGCCCGGTCTATTTTGTTAAGTTTGAAGTTTGGTTGCTTAGGAAAGGATCACAGGCCCTTTTTGTGTGCAGTCCACTTAACCCATAAGACCGTCCAAATGCAAATACTCCCTTTGATCCCTGTTTGAGCCATAATTGACCTTGTTCTTTCAATAACCTGTCACCGTGCCTGTTTAACTTTGAAACCCTGTTTTGGCCCTGGTCCTTCCATGGACATTGTGCACCTCAACGCAGGCAATCAGCCTAAGTTGAGGGTGGCTACTAGAGAGGTGAATGATAAGAAAAAGAGGATGGAGAAGAGTGGTGGTGAATAGAATGAAAAGTCGGGTGTGTGCCTAAGAAAAGAAAGAAAAAAGAGATGAAAAAATCGAAAAAGAAATAAAAAGAATTGTCAAAATAAAGAGGTCGCACCTGTAACTAGAAAGAAGGAAATAAAAAGGTGAATAAGGATGGACAAAGTAAGTTATGTGGTAATAAGACGTCGGTAGTTCCAAGGAGGGCTTAGTCACTAACCCCTAAATGTATCCTACCTGCACCCGAAGCCTCATTACAAGCCTAAACAAGTCCTGTCGTGATCCTGAGCGGCTTTCTGAAGAACTGAAAGAGAATAGTAAGGGCAAGCCTATGGTATCGCATGTGCATTGTTTGAAATCATTTGTGAGTGTGAGCGCTTACCTAGTCCCAAATCTTGTGTGAGGGATTTCTTTGTGGTGAGGGCACCAAGATGTCTGTATTGTCTATTGATTGTTAGGATAGCTGCGCGTGTGAATGTAGAATGTTCTATCATATCGGAATGACATGTTTGGATCCTTGCAAGTTAGTGTTTCATACATTCGTGTGCTACGAGGGAGCTTGATTTAATGGATTAAGATGTGGAATGACCATGAGTTGCTAGAGACATGAGTTCGTGTTCTTAGTTGAGTCGTTTTATTGTTTTATGTTATGTTGCTTGAGGACAAGCGAACGTTTTAAGTTGAGGGTGTTGATGTGCCACTAATTTACGGCACTTTCGACTCCTTTTTACTAAGAACAATCGTACGTTTTTAAGCAACCGTTGTTGTTTTTGATGTTTTTATGTTGTATTTGTAGGAAATGGAAACAAACACAGAAACAGACGGAAATATGCGAAAAAGAACATTCTGGATAAGAGTGACGGTTCAGGTGACGGTCCATCAAGGGTGTGACGGTCCGTCACCCAAACCGTCACACCAAGGCAGCAGCTAAGGCAGCACCACTGCCTAAGGGTGACGGTCCAGACGACGGTCCGTCAACCCTGTGACGGTCCGTCACCCTGGCCGTCACACTTAGGCAGTCCGCGACGCGAAATCCGAGCGTTTTTGGGATTGGTTTCCTAGACTCCTATAAATACCCTATGTTAGGTTTATTTCATTATTATGCTTTGAACCAAGTTTTTCCAATAATTTTAGGAGAGTTTTTGAGCGAGTTTTGAGAGGGGAAACGCGCTACACACGGTTTTCTTCTCCTCAATCTTGTTCTTGATTCGTTCTTGGGATTTTTGGTTTCTTGTTCTTGGAATAATTAAAGATTGTTCTCAATATATTGTAAGGATTTCTTTTCTTTATTATGCACATGACTTTCTTTTATTCTTCTACTAGCATGAGTAACTAAACCTCCCACAACTAGGGTTGTGGGAGCCATGGCTAAGGTATCGAGATAGATTTCGGGTAGCGACGGGTTCAATATATGTATTGTCACGTTGTTAATCATTCATTATTTAATGTTTTCTAGTGGTTGCAAACATTAGAACATGCCTAGGTTTAAGTTTGCTTGAGTAAAGAGATTAAAACCGGAAAACTTGATTAACAACAAGGATTCGAGACTACTAACTCTCATCTAATGATTAATGCTGTAACTAGATTAATCTACTTGATGTTTAGGATTGAAATCTAAAAAGCACATCTTTTCGAGGTCGAGAGAATAGAAAAGAAAATTTGTTTATTTGGTCGAGAGACGTTTAGACGATACCATTGCTTCAATCACATCGTGACACGCATATAAAAAGAACCCGATTAAGCCTAGGATCGACATTGTTACCAACGCCATGGTAAACACTTCCCTAGTTCATTCTCCTATTGATTATTTCTCATACGTTAATTGTTTGTTTTTGTTTACAATTTGATTACGCAAACCCCCCCCCCCTTTTACCGGAAACTATTGACGACTAGTCACTTAATTCACTAACGACTTAATTCTCACCATATTCTCTGTGGGATTCGTCCCCAACCTAGTTGGGTTCTATATTTGACTACGACCGCTTACGCTTCGTTAATTCGAGGTGTAGTTTGGGCGTTATCACTAACCCTGCTTGGCAAAAAATTATTGAAACTGATGCTTCAAATATTGGTTACGGTGGGATTCTTAAACAAATTAATCCCAATGACAAAAATGAATATCTTATAAGATTTCATTCAGGAAAATGGACAGAAGCCCAGAAAAAATATGCTACTGTGGCTCATGAAATGCTTACAATTGTAAAATGTGTCCTTAAATTTCAAGATGATTTATATAATCAAAAGTTTTTAATAAAAACTGATGCTCAATCAGTCAAATACATGTTTGACAAAGATTTTAAGCATGATGCGTCTAAACTTATATTTGCAAGGTGGCAGACTCAACTAGCCCCATTTGATTTTGATATCCATTATAAGAAGGGGATTGATAATTCTTTACCATACTTCTTATCCAGAGAATATATTCAATAAGATGTTTTATTTAACATTTCTTCCTGAAAAAACCTTGATTTCCATTTTAAAGGTAATTATTTTACCAAAAGATCTTAAAAAACTTATTATTGAAATCGTCATAGATGATTTAGTAAGAGAAGATTTCTCTATTCATGACTACTCGGAAGTAATCCGGGAAGACTCAACAGATTATTTTACGGAATGACTAATCTGTTTTCCTATAGGATGGACCCGCCTTGGAGGCAAGTTCGAGGAAGAGGACGGGGAAGATCAGCTCCGGGAAGATCCTCCTCTCAACATTCCAACTCTCAGGGATCGTCATATCGATCCAACTATCCAGTTATACAAATGGGTAACAGACGCCTTATTAATAAAAAGGTCTCTGATGAAGGTGAATCTTCGTCGTCTACTGCCCCTGAGCAGATTATTAAATTGGAAAATATTCCAAGAGATAGCCCGTTATACGAGCATGCGCAGGCATATTTACATGCACAAAAGCAGAAAGATACTTTTGCTTCAGTTATGAAAGAGGATAATGATAATATCATATCCTATGAGCAACTCCAAAAATGGGAAATTATATTTCTCTTAGAAAACTCTGACATACAGAGAAAAACCGAACCATGGAAAATATTCCAGAGGTACTTGATCAAAGGATTATATTACCCGGGAGAGTCATACAAAACCCGGTCATACTATGAAACCATATTGACAAGTACTGGAAGTGCAGAAATTCAGCACTTTTGCCCTGCGGGTTATACCCCAGAAGAGAATGTTTATAACTTCTCAAAAATAATTATCAAACAGATTATATCTGTTGAAGACTGGGGAATATCAACCATGAAAGAAAGGCAGCTTGGCCTTAAGGGTATTACTATGAGCTTCACCTATTGGGATTATATCCAAGCGTTCAGTAAAACACTGTTTTACAACAATGATAAAAACAAACACACGTGATTTGTAAAAATTTGCGCAAAGATATTTGCAGAACCAATCCCCAACTGGTTCATTAACTGGTGGTCTTACCACGGCCCTACAGTCCAAATACTGCCGGAAAATTTCCTCCAATTATACAAGGAATGGAAGAGGGTATCCCCTTTTCTCGGAGAATTATATCACGAAGATCACATCTGCTGGTTAGACAAGATTGATCAAATGTATTTCTTTATAAAATTCTCAGTCCCTTGGATCCATAAATCCCCTGAAATAGGGTTCACAGAGGAAAATATTCCCTGCTTATACCGAGTTTATTATAATAACTTCTGGGAAAAATTGTTGAAAAAAGATCCCAGGTCCAAACAGATAAACGGACAAGAACTTATTGATACCATTATTAACACCATTAATGCTTATAAAGAACTTCCTCAAAAAGGAATTAGCATTGATAACCCCTCCGTCAGGCATATTGCCCGGAGAATCTCCACTCAAGATGGAGATAAAGAAGCAATGATCAACAAGTATCTCGAAGAAATGAAGAGAAGCTTGCTTCAAGGTATCACTCAGATTGATAAATCTGACACTTCAATGAGAAGTGAAACTTCATGCGAAGAAGCACAACATCATGAAGAAGACATTCTATTATCTACAGAAGATATTCAGGGAGCAGAAGATTTGCTGCAATCACTGAAGGCAATGGAAAAGAAGCGTGACAAAGAGAAAATGTGAAGAAGACGAAGAAGACAGATGGGCTGTCAATGTCAAACAGTATATAAACTGTTTAAACAGTAGATTCACTGTTTAGGGACCCATATGGGCAACTGATTTTTTACCAAAAAGAAGAAATGTGGTATGCAAACCTTGTTCTGGCAGATTTTCGTATTTGGCTGCCGGTTCAGGTAGACCGAACTGAGTGCAAAAGTCTCCAAGCTGAGATCTTTCTTTGTGCTTATTCATCTTAAGTTGTTTAGACATAAGGAGCTCGTTGCACAAGTTTAGTCCTTCTTGAGTGCAAACTCCTATTAACTGGCCGTAGGTGTAATCCTTATAAGGAATTTCTTGTGGCTTCCTCTTAGGGTCTTTCTAACCCTTTCTGCAAATAGAGAAGGAAGACCGTCTATAAACTTAGCTTTCCAATATTCATATTTGTTTTCGGGTAATTCCATAACCCGACTAAGCCATCTCCATTTGGTCAACGTAGGGCACTTAAGACCAGCTTTTGTAAAGAAAATCCGAAAGCGTTAGCCACTGTTTCGACAACAACTTAAATAAAAAAAATTGGATCAGTTTTTGCTAGCAACACTTGGCTCTTGGTCGTCCTCAAAGGTATTTACTTTTTAGTTTTATTTACCATAGTTCTCTTCTCCTAGCCAGGACTATGTCCGGCTAAACGGCTTCCATATCTATGTCTCTTACCTAACGTCTCTCCTATATGCATCATGAACGGATCTAAGCTTTATTAAAATAGAAAGGAATTTTTTATAAGGTTTCTTGACTTGGTTCTGAGATGGTGGTACAGTCGGATCTAAAACTACTCTTATTGTCTCTGTCTGGCAAGCCTGTAGCAAGCCATGACCTCCTTAGCCCGAGATATGTGTTGAAAAGGGTGCCTCTTGGTCCGGTTAGAACCGCTATTGGGTTAGAACCGTTGGACAAGAGTATAATAAGAGTATGTACTGTGGTCCTGACAGGCCCTTTGCTCAGGTAAAAGAATTAGTCTCTTCCTTACAGTCTAAAGAAATTGTATGAAAAATTCTCGAATATTTCAGTTCTTATGCCTGCGTTTATGCGCCAGTATAAGGATGCTGAATTGCTAGATCATAGACTATGGCGGACTACCGCCCGGTCTTTGATCCTGTAATCTGGTACCAGAGCCTAGAATTTGTTCATGGTATATATGCGATGGATGCGAAAGTAGTAGATATAGATATGGAACTTCATTGATATTATGGATCTCGGAGGAATGAGTACTAAAAGTACTAGACTCGAGGAGGTAGATATACCTCAAAACCTTGATTTGTTAAACAAATGGACGATTCCTAAAGTTCCTATTAAAACCATTTATGATTATGGTTGGTTTGATAAACTTTCTACTAAGCAGTTGATTAAAACAATTGAACAATCTTTAGCATTAAACTCTTCTGAACAAACTATTCGTTTATTAAATAAATGAGATATTAATCTTTATAAAAATCAATATAATTATGTGCATATTGGCATGGTTCAAATTGCTTTTAAACCCCTTACCCTTAAAGGGTTACCAGAGACTTTCCTAGCCGCTCTCAGAGATGCTAGAAATTTAAATTTCAGACAGTCTCTTATGGGTTCGATTGAATCGACTGTGGCCTATGGTCCAGTGTATTTCAATACGCAGCCTAATTTGCAGTTATCTTTATCTGATGTCAATATTCTTGATGCCTTAACATTAAATGTTAAAATACATGGTTATAACTATGTGCCAGGTTCGGAACTTATAAGTTTGTCTTATAGAATTTATTTCAAGTTATTATCAACCTTGAATCCAAGATGCAAGTTATACGATACTTCCGATCAAACTATTTTGATGGAAACAAATTTTGCAAGATCTAAGGTTACCACCAGGAGACCGATTAAGTGGGAAGAAATTAATTTCCCGACAACTTGGACTCTTGATTCGGTCATATCCCCAAATCAATTAACGGATACGGTCACTAACTCTAAGTATTCTCATGTTTTGCAAAATCCCGATGAAAGGGTTTGCATTCAGTTTACAGAAAGCAGCTATGCTCATCACAGGCAGTCACTGTCAAACAGTAGGCTTATGCCTCCGGTAAGTTCTATTTATAATAGACGATCGTTAAGTCACAGATTTGTGCCTGATATTCAGCATATCTCTCCCATTGAACCATCTTATGGTCCAGCTCGAAATCGCGCTGCTTCGCTTCACACTATTGAATCTGATTATAATTCAGAGGTAGAAAAAGTTAAAATTAACCCCCGAACCAATATTGTTCAGGCTAATGATATTCATGACGACAGTTCTGATAAGGACTTTCCGACTCCTTCCGAAATGGAGTTTGACGTAAATAAGTCTTAATGATTCCACACCAAATTGATTTTAGCCCAGGATCCCTGACAAAGTTGGTAACTGGTAAAATTGCTGCCATGTGACCAGGAGGTCACGGGTTCAAGCCGTGGAAACAGCCCTTTGCAGAAATGTAAGGTGAGGCTGCGTACAATAGACCCTTGTGGTCCGGCCCTTCCCCGGACCCCGCACATAGCGGGAGCTTTAGTGCACCGGGCTGCCCTTATCCCTGACAAGAAAACATATTCAAAAAGAATTTTTTGATAAAAGGTGGAATAAGTTTAAAACTTGATTTTTCGATTTTTATAGCAAAGAAGACATGAATAGTATCTCTCAAAAGTTGTATGAAACTTGTGCATTGCATAATCAAATTATGCACTTTGTTCCTTGGTTTATAACCACTTATTTACCTTTATATGT
The DNA here is from genome assembly GCA_003996215.1 of Jaltomata sinuosa. Taxonomy (NCBI): domain Eukaryota; kingdom Viridiplantae; phylum Streptophyta; class Magnoliopsida; order Solanales; family Solanaceae; genus Jaltomata; species Jaltomata sinuosa. The sequence goes on from QJPP01000076.1 coordinate 82,071, forward strand.
CAATGTTATTGAGAGAACTTATCGCGACCCTAATGGAAAGCTAATAACAGCCATTTATCCTCCATGGCCTTCAGTGATTGCAGCAAATCTTCTGCTCCCTGAATATCTTCTGTAGATAATAGAATGTCTTCTTCATGACGTTGTGCTTCTTCGCATGAAGTTTCACTTCTCATTGAAGTGTCAGATTTATCAATCTGAGTGATACCTTAAAGCAAGCTTCTCTTCATTTCTTCGAGATACTTGTTGATCATTGCTTCTTTATCTCCATCTTGAGTGGAGATTCTCCGGGCAATATGCCTGACGGAGGGGTTATCAATGCTAATTCCTTTTTGAGGAAGTTCTTTATAAGCATTAATGGTGTTAATAATGGTATCAATAAGTTCTTGTCCGTTTATCTGTTTGGACTTGGGATTTTTTTTCAACAATTTTTCCCAGAAGTTATTATAATAAACTCGGTATAAGCAGGGAATATTTTCCTCTGTGAACCCTATTTCAGGGGCCTATTTATGGATCCAAGGGACTGAGAATTCTATAAAGAAATACATTTGATCAATCTTGTCTAACCAGCAGATGTGATCTTCGTGATATAATTCTCCGAGAAAAGGGGATACCCTCTTCCATTCCTTGTATAATTGGAGGAAATTTTCCGGCAGTATTTGGACTGTAGGGCCGTGGTAAGACCACCAGTTAATGAACCAGTTGGGGATTGGTTCTGCAAATATCTTTGCGCAAATTTTTACAAACCACGTGTGTTTGTTTTTATCATTGTTGTAAAACAGTGTTTTACTGAACGCTTGGATATAATCCCAATAGGTGAAGCTCATAGTAATACCCTTAAGGCCAAGCTGCCTTTCTTTCATGGTTGATATTCCCCAGTCTTCAACAGATATAATCTGTTTGATAATTATTTTTGAGAAGTTATAAACATTCTCTTCTGGGGTATAACCCGCAGGGCAAAAGTGCTGAATTTCTGCACTTCCAGTACTTGTCAATATGGTTTCATAGTATGACCGGGTTTTGTATGACTCTCCCGGGTAATATAATCCTTTGATCAAGTACCTCTGGAATATTTTCCATGGTTCGGTTTTTCTCTGTATGTCAGAGTTTTCTAAGAGAAATATAATTTCCCATTTTTGGAGTTGCTCATAGGATATGATATTATCATTATCCTCTTTCATAACTGAAGCAAAAGTATCTTTCTGCTTTTGTGCATGTAAATATGCCTGCGCATGCTCGTATAACGGGCTATCTCTTGGAATATTTTCCAATTTAATAATCTGCTCAGGGGCAGTAGACGACGAAGATTCACCTTCATCAGAGACCTTTTTATTAATAAGGCGTCTGTTACCCATTTGTATAACTGGATAGTTGGATCGATATGACGATCCCTGAGAGTTGGAATGTTGAGAGGAGGATCTTCCCGGAGCTGATCTTCCCCGTCCTCTTCCTCGAACTTGCCTCCAAGGCGGGTCCATCCTATAGGAAAACAGATTAGTCATTCCGTAAAATAATCTGTTGAGTCTTCCCGGATTACTTCCGAGTAGTCATGAATAGAGAAATCTTCTCTTACTAAATCATCTATGACGATTTCAATAATAAGTTTTTTAAGATCTTTTGGTAAAATAATTACCTTTAAAATGGAAATCAAGGTTTTTTCAGGAAGAAATGTTAAATAAAACATCTTATTGAATATATTCTCTGGATAAGAAGTATGGTAAAGAATTATCAATCCCCTTCTTATAATGGATATCAAAATCAAATGGGGCTAGTTGAGTCTGCCACCTTGCAAATATAAGTTTAGACGCATCATGCTTAAAATCTTTGTCAAACATGTATTTGACTGATTGAGCATCAGTTTTTATTAAAAACTTTTGATTATATAAATCATCTTGAAATTTAAGGACACATTTTACAATTGTAAGCATTTCATGAGCCACAGTAGCATATTTTTTCTGGGCTTCTGTCCATTTTCCTGAATGAAATCTTATAAGATATTCATTTTTGTCATTGGGATTAATTTGTTTAAGAATCCCACCGTAACCAATATTTGAAGCATCAGTTTCAATATTTTTTTGCCAAGCAGGGTTAGCAAGAGTTAAACAAGGTAAAGACTGAACTCGTAGTTTGATGTTCTTTACCAAAGTAGTGTGACTATTAGTCCACGGGGATTTATAATCCTTTTTGAGCCTGTCATATAACGGGGCTAAATCACGAGAAAGATTCTTGTAAAAGGGGGAGATATAATTTAAACTACCCAAGAATCTCTGCAACTGAGTTCTATCAGTAATAATGTCAGGAAACTTTGATGCAAAGTCGATGGCCCTCTGGATAGGAGTGACTTTTTCTTGACAAATTAGGTGTCCCAAAAAACGAATTTCAGTCTGGAACAAACTCATTTTTGGTTTAGAGATAACCAAACCATTTTGTATAACAATTTTCTTGAAGATATCAAGGTGTTTTATATGCATTTCAAGAGTTTTGGAAAACAACAGAATATCATCAATATAAACAATAATAAAATCCATATATGGATTAAAGATGTCATTCATGATCTTTTGAAATTCTGATGGGGCATTTTTTAAACGGAATGGCATGACATTCCACTCGTATTGCCCAAAAGGAACATTAAAAATAGTCCTATAAGAATGCTCTTTAAAAATCTGAATTTGCCAATATCCTGATTTTAAATCAAATTTTGAAAATATATTGGCGTCGTATAACCTGGATAATAAATCTCGTTTATTGGGAATAGGATACCTTACCCATTTTAAACATTTGTTTAAAGGTTTGTAATTTATTACTAACTTGGGAGTTCCACGTTCCTTTTCTGCAACATTATTCACATAAAATGTTGTGCACGACCAAAGAGATTTTGATGGTTTTATTAAACCCTTTTGTAGCAGAGTATCGATTTTCCTTTTTGAAGAATTCTACTAATTCAGAATTCATTTGGCAGGGACGAGACTTGGTTGGGATATTATCCTCTGAAAAATCCTCCTCATATGGAAGAGTTACAATGTGCTTTTTGCGATTCCAAAAGGCACTGGGGTGATCTGCGCAAATATCAATGGCGATTTGTTCGGAAATTATTTTAATTTTTTCCTGTATTTTAGCAGATTTGAGAGACTCAAATATATTCATGCTAAAGAGCTCATATTGTAAAGAATCGACATGTTTTTGCTTTATTTTAATTAAAGCATCAATTTCACGGGTTATTGGCTCTGATACCAGATTACAGGATCGGAGACCGGGCGGTAGTCCGCCATAGTCTATGATCTAGCAATTCAGCATCCTTATACTGGCGCATAAACGCAGGCATAAGAACTGAAATATTCGAGAATTTTTCATACATTTCTTTAGACTGTAAGGAAGAGACTAATTCTTTTACCTGAGCAAAGGGCCTGTCAGGACCACAGTACATACTCTTATTATACTCTTGTCCAATGGTTCTAACCCAATAGCGGTTCTAACCGGACCAAGAGGCGCCCTTTTCAACACATATCTCGGGCAAAGGAGGTCATGGCTTGCTACAGGCTTGCCAGACAGAGACAATAAGAGTAGTTCTAGATCCGACTGTACCACCATCTCAGAACCAAGTCAAGAAACCTTATAAAAAATCCTTTCTGTTTTAATAAAGCTTAGATCCGTTCATGGTACATATAGGAGAGACGTTAGGTAAGAGACATAGATATGGAAGCCGTTTAGCCGAACATAGTCCTGGCTAGGAGAAGAGAACTATGGTAAATAAAACTAAAAAGTAAATACCTTTGAGGACGACCAAGAGCCAAGTGTTGCTAGCAAAAACTGATCCAATTTTTTTTATTTAAGTTGTTGTCGGAACAGTGGCTAACGCTTTCAGATTTTCTTTACAAAAGCTAAGAAAGAGAAGAGAGAGTTCCTAAATTTATCTGTGTGTTCCTACTTAAAAAATGAACACTTATATAGAAAGAAAAGAAAACAGAAAGAATCTATGTACAGTAGAGAGGGGTCCCATATGGGTCCCTAAACAGTGAATCTATTGTTTAAACAGTTTATATACTGTTTGACATTGACAGCCCATCTGTCTTCTTCGTCTTCTTGAATCTCAGGAGGTCTTTGAATAAAAGTAGAGACTACATCTGCTTTACTAGTTGAAGCTTCTGCTTTACTAGTTGAAGCAATATTAGTCTTAGCTATATCAGCTTTTATACCTTTTATCAAACTAGTCATTTCATCAAGTTTTTTATCTAGAGAGACAATGTGCTCTCCCAAAACTTTGACATATAAACCCAAATAATTATTTTGAGTAATGAGTTTATTAATCTCCGAAATACTTAAAGAAGCAATTTCTTCATCAACGATTTTTTGAAAAGCATTGAAGGTTATACCTGTATTATTAGGTAAAACAAAAGCAGACTGTGGAGGATAAATGATTGTTATTAGCTTTTTCAATAAAAGCCTTTTTCATCATTAGACGATTATCAATCTCTTTTAATGAATAAGGGGCGCAATATTCAAAATCATTTTTCTTGTTATCAACAAGTGGTCTTGAAGAGCTAGAATCATTAGCTGTGGCAAGATTAATAATCTTTTCTCGAAGTTTGTTATCAGTAACTTCTTTTAACAATTCTATTATATTATCAGAAGTGAACATATTAAGATTGAAATCCTGGAATTGTGATTGTAGTTTGTAGATTTCATCTCCTTCACAATTGCATGTATTACCTTTGCAAGTGGTGCATGAGCTATCAGTCTGTTCTTCATGGTCAGATAAATCAATAAGATTAATATCTGATTCTGCGTCCGAATAAGATTCATTATCATCATCAGAACCGAAAGTGTATAACAAACTATAAACCTTATCATGCAGATCTGCATCGAGTTCTAAGGATTTGAGTTTATTCAATTTGCAATTTGGGGCAATATGCCCTCGCTTACCACATTTGTAACATTTGATCTTAGAAAGGTCTCTTCCTGACTGATCTTTGGTAAATCTATTAGATTTACGAGAGCTTCGTCTAGCGTCTCTTTCATCCTTAGATCTTCGTTTGGATCTTCGTACGCAGGTTGTCACTGCCCACAAATGGTATGTTAAATGCATCATTTTAATTGATCGACAGTGGTGCAGATGTTAGCTGCATTCAAGAGGGTCTTGTCCCCTCAAAATATTTTTAAAAAACTGCGCATATGGTCAAATCCGCATCAGGACATGCTTTAGATATAAAGTATAAACTTTCAAATACGAAAATCTGCCAGAACAAGCAATTTGTCTATATTTTCAATTAATAAGTCTTTTTATGGACTAGACCAAATTATTTTTGGTATATTGAATTTTATGGAAAGTCCATAAAGGTTTGGTGATCTTATATTTTAATTGACAATTGAATTCGAAATTTTTCATAGAAAAATTTCGTAAAGTTTATTACCCTAAGTAACTCATCACATAATTAAATATAAAAAAGATTTATAGGTAATATTATATAAAATGTGATGGAATCGAGATTTTTTCCATAGAAAAATTCCATAAAATGTATTACCCCATTTAACTCATCACCTTAATCAAATAGGAACCATATTTATGGGTGATATTATATAAAGGGGGATGAAAAAAGTTTCAAGAACAAGTTTTTACTATGAAAAAAGTTCTTATGAGGAAATTTTTATTGAAAGTATTCATGAATTTCAAGTCTATATTATAGTTAATATCTTTTTTTCACTTTCGTTTATCATTATTTTTTTGTTTTGTCTATTTTTGTTTATTTGTATTGGTGTTTCTACTATGCATTATCGTGTTATTAGTCTCTTGGTAAATGACTTTCAGTTTTTTTCATTGCAAGTTCGCAACTTTTAGGTTGTCATCTTTTGATTGACCATAATTCTTTCTATTATTATTAAAATAATTTGAAATTGACTTAATTATAATTTTGACCAGATTCTTTAGATCGTTACGTTATCTCTTTCCTTTTTTTGGCACAAGCTATATCATTAAAATAGATATAAAATTTATTCTAACGTCAATTGCTACTTTCTAATAATTTTGCACTTTCATATATAGTTTTATTGATCGACGAGAGACATACGTGCAACGCACGTACACTAAACTAGTATTAGAAAAAATGAGTCATTAACAAACTTGATATATAATGTGTGATGTGATTATAGTAGATTTTCGTTGTTGAATGAGGCTATAGACTTATGTTTTTTCTTTCTTTTGAATTGTATTTACTTAAGTTATGTTGAAACTTTAAACTTGTTTTAGGTTATGTTGGAATTTGACATAAGATAATTATGTTAATTTTTTTTTTTAATTTTGAACTTTTTTGGATTTTGAATTTAAGTTATATTTTTAAATTCACTTTATTTGTTTTAGTACTATTGACTTGTTATTTCACATTGCATGTTGTTTATTTTTCACTTACAATTAATAGATTATTTTTTTATCAAATATTTGAATAATGTTATGCCATTATGTTTATAAATATTAATTTTTTTGTCAAACATCTCGTGTATGATGTTTTTACTAAATCTTTTAATTTAATAATTACTTAAATTATAATATTAGAATCAATATATATCTTAAATATCTAATTTAATACTATCACTTAATGGCACATATTTGTTCAATATTAACTTTAAATTTTTAATAATTACATTTTTATTTTTAAAGTAATTTAACTATGTAATTACACTTGTGCAACCAAACAGTACACTTGTGATTACGTTATGACAAATAAATAGGTCATCGTAATTACTAGACTGATAATTACTATTCTACTAATTACTTCAATTTCAATTACCGGATGGCTTTTCAAATAGACTCTTAAGTCATGGAGGTATTCGATTTTACCAACAAGTATGTTGTTTGGCCATGAATAAGATTTGGATTATTGATATTATTCAAATAAGTATTTTTTTTCTAAGATAAATTATGGCATGTTGGGCACTCTTTTATTTATTGAAAGACGAAATAACAAAGTACAATTTAAAAAGCAAGAAAAACGATCCAAGTCAAAACTGACCCGGGCCGAAATAACGCTAAAAGATCTTGTATTGCTGAAAATGAAAAACAAATGTCAAAAGTGATATGTATTGATAATCTACTTTTTCTCTCTAGAAGCTTCTGTTGTCCGATGAGCCTCTAATTATCAGAGTTTTATGAGTTTTTTTGTTCAATGCAGTTGATTTTTGGCTTGATATATGTACCCGGTGTTGTTCTCATTTGATTCTTATATTTTCTGCATTTGTTTATGTTTCATGTAAGTTTCAACTTGATTCTGTTCTTTGTATAGTTGTTGTTGCACGACCATGTAACCTATTGAACATGCAGAACATCTGGACCGACAAGGCCACCATATATATATATATATATACTAGATAAGTACTGCCCGTGCTGAGCACGGGCCCAACATATAGTTCATCAAATATATTGATATGTTTTAGCTACTAAAACAGTGATAAAGCCATGTAACTTCAGACACAATAAAGCAAACTCAGAGAAAGAACAAAGAAATGTCAATGCACCTCTCAGTAGAGTAAAAGATTAAAATGAACAAGAATCCAAGTCACAAAGTTCTTGAAGTATTTGATCATCAAAAGTTGTTAAGTAATATAGAGTTTTGGAAGGTTACAATGCCACCTTCATTTAGGGAGATCTAAAAATTTATAGGGTGTTTCAGAAATAGTCTCTCTACCTCACATGTGGTAGGGGTAAGGTCTGCATACACTTTACCCTCTCTAAACCCTGCCAGTGGAATTACACTGGATATAGTGTTGTTTCAAGAATTCAGTTTTACGAAGATGAGAAATTCTCAAGGAAATGTTCACGAGAAAGCACCCAAAATCCCACATTTTGTCATGTCCAATTCATCCTGCAGAATACTAAATGCATCAAACTCCAATTCAACAATCAAGGACAACTCTCAATAACTGGCATGAGTTGCTAGCCTCACCCTCTGTCCATTTTTCCTGAAAAAAATAATTCAACATCATGTTGTAGTACACTAGTTATGTGACTCAGCTAACAAATGCAACATATGCTATTTACTTAAATAAATGGTGATATCTTCACAACCTGACACTGTAAAAGAAAGATGCTATTTATAAATCAGAATCTTTGTCTTCTAACAAATAAAGACATTCATCATAGATGATTATGCCTGTTGAATAGAAAGAGGGACGAGTAGGTCTACAACTTTTTTGTGAGAGTAACCCAGTTGTTGCATATCTCCCCCATTTGTTATGAAAATATATGTAGCAATTTGCAATTGGGGTGGATCTGAAATCTCAGCTACATTAGTTCTTGATTTACCTATTTCTATGTTGTAACTAATTCTAGTTCCAAGTGCCAACATCAAGTTTTTCATATTTTATAACCCCCAAAATTTCAAATGGTAAAATTTTATCATCTTGAAGTATATTTGAAATTTTGACTTGGCACAAAGTTTAAGTAAAGAAGACTTCTATATCTTGTGGTCTTACATTAAAGATATATCAAATGCACTAAAATATTTTCTAATATTATGGTCTTAAACATGTCATGTGAAAAGATGAAATTATTAAAATAGCTAAAAAAGGAAAGATTCATTCTTTTTTAAACTGACTAAAAAGAAAAGTAGGACAAATACATTAAAATGGAGGAGTATTTATTCATCATTTTATAACAACGATATTCCACTATTGAAATCCAAACTAATGTTATATAATAAGAGAACTCAGAATCTCAACTTATATGGCCAAAACTCCATAAGAAAAAGTAAAGTAACCAAATGGAAAGTAGGCACACAACTTCATATAGGTTGTATTGCAATATAGCATATATGATCAAAACTCCATAAGAAAAAAATAAAGTAACCAAATGGAGCAAGCAAGCACACAATTTCATAGGCTTGGGAATAAAATATACCACAGTTATATTGAAGTTTTCTGAATTTTGATGTTGCTTTCAACCTATCCAGTGTATTCTAGCAAATGTGATGAGAGAATCTAGCAGTCTTTTGAATTACAACAAGCATAAGAGCTTTTGATATGAAAAGCAACCTGAGTTTAAAAAACTTGTGAAATTCAAAGTGGTGGAATATTGTAATCAATAATGTCATGTATTGAAATTTCACAATGTGGGTTGCTTTGCTCGTTGTAAAAATGAAAGTAGAAAACTATACTAAATAAAAACGAAAAGCTATAAACTCAAAGAAAGCTCAAAATCAGGTAAGAGTTAGTATCTTTACAAAAGCACCTCCCAACTTTCTTTGCTCTGTTGCATATTTGTTTTCTATTTCAAAGGAAGAAGCAAAAGACAGTTGTACTCGATCGAAATTACAAAAATATTTTTCGTCGTTCTTTGGCCTCACTCTTTGATTGCTTGAGACATTTGTTTTGTGATAGCAAGTTCATCTTCTTTTTCTTTCCTACTACTGAACTCAAAAATTGCGTAGATTGTTTTGCTTCCTAGTCTAACACATTAGTGAGCTTTTCTACTTTCAAATTTGCCTTCTAATTTTTTGCTAGTAGCTCATCAATAATATATATATATATATATATATATATATATATTAGATTAGGATAAGATGAATAGGCCGATAAGGCCACAACATATAATAACTTGCACGAGTAAACAACCCAAAATAGGTGCGTGTATATATATATATATATATATATATATATATATATATATATATATATACATGTACAAGAGCGACGAGGTTATAGTATGAGACAATAACTAAATAGAAAGGCCGACAAGGTCATACAAAATATACTGGTATGTAGCACATGTCTACAAGCCTCTAAGAGTATAGCGTCTATCAAATGGTCGGGCTCATCAACTATGTATATACATGTAGCATAACCAAAACCTCTAACTCGATAGCTCCAGAAGGAGTAGAGCTTACCTACTAAAGAGGTCTATCTAGGCCTCGACCTGGACCAGTACGAAAGAAATGTATTGATATGTAAGGCATGAGTAATATTTGAAAAGTTGTAACAGTAAATATGTACAAAAATCAACTTGAAAACTAAATGCCACATCGGGCGTACAATAGGGTGACTAGAGAGTCACAATAAGTCTCGTATAGAAGTAACATAAAAATACAACAAACATGTAGCACATGGGAACTAGATGATTATCTTATGGATTCTTTATATTTCAACATCTTCCTTTAATCATTGAGATATTACCTGTTATATCTGGGCTTTCGTACTTAGCACAGTCGATAATATCGTAATGGATACTATCTGCCGTATTCGGGCCATTATGCTTAGCACAATGATAATGTTAAAATTCACCTCTTACTAAGAAAAATGTAAATGGTCGTATGCAATATAAATACCCAACTTAGAATTGCGGTCAATCTCACAAGGAATAATGTAAAGGCGATCGAGAAAGTAATGAATTACAAGAACTTACTCTAATTTAAACGCAAAATGATAAATGTTTTTTGGGGGGTTTTGATTTAGAAATGAATAAAGATATAATTAACTAGAAAATAGATAAAGTGATCAATGACCTTCACAAGCAAGGAAAAATAGGGGATTTGGAAATGAAAAATCAATTCATATCAATATGATCCATTGCAAATAATTGTCTACTACTAATTTAATCATGGACCAAGCAAATTAGCTTAAGAATCTCAATTATCCATCAATATCTCTCGATCACAAGTGAATATTTTTCAACTAGTTCTCTCGAACCTAACTAAGTGACAACAAAAACATTCCAATTTTAGGCAATACTTCTATTCTCCTATTTCTAGCTTGAATCCATTAGATGATGTTTAAAGCCCTAAATCGTGCTAATTAACCTTTCCCAACTTCAATTTCCTCTTTCGACCTCAACTAAAGTAAAAAGGGCAAGTTCAAGGGTTGATCAATCCCTTTAGAAAATAATATAAGCACAAGATTTTAGATAACCAAAGACCCATTTCATAAACTAGAAAATATTCAACTAATTACCAAAGCACAAGATAGAAATTCAAAACTCAAATATTATTTATCTCTAACAAAATACCTAAATATGAAATTAGCAACTACACTCACATATATTTAATACAAAATAAAGAGTTGAAGATTAGGAAGTAAAAGGATTAAGAATTTCTCATAAATTCTTTCAATCTTCACTCCAATGATATATGATGCTTGAGCCTTACTCCCTAAGCTTGAAAATTTGCCAAAGATGTTTTTTAAGAGAACTGGACGAGTCTTATCAAGAGAGCTGGACGAGTTTCATATGGATTGAGGATAAGAAATATGTAAAATGATCATTCTGGATAGAACTGAAACTCGTCAGCCGCAAATGCAGACAACCACTACATTTGCGGTATAGTTGACTTTGACCAGATGCCATTATTGCAAAAATAGGACCACATTTGTGATCCTTGACTAGATTGTTGACTACCGCATTTGTGATCTTCTGGCCGCATTTGCGATCTTTGACTCGATAGTTTACTTCAGCAATTGTGGTTCTTTGGCCGCTTTTGCGGCATATGAGGGCATGTTTTCTCTTTTGCTCAACTTTTTTTTTATCCCAAAATTCTTTATGCCTCACTACACCTGAAATAATGATAATTCACATAATAATTAGCCTCATAATATAAATAGAAGACACAAAAAAATAAGAGAAAAGACTAAATAAGTGGTAAGATCACCACTTATCAATATCTCCAACTTAAAGTCTTTGCTTATCCTCAAGCAAGTAAAAATCAAACTCCAATGAGGACTATCATTTCAAGCTCAAGATTTCATCACTATCGTTCTCACTTCACATTCTCTAATTAAGCACAATGAATATGACTTTAGTTGATACTAATAATTAATCGTCCAATATGTGAACTTTGTCCAAATGATCCCTTCAATTCAAAACACAACTTCAAGAATGCAAAAGAGTTTCAAGAATAATCAACTGACAATAATTAATCCTCAAGAAGTGACTCAAAATCACTAGTTTACCAGACATGCTCATATGACTCATTTTGGAATTTATCAACACCACCCACATATCTTAATTCATATGCCCTCACGAGAAAGAAAGTCCTAAACTCACAATATTGACAATGATAACACAAGGGACAATTGTACAAAATCACTCACACTCAACAAAGAATTTCAAATGCTAACAAGTATCATACCATAGGCTTGCCCTTATTTTCATTCATCACTAACTCAAAAGTACTTGGTTGGAGATCTCAAATTAACTTTGTTAAGCTTGTAATATAGGCCTAGAGAAGGGTAGGATAAGCATTTGGAATACAAGTGATTATGTCCTCCTTGAAGACTACACAGCATTCTCCATTTCAAATAATGATCATTTTCTTCTCCATTCATACAACACAATGAACTTTTTTTTAATTACCCTTTCTAGTTGCCCAATTATTGACAATCTATTTACCTTGAAGAGTCTCTTTTTCTTTTCTTTTCAATCTCTTCCTTTCTTTGACTTGCTCTTATGGAATTTAACTACAAACCCACAATGCATTGATCTTCTCCTCCAAGTTGTCTTTTCACCATCACCCAACTTAGGCTTTTAGCCACAATTTTACACTTTTAGAGTTCATGGAGGGAAAGATTAAAAAGAGAAATTTTCAAAAAGGTAAAGGTTTGTAATGTGGTTGCCAAAGAAAAGGTATCAAGCTCAAATGGGGTCAACTAGTGATAACATTTTGTACAATGGTAGGCTTATAAGGCTAAAGGGGCTTCCAAAAATCACAAAGAAGGCCTAAGATCATCACTCCAACTAAATAAAATTAAGACTAGTATTGAGAGACTAACCAAACAAGTTCTAGATGACACAAGTAAGCACAAGAATTATTCAACCAAGACTCACCAAGACTCACCACACATGGCATATGAACTACAAGATGGATTAATTTCACTTCCTACGCAAGAATAAATGGAGTCATATTTCATAATTCAAAGTATCACCAACTCGTGAGTCAAAAGTCACAAAAAGAGTCAAAAGAGTTATCACTACCATCATTCTTTTCTGTGCAACCTGCATAAAATTTTTTGAAGGAGTGTGCTCAATTCAATACTTCACATACGAGACTAACTATATTAGTACCAAACAAAATAACAATCCCATATTTTAGCTCAAAAAGGCACCTATTGAATGATGATTTGCCTTTAAGAAAGACATCACCTTATCCATCATCGGGCCAAATCATATATCCAAATTACAATGGCTACTCAGACTTCACCATAACTCACATTAGGCTCACACACACAATTCCAAACCACATAAACTAAGGGCACTCAAACTTTCTCTGTGCACAAAGGACCCAAACACCCAATAAAGTGACGATTTCCCTTTAGAAAGTTGTTACTCAATTTATCACCGCGAATAGTCACTCAAAACTACTATAAAAAATAAAAAGTTAGAAATAAAGAATAACTCATATTAATATAAATATGTCATAAAAAAATAAGGAATTATCAAAACCATGAGTCAATCTACCAAGCTTGCCAATATCCTAAATCATATATCAAATAAAACACTAGAGAGCCACCCACCCACCCCCAACTAAAAATGTTACAATGTCCCCAATGCAACTAACACTACTAAAAATAGCTCAAAAAAGATGGATAAAAAAGTAACGGAGAATGTTGTTCCCTAAAAGCGACGCTGTCCATCGTTTTTTCCATTTTTCTTAAATTTATATTTATTTTTTTATAAAAGCGACGGACAACGTCGCATATGCCATCACTTTTTTTCGCGGATTTTTGCACTAATATTTTTTATATATAATTTATATTTATTTTTTTAACATAAGCGATAGACAGGGTCGCAATAATTAAAAAAAAGAAAAATTTATTTTAAAATAACGATGCTGTCCATCGCAATTTTTTAAATTTTGATTAATTTATTTTTTATTCATCGCTTTTTAGTTAAATGTTAGTCAACTCATTTTAAAAAAGTGACGGACGAAAATGATGCTGTCCGTCACTTTTTAAAAAATATAGTGACCCAGATCGGGTCACTCCTCCATTTTCCTCTTTTTTTCTTCTCTTCTCTCTTCTCTCCACAATGCTCCGCTACTGCCGCTGCTGCTGTCGCTGCTGTCGTTACCGCTGCTGCCACCGCCGCCTCCTCCTCCAGCCGCCACGCCGCCTCCTTCATTCTCCATCATTAATTTTTGGGTTAGGGCTAATTTAAAACCTTAAGGTTAGATTGTTTACTTTTTTTCAATTACATTATATTTATTTTAGGTTAATATTAGATTAAGAACATTGTTATTTGTTATGAAGATTAGTGATAACGCTCAAACTACACCTCAAATTAACGAGGCGTAAGCGATCGTTGTCAAGTAAAGAACCCAACAAGGTTGGGGTCGAATCCCACAGAGAATATGGTGAAGATTAAGCCTTTCGTGAAGTATATGACTAGTCGTCAATCGTTTCCAGTAAATAAAAGGGGGGGGGGGTTTGCAATCAACGTGAACAAAAGCGACAATAATGAAAGACAAATAATCAATAGGAGAGAATGAACTAGGGACGTGTTCACCATGGCTTTTGTAACAATGTCGATCCTAGGCTTAACCGGGTTCTTTCTATATGCGTGTCACGATGTGATTGCGTCAATTGTATCGTCTAAACGTCTCTCGACCAAATAAACAAATTTCCTTTTCTATTCTCTCAACCTCGAAAAGATGTGCTTTTTAGATTTCAATCCTAACATCAAGTAGAGTAATCCAGTTACGGCATTAATCTTTAAGACGAGAGTTGGTAGTCTCGAATTCTTGTCGTTAATCAAGTTTCCCGGTTTTAACTTCTTTACTCAAGCAAATTAAACCTAGGCATGTTCTAATGTTTGCAACCACTAGAAAACGTGACATAATGTATGATTAACAACGTGACAATACATATATCGAACCCAACGCTACCCGGAATCTATATTGCTACGTTTGCCATGGCTCCCACAACCCTAGTTGCGGGAGTTTTAGTTACTCATGCTCGAAGAAGAAGAGAAAATAGTTGTATTCATAATAAAGGGAAGAAAAGTCTTACAATATAATGAAACAATCAATCTTCCAATATCCAAGAACAAGAAATACCAAGAACTCACGAACGAATCAAGAACACGAGTTCAATACAAATGAACCGTGTTGTTTGCTCTCCAAAATAACTAAAAACGTCTTTTAAACTAATGGGTGAATGATCTAAAATAAAACCTAACATAGGGTATTTATAGGGGTCAAAGAAACCAAATCCAAAACGGGCTAGGAATCCCCAAAACGCGTGCAGCCGCTTAACGCCACTGCCTTAACTTGACAGCCAGGCTGACGGACCGTCAAGGCAGTGACGGACCGTCAAGGCAGTGATGGACCGTCGCCTGGACCGTCACTGCTAGGCATTGGTGCCGCCTCCTTTGCTGCCTCCATGCGACGGTCTATGTGACGGACCATCACATGTGTGACGGACCGTCACTCAGGCCGTCACTCTTAGGCAGAATCCTCTTTTTCTCGTATTTTCGTCCGTTTCCGTGTTTGTTTCCATTTCCTACAAATACAACATAAAAACATCAAAAACAACAACGGTTGCTTGAAAACGTACGATTGTTCTTAGTAAAAAGGAGTCGAAAGTGACGTAAATTGGCGTCACATCAACACCCTCAACTTAAAACGTTCGCTTGTCCTCAAGCAACATAACATAAAACAATAATACGACTCAACTAAGAACACAAACTCGTGTCTCTAGCAACTCATGGGCATTCATTAGTTCATTAAATCAAGCTCCCTCGTAGCACACAGATGTATGAAACACTAACTTGCAAGGATCCAAACATGTCATTCCGATATGATAGAATATTATGCATACACACACGCAGCTATCCTAACAATCAATAGACAATATAGACATCTTGGTGCCCTCACCACAAAGAAATCCCACACACAAAATTTGGGACTAGGTAAGCGCTCACACTCCCAAATGATTTCAAACAATGCACATGCGATACCATAGGCTTGCCCTTACTATTCTATTTCCAGTTTTCAGAAAGCCACTCAGGATCACTACAGGACTTGTTTAGGCTTGTAATGAGGCTTCGGGTGCAGGTAGGATACATTTAGGGGTTAGTGACTAAGCCCTCCTTGGAACTACCGACATCTTCTTACCACATAACGTTACTTTGTCCATCCTTGTTCACCTCTTTATTCCCTTCTCTCTAGCTACAGGTGCGGCCTCTTTATTTTGACAATTCTTTTTATTACTTTTTCGATCTTTTTCATCTCTTTTTATTTTTCTTTTCTTAGGCGCACACCCAAACTTTTCATTCTATTCACAACCAATCTTCTCCATCCTCTTTTTCTTATCATTCACCTCTGTAGTAGCCACCCTCAACTTAAGCTGATTGCCTGCGTTGAGGTGCACAATGTCCATAGCAGGACCAGGGCCAAAACAGGGTTTACCTCTATAGTAGCCACCCTCAACTTAGGCTGATTGCCTGAGTTGAGGTGCACGATGTCCTAGGGAGGACCAGGGCCAAAATAGGAACTCAAAGTTAAACGGGAATGGTGACAGGTTATTGAAAGAATAAGGTCAATTATGGCTCAAACAGGGATCAAGGGATTATTTATATTTGGACGGTCTTTTAGGTTAAGTGGACTGCACACCAAAAGGGCCTGTGATCCTTTCCTAAGCAACCAAACTTCGAACTTAACAAAATAGACCGGGCAAGTTCTAGATGCATGCACAGAGTAAGAATTTATAACAATAATCTCACACACTCTTGGCACCAAGAAACTATATCACTACCAACTATCAAACAACCGCTCGGCTTAAGCATACTTATTCCAATCATAACCACACAATGACATTCAAGGATCCAGACAGTCAATCGTTTCAACATAAGTACAAAACCAGAAAATTTTTAAAGGGGCCTCGTTTTTAAACAAGAAAAACGCCATGATGCTTGCTATAGACACTAAAAACAACAAAAATTTAAAATAACAACCTAAACATGCCGGTTCTACTAGATAGCACACCGGAGGGAAAAGAAACACGGCAACAAAAACCCTCGGTGGTGACTCACAGGTTTCTCCACGAATTAATTAGACTATAATACAACAACAATTTATGGGTTGCCTCCCATACAGCGCCTGATTTAACGTCGCGGCACGACGCGGGTGTCTTGATTACTCAGACTTCATCAAGATACCCTAGACTTAATAAACAACCGTATGCACAACTATATACCCTATAATAAACAAAAACAACAAATAAAAGTAAAAGCAGGAAAGTATGACTAAGAGTCAAATAAACACACCAGACTTAATAAACAACCGTATTCCCCGGCAACGGCGCCACTTTTTGATAACGCTCAAACTACACCTCAAATTAACGAGGCGTAAGCGATCGTTGTCAAGTAAAGAATCCAACAAGGTTGGGGTCGAATCCCACAGAGAATATGGTGAAGATTAAGCCTTTCGTAAAGTATATGACTAGTCGTCAATCGTTTCCAGTAAATAAAAGGGGGGGGGGTTTGCAATCAACGTGAACAAAAGCGACAATAATGAAAGACAAATAATCAATAGGAGAGAATGAACTAGGGACGTGTTCACCATGGCTTTTGTAACAATATCGATCCTAGGCTTAACCGGGTTCTTTTTATATGCGTGTCACGATGTGATTGCGTCAATTGTATCGTCTAAACGTCTCTCGACCAAATAAACAAATTTCCTTTTCTATTCTCTCGACCTCGAAAAGATGTGCTTTTTAGATTTCAATCCTAACATCAAGTAGAGCAATCCAGTTACGGCATTAATCTTTAAGACAAGAGTTGGTAGTCTCGAATCCTTGTCGTTAATCAAGTTTTCCGGTTTTAACTTCTTTACTCAAGCAAATTAAACCTAGGCATGTTCTAATGTTTGCAACCACTAGAAAACGTGACATAATGTATGATTAACAACGTGACAATACATCTATCGAACCCAACGCTACCCGGAATCTATATTGCTACGTTTGCCATGGCTCCCACAACCCTAGTTGCGGGAGTTTTAGTTACTCATGCTCGAAGAAGAAGAGAAGAAAGTCATGTTCATAAAATAATAAAGAACCGAGATCCTTACAATATATTGAGGACAATCTTCAAGTATCCAAGAACAAAAGAAACCAAGAACTCAAGAACGAATCAAGAACACGAATTCAAGAAGAGCAAACGTGTTTCTTGATCTCAAAAACAACTAAAAAAACGTGTTTAAACTAATGGGTGAACAACTAAAATAAAACCTAACATAGGGTATTTATAGGGGTCAAAGAAACCAAATCCAAAACGGGTTAGGAGTCCTTCACGCGGACAGCCGTTGACGCGCCACTGCCTAAGCTTGACGGCCAGGCTTGATGGACCGTCAAGGCAGTGATGGACCGTCGCCTGGACCGTCACTGCTAGGCAGCACCACTGCCTCAAGTTGACGGTCACTGTGACGGACCGTCACATGTGTGACGGGCCGTCACTCAGGCCGTCACTCTTAGGCAGAATCCTCTTTTTCTCGTATTTCCTTCCGTTTCCGTGTTTGTTTCCATTTCCTACAAATACAACATAAAAACATCAAAAACAACAACGGTTGCTTGAAAACGTACGATTGTTCTTAGTAAAAAGGAGTCGAAAGTGACGTAAATTGGCGTCACATCAATTAGAACTTGAATTAGTAGTTTAAAATTTCAAGTTAAGGTTTGTTTGATATTTTTTGTTATTAGCAAGTTTGTTAGTTTCTAATCTTGAAATTATTTTTTGTCATTTATTTTAAGTTAGTATTAGATTATAAACATTGCTAGTTGTGAACATTGAATAATGGTTATGAACATTTTATAATTCATATAATTGGATTTGTGTTCTTGAATTTGATTTTAGGTTGAATTTGAGAAGTTTGAACTTGAATTTGATTTTAGAATTTTTGAGCATAGTAAATGTCTTAGGCTCTTGATTTTAAGTTGACTTTTAGAATTTGATAGTAAATTTGGAAATTTTGAATTAGGTTCTTGAATTAAGTTCTTAAATTAATTTTCAACTTTAGGTTCTTTTTTTATCTTGAATTAGATTCTTGAATTTTAGGTTGAAATTGGTTCCTTGAAGTTAAGTTTTTTGAAGTTTGTTAGTTTATATTGTTAGTTTTGGGTTATAATCTTGAATTAGTTTTCAACTTTAGGTTAGTGTTAGTTTTCAATTTTAGGTTGTTGGATTAGATTCTTGAATTTGATAGTGAATTTGGAAATTTTGAATTAGTTTATTGTCACGACCCAATTTCTCGGTCATGATGGCACCTACAACCCCCAGTAGGCAAACCAACTCCCGTAGCCCGGAATGATTAATAATGGGCTACTATCTAACAGTTAAGCAGAAGAAACGATATAAATAAGCGGAAGCAAGTGAACAAGATGAAAAGATAGATAACAAGAATATATATGCATATGCGGAAGCTAAATCAAACCCCAAAACCTGGTATCATAGTATAGAGTCGCAACTACATATAAGGAGTACGAATCATCCAAAATAGTATATACACAACTGTCTCCAAGTAGTAACAGAGTACATGATACAGAAGATAAACTAAAGTTAAGCTTCGGTCGCCAAGAGTTCACCCTCAGTCTGAATAGTCCAAAAGATCTCCAAGCACGAATCCCACGATCTAGGGCGATGACCCACACTAGAATCTGCACCAGAAGATGCAGAGTGTAGTATGAGCAACAATTGCAAAGCAACCGATACCCAGTAGGTATCATAGGCTGACTGGGCACATATAAGATAAAAGAGCAGTAATAAGCGAAATAGAAATAAGTAGTCATAAAAGGCAATGAATAAGCACACGGAAGATAGCATGGAAGGAATACAAACATGAACAACATACATGGCTAGCTACTATAACACAATCACAGGCGAAAGGAAGAAACACATACCCGGGATCCTCGCAATAACAAGTATATAAAGAAGAGTTTAGAAAGTAGGCGGTATACCGGTAACCTCAAATGGATAGAAAAGCCTTGTGGAAAGGTCAATCCTGATTTGTGGTGTTGTAGCATTCCCGAGAATGGGGTGTTTTCATTTGAGAATTTTATTAACATCGCGCGTATTTGAAAATATTTTATTTAAAAGTTGAATGTGGTAAAAAGTTATATTTTTATTGCCTTCCAAAAATATTTTAAATATCTAAGAAAAATACTTTTATTATGATATATTTGTGTATGTATTTATTTTACAAGAGTTTTATAGGTGATGTGCCGCCATTCTACGGCACTTTTGACTCCTTTAACTAAGAATAATCGTGAGTTTTCAAGCAACCATTGTCGTTTTTGATGTTTTATTGTTATATTTGCAGGGAATAGAGCTAGAGATAGAAATGGAAGAAAATATGATCAAAGAACCCCTCTGGATAAGAGTGACGGCCGGGATGACGGGCCACCACACACTTGGTGGGCCGTCACCCAGGCCACCAAGTCTGGCAGCCCCACTGGTTAAGGGTGACGGCCACCCTGACGGCCAGTCACTCATGTGACGGTCCGTCAGGTGTGCCACCAAGTCCGGCAGCTCCAATGGTTAAGGGCGACGGCCACCCTGACGGCCAGTCACGCATGTGACGGTCCGTCAGGGTGGGCTACCAAATACCACGCGGATTCTGAAAATTCTATTTTTGGATTTATTTCCTGGACTACTATAAATACCCTGTGTTAGGGTTATTTTATTTATTCATTACCCAATAGTTCTAGGATATTTTTGGAGCGAGTTTTGGAGAGAAAAACACGACACAATACGTTTTTCTTCTTCTCTTCCATTGTTCTTGGGATTTTGGCTTTGTGTTCTTGGATAATTGAAGCTTGTGTTCATATATTGTAAGAATCTCTTCTTTCTATTATGAATATGATTTTCTTCTCTTTCCCTAATAGCATGAGTAACTAACTTCTCACAACTAGGGTTGTGGGAGCCATGGCGAAAGTAGCAATGTAGATTCCGGGTAGCGTAGGGTTCAATTTATATGTTGTCACGTCGTTAATCATTCATTATTAACGATTTCTAGTGGTTTCAAACATTAGAACATGCCTAGGTTTAATTTGCTTGAGTAAAGAGATTAAAACCGGGAAGTTTGATTAACTACGAGGATTCGAGACTACCAACTCTCGTCTTATGATTAATGCTATAACTAGATTAATCTACTTGATATTTTAGGATTGAAATAAGCAAGCTCACCTTTTAGAGTTCGAGAGAATTGAAAAGGAAATTCGTCTATTTGGTTGAGAAATGTTTAGATGATACCATTAATTCAATCTCATCGTGACAGGCATATAGAAAGAACCCGGTTAAGCTGTGAGTTGAAATTGTTATGACGCCATGGTGAACACTTCCCTAGTTCACTCTCATATTGATTATTAATCGTACATTATTATTTGCTTTGATCAAATATTGTTCACACAAACCCCCTATTTACCGGAAACTATTGATTACTAGTCATCTAATTCACTAACGACTTAATTTGCACCTTATTCCCTGTGGGATCGACCCCAACCTTAGTTGGGTTCTATATTTGACGACGACCACTTACGCTTTGTAATTAGAGTTATAATTTGGGCATATCAAATTTTGGCGCCGTTGCCGGGGATTACGATTGTTTATTAAGTCCGGTGTGTTTATTTGACTCTTAGTCATATTTCCTGCTTTTACTTTTATTTGTTGTTTTTGTTTGATACAGGGTACATAGTTGTGCATGCCAAGTACCTGACGCTCGGGTGAACCAATATTACCTTACGATCCCGAGCTTGCTAAAACGATAAGGTGAAACATGAATGTACAACAACAAGAGGCAGCGAGACTCGCTGCAGCTCAGCAAGCCCAACAACATTTGAATGCCGGTGGTCTTGAGGACGATATTGCGTTGAATGATGAGGATATCGACTTAGATGGAGTTGGTGCTACGAGCGCCATTGTTCTTCCTCCGCTAGCGCTCGGGGCCAAGTTCAACATTACTAGCACAATGATCCAGCTGTTGAATTTGAGAGGAGTGTTCCGTGGTGTTGCTGGTAATGATCCAAACCAACACCTGATGAATTTTGTGGGTATCTGCAAGTCGTTTGAATTGCCTGGAGTAAGTCAGACAGCGATCAGGCTCAGGTTGTTTCCGTTGTCTCTGTCTGATGAGGCATCATTATGGTTGACAGAGCTAACCCCCGACTCTATCACAACCTGGGGAGAGTTGAAAGGAGCTTTCCTAGAAAGGTTCTTTCCTCCCTCTAGGATGATACAGTTGAGGGATGAAATTAGCAACTTCAGACAACAACCTCATGAAGCTTTACACGAGACTTGGTTGCGGTTCAAGAAAAAGCTGACACAATGCCCAAACCATCAGTTGACCGATAATTTTTTGATGCAGACATTCTACAGGGCACTGAATTCGGCTACCAAGCCGACACTGGATAATGCAGCAGGTGGAGCATTTATGGGTCTCACTTTTATTGAGGCCATAACTATTTTGGACAGGCTCACCAAAACCAACAGGGCCTGGCATACACATGATACAGAGGTAGCAGCTAGCACTTATGCAGTTGGTATGTCAGTAGAGCAGCGCAGGAAGGAGGAAGAGCGGGACCAAGATATGGCCCATCTGAAAACGCAAATGGACCTACTGACAAAACATTTGCTGTCAGGAGGTATGGAGAAAGTGCAAGCTGTGGGTTCCCAAGTTAGAGCAGCAGAGTTTGAATCTGATGAGGAGGCTAATGATTTGGGGGGTTTCCAGGCCAATGGTCAGGGAAACCAAGGTCAAAACTATCAGAAGGACAACTACTATGAAAAAGCTGGCTACAGAGATTGTGATCAGGGGAACTGGAAGAATAACACTGATAGAGGTGGGTTGTATGTACCATCTGGTAATCGGGAAAGATCTAGCAATGAGACAGGGACGTCCAAATTGGAGAACATGATGACAAAGATGTTGTTAAAGGTGGAATCTACTGACTCCGGGGTAAAGGAGATGAGGACTGAATTATCAGCAATAAGCCAGGTAGTGGATTCACATTCCACCTCGATCAAGCAATTAGAGCAGCAAGTGAGTCAAATCTCGGCATTTCTAAATCAACGGAAGACAGGTACCTGTCCGAGTGACACCATTCAAAACCCGAGGAATGACGGGAGTTGTATGGCGATCACTACGAGAAGCGGTAAAATATTATCAGAGTCACATCTGATAATTCAGACTAAGAAAGGTGATGTTGCGGATGAAAATGTGGTAGAGGATGCTACTCAAAAGCTCACGGATAAAAGCAAGGAAATTGAAAAACTTCCAACTATGATGCCTCGGCCACCACCTCCTTTCCCACAACGGTTGAAGAAGAAAGTGGAAGATAGCAAGTTCCTGAACTTCATGACCATGCTAAATCAGATATCAGTAAACATCCCTCTGGTGGACGCTTTTGAACAAATGCCCGGATATGCCAAGTTCATGAAGGACTTGATTACCAAGAAGAGGTCAGTGAGCTTTGAACTAGAAGATAACCTCCACCACTGCAGTGCTATTTCGTCAAGATCGTTAGTGGAAAAGAAGGAAGATCCAGGTGCTTTCACTGTTTCCTGTACTATTGGGAAATTCAATTTTGAAAAAGCCTTATGTGATCTTGGTGCTAGCATCAACTTGATGCCGCTAGAAGTCTATAAACAATTGGGTTTGGGAGCGCCCAAACCAACTACCATGAGGGTGCTAATGGCTGACTGTTCAGTAAAGCGACCAGTGGGAATATTGTCTGATGTGCTGGTAAAGGTTGGTAAGTTTATATTCCCGGCCGACTTTGTGATCTTAGATTGCGAAGTGGACTTTGAAGTTCCCATAATCTTGGGACGACCATTGTTAACCATTGCAAGAGTGTTGGTCGACATGGAAAGAAACGAACTGACATTCCGATTAAACAATGAATTGGTCAAGTTTGATGCGTGTAAATTGATGAAGCCACCAAGAGACATGAGAGTGGTCTCGGTTATCAATGTTATTGTTGAAGCCCCTACAGATGTGCATATTAAGGAGAAGGGTTGTGTCGAGACCCTAGCTATTATGAGAAGGATGTTGCGATCGCAAGAAGAGAAACTGGTAGAGCCAGGCGGTGAGAACAAATCAAGGAAAAAAAAACATCGCAAGAGAACCAGCAAAGAAAAAGAGCTAGAAAGAGTAAAGAAGTTGTCTCGACTAGCTGAGGAGCCGATAAAAGAGAAAGTTGGAGCTCAACAGGATGATGTCGCGGGCACCTATTCCATCGATTTCTCTTGCTTTGGAGACCCTGGCGGTCTCCAACATCATGCCAGACTCTGAGTCCTATGGGCTTCACAGGTATTCCTTTCTCTCACAGTTTTAGCTTTCACATGTATGCATTAGGGACAATGCATGAGTCTAAGTTGAGGGTGTTGGGATACCTGTGAGTCTTTCACCACCGAGGGTTTTTGTTGCCGTGTTTCTTTTCCCTCCGGTGTGCTATCTAGTAGAACCGGCACGTTTAGGTGGTCATTTTAATTTTTTTTTTGTGTTGTTTTCTGGTGTCGATAGCAAGCATGGCTCTTTGGAAAGTTGAACTAAAAGGAGCCCCCTCTGAAAAAGTTGATTTTGTACTTATGTTTGAAACAATTGACTGTCTGGATCCTTGAATGTCATTGTGTGGTTGTGATTGGAATAATGATGCTTAAGCCGAGCTTATGTTTTGATAGTTGGTAGTAGTATGGTTTCTTGGTGCCAAGTGTGTGTGAGCTTATTGTTATAAATTCTTACTCTGTGCATGCATCTAGAACTGGCCCGGTCTATTTTGTTAAGCTTGAAGTTGGTTGCTTAGGAAAGGATCACAGGCCCTTTTTGTGTGCAGTCCACTTAGCCTATAAGACCATCCAAATGCAAATAATCCCTTTGATCCCTGTTTGAGCCATAATTGACCGTATTCTTTCGATAACCTGTCACCGTTTCTTTTTAACTTTGAATTACTATTTTGGCCCTGGTCCTTCCTTGGACATCGTGCACCTCAACTCAGAAAATTAGCCTAAGTTGAGGGTGGCTACTATAGAGGTAAATGATAAGAAAAATAGGATGAATAAGACTGGGTGCAGATAGAATGAAAATTTCGGGTGTGTGCCTAAGAAAAAGAAAGAAAAAGAAATTAAAAAGAGATGAAAAAGAAGTGCCTAAATAAAGAGGCCGCACCTGTAACTAGAAAGAAGGAAATAAAAAGGTGAATAAGGATGGACGAAGTAAAGTTGAGTGGAAATGGTAGGTCGGTGAGTCCAAGGAGGGCTTAGTCACTAACTCCTAAATGTATCCCACCTGCACCCGAAGCCTCATTACAAGCCAAAACAAGTCCTGTAGTGATCCTGAGCGGCTTTCTGAAAAACTGAAATAGAATAGCAAGGGCAAGCTTATGGCATCGCATGTGCATTGTTTGAAATCGTTTGTGAGTGTGAGCGCCTTACCTAGTCCCAAATCTTGTGTGTGGGACTTCTTTGTGGTGAGGGCACCGGGATTTCTGTATTATCTACTGACTGTTGGGATAGCTATTGTGTGTGTATGCAGAATATTCTATCATATCGGAATGACATGTTTGGATCCTCACAAGTTAGCTTTTCATACATTTGTGTGTTATCGGGGGGCTTGATTTAAATTGAATAAGCTGTTGAATGGCCATGATTTGCTAGTAACACATGTTTGTTTTCTTAGTCGAGTCGTCCTTTTGTTTTGTTGT
The DNA here is from genome assembly GCA_003996215.1 of Jaltomata sinuosa. Classification (NCBI taxonomy): domain Eukaryota; kingdom Viridiplantae; phylum Streptophyta; class Magnoliopsida; order Solanales; family Solanaceae; genus Jaltomata; species Jaltomata sinuosa. Next base: position 107,724 of record QJPP01000076.1, read on the forward strand.
CATGTTGCTTGAGGACAAGCGAATGTTTTAAGTTGAGGGTGTTGATGTCCCGCCATTCTACGGCACTTTTGACTCCTTTAACTAAGAATAATCGTGAGTTTTCAAGCAACCGTTGTCGTTTTTGATGTTTTATTGTTATATTTGTAGGGAATGGAGATAGAGATAGAAACGGAAGAAAATATGATCAAAGAACCCCTCTGGATAAGAGTGACGGCCGGGATGACGGGCCACCACACACTTGGTGGGCCATCACCCAGGCCACCAAGTCTGGCATCCCCACTGGTTAAGGGTGACGGCCACTTTGACGGCCACCCTGATGGCCAGTCACTCATGTGACGGTCCGTCAGGTGTGCCACCAAGTCCGGCAGCTCCACTGGTTAAGGGCGACGGCCACCCTGACGGCCAGTCACGTATGTGACGGTCCGTCAGGGTGGGCCACCAAATACCACGCGGATTCCGAAAATTCTATTTTTGGATTTATTTCCTGGACTGCTATAAATACCCTGTGTTAGGGTTATTTTATTTATTCATTACCCAATAGTTCTTGGATATTTTTGGAGCGAGTTTTGGAGAAAAAAACATGACACAATACGTTTTTCTTCTTCTCTTCCATTGTTCTTGGGATTTTGGCTTCGTGTTCTTGGATAATTGAAGCTTGTGTTCATATATCGTAAGAATCTCTTCTTTCTATTGTGAATATGATTTTCTTCTCTTTCCCTAATAGCATGAGTAACTAACTTCTCACAACTAGGGTTGTGGGAGCCATGATGAAAGTAGCAATGTAGATTCCGGGTAGCGTAGGGTTCAATTTATATGTTGTCACGTCGTTAATCATTCATTATTAACGATTTCTAGTGGTTGCAAACATTAGAACATGCCTAGGTTTAATTTGCTTTAGTAAAGAGATTAAAACTGGGAAGTTTGATTAACTACGAGGATTCGAGACTACCAACTCTCGTCTTATGATTAATGCTATCAACTAGATTAATCTACTTGATGTTTTAGGATTGAAATAAGCAAGCTCACCTTTTCAAGTTCGAGAGAATTGAAAAGGAAATTCGTCTATTTGGTTGAGAAATGTTTAGATGATACCATTAATTCAATCACATCGTGACAAGCATATAGAAAGAACCCGGTTAAGCTGTGAGTTAAAATTGTTACGACACCATGGTGAACACTTCCCTAGTTCACTCTCATATTTATTATTAATCGTACATTATTATTTGCTTTGATCAAATATTGTTCACACAAACCCCCCCATTTACCGGAAACTATTGATTACTAGTCATCTAATTCACTAACGACTTAATTTGCACCTTATTCCCTGTGGGATCGACCCCAACCTTAGTTGGGTTCTATATTTGACGACGACCGCTTACGCTTCATAATTGGAGTTGTAATTTGGGCGTATCAATAGGTTATTAATATTTTAATGGAGATAGGTAACTTAGTTATGTTTAAAATTATGGTTATAATATAGTAGGTCATATTTGAAATGATTTTCTATTAACTGTGATATAATTGAAAAGTTATATATATTTTACCACGAATCTATGTAATACCCGAGTACTTTCATAAAGTGATAAGGAAAAAGGTGGGGGTTGTCATGTGGAAGTTAAGGATAGATCCAACACTAAAGGTTGTTGATTATGTGGCAACATTAGAATTTTCCTACCAATACACATTATGATTTTGTCAAATATGGGATAAATAACTCAATGATCTATTTTGACCCTTTAAAAGTGATATGCAATATTTACACATATAGGTGTATACCATTATTTTCATTCACTTTTCATACGGAGAGTATATTTGAACACTGCTTATGTGTATATTTATACGTTGAAAAATTAGGTGTGGAAAAAAAAGAATTTGATGCGATATAAAGAAAATTGATTATCTACGTCAAGTTATTCAAGCCTAAATTCGAGTTTGATTTCATTTTGAAGCTTCTCAGAGTGGTTTGAGCTTGGACATCGTCGTTCTAGAAGCTTGTCATTGGACGACAGACATGTTACTGTATAACGCCCTAGACTTAGCATATATCGGATAAAATTGTACTAACTGAAATCCTTGGGTTGGGTTATTGGGTTGGTACCACAACCCCTGACTGCTTTTCCGCGATTCTCCCCGTTTCTTCTCTCCGTTGTGTGTAGTATTCTTACTAGTTGATGTTATCACCCTTATGGACCTATGTGGCCTTGTTTTGACTCTGGAACATAGACAGTAGGTTATTCAGGGGTGCCCATGAGTCCCGAGCATCATTATCGTGATATTATGCTGGCTATCTGTGCTGTAGAATGATTGGAGCCTGTGTAGGACCGATAGGTTGATTGTTAGCTGCCGGGTGGATATTTGTGTTAATCATTCATTTCCATGTATATAAATAGGGTTTATCCATGTTTTACTATGGTTTTGGCTTCGAGCCTATTGAAATTGTTTTCTAAACTTTGCATGGCCCCGGGAGCCCATTTTCGATGGAAATGAATTGGAAATGGTTTGATTTAGCTTGTGAATCTTCTTGGGGTAAAAGAAGGTCAAATTATGATTTCTATCACCGGTTATACTATTAACACTAGACTCAGCAGGGCCGGGGTTCTAGTTGAGTTTCTTATTAAATTGGGATGGTTTTAGCCTTGGTCGGACCGAACATCTGGGATGACTTTCTACTGTTTAGACCTAGTTATGCTCGGGCACCCTTAGAGGGGTTTTTGAGATATTTTCCCACTATTTTTGTCCTGGATAGGGTCTGGGCATGCATATTCGAGACTGGGTCTCTATCTTGAACCCATACTTGCTTTCGGATGATATATTTTGATACTGAGTTTTAGTATGGGGTCCGGGACCTCCATGGACCTTGACGTCCGGGCTTTGGGATTTGGGTTGTGTGTGCTGGAGGGAGGGTATACAGTAGAGTAGAGGTATAGGGGTAGTGTCCTTCCATGAAACCTACCTGCTGGGCCCGATCGGCACCATAGGAGGTATATACAGAGTTTCTATCTCACCCAGAGGTTATCATGCATCATATCATTCATTGTTTGAGGTTCCACCCTTGTTTGCTGTTTGTTGAGTGTATGATCCAATTGTATATGTGGCCAGAGGGTTTTGTTTTTGCTTATTTGCGTTCCTCGGTTGTATGGGCAGCCAGGGGACGGTAGGTAGCCTCTTGTTACTTATTCACGGTGTTATCCCCTGTTACGGTTATGCTTATAAAAGTATATATGGTTAAATTGTTACTTGCTGGATTTGAGATTGGTATGAGTAGTTGGGTTATTGGTTCCTGTTTCCGAGCATGCCTACCTTTATTTTTCTCTTCCTTTCCTTGTACTTGAGGTTACCGGTATATCGCCCATTTCTTATACTTATTATGTATATACTGTTATTGCAAGGATCCCAGGTGCGTTGTTTCTTGCTTACACCTGTGCCTGTTGTGTATATATATTCTACTTGCTAGCCTTGTATGTTGTGTTGTTGACTCCCCTCTGGGCTAGTTCCTATGCACTTTTCGTTGATTTCTGTGACTACTTGCTTCTATTCCATCTGTTACTGCTCTTTTATCTTATATGTGCCCAGTCGGCCTATGATACCTACTGGGTACCGGTTGCTTTACAATTGGTGGTCATACTACACTCTGCCTCTTCTGGTGTAAATCCTAGCGTGGGCCATCGCCGCTAGATCATTGTGATTCATGCTCGGTGATCTTTTGGGGACTACTTCAGACTGAGGGTGAGCTCTTGGCGATCGGAGCTTAGCTTTAGTTTATCTTTTGCTTTATGTACTCTATTACCATTCAGAGATATCTGTACATATTGTTTTGGATCATTTGTACTCCTTATATATAGTTTTGGCTCTATACTATGATACCAGGTTTTGGGTTTGGTTTAGTTTCTGCATTGAATATATATTATTCCTGTTATCTATTTTCTTTATCTTGTTCCCTTGCTTCTGCTTATTAAACAGTTCTTCCGCTTAGATTGTTAGACAGTAGCCCATTACTGATCGTTCTGGGCTATGGGGATTGGTTCGCTTACTGGGGGGTTGTAGGTGCCATCATGACCGAGCAATCAGTTCGTGACACCTTTATGCCTCACCAAACCTAAAATAATTGTAATACACACAGTAAATAGCCTCATATTATAAATAAAAGACACTTAAACATAAGAGAAGAGACCTTAATAAGTGGTAAAATCACCACTTATCACACTGTCGATAAAATATAGTGAATACTATCTATCATATCTAGGCCTTTGTGCTTAGCACTGTAATGACTCTCTAGGTTATTTTCTTGGTTTTCATGCCTTTTCCATATTTTGAGCTTTTCCATAGTGGCTACAGGTTATTTACGACTTACCAGGACTGATAGTTTGGTTCCTGAGCATTCATTTGTGTTTAAGCTTATTTTCCTGTTTTAAAACACTAAAGGCTAGTAGAGTTGACTTTGGTCAACATTCGGAGAAGACGACCTCAGATGAAAATTCTGTCAGCGTTGTTAGCTGCAGAATATCGACTTTGGGCTAGAGGGACCTTTGTTTTGGGTTCCAAGACTTCCAGACTCATTTTGGACTATTGAGTTCTATTTTTGGTGAAAGTTGATTTTTGGGCGTGGGGCCCACTATTCGTTAAATCAATCTCCATTAAGAATTTGGTCAATTCCGGAATGTCATTTCTGGTAGGGTAGTATGTTCATTTGCATGTGCAAAGTCCCGGATGAATCCAGGGGGTCCATCCGGTGACTTTTTAACTTAAGAAAATCTACTAGGTGTTGTTGCAGGTGCAGGTCTCCAGACATTCATCACGACAGCAAGGAAGGCCACGCGATTGCGATGGTTACCTTGTTGGGCATCGTGACCATGAGAAGCCCTTCATGCAATCGCGATGAAAGGTCTGTGGACTCGACACTCATTTGTTCTTCGCGACCACGTGGCTGGACCATTATGATTGTGATGTTCTAGCCAATGTGGTCATCGCGACAGCGTGGGGTCCTTCGCAATCGCGATGAAGGACCCCTGGCAGTATATAAAGTTATTCCTTCATTTTCTCCTCCATTTTTTTGAAAACTTTCATTGAAATTGAGCTCCAAGGCTTGTTCAAACTCCCTTTTTCTCCCCTAATTGTTATGGTAAGTTCCCCTTGTTTCCCTTATTGTCACGACCCGATTTCTCAGGTCATGATGACACCTACAATCCCCCAGTAGGCGAACCAATCCCCGTAACCCAGAACGGTTAATAATAGGCTACTACCTAACCAAAACACACAATAAGAGGAAATAAGCGAAAGCAAAATGTAATGATAGACAACGCGGAAGCAAATAACCTGAATATATACATAAAGAAAACTACACCAACCCCAAGACTTGGTATCGACAGTACATAAGCTTCTAATGCTATACAAGTGCCAGAAGTAACAAAATACAATATAAATCTGTCTCCAAAAATACAAGGAGTGATAGTACAAAAGATGAGATATAGACAAGCCCTGATCGGCAGGTTCTCACCCTAGTCTCGATGTCCAAAAGCTGCACGAGTCTCCAACACGATCAACGGTGAAAACTCAACTAATATCTGAACCAAAAAGTGCATAAGTGTAGTATGAGCACCAAGACAACGGGTACTTAGTAGGTATCATCGGCCGACTGAGCGCATATGAGATATAAAAACAGTAAGTAGCAGATAGCAAGGAAGCAGTCACAGAAGCAATAGAGAAAGCACAAGGAACTAGCACGGAAAATAAACATCCAAGGGTCATAAGCAAACAGTGCTAGCACAGGAAACCAATATACACAGAACACAGGTGTAAGAATAAGAATGCACCTGGGATCCTTGCAACAATAGTATATATAAAAGGAGAGAGTTTACAAAACATGACGGTATACCAGTAACCTCAAGTACGAAGGAAAGAGGGAAGGCAACTTCACATACTCAAGAAGGGATCAATGTACTAAAGGAAAACATACAACGAATCCAACTTCAAAGATAATATAAACAGAGATCAACCTCGCAAATATCAACCTAGGATGGAACCACTAAACCATAATAACCAAGAGACACTACTCAAATACTCATAAGGATGGAACCAGAAACTCACACTCTGCTCAGAAGGCCACACAAAAGTGCCTCAATAAGATAGGACTCCCTAGCCCCCTCAATAATCAAATCCCACAACCGGAGCCTCAACAGGCTAATAACCGCTAAGCCACCAGAACCGTAAGCCATGAAAAGCTCTAAATAAAGACAGGAGTAAATATAATCTACCTACAGTCCCAACGGCCGCCCATACAATCGAGGAATGCAATCAAGTAAAAACAAACCCTCCGACCGCCCATACAACCGGAGCGTACACTGAACATACAACAAACAAGGGTGGAATTCGAGTGAAATATGCATGATGCTGATATGATGGAACCGGTAATAGTAACCCTGTATGCACCTCTTCCCGAAACTTCAGTAGGAGGACCCATGGTGGGAATTGCCCGCTATACATCATCCTACACCTTATACCCCTCCTTCGGTGCACTCGACTCCTAGCCAGGCCCCAGAACGGAGGGCCCATAGAGGTCCCTGACCACATACAGTAACAAATGTGAAATCTCTAACCTGTCATCCGGAAATAAGTCTGGGTTCAATCCAGTGGCTAAATCTCAAATATTCATGCCTGGGATTGAACCGAGTCTAAAGCAGTAGTAGTAATCACAAGAGACCCTCTCAAAGGGTGCCCAAAGTATACTCGGGTCTAAATCAATAATAAAAGTCTCAATAATCCTCTCAAAGGGTGGCGAGAGCGTATCCAGGTCTAAATCTATATGAAAATAAGATGTAGTACTCCGCCCGATAGAGCCTAGTATCAGTAGAAAATCAAGTGTAGTACTCCACCCGGCAGAGCCTAGTATCAGTAGAAAATCAAGTGTGAAATCATCCAAAACCTTAAGTCATCATCAGGTTATACAAAATGGGACCCCCAGGGCCATGCAAGTTTAGGAAAAACCATCTATAGTGGCTCGTAGCCAAAATCAAAGTAAAACATGAAGGGGAAAGCCTTTTTCATGGATGATATGCTCGCACACAAATATAAGTTAGCCCAGCGACTCATAAACAGTTCCTATCAGCCTTGCACAGGCCCAACAGCTACCCAAAAGACATAACCAACCTAAAAGGATATCTCTACGTCCAGGACTCGCGAACATTCTCAAATCACCCACCGTCTATGTTCCAGAGTCAACACAAGGCCACACAGGACCACAAGGGTGATATACAATACTACACGAATACTACAACCAGCATATGAAATAAACAGACAGAAAAGGCAGCCATGGTCTGGGGTACCAACCTATAACAACCCGCCCAAGGATGCTAATTAATCCAGTTATAGCCTATATATGCAGAGTCTAGTAGGGAAAGCCATAACCTACCTATCATCCGATGCATAGATGCGGGGACGACGTCGTCCATGCTCGAGCTGCTCCGGGAAGCTCCAAATCATAAAAACCGCTATTAACACAATAATCTATACATCAATACAAGACTAACGATACCCATATTGCTATTATAATAGCCAGGGTGAAAATTTGGGTAATAATTGGGCCCTGCAACTCGAAACCAGAAATGAAAAACACTCATGAATTCCTTACCATCCCGGGAGCACATGCTCAAAAATTGAGCAAAACAGACAACAATTGGGGCTCAAAATAGCCCGCTCAAGATGAGGCTTAAAGATAGAATTTCAAGAATAAGATCAGAAATTGGGCAAGAATTACTTACCACAAAGATGGAAGTTAAGCCAAGGCGGACAATCCTTCACCCCCACGAAGCATGCACGAGCTAGGAGCAGCCACTACACAAGAATTTCCAAACTTGGAATGAGCATCAATGGTGGAATTTTAAGGAAGGAACAAGAGAATTTCAAGGAGGAAAAAGGCTTACCAAGACACGAAGAAACACGGAAAATACACGAACAAATGATTCCCCAAGGTTTAGAATCAATTTGGAGAAATTTTGGGAGAGTAATTTCTGTTTTAGAGTGCGAAAGTTGGAGAGAAAGTGCTTGAAAAATGAAAGGACCAAAAATATATAACTGCTGGTCGCTGGTCAGCACTATCGCGCTAAAGGAGCGCGATCACGCTGAAGGAAACATCACAGACCAGCGCTATCACGCTGAAGGGAAAAACACAGACAAGCGCAATCGCGCTAAAAGAGTGTGATCGTGCTGAAGGGGAAATCACAAGCCAGCGTAATCGCGCTAAGGGAGCGCGATCGCGCTGAAGGCCACCAGAAGCATAAAAACCAGCAACAACCAAAAACTTCTATGGGGAATGCTGGGCATAATCGAAACCCGATAATCAAAAACCAATAGTGCTATTAGAATGGAAACGACGTTTCGTACTTAATGGAATCAATGAAACTTCTATACGAGGTCGTTTCGGAAGAAAGTTGACCCAAGTGAACACTAGTTAATGCCAACCAAACACTCGAAATGAGCCCGGCTTATCCGAAACCCAAATCAACCAACTAACTAACACAAACTCGATATTCCGGAGCTAACGACGCTGATGGAATTTCCATCCAAGGCCATCTTCTCCGAATGTTGACCAAAGTCAACCCAACAAGCCCAACTGGCTTGAAAACACAGAATGAGAGAGAATTCCAAGCAAAAAAACTCCCAAATCCCGACTAAAGGTCCCTCTAGACCAAAGTCCACGCTCCGGAGCTAATAAAACTGTCGAAATTCGATTTCGAGCACGTTCACCAAGAATGTTGACTGAAGTCAATAATTTCCAAAGTTAAAAGCTCTAAAACCAGGAATGGACAAAAAGACCAAACAAACGGCCCGAGCACCGAACTACTGGTCCCAGCAAGCCATAAATGACTTGGGGCCTCTACAAGCAAGCTCTAAATGTACAAGAAAGGCAAACACGCGTAAATAACCAGAAGGGTCATTACATCATCCACTACTAAAAAGTCTTTCATCCCCAAAAGTCAGGAAAGACTAGAGATGAAAAGAACAGCGGATACAAAACCCGCGCTACTCTCTTGGATAACCCCGGTAGTCTCCTCGACTGGACGGCACCCAACAGAGAAGAACCAAAGAAGGCAACCAAGCCTAAACTTCTTACTAGCCAAGCTAGATTCCAACCTCAAACTCCAAAACTCCAAGGATCTGCCAACCCAAACTGAACCCCGGGAATCTCAACCGGAAACACTGGTGCATACTGAAACCAGAAAAGCAAGGCGATCAACACACATAACTCAAATCTTTGAGACCGTAACCAAGTTTAACAGAAAATCCAATAACCAACATTCTAACCCATAAACCCTCTAATCAACCCATCTGAATCCGATTGAAGTCTGCACACCAAAGTTAGAAAAGGCATATATAAATACCTTGTGTTGACGAAGCAGCTTCCAAACTGTAGAAAGAACCCAACTGTTGCACCATGACGAGTCTGAGTCAACCAGAAGCGAATGAACCAGGGCAGCTTGCTCAATGGGCCAAAACCAAAACTAAGCCTCTTCAAGGAGTTTGGTGAGTCTGCCATGAAGATCGTAACCATCACTAAGCTAAGCTCCAAACTTTGAGAATAGTGCTGCAACTCTGAATACTTGAACACCATTCTAATTTGAAATTGTCTTACCAAGGTCACCTTGGGAAGAAGTCCACCATGCCATGAATATCAAATAAAGACACCCCGTAAGCGAAGGAAAAGGTGCCTGGGGTTCAAAGTTGCCATTTAGCCATAGAAGTTTGCATATAATATCCACTCGCCCCTTTGGCTCAAATCAACCACTCTACCAGATCTGTATACCACCAACCATTTCGAAGCATATACCATACTGAACTTCTAGTCCATACTGGCTGAGTCTAGCCAATACCGGAACCCCACAAGAAAGACAACCCTTGGAGAATTAATTTAACAAGCTTCCAAACTCTCGGCAAATGAAGACGACCATAAACCTCAAAGTATCGCTAGGACCCAAGAATAGGCTCGATAGTCTCAACTTGTACAACTTGACCACGTACACTACATCTTTGTTAGTTCTGGAACTTACGCTACTGCATCTGTCCAACCAAGAAGGAAGAAACTTCTTACAATTAAGAGCACCACTAAAATCAGGAATATCCAGCCTAAAACAGAGGTTAGCCAAGGACTAGGTGCCCAAGTCTAATAGCCGCATCCAAAACTAAAGTAAAGAAGCTAAGTTGCCCACACCCACTGCCTCCCAACACTAGGATGATGCAACCAAATAGAAACTGCCATGAACCATCCGATGTAACCTGCCAAGCCATGATTCTGAAACTAAATCCCAATTTACAACCAATGCTTCCGTCGAACCCGTGAGTAGACTCATATGCTTCCAATGAACCTATAGGAACCGAAGTCAACTAGGCTTGAATATCAAGTTTCCAAAACACAGTTGCTACTGAAATCTCAAACCAATCAAAGGAACCCGCTGCAATTTGCAGATGGCCGAATCAAATCACCAACACATAATCCCAAAGCAAACCTTCGTCGTCACCTCAGCCAACTACTAAACACATAAGCACAAACAAGGAGTCATCTCCCTTTTTTTCAACCCAACAAAACCTTTCCATAGCATATATTGAACCTTACAAACTCCTTTCTAAAAATAATAACCTGGAGCCATTCCCTTAGCTCCAAAACTTACATTGTCAAAACTCAACAAGGCAGGAGAAAATGGTCCGAATGCCTGACTCACCCAGAATGCTACGAATACATCTCAACCACGAGGCTACGATCAACACTTAGTCAAAAATTCTAAAGCGAAACTCAATCACAATTCCACAAGTAAAGGCTCAACAAAAGGACTATGATCTAAATTCATTGCAACTGGAATCGGGGAAAACGATAAGACAACCCCACTGGACAAGAAACTGAGGGAGACTATGGGAACAACCCACATTCCTACCAACCTCCTAAACCAACCAAATAAATAGGGTTGATTCTAATCACCCAAAAACACAACCAAACCATGCTCACTAGCATAACCAATATCTCCCATCTGAAGATAAAATATTAACTTCGGCACAACTACCAGTAACACCAAACCAAAACAAGAACCTCTATCCATTCTAGATAACAGCCTATGCAATCAACTATCTAGGAATGCTAAAAAAGAAAGACTCAGCACAAGTCTACAGCCACAGCGAAATAGGAACAAACCCAATAAAAAATAGACTAACAAGAACTACCCACGAGCTACAAGTCCAAGTAAAACACCTCACAAGGCTAACTCAACCCCATCCATTACTAAAGAATAAACTACCAAGAAAATAATGCATAGATACTACAATCAGGAAATCAAATAACTAAACAAGTAGCAGGTAGGCATATAAGCAATTAAACGTCAGAAAGGATAGAATCGCAATGCGAGCAGGACCATCACAAGTTAAAGGTAGCAAAAGCCTAACCTGGAGCAACGATATTAGGAACCTCTACCTCAGGCCCACCAGGAAGGGCATCAGACTGGCGGGATCTAACTCTGGACTGAGAGGTCAAAGCTGAAGGCTCAACCATACCTTGCCGGGGACAATCTCTGGCATAATGTCCCATCACCCCAAAACTATAGCAACCCAAAGAAGCTCTACTCTGAAGCACGGTGCATGTCGACTCTGGATGGATAGGTGAAATGCTGGCCTGGAAGCCACCTCTAACCATCCGGGGACCACCCTCGCAACCCTGCACACTACTTCTCACTGCCTGGGGACCACCCCTACTACCCTATACTCTACCTCTGGCTGGTGGCACTAAAGCCATGGGAGATAACACCTGCTGACCCTGCTGGCTGGAAGGCAGAATCACAGGACAATCCCTAACCAAGTGCCTACGCTTCCTGCACCAATAACAAACCTTACCAAGTGGAGTCTGACGGGATGATCCTACTGGACCTGACCGGCCACCATGGTCTGCACACTCTGAAGGAAAATCTCAAGGAATATGATTTGTACCCTGCCTACTCTACTCAACATGCCCTATAGGACCACTCTCTGGAACCTGTGGAGCAACTGAACCCGGCCTGCTAGATAAGAAGCAATGGAACCTATCTTTGGAGGAGAACCCACTACCTCGAGTCTGAGAACCTCGAGAATTATCTTGGCGACGATGTTTCCTAGCACTACATCCATAAACCTAATGGCATAAACCCTCAATATCCCAAGCATGATCCACTACCTAAAGAAAGGTCATCCTAACTGTAACTAAATGCTCGGTCGCCAAACGGAGTGGTGAAATCAAACCTCCAACAAAACTCTGAACCCTATCAAACTCTGAAGGTACAACCCTAACAGTATGCCTAACCATGTCATGAAATCTTGCCTCATACTCCAACACCGACAGACAACCCTGCTGAAGAACTAGTAGCTCAACACTAACTGAAGCACCACTCGCAGAACCAAGTACTGAAACACTCATCGGAGGACTGAGAGTCCTAGCCACAGTGTCCTGAAGAATTGGGGTCGCTACAAATCCAATCGGAGTCTGGGATGGCCCCACACCCCCTATTTAATGCAATAAACTCTCACTCTGAAGTCCTGGCACTGATGGAAGCACTAAAGTAATAGGCACAAAAGCCTCAACACCAATCGCTGTCGAACTTGTCTTAGGCATCTGAGAGGGAATGAAACAACCAAAGTTTAGAAGCCCATAGATCCAGGAATGCACGATAAGGAGCCAAGAAGATGAAACTTTTCCTAACAATGCCTTGTAGCCTCCCGCAGATAAGATACGGACGTCATTGTACCAATCCGTGAGACTCTACTTAGACACTTGGTTCTGTATCACGACACCAGTGAACCTAGAGCTCTGTTACCAAGCTGTCATGATCCGATTTCTCAGGTCATGATGGCACCTACAACCCCCCAGTAGGCAAACCAATCCCTGTAGCCTTGAATGGTTTAATGGGCTACTACCTAATCAAAACACACAATAAGCGAAAATAAGCAGAAGTAGAATGTAATGATAGACAATGTAAAAGCAAATAACCCAAATATATACATAAAGAAAACTACACCAACCCCAAGACTTGGTATCGACAGTACAGAAGCTTCTAATGGGATACAAGTGCCAGAAGTAACAAAATACAATATATATCTCTGAAAATACAAGGAGTAACAGTACAAAAGATGAGATGTAGACAAGCCCCAATCAGCAGGTGCTCACCCTAGTCTCGATGTCCAAAAGCTGCACGAGTCTCCAATTCAATCAACGGTGAAAGCTCAACTAATATCTGCACCAAAAAGTGCAGAAGTGTAGTATGAGCACTAAGATAACGGGTACTCAGTAGGTATCATCGGCTGATTACGCGTATATAAGATATAAAAATAGTAAGTAGCAGATAGCAAGGAAGCAGTCACGGAAGAAATAGAGAAAGCACAAAGAACTAGCACGGAAAATAGACATCCAAGGGTCATAAGCAAACAATGCTAGCACAGAAAACCAATATACACAGAACACAGGTGTAAGAAGAAGAACGCACCTGGGATCCTTGCAATAATAGTATATATAAAAGGAGAGAGTTTACAAAACATGGTGGTATATCGGTAACCTCAAGTAAGAAGGAAAGAGGGAAGGAACCTTCACATATCAAGAAGGGATCAATGTACTATAGGAAAACATACAACAAATCCAACTTCAAAGATAATATAAAGAGAGATCAACCTCGCAAATATAAACCTAGGATGGAACCACTAAACCACAATAACCGAGAGACACTACTCAAACCTCATAAGGATGGAACCAAAAACTCACACTCTGCTCAGAATGCCACACAAAAGTGCCTCAATAAGATAAGACTCCCTAACCCCTTCAATAATCAAATCCCACAACCGGAGCCTCAACAGGCTAATAACTGCTAAGCCACCAGAACCGTAAGCCATGACCAGCTCTAAGTAAAGACAGGAGTAAATATAATCTAGCTATAGTCCCAATGGCCGCCCATACAATCGAGGAACACAATCAAGTAAAAACAAACCTTCCGACTCCCCATACAACCGGAGCGTACACTGAACACACAACAAACAAGGGTGGAATCTGAGTGAAATATGCATGACAATGATATAATGGAACCGGTAATAGTAATCCTATACCCGACACTTAGGTAGGAGGACCCATGGTGGGACATGCCCGCTATACCTTATCCTATACCATATACCCCTCCTCCGGTGCACCCGACTCCTAGCCAGGCCTCGGAACAGAGGGCCCATGGAAGTCCCTGACCACATACAGTAACGGATGCAAAATCTCTAACATGTCATCTGGAAACAAGTTCGGGTTCAAGCCAGTGGCTAAATCTCAAATATTCATGCTCGGGATTGAACCGAGTCTAAAGCAGTAGTAGTAATCTCAAAAGACCCTCTCAAAGGGTGCCTGAGGTATACTCGGGTCTAAATCAATAATAAAAGTCTCAACAACCCTCTCAAAGAGTGTGCAGAGGGTATCTGGGTCTAAATCCATAAGAAAATCAGATGTAGTACTCCGCCCGACAGAGCCTAGTATCAGTAGAAAATCAAGTGTAGTACTCCACCCGGCAGAGCCTAGTATCAGTAAAAAATCAAATGTGAAATCATCCAAAATCCCAAGTCATCATCAAGTTATACCAAAAAGGGCCCCCCGGGGCCATGCAAGTTTAGGAAAAACCATCTATAGTGGCTCGCAGCCAAAATCAAAGTAAAAGATGCAGGGTAAAGCCCTTTTCATGGATGATATGCTCGCACACAAATATAAGTTAGCCCAGCGGCTCACACACAGTTCCTATCAGCCCTGCACATGCCTAACAGCTACTCAACAGACATAACCAGCCTAAAAGGATATCTCTATGTCCGTGACTTGCAGACATTCTCAAATCACCCACCGTCTATGTTCCAGAGTCAACACAAGGCCACACAGGACCATAAGGGTGATATATATAATACTACACGAATACTACAACTAACATATGAAATAAATGGACATAAAAGGCGGACAAGGTCTGGGGTACTAACCTATAACAACCCGCCCAAGGATGCTAATTAATGTAGTTATAGCCTATATACGCAGAGTCTAGGTAGGGAAAGCCATAACCTACTTGTCATCCGACGAATAGTTGCGGGGATGACGTCGTCCAGGCTCAAACTACTCTGGGAAGCTCCAAATCATAAAACCGCTATCAACAAAATAATCTATACGTCAAAACAAGACTAACGATACCCATATTGCTATAATAATAGCCGGGTCAAAATTTTGCACAAACGGGCCCATGGGCCCTGCAACTGGAAACCAGAAATGAAAAACACTCATGAATTTCTTACCATCCTGGGAGCACATGCTCAAAAATTGAGCAAAACAAACAACAATTGGGGCTCAAAATAGCCCGCTCAAGATGAGGCTTAAAGATAGAATTTCAAGAATAAAATTGGAAATTGGGCAAGAATTACTTACCACAAAGATGGAATTTAAGCCAAGGCGGACAATCCTTCACCCCCACGTAGCATGCACGAGCTAGGAGCAACCACTACACAAGAATTTCCAAGCTTGGAATGAGCATCAATGGTGGAATTTTAAGGAAGGAACAAGAGAATTTCAAGGAGGAAGAAGGCTTACCAAGAGACGAAGAAACACGAAAAATACACGAACAAATGATTCCTCAAGGTTTAGAATCGATTTGGAGCAATTTTGGGAGAGTAATTTCTGTTTAGAGTGAGAAACTTTGAGAGAAAGTGCTGGAAAAACGAAAGGACCAAAAATATATAGTTGTTGGTCGCTGGTCAGCGCTATCGAGCTAAAGTAGCGCGATTGCGCTGAAGAAAACATCATAGACCAGCGCTATCGCGCTACAGGAGCGCGATCGTGCTGAAGGAAAAAACACAGACCAGCGCATTCGTGCTGAAGGGGAAATCACAGGCCAGCGTAAGCGCGCTAAGGGAGCACGATCGCGCTGAAGTCCACTAGAAGCAGAAAAACCAGCAACAGCCAAAAACTTCTACGAGGCATTTCGGGCACAATCGAAACCCGATACTCAAAAACCAATAGTGCTATTAGAGTGGAAACGACATTCCAGACTTAACAGAATCGATGAAACTTCCATATGAAGTCGTTTTAGAAGAATGTTGACCCAAGTCAACACTAGCTAATGCCAACCAAACACCCAAAATGAGCCCGGCTCATCCGAAACATGAACCAACCAACTAACTAACACAAACTCAATATTCCGGAGCTAACGACGCTGATGCAATTTCCATCTGAGTCCATCTTCTCCGAATTTTGACCAAAGTCAACCCAACAAGACCAACTGGCTTAAAAACACAATATGAGAGAGAATTCCAAGCAGAAAAGCTCTCGGATCCCGACCAAAGATCTCTCTAGACCAAAGTCCACGCTCCAGAGCTAGTGGAACTGTTGGAATTTGATTTCGAGCACGTTCACCAAGAATGTTGACTGAAGTCAATGATTTCCAAATTTAAAATCTCTAAAACCAGGAATGGACAAAAAGACTAAACAAATGGCTCATGCACCAAACTACTGGTCCCAGCAAGCCATAAATGACTTGGGGCCACTACAGGCAAGCTCTAACGGTTCAAGAAAGGCGAACACGTGTAAATGACCAGAATGGTCATTCCACTTATCCTTTTCCATCTTTAATTCATGATTTATTCTGTTAATTGTTTCATTAATTCCTTGTTCCTAGTCCTTGATCAAGTGGACTTTCGGAGCTTTTTGGACCCCGAAACGAGTCCTGTTTGCGCTCAAATTTACGGCATGGGTTTCTAAACCCACTACAGACATAATTGTGAAATTTATTTTATATTTTATTGCGTGGTCCCCTAGGGTCATTTTATCACTCGATTTTTGGCCCAACTTTCATATAAGTAATATGGGTGTCATCCTTCTCGTCTTGACACCTAGTGTATGTTCTAGATAGCATGGTAGCTTTCTGAGGCTATTCGGAATGGGAAGGCATACGGTTTACTTATTTTAGACTTGGCTTAGTTAGATTTTATATGTTATGAGTTCATGAACGTTAGGCTAGGTTTAGGTTAGAATTAGGCTTAAATCTTATTTATGCTTATCTTGGCCATTTTTGGGACTGTAGAATAGTATTACCATATTTATCCTTAGTTTAGGATCTTGTAGTCTGCTGTGGCTAGCCTAAAATCCTTAGAATGATTTTGGGAGGTTTTAGAGGCAAAGTAGGTGCTTTTACTCATTTTCCTGCTTATTTCACTACTAAAAAAGACAAAAAAAGACTAAAAAGAGACGCTGTCCATCGCTTTTTTTGACGGACAGTGTCACTTTAAAAGTGATGGACACCGACACAAATTAAAAAGCCACGACTTTTTTTCTTTTCAGAAAAGCGACTGACAACGTCACTTTTTCTGGGATTTTTTAAACAAAATTCCAGAAAAGTGATAGACAAAAGAGACCCTGTCCGTCTCTTTTCTGCATTTTTTTTAGATATAGAAATCTGCATTTTCAAGATGCACTACCTGCCGTTTACAAAACGAATTCAAATACATCCCCAAGCAACACTAATTGTTGCCAAAATATTCATAAAGCAACTACAACATCAACAAGACACTAAATATCAAGTAAAACATTCACTAAACACATAAAAGATCCACCAAAAGGACCTATAAAGTATTTCAAAACTCAAAATAGGTTCAAAATTATGAACGAAGTGTCAAAATGTGAATGCAAACTAAAAGAAGTTGATTTAGGGTTTGTTTGAACTACAACAACATGAATTTCGATAAGTTGTAAAGTATTTGAAAAAAAGAGTCAAGATTGCAATCAAATTGCCTCAATCAAATTCACAATCAAATTCAAAAGTTACTTCTCATTCACAACTATTCACATGTTTACACGACTTTCACATTATTCCAACCAATTACTCTGTAATTTTATCCCTTAGTACTTCAAATTCAACTCCAAATCCTTATTTTCCTAACAACACTTACATACACTCAAAATTCATATAACTTAGCACAACTTTCGCATTATTCCAATTAAACCAAAACACATTCACGAGAAAATTCACAAGTTACTTCTCATTCACAACTTTCAACAAGCTTACACAAATTTCTCATTATTTCAACTAAACTAAAAATTTATCAATCCGGTTGGATTTTTAAAGTGTTTTTCTCCATGAAAAATCACCTAATACAATATCTTCACAAATTACTCACTAATTTCATCTCTTAATACTTCAATTTGAACTTCAAATCCTTATTTTTTCTAACAATAACACTTATATACACTCAAATTTTCACATAACTCACACAACTTTCACACTATTCCAACTTAACCAAAAGTCAAAACACATTCACAAGTTACTTCTCATTCACAATTTTTCACAAGATTACACGAATTTCTCATTGTTCTAACTAAACCAAAAACTTATCAATCCGTTTGAATTTTGAAAGTATTTTTTCTCTATGAAAAATCACCTAATACAATATCTTCACAAATTATTCACTAATTTCACCTATTAATACTTCAATTTGAACTTCAAATCCTCATTTTCCTAACAATAACACTTATATACACTCAAATTTTCACATAACTCACACAACTTTCACACTATTCAAAATTAACCAAAAGACATTCATAAGTTACTTCTCATTCACAATTTTTCACCAGCTTACACGAATTTCTTATTGTTCTAACTAAACTAAAAATTTATCAATTTGTTGAATTTTGAAATATTTTTTCTCCATGAAAAATCACCTAATACAAATATGTTCATAAATTACTATCACGACCCAATTTCTAGGTCATGATGGCACCTACAACCCCTAGTAAGCGAACCAATCTCCGTAGCCCAGAACGGTTAGTAATGGGCTACCTTCTAACAGTTCAAGTGGAAGATTCGATACATAAGCGGAAGCAAGGTTATAAGGAAAAGAAAATAGATACAAGAGAGATATAAACAAAGAGGAATCTAAACCAACCCAAAAGACCTGGTATCATAGAGTATAAGAGCCGAACTACATCAGGAGTGCAAAGGTCCAAGAGTAATATATACATGATGTCTCTGAAACTATAACAGTACAAAATACATCAATGGTAAACTAAAGTCAAGCTCTGAATGCCAAGAGCTCACCCTCAGCCTGGATGATCCAAAAAAAGCACCCCACACGAGTCTCCGGTGCTCTAACAACGATAGCCCATACTAAGATCTGCACCAGAAGATGTAGAGGGTAGGGTGAGCACGACATGCGAAGCATAAGGTACCCAGTAGGTATAATAGGCCGACTAGGTACATATAAGGTAAAAGAGCAATAACAGACATAATAGAAGTAAACAGTCACAGAAAACAATGAAAAGGTACACAAGAACTAGCCAAGAGGGAAGACAACATAAAGCAATATACAAGGCTAGCAAGTAAGATATATACACACAGGCACAGGTGAAAGTAAGAATGATGCACCTGGGATCCTCGCAAAAATAGTATATATAAGCATAAGTTCTAATAATGGACGGTATACCGGTAACCTCAAGTATACAAAATGGGAGAGAAGAATAAAGGTAGACATGCTCAGAAAATAGGAATTAAAAACCAGCCAAACATATCAATCTCAAATCTAGAAGTAACAGCCTAGCGGAGTCCAACTCCACACTTATAACCATAATAGAGAACAAATCCGTAATAAAGTAAAGAGAGTCTACCTTCATTCCCCCGGCTGCCCATACAACCGAGGAATGCAATCAAGTGAAAACAAATCCTTTGGCATCCTATACTACCGGAGCGTACACTCAATAAATAGCAAAAAGGGTGGAATCTCAAACAATGAATGATATGATGCATGATAACCTCAGGGTGGAACAGAACCTCTGTATGTACCTCCTCCGGTGCCGATCGGGCCAAACAGGCAGGTTCTATGAAAGGACACAGCCCGTATACCTCTACTCCACCGTATACCTTTCCCTACGACACACGTAGCCCAAAGCCTCAGGCCTGAAGCGGCAAGGTCCATGGAGGTCTCAGACCCATACTATAACTCAGAATCAAAACGTATCCTCCGGAATTGAGTCTAGGTTCAAATGAGTGGCTAAGTCTCAAATGTGCATGCCTAGACCCTGTCGAGGACTAAAATAGTGAAAAAATGTCTCAAAACCCCCTCCAAGGGCGCTCGGGCATAACCGAGTCTAAAATAGTAGTAAAATATCTCAGATGCTCAACCCGGTCGAGCCTAAAGTCATTTTAAATCAGAAAGAATAATTTTTAGCATGTCAGCGCGCACTAACCCAAAAAAAGGTCTCCCCTATCCGCCATCAGGCTTTCCGGATTCTTTATCTCTCCATTAGGCAGGATTTTTGTGGCCCAAGCACTTATTTGTTGAGGAGAAACTGATCCAATTCGGAGCTGTTGATGTTTATATCGATCGATCATAGAAGAAAAATTATTATTCATTCAAAAGGTCATCTCTACTCTGGCTCAACACTTCCCTGACTTGAAGGCGTAGGCATTATTAGGGGAGACGAGGCATTAAATTGGGGTTTATCGGGACCAATGCTACGAGCTTCCGGAATAGAATGGGATCTTCGTAAAGTTGATCATTATGAGTCTCAGCTAGCACTCTGACCTGGTCGAGTCTAGAATAGTAGAAAAATCATGATAAAAGCATAATTTGACCTCCTATTAGCCCAAGAAGATCCACGTATCAAGTCAAATCATTTCCAAATCCAATTTCATCGAAAATGGGCCCCCAGGGCCATGCAAGTTTAAGAAAACAGTCCCAGTAGGCCCGAAGCAAAAACTATAGTAAAATGTGGGAAAATATATTTATATGCATGGAAATGATATGATCAACACACAATAGCCACCCAACATCTCACAACAACCTATCGGCCCTGCACAGGCTCCCAAAGCTACTCAGCAAGCATAACCAGCCTAAAAGGATAATTCTATGTCCGGGACTTGTGGATATTCCTTATGTTCCCACCATCTATGTCCAGAGTCAACAAGGTCTCACAGGACCACAAGGGTAATAATATCAAGTAGCAAGAATACTACACACAACAGAGGAAGGAAATGGGACAGATCATGGAAAAATGATCAAGGTTTGTGGTACCAACCTAATAACCCAACCCAAGGACGCCAACTAGTACAATTTTACCCGATATATGGTAAGTCTAGGAGTTTAGACCATAACCTACCTGTCGTCCGACAATAAGCTGCGGGAATGATGATATCCAGGCCGAGCTACTCCGAGAAGCTCCGAACAAGGATCAAACTATCAAATTCATGAATAAAATATTAAAACGAGTCTAAAAGTACTGATATTTCTTTAATTGTAGCTGGGTCAAAATTCAGGTAAAAAGTGGACCCACAAGGCCCACACCCAAAACCAAAAAAGAAAAGAACCACGATGACCCCAACGATGCCAAGAAGGCATGCTCCAAATTTGAGCACAATTGGCCAAGAGAAGGCGCCAAATAGCCCGCTCAACTTGGGGTTTAAAGATGGAATTTAGGAACTTAGAAATGGAAATTGAGCGAGAATTACTTACCAAAAGGACGGGAAATCAGCCCAAGACGGACAATTCTTCGTACCTACGAACATGCAAGAGCTGTGGGGCAAAATCCACAAGGAAATTTCAAGCTTTAGAAGGTAGCAACAATGGTGGAATTTGAGAAAACCAAAATGAAGCAACTTGGGGAAGATAACTTACGAAGATGCGAAGGAGCACGGATTGGTGATGAATAACCAATTCCCCAAGGTTCAGAACTGATCAAGAGCAATTTGGGAGAGTATTTTTGAAGTTGGAGTTGAGAAAATAGAGTTAAAAGGGCTGGAAAAATGAACACTCAGCTATATATAGCTGTTGGAAAATGGCCATCGCCATCGGCGCTGAAGGCTGGCCTGCAACTATTTTTCTGCAATTTTTTGAAAACTCTCCGGGGCATTCTGGGCACAATAAGAACCCAATATTCAAAAACCAATAATGCTAATAGAGTGGAAACAACATTTCAGACTAAACGGAATCGATGAAACTTCCATACGAGGTCTTTTCAGAGAAATGTCAACCCAAGTCAACACTAACGAAAAGGAACTCAAAGGCTCAAAATGAGTCCGGCTTACCCGGAACCCAAACCAACCACTTTCCTAGCCCAAACTCAACATTCTGGAGCTGATGGAATCATCGAATTTTGAATCCAATACTCTGATTATCGAAAGTCACCCAAAGTTACACTTTCAACTCCAAATGGCCTGAAAACTGAAAAAACAACACAAAACCCATACTGAAAGTTCTCAGGCCTCAACTAAAGGTCCAACTAGACCAAACTCAATGCTCCGGAGCTAACAAAACTGTCGGAATTCAATTCCGAGCACGTTAGCTAAGAACGTTGACTAAAGTCAATGATATTCTAAGGTTAAGCTCTAAAACAGGAAAAAGGGCAAAACAACCAAATGAACGGCCAGGGCACCGAACTACCAGTTCCAGCAAGCCATAAATGACTTGGGGCTACTACAAGAAGGCTCTAACAGTGCAATGAATGCATAAACGCGAAGATGACCAAAAGGGTCATCATAACATCCACTACTAAAAAGACTTTCATCCTCGAAAGTTAAGAATAAGGGCGTACCTGAAGGCTCGAACAACTGTGGATAATGAGCATGCAACTTACTCTCGGTCTCCCAAGTAACCTCCTCGATCGGATGGTGCCTCCACTGAACTTTCATAATTGGAATTTCCTTAGATCTCAATCTCCTGATATCTCTGGCCAGAATAGCTATCGGCTCCTCAACAAATGACAAGCTTTCATCTAACTGAACCAAATCCCAATGCAACACATGAGACTCATCTGGCACATACCGACGCAACATCAAGACATGAAAAACTAGATGAATAGCTAAAAATATCGGAGGCAAAGCTAATATGTAGGCAACACTACGAACCCCCTGTACAGTCTCAAACGACCCAATAAACCTGGGACTAAGCTTGCCCCGCCGACCAAACCTCATCACGCCCTTCACGGGCGATACTCGAAGGAAAACCAAATCACCAACACTGAACTCTAAGGCACGAAGTCTACGATCAACGTAGCTCTTTTGCCTACTCTGGGCTGCTCTAAGCCTGTCCTGAATCAAACAAACTCGGTCCAAGGAATCTCTAAGCAAATCTATACTCTGCGGTCTGGACTCTAATTCATCAAACCAACCAATCGATGATCTGCAACGCCTACCATAGTGAACCTTGAATGGTGCCATGCCAATGCTCGAATATAAACTATTATTATAGGCAAACTCGGCCAGTGACACAAATTGATTCCATGAACCCCCAAAGTCAAGAACACAAGCCCAAAGCATGTCCTCCAGGACCTGAATAGTCCTCTCGGACTGTCTATCTATCTGAGGGCGGAAAAAAGTACTAAGTTGAACCTCTGCACACCCGAATCCCTCTGTATAGCTCTCCAGAACTGAGATGTAAAGTGAGTGCCGCGGTCTGAAATGATAGAAGCTGGGACCCTGTGCAACTGAACAACCTCAATAATGTAGATCTGAGCTAACCTCTTTGCCCAGTAAGAAGTCTAAACTGGCAAGAAGTGTGCTGACTTAGTCAGCCTATCAGCGATCACCCAAATGGAGTCAAACCCACGAGGAGTACGGGGTAAACCAACAATGAAGTCCATAGTAATACCTTCCCACTTCCACTCAGGAATGGGAAGTCGCTGCATCAAACCACCTGGTCTCATGTGCTTGAACTTAACCTGCTGACAGTTCAAGCACCGAGATATAAACTCTGCCATATCCCGCTTCATACCACTCCACCAGTAGAGCTACCTCAAGTCTCTATACATCTTTGCGGTGCTCAGATGAATGGAATATCTGGAATAATGAGCCTCGCAAAGTACCAACTGAATCAAGTCACCAACCCTCGGAACACAAAGTTGACCATCGAATCTCAGATTACCATCAAAACCCAAAGTAGCTCGGCTGGCCTCACCTCAAACTACCTGATCACGAAAGTCACACAAACCCTGATCCTCAAACTGTCGGTTCTGAATCTGGTCAACTAGAATGGAATGAACCTCAACACTGGCAAGAACTCTGCTGGGATCTGATAAGTCAAATCTAACAAAATGGTTAGCCAAGTACTTGATATACAATGCCAATAGTCGCTCTGAAACTAAAAGTGAAGCTAGACTTCCCATACTCACCGCCTTTTGACTTAAGGCATCAGCTACCATGTTTGCCTTGCCCAGATGGTATAGAATAGTGAAATCATAGTCCTTCAGCAACTCAATCCATCTCCTCTACCTAGAGTTCAGCTCGTGCTGACTCATAATGTACTGAAAACTATAATAGTCGATGAATATCTCCCAGTGAACTCCATATAATAGTGCCTCCAGATCTTGAGCGTGAAGACTACCACTGCCAACTCCAAGTTATGAGTGGGGTAGTTGCGCTCATGAACCTTCAGCTGTCTCGATGCATATGCTATCACTCGACCCTGCTGCATTAACACACAACCAAGACCGACCCCTGAAGTATCACAATACATGGAGAAACTCTGGCCCTCAACCGGCAAAGTCAAAACTAGAGCTGAAGTCAATAAGGCCTTAAGCCTCTAGAAGCTATCCTCGCACTGATTGGACTACTAAAATGGAACATCCTTCCTAGTCAGCATAGTCAAGGGTGCTTCTATAGAAGAATAGTGCCTGGCTAACCCAACAAATCTACGAACCTCAGTAGGAGTAGTAGGTCTAGGCCAATCACGAACCGCAGAAACCTTACTCAGATCAAATCTAATCCCATTCTTAGACACCACGTGTCCTAGGAATGCAACTAACTCAAGCCAAAACTCACACTTTGAGAACTTGGCATAAAGCCGATGATCTCTCAAAGTCTGAAGCATAGTCCTCAAATGCTGCTCATGCTCATCCCTACTCCTCGAGTATATCAGAATGTCATCAATGAAAACTATCACGAACATATCCAAGTATGGGCTAAGCACCCTGTGCATCAAGTCCACGAAGGTTGCGGGGGCATTAGTCAACCCAAAAGACACCACCAGGAACTCATAGTGGCCATAACGTCTCCTGAATGCTATCTTAGGGATGCCCTCTGCCCTATTCCTCAACTGATGGTATCCAGATCTCAAATCAATATTTGATAACATGGTTGAACACTAGAGATGATCAAGTAAGTCATCACTCCTGGGCATCGAATACCTATTCTTCACTGTCACCTTATTCAGCTGCCGATAGTCAATACACATACGCATCGATCCATCCTTCTTCTTTATGATGAGGACAGGAGAACCCCAATGAGACACACTCAGTCTAATGAACCTCTTAGCTAACAGATCCTGGAGCTTCTCCTGAAGCTCTCTCAACTCAGCAGGAGCCATACGGTAGGGAGGGATAGAAATGGGCCTGGTGCCCGGCTCTAACTCAATGGCAAAATCAACATCCCTCTCAGGTGGAAGGCCTGGCAGGTCAGTAGGAAACACATCTAAGAAGTCTCTAACCACAGGAACAGACTGAGGGGACGTAGGGTCAACACTAGCATCTCGGACACATGCTAGATAAGCTAGACATCCACGAGAAATCAACTTCCTAGCTTAAAGAAAAGAGATGATCCCAGATGGTGCATGGCTAATAGAACCTTGTCACACGACCGGGGATACACCGAGCATGACTATGGTAATGGTCTTGGCATAACAATCCAAAACCGCACGGTGAGGGGATAACCAGTCTATGCCCAGTATCACATCAAAGTCTAACATATCAAGTATCATCAAGTCAGCCCAAGTCTCCAAATCACCAACAAATATCACACAGGATCTCACAATCTGATCCACTACTAAAGAATCTCCTACTAAGGTCGAAACAGAAACAACAACAGATAATGGATCAGTAGCCAACCCCAAACAAGGCAGAAAGTAGGCATATATATATGAACAAGTGGATCCAGGATCAAACAAAGCATAAGCTGGTTGACGATATACAAAAATCGTACTTATGATTATAACATCTGAGGCCTCTACCTCCGGTCTCCCAGGTACTGCATAGAACTGACGACGACCTCCACCTGCCCGACCTCCATCCCTACCACCTGCTCTACCACGTGGGGCACCACCCCTAGCCTGACCGCCAACCTCTCTTGCTGGAGGCTGAACTACTCGTAACGGCTACTGAACTGTACCCTGCTGAGGGCAATATCTAGAAAAATGTCCAATCACACCACAAGTGTAACACGCCCCTGACGATTTACTCAGTCGAGATGAACTAGAAGAACCTAAATGGCCACCATGACCTGATGCCCCAAAATCTGTACCTCTTAACGGCTGACCACCCTGGTACTGCTGTTACTAATAACCTCTGCCTCACTGGCCTGAACCTTTACCCCCATGACTGGAACCACTGTAACCACTCTGATGAAAAGGTCTCTTATCTCTGGCCCCCTGATCAGGTCACTATAAGTCCTCTATAGTACGGGCATAGTCTGCGATAACCTGAAATGACCGACCGCTAGTAACTAATATCTCAGCTGGCTGCCTAATCTCCAGCCTCAAACCTCATACAAACATGCGAATCTTGTCTGCCTTGGTAGGAATGAACATAGCTCCAAATGGTGCTAACTGATGAAAATGGGTCTCATACTCCAAGACAGTCATAGAATCCTGCATAAACTGAGTAGACTACTCCCTGCGATGCTCATGATCACTCTGAGGTAGGAACTTAGCCATAAAGACCTCATAGAACTCAGACCAGGTCAATTGAGGTGATGTTGAAAGCCTGCAAGCAACATGTGCCCTCCACCATAACTTCGCTGGACCCTACAGCTGATATGAGGTATAACCAACCCTGTGAGTCTCCAATATGCCCAAATGGTGCAACATATCCTCACATGTGGTAATGAAATCATGTGGGTCCTGACCCTATGTACCAGCAAATCTCAGTGGTGCCAATATCAGAAACCTACCCAAGGCCTTCTGCTCCATCTCTGTCATAGTAGGGCAAGGAGCAAGAGGCTGGGCAACCGATGGGACTGGAATAACCTCAGCACGGGGAGCCGCAGTAGCAGGCTACGCTTCTGAACTCTGAACACCCAGGGCTACCTCTTGAGCGGATGTCTGGGCTGTCTCAGAAGGACGCTCCCCAATCATACCTAGCAGCTGAACAAGTAAACCCCAAATATCCGAAGACTGAGCTAGGGTTGAAGCTGGCACAGAAGCTGGTGTCGAAACTGGATTGGAGTTGGTGGTACTTGGGCTGCCCCTGGGTCCATATGCTACTGCTCTGGAGCGAACTCTGGCTCGTAGTCATACTCTGGCTCTATCTCAACTCTAGCAGGTCTAGCAGGTACCGCTGCTCTGGGGTGTCCATGACCCCTACCTCTACCCCTACGACCATCCCGGCCCCTAGCTGGAGTCGGAGGTGCAGGGGAAGGAGGCTCTCTTCTGCCAAAAGTTGAAGATCTCATACGAACCATCTGCGGAAGAGTGAACCAGAATAAGTGAGATTCCCAGAAACTTTCAAGGATACTACGCACGAAAGAGAAACAAGAAAGGTCTATTTTCCTAAGATGTCACTATAGCCTCCCAAAGATTGAGTACAGACGTCTCTGCCCTGATCCACAGGACTCTACTAGACATTGATTCCTATAAAGATGACACCGGTGAACCTAGGGCTCTAATACCAAGCTGTCACGACCCAATTTCTCGATCATGGTGGCACCTACAACCCCCTAGTAAGCGAACCAATCTCCGTAGTCCAGAATGGTTAGTAATAGGTTACCTTCTAACAGTTAAAGCGGAAGATTCGATACCTAAGTGGAAGCAAGGGCATAGGGAAAATAAAATAGATACAAGAGAGATATAAACAAAGCGGAATCTAAACCAACACAAAAGACCCGGTATCATAAAATAAAAGAGCCAAACTACATCAGGAGTACAAAGGTCCAAAAGTAATATATACATGATGTCTCCGAAACTATAAGAGTACAAAATACATAAACGGTAAACTAAAAAGTCAAGCTCTGAATGCCAAGATCTCACCCTCAGCCAGGATGATCCAAAAATAGCACCCCCACGAGTCTCTGGTGCTCTAACGATGATGGCCTACACCAGGATCTGCACCAGAAGATGCAGAGGGTAGGGTGAGCACCAAATGTGAAGCATAAGGTACCCAATAGGTATCATATGCCGACTGGGCACATATAAGGTAAAAAAGCAATAGCAGACAGAATAGAAGTAAACAGTCACATAAATCAATGAAAAATACACAAGAACTAGCCAAGAGGGAAGACAACAGAAAGCAACATACAAGGCTAGTAAGTAAGATATATACACACATGCACAGGTGAAAGTAAGAACGACACACCTGGGATCCTCGCAAAAATAGTATATATAAGCATAAGTTCTAAAAATAGATGGTATACCGGTAACCTCAAGTATAAAGAATAGGAGAGAAGAATAAAGGTAGACATTCTCGAAAAATAGGAATTAATAACCAGCCAAACATACCAATCTCAAATCTATAAGTAACAGCCTAGCAGAGTCCAACTTAAAAAATTATAACCGTAATAAAGTAAAGATAGTCTACCTAAAGTGCCCCGGCTGCCCATTCAACCGAGGAATGCAATCAAGTGAAAACAAACCCTCTGGCATCCCATACTACTAGAGCATACACTTAATAAATAGCAAAGTTTTTATGGAATACAATTAGCTTGTTACCAGTTTATCTTAATGTAAAAAAGATAAGATAAGGAGTCACTTGGGGAATACACCTCAGCCTCTTTCCTTCAACACCAAAAAGCTAATAACTTCATCTGTCTTATTGAGCGAGTGAAGTGTTTCAAGGATGTGGAGCATGAAGGCATAAAATTTTTTGCTTAGTAAAAATGGCTGACATATTACATTGTAATTCACAAGGCAGAAACTTATTATACTGGAAGAGGTGATTTTATAGTTCATGTCAAAGTACTAGGTTGAGATAAAACCGATAATACCAAGATACATTTTCCCCTGATCCTTTGAACAGTCAGTGCTAAATAGGTATCTGTTCCATAAACAACAAGGGATGCCCATAATGTATACTTAAGTGCAAACTCAAAATGGACATTTCCTAGTGCTTGGGTTGGAGGTGCCTTAAATTAGGCCCTATTTTTTATTACTATAAATACAGTTCTACATTAATTATCCATGTCAATACTATTAAAGATTTCATGTCAATCTTGAGATGCAAAAAACAATTACTGTCCACCAACTATTGCTAACCAAAATTTCTATGGACTTCCAGCTGGAAGTAACTTTACTGCTGTGGTGATTTATCTTCAAAAGTACTACCACATATTCTGATTCTAACAGTACAGATGCGCATCATGCTAAGGTCCATGAATTATAATGATTAAAGGGCTTCAATTTTGCATTGAAAGCCATGTTAGAAATGTTCACTCAATTACTCCCTTTCAAATTTGATCTTAATTTTGACAGTCCGCAAAATAGTCTCTGACTCTAAATCATATTGTGCCAGCAACATATTATTAAGTTATTTTTGTTTTAAATGAAAACACTCTGCAGATACACACTCTAAATTAGTGTCTCACTCATATTCATCTTGATCTAGCTTATCACCAAGTCATTTTAGTGGTAAACTGATACTCTCCCATGCACTACTTAGCTAGCAATTGATTAAAGAGCAAGTCACTGAACACACATATATGTTCAAAAGTCTATTAGGCACTTTTCTTTTTGAGAACAATAGCAATAGTGTCTGTACAAACAGATTCACCCTAGAAATATAAACGATTGGATAGAACATAAAATGCTGATAGCTGACAAAGAATTTTGCTAGAGAATCAAAAGTGAGCTCTCTTCCATAAAAGGTAGAATTCAATGATTTAAATAGACTGGAAGAGACTACAAAAGCTGGCAAGTGCTGAAGATCAGGGTCATAATCTAGGCTATTACAGGCCACATGATGAGCATTATGAGTCCATTTCCACCAAGCATTACTAATCCCAGTAAGGCAATTGTCTGACAGAATTTATACCATTTTGTTGAACCCCCTAGTTATCATAATTAAGTAATGACCAGAATCATAACCCAAGTAAGAAATATTCATCCAAGTTAACCCCAACAATGCCCCAGAGAGCATGTGAATCAAGAAACTATTTCTAAAAAGTACATCATAGAAAGTCAAGAAAAGCAAAAAACCAATAAAGTAGAAGGAATACATCACCCCATGACCTTTTTTTTCAAACAATCAAGTTTTAGCAAACTCAATACAAAGTTTTCTATAATCCCTGGATACCTCAGAAACCTCATAATCTACCAAATAATATCCACTAAAAAAGTTATCCAGATATTTCCAAGCAGTACCTGGATGAAAAGCTATGATGCTACAAGGAATTGACAATTTTACAAAGATAGTTGTAGGCCCTTCAGAGGATTTTGCATTGTAAAACTAATCCAAAATTAGGCTTATGTGATACTACCCTCAATTTTAATTATTGTTACTATCTAATTAAGGGCACAATGAGAAGTCTCCTCACTTGTCAGATATCTAATACTTCATGCGAAAAGAGCTGCTTATATAAACCCACTTCACTTACTAACAGAAATCGAACTTTTTCAAAATTATTTTAGAGTTTTTCAGTAAACATCAACTGAATCAAGCAACAAGCATAACAACACAGGAAAATCAAAACTCACAAGCCAAAAATAGACATGCAATTCAGTAAAGTTGATAAACTCTATTCCAATAATCAAAACCCAGCTTATTAGCTCGAGTTAACTATAATACACCTTGAAATTACCGATTCTCCAGATTTTAAACTGAGAAAGTAAATATACAATAAAAGGATGCGAACTAAGTTTTCGATTGTGAAAATGAAAGTGAAGAGTATGAAAGTGAAGAGTATGAAAGTGAAGATACATACCATTCAGTGATCACTGATTTCTGATTTCTTTGAGAGTGGAGATGAGAGACGAGATTTTGGCAAAGAGACGAGAGTAGAGTTTTTTGATTTTTGAGAGTGGAGACGAGAGTAGAGATTTAGGGGAAATTGCAAGAGTTTTCTTTGAGTTTGTACAGAAATTTTAATATTTTTATGAGTTCTTATTTTGGCCAATTAGAAATTGGAGGGAGAGGTATATATATTAGAGGGACTAGTATATTTTAGTGAAAATTTTAGGAAAATTATAAGGCCACACTTGTAAAGTGTTGTATTTGATATCATAAAAATAGCACATTTAAAAGTGTAGTCATATGTGTAAATAAGCGTTGTCAATTATATCATGATATGGCAACGCTTATAATGTGTAGCCTATACAACTTACAAGCACGCTTTACAAGCATTCCTAATATTACCATGGTTAAAAGCTAAACACTAAGGCTACGCTTTAAAAGCGTACCAAAAAATGTTTTAGGAAATACTTTACAAGCGTTGTCCAGATTTAGTCTGGCCTTAGACCTAACATGTAGTAGTGTTTAAACTACTTTATTTTATCTTTTGTGTTGTTGGGTTGGCTTGTCTATCGAGAGGTTATGTAGGTACCATCGCTGTTTGATTTTGGGTCATGACAGAGTGGTATTAAAGCTCTAGGTTCACCAGTCTCACTAGTACAAGAGCAAAGTATCTAGTAGAGTCTCGTGGATCAGTACGATGACATCTGTATCCTATCTGTGAGAGGCTATAGGGCATTCTTATGAAATATTCCATCTTTCTTGATTCCTTATCATGCATCCTTGACCTTATAAACTTCTAAGTATCTTTGTTTCACTCTTTCTTAGATGGTTCAGAAGAGAACAACAATCGGTGAAGACGAGGCCTCGGCATCTATAGTTAGAACCCCAACTAGGGGAAGGGGTAGAGCTCAACCCAGAGGTCAAGGTAGAGGATGGGATGTGATTTCGGCTCGGGCCTATACCAGGTTACTTTCACCGGAGCCTAATATTATAGTTCAGGAGGTACAATATGAGCCAGAGAGTGTGGGGCTAGTCCTAAATCTGGCAAGTTTTGTGACTACTCTAGTGCTACAGGACACCTTGATTCAATTACTTGGGTTCCTTGAGGGGATGTCTCCACCAGCAGCTTCGACTGGTACTCCAATTAGTTCTCAGGTCAAAAATGAGGCTCAGACTTTAGCCCAGGCAGTGGCACAGGGTTCAAGAGCACAACCTACTAAGACGACTCCCCGATTAGAGGTATTTCTAGTTCCCAAAGTTGCTCCACCTATTCGATCTGGTCTTGTTATGTCTTCTGGGGAGAAGAAGATACTTGGTAGGTTTCTGAGATTGGGTCCTCCAAGGTTTTCAGGTGCTCCTAGGGAGGATGCACATGAGTTTTTGACTAGTTACTAGGAGATATTGAAAAATTTGGGTTTTGTTTAGTTGCACATAGAAAATTACATCACATTTCAGCTGGATGGTCTAGCAAAATAGTGGTGGAGGTTGTACGTAGCTTACAGGCCATCCGAGTTACCTCCACTTACTTGGGCCCAGTTCTCCGCAGCTTTTTTGGAGAAGTATATACTGCGTAGCATGAGAGAGAGGTTAATGGATTAGTTCTCCGAGTTGGAACAGGACTCCATATCTGTTTTTGAGTGCGAGGTTTGCTTTCATCATTTGTCTAGGCATGCCATTATGATTTGTCCATCGAGCATGGGAGGGTGCATCGCTTTGTCTGAGAATTGACTTTATAGCTCCACTATGCTATAGAGGGTATGGTAGCATTAGGACAGTCCTTTACGGATAAAGTAGACCATTCCCACACTATTGAGGGCATACTTTGTGAGGCCCATAGCGACAACGATAAGAGGCCCCACCATCAGGGCAATTTCAGTGATTCACAGGCATGAGGTAGAGGCTACTTTTGTAGGGGTCAGCATGAGCAACATTTCTAGATGAGCTGACCTATTCATGCGACATTACAGATTTTTGAGGGTTAGAATAGCCAGGGTATTATTCCAGCTTCTCAAGGTGCTCTTTCGAGGTCTACAGGTCATGGTAGTCATTCTAATTTAGCTAGGTCTTCACAGCGGGGTATGTTTGGCCAGGGTTGTTTATAGTGTGGCGAGGTAGGCCATTTTTATAGAGAGTGTCCATCAGTGCAGCACCATAGGCGATATGATTAGATTGTTCAGGCCCCCAGGGCTCTAGAATCTCAAGCCAGAGGTGGTGCACAGGGTAGTAGGGGTGTCCCTAGGGTACTAGAGGTGGTCCTCAATCTGGTAGGTTAGGTGGTAATGGTGGTCGAGGCCATATGTATGCAGTTTTACACTGGACAGAGGTTGAGGGATCAGATTCTATTATCACAGGTATGATTTTCATTTGTCATCAGTCTGCTTCTGCTTTGTTTGATTCGGGGTATACATTATCCTATGTATCTGCTTATTATTCTACTCGTCTGGAGTCTACTTATGAGTCATTTCATGTGCCCTTGCTTGTAGCTACCCCAATTAGAGATCGTTTAGTAGTAGATCAGGTATATCGGGCTTGTATGGTGACTATCCTGGGGTATGACACATGGGTAGACCTGATTGTTCTAGATATGGTTGATTTTGACGTCATTTTAGACATGGATTGGTTGTCTCCCTACCATGTAGTCTTGGATTGCTTTGCCAAGACTGTTACTCTACGGATGCTTGGTATTCCTCCTATTGTGTTGAAGGGTGTTGATAGCCACATGTTGAGGGGAGTTATATCTTTCCTGAGTGCGCAGTGGTTTGTTGGGAAGGGGTACTTAGCCTATCTTGCCTACGTACATGATACTAGTGCCACCACACCTTTACTTGAGTCAGTTCCTATGGTTTGCAAGTATTCAAATGTGTTTCCTTCTGATCTTCCGAGTCTTTCTCCTTTTCATGACAATGACTTTGGTATTGATGTTTAGTCAGGCGCCTGACCCATTTATATTCCACCATATTAGATGGAACCATATTAGTTGAGGGATCTTAAGGATCAGCTCCAGGATCTGTTTAGTAGAGGTTTCATCAGGCCTAATGTGTCTCCATGAGGTGCTTCGGTTCTGTTTGTGAAGAAAAAAGATGGATCCATGCGTATGTATATTGACTACAGGTAACTGAATAAGGTGACAGTTAAGAACAGATATCTGATGCCGCGTATTGATGATTTATTTGACTAGCTACAGGGAGCAGCGGTGTTCTCTAAGATATACTTGATGTCCGATTATCATCGGTTGAGGATTAGGGCTGCGAACATCCCAAAGACTGTATGTAGGACTCGATACAACAATTATGAGTTCCTAGTCATGTCTTTTGGGTTGAATAATTCCCCAACAACTTTTATGGAGTTGATGAACCGTGTGTTCAGAGACTACTTGGATTCCTTTGTGATTGTGTTCATCGATGACATTCAGATATATTCGAAGAGTAGAGAGAAGCATGAGCAACATTTGTGAGTTGTACTTCAGACCTTGTGAGACAATCAGTTATATGCCAAATTCACTAAATGTGAATTTTTGCTCGAGTCTGTGGCATTCTTGGGGCACGTGGTGTCCAAAGATGGGATTTTGGTGGATTCGATAAATATTATGGCAGTTTGTGATTGGGCTAGGCCTACTTCTCCTACCATGGTTCACAGTTTCATCATGTTTGTAGGTTACTACAGATGGTTTATGGAGGGATTTTCTTCTATAGAAGCTTCATTGACTAGATTGACTCAGAAGAATGTTCCCTTCTAGTGGTTAAACGAGTGTGAGGCGAACTTTCTGAAGCTCAAGGCCTTATTGACTTGATTCTTATTCTTGCGTTAGAGGGTCAGGGGTTTAAAGTGTATTGTGATGCTTCATGTATTGGTTTGGGTTGTCTGTTAAAGCAGAAGGGTTGGGTTATTGCTAATGCTTCTAGAGAGCTGAAGGTTCATGAGAAGAACTACCCCACTCATGACTTATAGTTAGCAGCGATAGTCCTTGCGTTAGCGTGCATTGTGAGATTTTCATTGACCATCATAGTCTTCAGTATATTTTTAGCCAGAAGGATCCAAATTTGAGGCAGCGCAGGTGGTTGGAGCTACTAAAGGACTATGACATCTCCATTATTTATCATCTGAGCAAGGAAAATATGGTAGCGGATGCTTTGAGCTGGAAGGCAGTAATTATGGGCAACTTGGCTTTCTTAGCAGTAGAGGAGCGAACTTTAGCTTGGGACATCTAGTCCTTGGCTAACATGTTGGTTAGACTTGATATTTCTGAGCTGGGTCATATTCTTACTTGTGTTGAGGCTAGATCTTCCTTGTTGGAGTAGATTCAGGCATAACCCTTTGATGATACAAGGTTGAGGATCATTCATGACAAAGTGTTGAGTGGTGAGACTAGGAAGGCGACCTTAGATTTAGAGGGTGTTCTAAGGAATAAGGGTCGTATCTGCGTTCCTAGAGTTTCTGACCTGGTTAGGTTGATCTTGGAGGAGGCTTATTGTTCTAGATATTTCATTCATCGCAGGGCAACTAAAATGTATCGTGACTTGAGGTAGCACTACATGTGGTATGGGATGAAGAGGGATATCTCAAATTTTATGTCTAGGTTCTTGAACTGTCTGCAGGTTAAATTTGAGCACCAGAGACCAGGTGGAAATGTGAGCAGATAGCTATGGACTTTGTAGTTGGTTTGCCACGTACCTTGCGGAGATATGATGCTATTTGGGTCATTGTGGATAGGTTGATGAAGTCTGATCACTTTCTACTAGTTTATACTTCGTACAGTTCTGAGAGGTTGGCCCAAATCTACATTCATGAGATTGTCCATTTACATGGTGTGCCAGTTTCTATCATTTCTCACCATGGTACTCAATTTGGTTCATGCTTTTGGAAGTCTATTCAGAGGGAGTTGGGTACTAGAGTTGAGCTTAGCACTACTTTTTATCCGCAGACTGATGGCCAGTCAGAGCGTGCTATTCAAGTTTTGGAGGATATATTGCGAGTCTGTGTTATTGATTTTGAGGGTCAGTGGGACCAGTGCTTGGCCTTGGCAGAGTTCACATATAATAACAGTTACCATTCTAGCATTTAGATGGCTCCAATCGAGGCTTTATATGGTAGGCGGTGCAGATATTTGGTGGGTTGGTTTGATGCTTTCGAGGTTAAACTGTGAGGTACTGACTTGCTTTATGATTCTTTGGATAGGGTTTGGGTCATTCTGGAGTTATGCTAATGAAAGAGTTAGGGATTTAGAGTTCATGGTTGGTGACCATGTGTTCCTTCAAGTATCGCACATGAAGGGCATGATGAGGTTTGGGAGAAAGGAAAAGCTCAGTCCTAGGTTTATTGGGCCATTTGAGATCTTTTATCGCATTAGAGAGGTTGCTGATGAGTTGGCCTTGCCTCGTGCTCTTTCCTGTGTTCATTTAGTCTTTCATGTCTCTATGCTGTGGCGGTATATTCTGTATGAGTCTCACGTGCTTTAGTGGGATTCTGTTCAGTTGGATGAGTCTCTATCCTTTAAGGAGAAGCCTATTGCTATTTTGGACAAGTAGGTTAGGAAGTTGAGGTCCAAGGAGATTCCATTAATTAAGGTTCAGTGGCGGTATCATCCTGACAAGGAGGCTACTTGGGAGATTAAGACCGATATTCGAACTCGCTATCCTCGTCTTTTTGAGCCTTCAGGTACTATCCTTTCCTTAACTTTTGAGGACAAAAGTTATTTTAGTAGTGGATGTTGTAATGATCCTCCAGGTCATTTTTTATTTTTGTTAGGCTTTTTCCACATTTAGAGGTTTCGCTCAGTGGCTACAGATTATTTATAACTTCCCAGGACCTACGATTCAGTGCCTGAGGCATTCGATAGGTTGTTATGACCATTTTCCTTTTTTAAAACTTAAACTTAGGATATTGTTCACTTCCGTCAACATTCTTGGTAAATAGGCTCAGAATCAAATTCCAACAGTTTTGTTAGCTCTGGAGCGGGTATTTTGGTCTAGTGGGACCCTTCATTGGGGTACAAAAACCTTTGGTTTGGTTTTATCTTGTTATATGTGTTTTTAGGTCAGTTGGGCTGGTAGAGTTGACTTTGGTCAACATTCGGAGAAGACGGCCTCGGATGGAAATTCTATCAATGTTGTTGGCTCTAAAATGTCAAGTTTGGGTTAGGTAGGTGGTTAGTTTGAGTTTCGGGTGAGCCGGGCTCATTTTGGGTGTTTGGTTGGTTTTAGTAAGTGCTTACTTGGGTCAACATTCCTCAAAGACAACCTTATATGGATGTTTTGTCAATTTTGTTGAGTTTGGAATGCTGTTTCCACTCTAGTAGCATGTTTAGTTTGCGTGTATCGGGTTTCAATTGTTCCCGGAACCTCCCATGGAAGTTCTTCATTTTTGTTGGTTTTTTTCTGCAGTAGAGCATTCCTTCAGCACCATTGGCATCAAGCCAGCGCTATCAGCATCATTGGCATTGCTTGACTTTGGCGCTATCGGCGTAAGGCCAGCGCGATCATGCCAGCGTGCCTCTAGACCTTTAGCGTGATTGCGTTGGTCTGCAACATGCACTATTTAAGTGCAATTCCTTGAATTTTCAAACCATTTCCTCTTCTCTGTCACTCTAAATCAGATTCCCTCTCCTAAAACTTGTTCCAAATCAATTCCTAGTCTTGGAATTTCATCAATTGGAGGATTTCGTTGTTTCCCTCTTCGTTTGGTAAGTCTTCTCCTTGAGTTTTTTTTTCCCATAGCTAGAAACCACCATTAATGTATTATCATAACTTGGGGTTTCTTGTTTGGGTTTTAGCTGTTGGTTGGGCTGCTGGTTCGTAATTGTGCGTGTTTTATCTCATAGACTTGCTCCCTCTCTTCGTGGTAAGAAATTCTCCCTTTTATTTTGAATTTTTTTGCAAGCTTCACATGATTCCTTCTTCTTCTCCAGGCTGCTTTAGGCCATTTCTTTACTCAAATTTGGCTCTATTTTTGGGCATGTGTTCCTAGCAAGGTTGGAAACCTTGTGGTAATTTTTGTTTTCGGCTTTGGAGTTTAGGGCCTACAAGACCGCTTTTGACCCGGATTTAAACCTAGCTAAACTTTTAGCAATATGGGTGTCATTTGTCTCGTCTTGACACCTGGTTTATGTTTGTAATAGTGTGGCAGCTTTCTGAGGCTGATCAGAAGAGGAAGGCACACGAGTGACAGTTTGTGTTTGTAGTTCAGCCTCAAAGTAGGTTACGGTTTACTTTACTGGACTAAGTTTGGTTAGATTTTTGTATAGTATAAATTACTTGAACATTAGGTTGGATCTTAGGGTAGAAATAGGCTTAAATCCTATGAATTGTATAAATTGACCATTTCAGATTGGAGATTAGGATTATTTCCTATTTATCCTTAGTTTAGGAGCTTGTAGAGCTGATGTGGAATGCCTAGAATCCTTAGTATTCTTTTAGGAGGTTTTAGAGGTAGAGTAGATGCTTTTAGTTATTTTCATTCTTTCCATTTATTTTACCGTTGTGTGTAATTGTTGGTCCAAGGCTATAGCACGGATGGGATGGAGTTCCAGGTCAGTTCTTTTATTTGGTGGGAGTTTTTCCCTATTTGCCCTGCTTGTGTGGTATACTCTTTGAATTTGGAAAGTTATATGCTCATACTACATTGGCATACCTAGCGGTATAGAAAGAAAGGGGAATTTAGGGATTTTTTTGGTCAAACTTGAGATTTTACCATGATTATCATGATTTGCGGGTTTTAAAGGAACTATCTTGGTATTGCTACTGGTTTTGGAAAGGAAATCAAAAGTACCACTTTTATGCCGGTCCGAGGGACTTTCCCGGACCTTTTCTCCATTTACTTTTTTGTTGATGATTCTGATGATCGATTCTGGCTGCCCCGATGATCACATATCCGGGTTTTACTTTCTATGCATATGTTGATGAGTCCGATGTTAAATTCTGGGTGCCTCAGGGTACCAGATACCGGGTTTTTACTTTTATTTTTTATACATTCATGCACCATATCATACCCCATTTCATTGCATTTGCTTGAGTGTACTTGGATTGTCTGTTGCATGAACTATTATTGCCATTACCTTCTTCTCTATTAGTTCAGTTAGTCAAATTTTTAGTTGATAACTAGATTTAGGTGGATCCCTGTAGTTAGCTTACTTTTCTATAATTTATATTATATATTATCTTTCTGCGCTTGGTCAGCCTATGATGCCTACTGAGTACCCGTGGTTTTGGTACTCATACTACACTCTACATCTTTTTCTGATGCAGCACCTAGTACAATCCACCCTCGTTGATCCTCATATCATTCCTGGCCAGCTGTTGTTCGGATCATGGTGGGCTCCTTATGTTTTGGAGACTTTTACTGCTTTCTATCTACTTTTTTAATCTATATTTTGTATTTTGGATAGACAGTACTTATTGTATAGCTACTCCGTACTTTAGACGCTCTTGTACCGGTGATACCAGGTCTGGGGTTGGTTCTTGTGTATATTGTCTTCTCAGTCACATTAGGGCCATTTTTTATATTTCTTATAGTTGGTATGTATCTATACTGTGGGCCCCTATTTTCCTATATTTCTCTTCCGCTTTCCTTATTTAAACTGCTTTATTTTATCTTCTACGTGGTTGGGTTTGATGGTCTACCGGGGGTTATATAGGCACCATCGCAGCCTAATTTTGGTTCGTGACATAGTAAAAAACTAACCCATATCTCAAAATGATTCTGGAAGCCTCAGAACCCAAACCAAAGGTCCCACTAGCCCAAACTCAACATTCCAAAGCTAACAGCGCTGATGAAATTTCTATCCAAGCCCATCTTCTCCGAATGTTGATCAAAGTCAACCCCTCTAGCTTTACGAGTTCTAAAATAGAGAAACTCTTCTAAAACACAAATGAACAGCTCCAGAATGGAACCGTCAATCACGATAAGTCATAACTAAATTGTAGCCACTGCAGAAAAGTTTAAAACACTGAAAATGCCCCAAAATCGAGAAATGACCTGGAGGGTCATTACACATAGCTTGCAATATTTGAATGCTTCTTGAGAAATTATATTTTTCCTTTGTCGCGTGATTATTTTGATTTGTATTTCATATGTTTATATTTCGTGTTTTTTAAGTGCACTATGATTTTGACTAAAAATGATCTTGATGTCATGTTCATTTTTAATCTGTTGTATCCGAGATAATAAAACCTTTAGCTTGTGAGTTAGAAATTAAGGTTATATAAAGATTTTACTTGTTTAAAATTGTTACTGTATTCTGGGGTACTAAGAAGAAAAATTTGATTTTCAGGAAGATTGTGATACACAACCCATATGATTTAAAGTATTTTATTGAAATCATAAACTCTTTTATGTTCAGATACTTAATTAGGACCACATGCTGTCTTTGACGATCCAAAATGGGGACATAATGGCTCCTATGATCTTGAGCATATTTTATGCCCCGTTTTTCATATTCTACCCATATTTCCCCTTAGTTTTGAGAACAATTTTCACTATATGAAGCGTATCTTGATTGATATTGATTGATTATGCACTAAGACACATAATAAGACATTTGCAGGATAAATGATAGGGGAAATTGACCTTTGGGAGCAGAAATGGAAGCATAAAGCATTGGAAAAAGGTTAGCAAATTTTCGGGAAGAAAAAGAGAATAAAGGAAAAATCTGCGCTGAGACGTATTGGATGGCGCACCGCCCCATCCCCTAAATTACAGATGGATAGTCTGGCGCACTGAGTGGCATATCGCGCTTAGACCCCATCCTAGGAAATTTTTCCAGCTTTCTTCTACTTCGAGTCTAACAAGGAAAAGGTATCATTAATAGTTGTTTTTATATTCCTGTACTTAGTAATTTGATGCTTGGCTGCCATTAAAATAAACTTATAATCTAGTTGTGAACCTGGAAGAAGAATCAATAAAATAGAACGAGGAATATAAGAAGAAAGATCTCTCTTTTATAACGTAAAGAGTAGATTTGCGGCTAGGATAGAAATATACCTAGATCACCTTGCTTGGTTTAAACTGGAAAAGCTATTCATTTGCATGCTCATTCTTGATCATATAAATATGACATAGAAGTGTATGTGAATAAACGATTAGAGGTGCGAAAGACCATAATCATAAAATTAACCCCAAAATCAATCACTAGTTAAAAAGACAAGTCAATTCAGGTGGATACTACTCATGATTGCAAAATAAAGCGGTAACCCTGGAATTCTCTAGAAATTTAGAACGACGAAAAATATTTAATTGCTTTAATATTTTATTTAATTACTCTTAGATTACTAAAAACTCCAAAACTTATCTTGGTTACTTTTACACTTATTTAAATTTGCGGTTATTGAATTGGTTAGAATATTTGCTAGGTCACAAGTCCCTTGGGAACAATATTTAGACAAACCAATCTTTATTACTTGAATGACTATATACACTTGCGTGTGGTTGGAAGTTGCATCAACTGTTTGGCGTCGTTGTCAGGGACTTGGAAAGTAGCAAATTCCTAATTTTCTTTTACAGCTTTATTATTTAGGTGTTGACAACTTAATCTTAGCTTTTGAATCTACAGGTACAATCTTGGAATTTTTAACAAGATTGCAAGGAATAGAGAATTAGTGGAACCATATCCTGAACCTAAGTAATTATTTCATCAAAAAAGAATGGAAGTAACCCTTTATCCAATTCAGCAGGTTTAGGAGGTGGTTATTGATCTGATCCAGCAGGTTGAACAGATCAAAGTTGTTCAGGTAGAAATGGCAGCACCAAGGCCAGTCAGAGAAGTGGCAATCCCACTAGTGACCAATGTCACATCGAGCATACAGAAACCAAAAGCAGGAGATTGTTTCGAGCTCAAACAAAACATAGTGCAACTTTTACACTCTAGTTGATAGTTCACAGGCCTTGCGCATGATGATCCACAGCAGCATATCCAAGCTTTTCTGGACGTCAGTGATACTTATATTCTGGTGGTGTATCAGAAGACTATGTGAGGTTTACTTTGTTTTAGTTTTCTCTCCTTGAGAAAGCAAAGAGGTGGTTGAAAGCTGAGCCACCTAAGTCCATCACTTCATGGAATAACCTTTCTAAGAAGTTTCTAATGCGATTCTTTCAATCTTGAAAGACGACAAAGTTGAGGAGTGAAATACCGAGTTTTGGACAAAGAGATGGAGAGAACCTATACTAGGCATAGGAAAGATTCAAGCCCCTTCTTAGAGATTGCCCTCATCACCAACAAACTAATGGGTATTGGTACATACATTCATTTAGAGCCTTGACTCTCACTTAAAAATCTTGTTAGACTGTGTAGCAGACGGATAAGCACTTGAGAAGACATATGATGAGTTGTACACCCTCTTACAATAGATTGCACATAGCAAGCCTGAGTGGAATACATACACTAGGAGAACTACAACTAAGAAGTTTTCCAGATTATTAAGGATAGATCCTTGGCAAGATCTGAGGGTATTATTGATGATGTTCTAGTACAAGTAGGGCCCCTAATTTTTACAGTAGATTTTGTCATCCTTGATTTTGAGCAAGATCCGAAATTCCCATTTATTTTGGACATTCATTTTTAGCCATAGGGCAAGCATTGATTGATGTAGCAGCTGAGCAACTCACTATAAGGGCACACGACAAGGTAGAGGTATTTAGTGTATATAAGGCAATAAACTACCTGCACTATATGAGGAGTTGTTTGCTGTCACTATTGTAGAGATTGAGTCTAAGTTGCCTCTCATATCATTAAAAGATCCATTGGAGAGAGCTATTACTGGGAAAGATATATGCGGGTATGCAACTGCTCAAAGATGATTTAGTATTTGGATTTGGCAAGTGTGTTCATACGAATGGGTGAGTTTGAGCCTCTTAATAGACCTTTAGGGCCCCTTCTCAAGCCATCTTTTGAAGAAGTTTCAAAGTTAGAATTGAAACCTCTCCCATCTTACCTCAAATATGCTTACTTAGGAGAAGATGATACCTTACTGGTTATTCTTGCAGCTGGGTTGAATGATGCACAAGTAAAGAAGGCTCTAGCTGTATTAAGGAGGCGCAAGCATACTATCGGGTGACAAATGTCTAACATTCATGGGATCAACCCAGCTTTTTGTATGCACAAGATTTATATGGAAGAAGGGAACAAGCCCATGGTAAAGCATCAAAGACGGATGAACCCTTTCATGAAGGATATGGTAAGAAACTAGGTGATCAAGTTGTTCAATTCAGGTATTATTTATTCGATTTCAGATAGAAAATAGGCCAGTCTCATTCAATGTGTTCCCAAGAAAGGGGGAATGAAAGTTTCTACTAATGAGAAGAATTAGTTGATCCCGACATGCACAATCACCGGGTAGAGAATTTGCATGGACTATAAATAGTTGAATGAAGCTACCCACCAAGACCACTATC
Source organism: Jaltomata sinuosa (assembly GCA_003996215.1). Lineage (NCBI taxonomy): Eukaryota > Viridiplantae > Streptophyta > Magnoliopsida > Solanales > Solanaceae > Jaltomata > Jaltomata sinuosa. Next base: position 151,012 of record QJPP01000076.1, read on the forward strand.
CCATTCCTTTTATCGATCAAATGTTAGATAGGTTGGATGGGCAAGAGTACTTCTGCTTCTTAGATGGGTATTCTGGCTACAGTCAAATAGCTATTGCACCAAAAGATCAAGAGAAAGTGATGTTTACTTGTCCTTATTGCACTTATGCTTTTAAGCATATGCCCTTTGGACTATGGAATGCGCCGATTACATTCTAGAGATGCATGATGTCTACTTTCACTGACATGGTGGAGGAGATCATAAAAGTATTTATGGATGATTATTTTGTGTTTGCTATCTCGTTTGAAGCATGTTTGAAGAATCTTGATAAGGTACTAGTGAGGTGTGAGGAAATGAATTTAGTTCTAAACTGGAAAAAGTGTCACTTTTTGGTCAAGGAAGGCATTATACTTGGTCATAAGGTGTCAAAAGAGAGGCTGGAAGTAGACCAAGAAAAAATAGAGGTTATTGAAAAGTTATCACCTCATGTATCTGTGAGGAATGTTCGCAATTTTCTTGGGCACACTGGGTTCTACAGATGCTTCATCAAAGACTTCTCAAAAGTTTGAGATCCATGTGAAATTGTTGGAGAAAGATGTTAAATTTGCAATTTTTGGTGAGTATGTGAAAGACTTTGAAGAGCTGAAGAAGCTCTTGATTGAAGCTCCTATCCTGGTTGCATTTGATTGGGAGTTACCATTCTAGCTAATGTGTGACGCTAGTGATGTTGCAGTTGGGGCCATTTTTGGTCAGATAAGAGAGAAGGTTTTTCATTCTATCTACTATGTGAGCAAGATAATTGATGCTGCACAAGCATATTATACAATCATAGAAGAGGAGAAGCTAGCACTAGTTTTTGCTTTTGAAATTTTTTGATCCAATCTTGTGGGAACCAAAGTGATCATGCACACAGATCATGCTTCTACCCGTTATGTGTTCACCAAGAAGGATATGAAACCAAGGTTTATTCAGTGGATTTAGTTGTTGCAAGAGTTTGACCAAGAGATTAAAGATAGAAGGGGGATGGAGAACCAAGTGGCAGATCATTTGCTCAGACTTGAAGATTGGTCTCACGTGACTAATGGAGGAAAAATTAGAGAGGAGTTTCCTAAAGAACAACTCTTTTCTTTGAGTGTTGCTGAGGTATTGTGGTATACAAATATTGTGAATCTGTTAGTAAGTGGAGTGCCCTGAAGCAAAGACTCAATAGAAGAAAAAGCTCTACCATGACTCCTATTTCTACATATAGGGTGAGCCCTATTTGCTTAAAAATGGCCTAGATCAAGTGATTCAGAGATGCATCCCGGATAATCAAGTGAAAGAGGTCCTTAAGAGTTGTCTTTCTGCACCTTATGGTGGACATCATGGAGATGAACACATAACTCAAAAGGTACTGCAATCGATAATTTTTTGGCCTACTTTTTTTAAGGATTCAATGGAATTTGTGAAGGGTTGTGATTAGTGTCAAAGAACGGGGGCGATCTCTAAAAGGCATGACATGCCTTTGAATAACATTCTTGAGGTAGAGATATTTGATGTTTGGGGAATTGATTTTATGGGACCCTTCCCATCATCTTTTGGCAACAAGTACATTCTTATTGTGTTGGATTATGTGTCAAAATGGGCATCTTTTGGCAACAAGTACATTCTTATTGCGTTGGATTATGTGTCAAAATGGGTAGAGGTTGTTGCTCTCCTGACCCATGATTCAAAAGTGGTGGTAAAATTTGTAATGAAGAACATCTTCACACAATTTGGTACTCCACGGGTGATTATAATTAGTGATAGTGGAACTCACCTCACCAACAATTGGTTTCACAAGCTATTGGCTAAGTATGGGGTAAGACATAAAGTGGCTACTGCTTATCATCCCAAAACTAGTGGCCAAGTAGAGGTATGGAATCGAGAGGTAAATTAGATTCTCCAGAAAACAGTGAATGCACATCAAAAGGATTGGGCTAAGAAGCTTGATGATGCATTGTGAGCATATCGCACTGCGTATAAAACACCCATTGGAACCTCTTTCTATCGGCTCATGTATGTAAAAGCTTGTCATTTGCTAGTTGAGATGGAACATCAAGATTATTGGGCTATCAAAAATCTAAATCTTGATGAAGAGTTAGCGGGACAGAAGTGAATGCTGCAACTTAATGAGATTGATGAATTTAGGTTTCATGCATATGAGAATGCTAAGCTATATAAGTAGAAGACAAAGAGATGGCACGACAAGAACATCCTTCCTAGATCATTTGAACCAGGCCAAATGGTTCTCTTATTTAATTAGCGACTAAAGTTTTTCCCTAGAAAGCTTAAGTCCAAGTGGTCTTGTCTATTCGAGGTGGTGAAGATGACTCCACATGACACAGTTGAACTTTAGAGAGCTGACAAGACTTCCACAGTCTTGGTGAATGGGCAAAGAGTGAAGCATTACTGGGGTGAGCATGGGGACAGGGAAAAGACATCAATTTCCTTATCGGATGAGTGACTTTTGAGGTGCGTCATGCCGTAACATTAAATCACACACTGCACAGAAGGAAACCCATGGTTTTAATGTAATAGTTTAGGACAAAAAAACAAAAATACAAAAAGAAGTATCATGCCACGACCAAAACTAAGGCACATGGTGGGAGGCAACCCACCTTTTTCTAATGATTTTTGTTGTTTTTCAGGTGGTTAGGGGTCCATGCAAGGTTTGGTTCATGAAAAATGGGCAAAAAAACAAAAATAATGGACTGGGGGCTTTGGCGAATCATTTGTGTGGTGCCTTAGGAGCCAAATAGTTGATCGGCCCCTTTGACAAACTACATGGCGCATCGCGCCAGAGGGGAAAAAATGAGCCCAAATTTGGGTCTCTAGATGGCGCAGTGTGCCACTCACAAAACTCCCAATGGGCATTTTTGGCAGTCTGACAAGCGCACCACGCCACGAGTAAATATTCTGCCAACAAGTTCAAGCAAACTATGAGGTGCATCGCGCTAATCACCAAAATCCAGCCGAACAGTGCTGGCGCATTCACTAGCATAGCGCGCCCAAGGTCAAACAACAACCCACTATTTTTGGTGCAGCCAATGGCGCATCGCATCAAACACTGAATTACAACTGGCCATTCCTGGTGCAGCGCACCTGGCGAGTACCCGAGTATTTTTTTTATTATCTTTTTAAATTGTTTTGGATCTCATAATTTTACCCTACTTCTTTCTAAATCACCCCACCCCCTAATATTTTTAATCTAATTCCCCTAAAACTAAAGGAAACCTATCGACCCCCCCATTTCCTCTCAAGCATTTTCTTCTCCCATCCATTGTTGCTCTCCTATTCAAGCTTTCTCTCTATAAGATAAGTGGTTTCTACTCTATTTTAGTGCTTTACCTTACCTACTCTTGCATCCCAACACTTGTTCTTTCATTAAAACTAGTTTACACCATTGTTGGGAAACCTAAAAGGTTTTCACCATTGTTGAACTAGGGAGCTCGAAAATCTCCCCAAAATAAAAGAAAAATTCATTGTATGCTTAAACTAGTATGATTTCTAATTTTTTTGCTCTACTTTGTGAGTTTTTGATTAGTTAGAAGCATAAGTGTTGGGTGAGGGAAATAGTGAAAAAAATTGCAAGTGGGGGGAGAAGATTTGTTTGAATTGGGTTAAATTGTGAGAAAGCTTTGTTCTAAATTGCATGTTGAAATGGGGGTGACTATTTGTTCAAATTGTGAAGCAAAACTAATGCTTAAATGAGAAATTGTGGTGTCGTAGTTTTGGTTATACTTGAATTTGGGGAAGTCTGAGTACCCTCTTTCGATAACTATAGATACCACGCTAGCAAATTAAGTGTGGGGTCATTATCACTCCTTGAACACTAATTTTCCTAGCTTTGTTTGATATGTGGGCTGATTTTTGTTATTGTGTACATATAGGTACAATGCCACCAGAGGATAAGAGATCTGCCACAGAAAGTACCAAAACCAAGCAGACTCGAAAGGGGGAGGCATCCAGGTTGGCTGCTCCATCAGTACCAAGGGTCCCTGCCCAAAAGTTTGGCTTCAAAGTAGTTGAAACACATGGTGAAGAATGGTTTGAATCAAAAAAAGAGGCCAAATATTACCCTGATGAATGGATTGATGAGGCTGCAATCGAAATTCCCTAGCATCCATGAGATGGTCTATAACTTGGGCTTCCCTTACATATTCAAGGACCAAGGTGATTGCAACCTCACTATGGTTCGTGAATTTTATGCTAATTAGGATACTGCAGAAGGCAAGAGTCAGAGATTGGAGGTAAGAGGGCAGAAAATATGCTTCACCACTCATGCATTAAATATGTTCCTACAGACACTACATGTGGATCCTACACCGTACCTTGAGATGATAGAGGCTCCACCATATTCAGACATATGACACACACTTTATAGTGAGCACTCAACTTCTTCATAGGAGTGGAGTAAGGATACGGGCTGTCAGGCTACCCTGTACTACACATATTTTAATATTATGGTTTGGGTATAGTTAAAAATTATTTGCAGTACCCTCTTGTTGAGCAAACACAAGCCAGAGGTCACAAAGGAAAGGGTGGTCTTGGTTGATATTCTTATGAAGGGGTTGCCAATCAATATTTCTTCAATCTTGAGGCATAACATGATGTGTTCTAGGAATAACATGTGATGAAGGTTCTATTATGGTAGCTTGCTGACCTGGTTTTTTAGAAAAGATAATATGGAAGACGATATTCATGGTCTATACCCCCACAAGCTTCACACTTGGTTAGTGATAAGGTGGATATGACAAAAACCAAAGAGTCAAACACCACTCACGGCCCCATACTCACCAATGTCGAGCATCAGGCTCGAGATAACAGTTGGATAGGGCGATGTTTGGGATGTTGGAACTTCAGTTAAGGTTTGGTGGTCGACAAGTGATTGAGGAGGATATGTCTAATTTGAGAGATAAGTACCCACTCACCGACAACTCCATGTACATGTGTAAGGTGGGTATTGCTTGGTATCAACCAGTGGATGATAATGAGCCCACAATTCTAGCCATGATGATGATGAGGACGATAGAGGATGATGCAGGGACAAAACTGATGGCGGTTGATGATGCCAGAATTGAGGATCATGATCGGGACTTTGTTCCTGACAATGATGATGATGACGCCTAGAGGCCCAGGTAGTTCTTTCTCTCTCTTTTTACCTTTGTACTTATTTGAAGCACTGGGGACAGTGTTATGTTTATGTGTGGGGTGGGAGAAATGTAATTTCCTTGCTTTTATTTGTTATATCTTAAGAAGGGGGCATGTTCTAGTGTGTCAATATGTTTGGTTTGTTGTGTTAGATGGTTGGTTGACTGTATATATTTTTCTTTTTTTTAGGATGGGTTCTTCGGCTTTTGTTATCGATTCTTTTCCCGAGGATAGTCCCTTTGAACCAACTAGATTTTTTTAGGGTAGTGTGAGTCGTAGTTAATGACTTGTCTTAATGATGGATTGATGATGACCATCTTAAGGGAAAATTATTCATGGGTTTGTAGGATTAGAAACCACACATTTGGAATTCTTGACACTCCACTTAGGTAGTAGGTAGACATCATGCGTAGTTCACTTGACAAAAATTGCATAAAAAAGAAGAGAAACTTCATTAGAGACACATACGCTCTTTAACTTGACTCAACTAATTACAGGATGGGATTAATTATGAAATATCACCCAATGTGTTTGTGTATGAATGTGTAACTGTAGTATGCCAGTATTTAACCCATGGTTCCATGTATGGTGAGATTTTATTGTGTTTCTTGCATAGAATAGCATCTAGAACATGCCACGTGTATATGTGAAATTATAATTGGTGTGAAAATTGTGGAATATGATTAAGGCGTTTCGTTGTATATCCCTTTCTTTTTTCTTTGATGATTGTTTGTGACACCTTGATATTATTCCTAGTGAAGCCCCGTTGAGCCTTGAAGCCTAATTTATTGACTAGCCACATATGTAGCCTATCTATTTTTTTTGATACCCTATGTTAATTTGATCCAGAAAGAGTTCCTAATGCACTTTGTAATGGTTAAAATTTGAAGATTAAGGAAACAAAGAAAAAGGGTAAAAAGTAGTGGAAGGTAGGGGTGCCCGGGTGAAATAAATGAGTTTCTTGTTGTTAGTAATTATGGTTCAAAAAACAAAATTGAAGAGAAAGAAGAAGAAAACAAAGGTTTTTCTAACAACAAGTGTATTTAAAAGTGGGCGAAGAAATAAGAGAAAATGTGGTAGTGAAGAGAGGTGTGAGAATAAAAAGAAACTAAGGCGATATAAGGAAAAGGAAAAGAATAGTGAAAGGTAGTGTCTTAAAAGTGCATAGGGAATAGAGTCACTATTAACCAAATATATTTTACCCATCCCTAAGCCAACATTACAACCTATGAAAGTCCTTTGGATCCCATGAGTGTAATGCCTTATTGATTTTACGTTATACTAAGGGTAAGCCTATGACATGTTATGACATGTTTGAAACATTCTTTGAGAGAGTGAGTGCTTTCATGTTTATGTTCCCTATTGAAATTGAATGATTGTGTGAAAAAGAAGGAACTACTTAAATAGTGAGGGCATTTATGGTGAATACTTGGTATTATTATGAATTGTATTGTTTGTACATAATCATGTTGGCCTTGTATTGTTGTAAAGAGTCAGTTATGGAGGGTGTGTGGTCTCGAGTAAAGTATCTTGGTGTTAAAAAGTTATGTGTAGATGCATGATAAGTGAATTGCGGGTCATGATTGAATTGTCTAGTTGCACTTGGGTGTGAGTTGATAGGTTCCTTAGGTGTTCCTTCAGTGAAAATGTACAAATATGTGTAGTGAGTTGTTCGAGGATGAACAAAGGTATAAGTGTGGGGTGGTGATCTTGGGCATATTTATATGCCCGTTTGTCATATTCTACCCATATTTTCCCTTAGTTTTTAGAATAATTTTCACTATATGAAGTGTGTCTTGAATGATATTGATTGATTATGTACTTAGACACATGATTATATATTTGCATCATAAATGATGGGGGAAATCTACCTTTGGGAGAAGAAACAAAAGCATAAAGCGTTGGAAAAAAGTTAGCAAAGTTCCGGGAAGAAAAAGAGAACAAAAGGCAAAATATGGGCTGAGGCACATTGGGTGGCACATTGCCCCAGCCACTAAACTGCAGACAGATGGGTCTAGTGCACTGAGTGGAATGTCAAACCAGACCCCGTCTCGAAAACTTTTTCAGCTTTCTTCTACTTTGGGTCAAACAAGGAAATTGGGTTATTTCCCAACACTAAAAATATAACCCTTGTACGTTTTTAGTAGGGTCGTTCCATCATATTTTGAGCGTCAAGAGGAGTATAGAATTCACCATTAGGTTTCTTTTCTTCTTACTTTATCTAGTCATTACTTTGGATGAAAACAATACTTTTTGTGTTCATAATTATTATGAGTGGCTAAGAACCGTTGTTCTGGGGTTATGGCTAAGCGCATGACTGTTAGTTGAAAGTTTAATTGATTAGTTTATTTATCATTAATAGTTGTTCTTATATTCCTATACTTGGTATTTTGATGCTTGGCTGCCATTAAAATAAACTGATAATCTTGTTATGAACCCGAAAGAAGGATCAATAAGATAGAACGAGAAATATAAGGCGCAAGATCTCTCTTTTGTAACGTAAAGAGTAGATTTTTGGCTAGGATAGGAATATACCTAGATCACCTTGCTTGATTTAAATAGGAGAAGCTACTTCATTTGCATGATCATTCTTGATTATAGGAATATAGACATATAAGTGTATGTGAATAGAATATTGGAGGTTCAGAAGACCATAATCATAAAATAAACCCCAAAATCAACAACTAAGTAAACATATGAGTCAATTCGGGTGGATATTACTCATTATTGCAAAATAAAGTTGTAACTGTGGAATTCTCTAAAAATTTAGAACGACAACAAATCTTTACTTGGTTTAATATTTCATTTAATTGCTCTTCGATTACTACAAACTCCAAAACTTTTCTTGGTTACTTTTACACACTTTTAAATTTGCGGTAATTGAATTGGTTAGAATATTGTCTAAGTCACAAGTCCATTGGGTTGGATATATGGATAAACCAGTCTGTATTATTTGGATGACCACGTACACTTGCGTGTGGTTGGAAGTTGCAATAGCCTACAATAACCCCCCAATAGGCAAGTCAAGATCCCATAGGAAAACATGTAAAGATGACTAGCAAGTAAGTAAATAAAAAAGAAAGCACAATGAAACAAATGGCCCAAAATACATACATACATACAAATAGGCCTTAGAGTAGCGGAAAAGAAACAAAATACAAGACAACCATCCCCAGACTCGGTGTTACCAGTACAAGAGCCACTAATACAAAATAGTGGTACTAGACATATACAGAACTATCTTGAGAATCTATATATAAACACAATAAATAACAAGAGGGAAATGGGTAGGCTTCCGGATGCTAGGAGCTCACCACAAATCCAAACAACACAAGTCTTTGAGATGAGCAAAATCAGTGGTGATGACTAGAGCTAGGATATGCATAAGAAAACGATACAGAAGTGCAACATGAGTACAAAAATGGGTACTTAGTAAGCATCATAGGTCTACTGAGCTCAAGCATTAGTTCTCCTATATAAAGTATGATAATATATCCTTGTTCGCAGAAAAGTCTCAGCAATCTATCGTACAACACAATAATAGTAATATCCACACAATAATAGAAATATACATACATATATATATATATATATATATATATATATATATGTACGTATGATGCAGTGCAATATGGTATGATACAATGTGATATGTATGCCAATGCACTGAAACCCGGGCCGTAAGAAGCTCACCTTGGATGTAGTAATAGTGAAACTGAGAATCTTACCTCGGGCTACCCAAAATCTCACCTTGGACGTAGTAATAGTGAAAGCCCAGAATCTTACCACAAACCCGCCTGAAATTTCACCTCGGACATAACAATAAAATAAAAGTATAACTAAATAAAAATCTTACCTTGGACTGGATAAAGTATAAATAGACCAGAATCTTACCTCATACCAAATAATAAGTAAAAGTGTCCAGAATCTTACCTCAGATCTAGTAAAGTGAAAGAGTCCAGAATCTTACCTCGGACTTAGTAAAAAGTGTCAAAAATCTCTTTTAAAACCGAAAATTTGCATTTCCATTAGGACTAAACCATGATCCATGAATAAAATATATGGGTATGTTTATGTATAAGTACACATAATGTAGCAGAACAATATCCACAACATATATATATATATATATATATATATATATATATATATATATATATCAAAATATCTAAACCAACTAAAGATCCTTAGTATACCTCGTGTCATAAGCTGCACAATATGATAATAATAATAATAATAGATTAAGACAACCAAAGCCCCCTATCAATATCATCCATACACCCTGGGCTTCCCAAATCTATAAAGAAATTTTATCACACTTTTCTTCCGAATTTTTTTATATATATATATAGCTACCTTCATAAAAGCGGAGAAACTTCACAAATGCAGACACCACAAAAGTTGACAAAGTTCACAAAGGTGGACACTGCAAAAGCAGCGAAAGTTTGCAAATGCAGACATCACAAAAGCTACAAAAAGTTTGCAAATGCGGCCACACCAGCAACAACAACCAAAAAACTTTGCTAGGAATGAAATTCTCTGAATGGATCCTCGAGATTCATCTGGAACCCCATGAACACAAACAAATTTTTCTACCCAAATGAAAATGGCATTTTAGACTCAATGGAATCAATAAAATTCCCTACGAAGATTGTTTTGATGAAAAGTGGGGCCCACACCACAAACTCTATTTTAGACTGTAATGACCTTGTAAGTCATTTTCTATTTGTTTCATTCTTTTTTCACATTTTAACTTTTCCTTCAATGGCTATAGGTCATTTATGACTTGTTGGAACTGACGGTTTAGTGCCTGGGACATTCGTTAGGTTGTTATGACCATTTTCCCATTTTAGAACTTAAACTTTGGATATTGTTGACTTTGGTTAATATTCTTGGTAAAAAAGCACGAAATTGAATTCTGATAGTTTTGTTAGCTCTAGAGCAGGGATTTTGGTCTAGTGAGACCCTTGGTTGGGGTCTGAGAACCTTTAGTTTGGTTTTATCTTGTTATTTGTGTTTTTAGGTTAGTTAGGCTGGTAGAGATGACTTTGATCAACATTTGGAAAAGATAGTCTCGAATGGAAATTTCATCAGCGCTATTGGCTCTAAAATGTCGATTTTAGGTTAGGTAGGTGATTGGTTTGGGTTTCGGGTGTGCCGGGTTAATTTTGAGTGTTTGGTTGGATTTAGTAAGTGTTGATTTGGGTCAACATTCCTCCGAGACAATCTTGTATGGTGTTTTGTCAATTGCATTGTGTCCAAAATGATACTTCCACTCTAGTAGCATATTTGGTTTATGTGTATTGGGTTTTAATTGTGCTCGGAACCTCCCGTGGAAGTTTTTCATTTTTGCTGGTTTTTTTCTGCAGCAGAGCATTCCTTCAGCTCCATTGGCGCCAAGCCAGCGCTATCAACATCATTGGTGTTGCTTGCCTTTAGCGCTATCGATAGCAGGCTGGCGCGATTGCGCTAAGGCAGCACGATCGTGCTAGTCTGTAGCCTGCACTATTTAAGTGCAATTCCTCAAATTTTTAGACCATTTCCTCTTCTTTCTCTCACTCAAAATCAGATTCCCTCTCCTAAAACTTGATCCAAGTCAATTCCCAGCCTTAGAATTTCATCAATTGGAGGATTCCATCATTTCCCTCTTCGTTTGGTTAGTTTTTTCCTTGAGTTTCTTCCTTTTCATGGCTAAAAACCTCTATTAATGTACTTATCATAACTTAGGGTTTTTTGTTTGGGTTTTAGCTGCTGGTTGGGCTGCTAGTTCGTAACTGTTCATGTTTTATCTCGTAGACTTGCTCCTTTTCTTCATGGTAAGAAAAATCTCCCTTTTATTACAAATTTTTTTGCAAGCTTCGCATGATTCACTTTTCTTCTCTAGGATGTTTTAGGTCATTTTTTACTCAATTTCCACTCAATTTTTGGGCATGTGTTCCTAGTAAGGTTTGAAGCCTCGTATTAATTTTTGTTTCTGGCTTCAGGTTGTAGGACCCTCGGTCTCGCATTTGATATGGATTTCAATACGGCTAAACTTTTAGCAATATGGGTGTCATTCTTCTTGTCTTGACACCTCATTTATGTTTATGATAGTGTGGCAGCTTTCTGAGGCTGTTCAGAAGAGGAAGGGACATGAGTGACGAATCTGTTTGCAGTTCATCCCCGAGGTAGGTTATGATATACTTTCCTGAACTAAGTTAAGTTAGATTTTCTATCGTATAATTTATGTGAACATTAGGTTGGATATTAGGGTAGAAATAGGCTTAAATCTTGTGAATTGTATAAATTGGCCATTTCAGATTGTAAATTAGGATTATTTTCTATTTATCCTTAGTTTAGTAGCTTGTAGAGTTGTTGTGGCTAGCCTAGAATCCTTAGTATGCTTTTAGGAGGTTTTAGAGGTAGAGTAGATGCTTTTAGTTATTTTTGTAGTTATTTCCATTCTTTCTACTTTATTTTACCATCGTGTTTAATTGTGGGCCCGAGGCCATATCATGGATTGGATGAAGTTCCAGGTCAATTCTCTTATTTGGAGGGTGTTTTACCCTATTTTCTCTACTTGTGTGGTATACTCTTTTAATTTGGAAAGTTTTCTGCTCATACTGCATTTGCATACCTAGTGGTACAAAAAAAAAGGAGAATTTCAAGATTTTGGGTCAACCTTGATAATCATGATAACCATGATAATCATGATTTTTGGTTTTTAAAGGAACTATCTTGGTTTTTCTATTGGTTTTGGAAAGGAAATGAAAAGTACCACTTTTATGCCAGTCTGAGGGACGTTCCCGGACCTTTTCTCCATTTACTTTTCTATTGATGAGTTCGATGATCAATTCTGGATGCCCCGATGAGCATATATCTGGGTTTTACTTTCTATGCATATGTTGATGAGTCTGAGGTTAAATTTGGGGTGCCATATGGTACCAGATATCTGGCTTTTACTTTTACTTTTTATACATTCATGCATCATATCATCCCCCATTTCATTGCATTTGCTTGAGTGTACTTGGATTGTCTGTTTCCTTGACTAGTATTGCCATTTCCTTCTTCTCTGTTAGTTCAGTTAGTTAAATTTTCAGTTGATAACTAGATTTAGGTGGATCCCTATAGTTAGCTTACATTCCTGTAATTTATATTATATATTATCTTTCTGAGATCGGTCGGCCTATCATGCCTACTAAGTATCCATTGTTTTGGTACTCATACTACACTCTACATATTTTTCTGATGCAAAACCTATTATGAGCCACCCTCGTTGATCCTCTTATCATTTGTGGCCAACCGCTGTTCGAATCATGATGAGCTCCTGGCATTTTGGAGACTTTTACTGCTTTCCATATAATTTTCTATCTATGTTTTGTATTTTAGATAGACAATACTTGTTGTATAGCTACTCCATACTTCTGACACTCTTGTACCGGTGACCCCAGGTTCGGGGTTGGTTCTTGTATATATTTTGTCTTCTCAGTCACTTTAGGGACATTTTAGTACATTTCTTACATTTGGTATGTATCTATTCTGTTGGCCCCTATTTCCTTATATTTCTCTTCCGCTTTCCTTATTTAAACTGCTTTATTTTATCTTCCATATTATTGGATTGGCTTGCCTACCAAAGGGGTTATGTAGGTGCCATCACGGTCAATTTTTGGTTGTGATAGAGTGTATTAGAGCTCTAGTTTCACTGGTCTCCCCAGTACAAGAGCAAAGTATCTAGAATAATATCATGGATCAGTTCGATGACGTTTGTATTATATCTGCAAGAGGCTATAGGGCATTCCTAGGAAAGATTCATCTTGTTTGATTCCTTATCGTGCGTCCTTGACCTTATCAATTTCTAAGTATCTTTGTTTCACTTTTTTTAAAATTGTTTGGATGAGATCAGTAGCTAGTGAGGACGAGGCCCCTACACCTATAGTTAGAGCCCTAGCTAGGGAATGGGGTAGAGGTTGACCCTAAGGTCGAGGTAAGGGATGGGCTGCGATGCCATCTCAGGCCCAGACCAGGTTACTATCACCATAGCCTATATTGTGGTTGAGGAGGTACAGTAAGAGACAGAGAGTGTGGGGCCAGCCCAACATCCGACAGGTTTCATGGTTACTCCAGTGCTACAGGACACTTTGGTTCACCTACTTGGGTTCCTTGAGGGGATGTCTATAGCAACATCTTCTCCCGATACTCTGATTGGTTCTCAGGTCATAGACGAGGCTCAGACTTGAAGCCTAGGAAATGGCAGAGGGTTCAGAAGCACAGCCTGCTACTATGGCTCCCCGATTAGAGGTATTGTCATTTCCCTTAGTTTCTCCACCTATTCTAGTTGGGCCTGTTATATCTTCTGAGGAAAAGAAGATTCTTGGTAGGTTTCTAAGATAGGGTCCTACGAGGTTTTCAGGTGCTCCTAGGGAGGATGCGCACGAGTTTTTGACTAGGTACTAGGATAGATTGCATAATTTAGGGTTGGTTGAGTCGCATGGAGCAGATTACACTGTGTTTCAGTTGGATGGTCTAGCAAAATAGTGGTGGAGGTCGTAGGTATCTTGCAGGCTAGCCGGGTCACCTCCATTTACTTGGGCCTAATTCTCTGCAGCTTTTCTGGAGAAGTATGTACCGCATACCTTGAGAGAGCAGTTGATTGATTAATTATTTGGGTTGGAGCATGGCTCCATGTCTATTTTTGTATACGAGGTTTACTTCCATTTGTTAGCTAGGCACGCCACAATAATTCTACCCACCGAGCATGAGAGGGTGCATTGCTTTGTCTAAGGATTGATTTTACAGCTCCGCTTGGCTACAGAGGGTATGGTAGCATCAAGATAGTCCTTTCTGGATGTAGTAGACCATGCCTGCACTGTTAAGGGCATACTTTATGAGGCCCAAGGGAACAACGATAAGAGGCCCCACTATCAGGGCTGTTTTAGCGGGTTCACAGGCACGGGGTAAAGGCTACTTTAGTATGTATCAGCACCAGCAACATTTCCAGCTGAGCCAGCCTGTTCAGGTGGCATTATAGATTATTGAGGGTTTGAGTATCCAGGGTATTATTCTAGCTTCTCGATGTGCTCATTTAGGGTCCAAAAGTCGTGGTAGTTATTCTGATTCAGCAGGGTATTCATAGCGGGGAATTTTTGACCGAGGTTGTTTTGAGTGTGGTAAGGTAGGCCATTTTGCTAGAGAGTGTCAATCAGTACAGCACCATTGGCGACATGTTCAAATGGTTCAGGCCCCCAAGGCTTCAGCACTTCTAGCCAGAGGTAGTGCACAGGGTAGTAGGGGTGGTCCCCAGGGTTCTAGAGGTGGTCCTCAGTCTGGTAGGTTAGGTAGTCATGGCAGTCGGGGCCACATGTATGCAGTTTTGGGCCGAACAGAGGTCGAGGCTTCAGATGCAATCATCATAGGTATGATCTCTATTTGTCATCAGTCTGATTCTGCTTTGTTTGATCTGGGGTCTACATTCTCCTATGTATCTTTTTATTATGCTACTCGTCTAGAGTCTACTTGTGAGTCATTTCCTGCGCCCTTGCATATAGTTACCCTAGTAGGAGATTCTTTAGTAGTGGATCATGTGTATTGGGCTTGTGTGGTGATTATCCTGGGGTATGACACATGGGTAGACCTGATTGTGCTAGATATGGTTGATTTCAATGTGATTTTAGGCATGTATTTAGTTGTCTCCCTACCATGCATACTTGGATTTCTTTGCCAAGACCGTTACTCTATGGATACCTGGTATCCCTCCTATAGTGTGGAAGGGTACTGATAGCCACATGCCGAGGGGAGTTTTATCTTTCCTGAGTGCCCAACAGTTGGTTGGGAAGGGGAGCTTAGCCTATCTTGCCTACATCTGTGATACTAGTGCAACCATACCTTCACTTGAGCCAGTTCATGTGGTTTGCGAGTATTCAGATGTGTTTCCTTATGATCTTTTGGGTTTTCCTCCTGATCATGACATTTACTTTGGTATTTATGTTGAGCGGGGAACCCGACCCATTTCAATTCTGCTATATCAGATGGCACCAACGAAGTTGAGGGAGCTTTAGGATCAACTCCAGGATCTATTGAGTAGAGGGTTTATCAGGCCTAGTGTGTCTCCGCGGGGTGCTTCGGTTCTATTTGTGAAGAAAAAGGACAGGTCCATGCATATGTGTATTGACTATAGGCAGCTGAATAAGGTGACAGTTAAGAATAGATATCTGATGTCGCGTATTGATGATTTGTTTGACTAGCTACAAAGAGTAGCAGTGTTCTCTAAGATAGACTTGAGGTCCAGTTATTACCAGTTGAGGATTAGGGCTACATACATCCCAAAGACTATATTTAGGACTCGATATGACCATTATGAGTTCCTAGTCATGTCTTTTGGGTTGACTAATTCCCAGTAGCTTTTATGAAGTTGACGAACCTTGTGTTCTGAGCCTACTGGGATTCCTTCATAATTGTGTTTATCGATGACATTATGATATATTCGAGGAGTAGAGAGGAGCATGAGCAACATCTGAGAGTTATACTTCATACCTTGTGAGACCATCAGTTATATGCCAAATTCACTAAGTGTGAGTTTTGGCTCGAGTCTGTGGCATTCCTTGGGCATGTGGTGTCCAAGGAAGAAATTATGGTGGATTTAGTGAAGATTACGACAGTTCGTGATTAGGCTAGGCCTACTTCTCCTACCGAGGTTCGGTTGGCAGGTTACTACAGATAGTATATGGAGGGAGTTTATTCTATAGCAGCTTTATTGACTAGATTGACTCAAAAGAATGTCCTCTTCTAGTGGCAGACGAGTGTGAGGCGAGTTTTTTGATGCTCAAGGACTTATTGACTTCAGCTCTGATTATTACTCTTCCATTCGAGGGTCAGGGGTTTATAGTGCATTATCATGCTTCAGGTATTGATTTTGGTTGTGTGTTGATGCAGTAGGGTTGGATTTTGCTTATGCTTCTAGATAGGTGAAGGTTCACGAGAGAAACTACCCCACTCATGACTTGGAGTTAGCAGTGGTAGTCTTCGTGTTGAAGATTTGGAGGCATTATATGTATGGCATGTATTTTTGAAATTTTCACTGACCATCAAAGTCTTCAGTATATTTTCATCCAGAAGGATCTAAATTTGAGGAAGTGCAGGTGGTTGGAGCTACTGAAGAACTATGACATCTTTATACTTTATCAGTCGGGCAAGGCAAACATGGTAGCAGATGTCTTGAGACAGAAGGTAGTGAGTATAGGCATCTTGTCTTTCTTAGTAGCACAGGAGCGACCTTTAGCTTGGGACATCTAGTCCTTGGCTAATAGGTTGGTTAGACTTGATATTTCTGAGCTGGGCCATATTTTTGCCTGTGTTGAAGCTAGATCTTCCTTGTTAGAGAAGATTCAGGCACAACAGTTTGATGATACAAGGTTGTGGATCATTCATGACAAGGTGTTAAGCAGTGAGTCTAGGAGGGCGACCTTAGATTCAGAGGGTGTTCTGAGGATTGAGGGTCGTACCTGCATTCCTAGAGTTTGTAACCTGGTTAGGTAGATCTTAGAGGAGGCTCATTGTTCTAGATATTCCATTCATCCCGGGGTAGATAAGATGTATTGTGACTTGAGGCAGCACTACTGGTGGTGTGGGATGAAGAGAGATATCTCAGCTTTCGTGTCTAGGTGCTTGAACTGTCAGCAGGTGAAGTTTGAGCACCAGAGACCAGATTGTTTGACTTAGAGGCTACCCATTCCAGAGTGGAAATGGGAGTGGATAGCTATGGACTTTGTAGTTAATTTGCCATATACTTTGTGGAGATCTGATGTTATATGGGTCATCGTGTATAGGTTGATGAAGTCTGCTCACTTTCTTTCGATTCAGACTTTCTATAGTTCCGAGAGGTTGGCCCAGATCTATATTCGTGAGATTGTCTATTTGCATTGTGTGCAAGTTTCTATCATTTTTGACCGTGGTACTCAGTTTACTTCATGCTTCTGGAGGTCTATTAAGAGGGTGTTAGGTACTATAGTTGAGCTTAGCACAGCTTTTCATCTGTAGAGTGACTGCCAGTCAGAGCGCACTATTCAAGTTCTAGAGGATATGTTGCAAGGCTGTGTTATTGATTTTGGGGGTCAGTGGGACCAGTGCTTGGCCTTGGCAGAGTTTGCATATAATAATAGTTACCATTCAAGAATTCAAATGGCTCCATTCGAGGATTTATATGGTAGGCGGTGCACATCTTCTGTGGGTTGGTTTGATGCTTTCGAGGTTAGACCATGGGGTACCAACTTGCTTTGTGATTCTATAGATAGGGTTCGGGTCATTTAGGAGAGGCTTTGCACTGCCCAGAGTAGGTAGAAGAGTTATGTTAACCGGAGAGTTTGGGATTTAGAGTTCATGGTTAGTGACCATGTGTTCCTTCGGGTGTTGCCCATAAAGAGGGTAATGAGGTTCAGGAGGAAGGGCAAGCTCAGTCCTAGGTTTATTGGGCCATTTGAGATCCTTTGTCACATTGGAAAGGTTGCTTATGAGTTGGCCTTGCCTCGTGCTCTTTCAAGTGTTCATCTAGTCTTTCATGTCTCTATGCTACAGTGGTATATTCTGGATGAGTCTCATATGCTTCAGTGAGATTCAGTTCAATTGGATAAGTCTCTATCCTTTGAGGAGATTTTAGAGGTAGAGTAGATAGTTTTCGTTATTTTCGTAGTTATTTCCGCTCTTTCTGCTTTACATTACCGTTATGTGTAACTGTGGGCCCGAGGCCATAGTACAAATTGGATGGAGTTCCAGGTTAGTTCTTTTATTTTGAGGGTGTTTTACCCTGTTTACCCTGCTTGTGTGGTATACTCTTTGAATTTGGAATGTTATATGCTCAAACTGCATTTGCATACCTAGCAGTACAAAAAGAAAGGGGAATTTCAAGATTTTGGGTCAAACTTGAGATTTTACCATGATTATCATGATTTTTGGTTTTTAAAGGAACTATCTTGGTTTTGCTACTGGTTTTGGAAAGAAAATGAAAAGTACAAGTTTTATGCCGGTCCGAGGGATGTTATCGGACCTTTTCTCCATTTACTTTTCTGTTGATGAGTCCGATGATCAATTCTGGGCATCCTGATGAGCATATATTTGGGTTTTACTTTGAGAAAATGAAGAAAGTCCCCCCTTAAGTTGGACGTGATTTAGATGTAGACACCTAAATTTTATGAGGGTCCTATTACCCCACGAAACCAATTTCAACTGCAATAAAGACATCACTTTGACCCATATCCAAAGGAAGTGTAATGTCACAAATGAGGGGCGCGTGAATGTGTTAAAATTCACCCCTAAAAAAAGTATAAAATTTCCATGTGGCATCACCAACTCTTCTTCTCCAAATAACTCTTCTTCTCCAAATAACTATTCTTCTCTAAACACAAGAAGAAAGAAACAATCTACAGAGGTTTCTCTCCAAATATGGTTTTCGTTTTTTGTTTTTGAAATGATACATGATTCGTCATACCCATTATCCATCATCCACCTCGGCTTTATCAAAGTCAACGTCTGTTGCACCACTGTCACTACCTCCACAAACAACGACATCAACACATCAGAAGAAAATGGAAAAACTAATGCAGATCCAAAGTTATACTCTTTCTGAATTGAAATATCATTAGAACGATGATGCAAAATGAAAAAGGGAGAAGGGGATCGGAGAGACCTTGCCATCAACAATGGAAATAAAAGGAAGCCTTACTAGTGGAATTTTCCATGGTCATCAAGGGATGTGCAAGCTCTCTGTAAATTATTAACCAATTGTATAAAATTTCTAAATTCAATCTCCTTATCAGTGGAATTCATTGGAGAAAGAAAAGAGAGGAGAGAGTGAAACGTGTTAAAATATGAGCGGGCCAGGGTTTTACCTGACCCTATATTAAAGGATTAGGAAAAATAATAGTATTTTTTTGGGGTGAGACACACTCGTTGAGGCTGAAAACACAATTGGTGTAAAAAGTGTGTATTTATTATGGTTAGAATTAGTTTTGTGGGGTAATGGGAAGCCCGTAAAGTTTAGGTGTCTACATCCAAATTACATCCAACTTTAGGGGGAACTTTATGCATTTTCTCTTTTACTTTCTATGCATATGTTGATGAGTCCGAGGTTAAATTCCAGGCGCCCTAGGGGACCAGATACCGTGTTTTTACTTTTATTTTTTATTCATTCATGCACCATATCCTCCCCTATTTCATTGAATTTTTTTGAGTGTACTTGGATTGTCTGTTGCCTTGACTATTATTGACATTACCTTCTTCTCTGTTAGTTCGGTTAGAATATTAAGTTGATAAGTAGAATTAGGTGGTTCCCTGTAGTTACCTTACTTTCCTGTAATTTATATTATATATTATCTTTCTGTGCTCGGTCGGCCTATGATGCCTACTTAGTACCCATTGTTTTGGTACTCATACTACACTTTGCATCTTTTTCTGATGCAACACTTAGTATGAGCCACCCTCGTTGATCCTTATATCATTCATGGTCAGTCACTGTTTGGATCATGGTGAGCTTTCGGTGTTTTGGAGACCTTTACTACTTTCCATCTACTTTTCTGTCTATATTTTGTATTTTAGATATACAGTACTTATTGTATAGCTACTCCATACTTTAGATGTTCTTTTACCAGTGACACCGGGTCCGGGGTTGGTTCTTGTATATATTTTATCTTCTCGGTCACTTTAGGGACATTTTTGTACATTTCTTACATTTTGTATGTATCTATAATGTTGGCCCCTATTTCCTTATATTTCTCTTCCGCTTTCCTTATTTAAACTGCTTTATTTTATCTTCCGCGTTGTTGGGTTGACTTGCAAACCGTGGGGTTATGTAGGCGCCATCGCGGCCCAATGTTGGGATGTGACATAGCCAAAAACTAACCCATAGCCCAAAATGATTCCGGAAGCCTCAGAACCCGAACCAAAGGTCCCACTAGCCCAAAGTCAACATTCTGGAGCTAATAGCACTGATGAAATTTCTATCCGAGCCCATCTTCTCCAAATGTTGACCAAAGTCAACCTTTCTAGGTTTACGAGTTCTAAAACAGAGAAACTCTTCTAAAACACAAATGAACAGCTTAAGAATGGAACTGTCAGTCACGGTAAGTCATAAATGACTCGTAGCCATTGTGAGAAAGTTTGAAACACTAATAATACCCAAATATTGAGAAATGACCTGGAGGGTCATTACACATAGCTTGCAGTATTTTATTGCTTCTTGAGAAATTATATTTTTTCTTTGTCGCGTGATTATTTTGATTTGTATTTTATATGATTATATTTCATGGTTGTTAAGTGCGCTGTCATTTTGACTAAAAATGACCGATATCTCATGTTCATTTTTAATCTATTGTATCCGCAATAATAAAACCTTTAGCTTGTGAATTAGAAATTAGGGTTATACAAATATTTTAGTTGTATAAAATTATCACTGTATTCTGGGGGTACTAAGAAGAAAAATATGTTTTTCAAGAAGATTGTGATACACTGCCCATATGATTTAAATATTTTATTCAAATCCTAAACTCTTGTTATATGTTCAGATACTTTATTAGGACCACATGCTGTTTGTCAGGATCCGAAATGGGTCCATTATGGCGCCTATGATCTTGGGCATATTTTATGCCCGTTTTCATATTCTACCCATATTTTCCCTTAGTTTTGAGAATAATTTTCACTATATGAAGCGTATCTTGATTGATATTGATTGATTATGCACTAAGACACATAATAAGACATATGCAGGATAAATGATGGGGGAAATCGACCTTTGGGAGCAGAAATGGAAGCATAAAGCATTGGAAAAAAGTTAGCAAATTTTCGAGAAGAAAAAGAGAACAAAAGAAAAATCTTGGCTGAGGCATATTCGGTGGTGCACTGCCCCAACCCCTAAATTACAGATAGATAGGTCAGGTGCATTGAGTGGCGCATCGCGCTAGACCCCATCCTTGTAAAATTTTCCAGCTTTCTTCTACTCTGAGTCCAATAAGGAAAAAGGGTTATTTCTCAATACTATAAATACAACCCTTGTACGTTTTTAGTAGGGTTGTTCCACTATATTTTGAGCGTCAAGTGGAGGATAGAATTCACCATTAGGTTTCTTTTCTTTTTACTTTATCTAATCATTACTTTGGATGAAAACAATACTTTTTGTGTTCATAATTCATAATTAGTGGCTAAGAACCCTTGATCTGGGGTTACGGCTAAACTGAGTCCAAATTACAGATGGATAGGTCTGGCGCAATGAGTGGTGCATCGCGCTAGACCCCATCCTGGGAAAATTTTCTAGCTTTATTATACTCTGAGTCCAATAAGGAAAAGGATTTATTTCTCAATACTATAAATACAACCCTTGTACATTTTTAGTAGGGTTGTTCCATCATATTTTGAGCGTCAAGTGGAGGATAGAACTCACCATTAGGTTTGTTTTCTTCTTACTTTCTCTAATCATTACTTTGGATGAAAACAATACTTTTTGTGTTCATAATTAGTATGAGTGGCTAAGAACCCTCGTTCTGGGGTTACGGCTAAACGTATAACTGTTAGTTGAAAGTTGAATCAATTAGTTTATTTATCATTACTAGTTGTTTTTATATTCCTGTACATAGTATTTTTGATACTTGGCTGCCATTAAAATAAACTTATAATCTTGTTGTAAACCTTGAAGAAGGATCAATAAAATAGAACGAGAAATATAAGAAGGAAGATCTCTCTTTTATAACGTAAAGAACAGATTTGCGGCTAGAAATATACCTAGATCACCTTGCATGGTTTAAACAGGAAAAGCCACTTTGTCTGCTTTCTCATTCTTAATCATAGGAATATAGACATATAAGTGTATGTGAATAGACGATTAGAGGTTCGAAAGACCATAATAATAAAATTAACCCCGAAATCAGTAACTAGGTAAATAGACAAGTCAATTCAGGTGGATACTACTCATGATTGCAAAATAAAGTTGTAACCTTGGAATTCTCTCAAAATTTGGAATGACAACAAATATTTACTTGCTTTAATATTTTATTTAATTACTCTTAGATTACTACAAACTCCAAAACTTATGTTGGTTACTTTTACACTTGTTTAAATTTGCAGTAATTGAATTGGTTAGAATATTTGCTGTCACAAGTCCCTTGGGCACAACATTTGGATAAACCAGTCTATATTATTTGGACGACCATATACACTTGTGTATGGTTGGAAGTTGCATCAACTATTTGGTGTCATTGCTAATTTTCTTTTATGGCTTTATTATTTAGGTGTTCACAACTTGATCGTAGCTTTTGAATCTACAGGTACAATCAAGGGATTATCAACAAGCTGGCAAGGAATAGAGAATTAGTGGAACCACATCTTGAACCTAAGTAATTATTTCATCAAAGAAGAAAGGAAGAAACCCTTTATCCAATTCAGCAGGTTTAGGAGGTAGTTCTTGATCCAATCCAATAGGTTGAACAAATTAAAGTTGTTTAGGTAGAAATAGCAGTACCAAGGCAAGTCAGAGAAGTGGCAATCCCACTAGTGACCAATGTCACATCAAGCATACATAAACCAAAAGCAGAAGATTGTTTTGATCTCAAACAGAACATGGTGAAACTTTGACACTCTAGTGGATAGTTCACAAGCCTTGCGCATGAGGATCCGCAGCAGCACATCCAGACTTTTCTGGACATCAGTGATACTTACATACTGGTAGGGTATTAGAAGACTATGTGAGGTTTACTTTTCCACTTTTCTCTCCTTGGGGAATCAAAGAGGTGGTTGAAAACTGAGCCTCCTAACTCTATCACTTCATGGAATGACCTTTCTAGGAAGTTTCTGATGTGATTCTTTCCATCTGGAAAGACGGCTAAGTTAATGAGTGAAATACCGAGTTTCAGACAAAAAGATTGAGAGAACCTATACAAGGCATAAGAAAGATTCAAGTCCCTTCTTAGAGATTGCCCTCATCACACTAATTTGTGTTGGTACACACATTCATTCAAAGCCTTGACTCCCACTTAAAGATCTTGTTAGACTATGCAGTAGACGAAAAAGCACCTGAGAAGACATATGACGAGTTGTACACCCTATTATTGCAGATGGCACATAGCAATCTTGAGTGTAATACAGACACTAGCAGAACTGCAACTAAGAAGCTTGCCGGATTATTAAAGGTAGACAACCACACAACTTTATTTGCTAAGGTGGAGTCTATGTCTAATTAGGTGAACAATATGGCCACAGTGTTGAACAAGTTGGCTCTTAAGGGTACTCAAGAACAAGTGAATACAGTACAACCTGCATAAAAATGGTGTGAGATATGTGGAGGCAATCATTTGTCAGATGACTGTGGGGCTAATTGTAATTCAGTGAACTTTGTGGGGTATGCATATAGAGGTGGAAATTAGAATTTTGGCAACAATTACAATGCTAACATGAGGAACAACTGCAACTTGTCTTATGGGAACAATCAAGGGCAGAGTTAGTATAGGAATCAAGGTCAGAATCAGTATTTTGCTTAGAATAATCAACCTACTACTCCGACAAGCAACATAATGCTGAAAAAGACAATAGAGAACCAGGCTAATCAACAACTTGAAATTTGTAATCTGGAGAAGAAGATGGGTCAGATAAATGGTGCACAAAATACAAGGCCTCAAGGAGGTCTCCCAAGTGAAACTGATCCAAATCCTAAGAAGGTGAATGCAATCACTACTCATAGTGGAAGAGAGCTAGAAGAGCTTGCCCGAAAAAAGGCAATTCCCAAGGCAGTAGAAGCTGAAGCTGAGCAAGTGAGGTCTGCGGAAGATATAGAGGTTAAGAAAATTGAGCATGTTGTGAAACCTCCACCTCCATTACCAAAGAAATTAATTAGGCAGAAGGAGGAGACAGGATTTAAGAAGTTCCTTGATCTACTAAAATAGGTGCACATTAATTTTCCACTTATTGATGTTCTTCAAGGGATCCCTAAGTATGAAAATACATCAAGGACATTGTGGCTAATAAGAATCGATTGACAGAATATGCTACAGTTGCACTCACTTAGCTATGTACTTTAAGAATTCAGAACATGCTAACAACTAAGTTGAAAGATCCAGGTAGTTTCACTATTGAAATTACTATTGGGCAGAAGGTCATCACACGAGCATTATATTATCTAGGGGTAAGTATAAATCTTCAAGAAGATATGGTTGGGAAGCCTTTGTCCTACCACCATTGTCCTTCAGCTAGTGGATAGATCCTTTGCAAGACTTGAGGGTATTATTGAGGATATTCTAGTACAAGTGGGGTCCCTAACTTTTCTAGTAGATTTTGAGTAAGATCCAGAAGTCCCATTTATTTTGGGACATTTATTTTTAGCCGCAGGGCGAGCATTGATTGATGTAGCAGCTGGGCAGATCACTATGAGGGCACATGACAAGGTAGAGGTATTTAGTGTACATAAGGCAATAAACTACCTGCACTATATGAGAAGTTGTTTGCGGTCACAGTGTAGAGATTTAGTCTAAGTTGCCTGTCACATTGTCCAGAGATCCATTGGATAGAGCTATTACTAGGAAAGATATATTCGGGTATGCAGCTACTCAAGAGATGATTTAGTATTTGGATGTGGCGAGTGTGTTCATCTGAATGAGTGAGTTTGAGCCTCTCAATAGACCTCTGGGGCCCCTTCCCAAGCCATCTATTGAAGAAGCTTCATAGTTAGAATTGAAACCTCTCCCCTTATACCTCAAATATGCTTACCTAGGAGAAGATGACACCTTACCGGTTATTCTTGCAGTGGGGTTGAATAATGCACAAGTAACGGAGGCTCTAACTGTATTGAGGAGGTGTAAGTGCACTATCGGGTGGCAGATGTCTAACATTCATGGGATCAGCCCAAATTTTTGTATGCATAAGATTTATATAGAAGAAAGGCCAAAACTAATGGTATAGCAACAAAGACGGTTGAACCCTCCTATGAAGGATGTGGTAATAAAGTAGGTGATCAAGTTGCTCAATTTAGGTATTATTTATCCGATTTCAGATAAAAAATAGGTCAGTCTAATTCAATATGTTCCTAATAAAGGAGGAATGACAGTTTTTACTAATGAGAAGAATGAGTAGATCCTTATACACACAGTCATTAGGTAGAGAATTTGCATGGACTACAAAAACCTGAATGAAGTTACCCACAAAGACCACTATCCTATTCCTTTTATTGATCAAATATTGGATAGGTTGGCTGGGCAAGAGTACTTCTTCTTCTTAGATGGGTATTTCGACTACAATCAAATAGCCATTGCACCAAAAGATCAAGAGAAAATGATATTTACTTGTCCTTATTGCACTTATGCTTTCAAGCGTATGCCCTTTGGACTATGCAATGCGCCAGTTACATTCCAGAGATGCATGATGTCTATTTTCTCTGACATGGTGGAGGAGATCGTAGAAGTATTTATGGATGATTTTTTGTGTTTGATAACTCATTTGAATCATGTTAGTAGATTCTTGACAAGGTACTGGCAAGGTGTGACGAAATGAATTTGGTGCTAAACTAGGAGAAGTGTCACTTTTTGGTCAAGGAAGGCATTGTACTTGGTGATAAGGTGTCAAAAAGGGGATGAAAGTAGACCATGCAAAAATAGAGATTACTGAAATGCTGTCACTTCATGTGTCTGTGAGGGGTGTTCGCAGTTTTCTTGGGCACACTACGTTCTACAGACGCTTCATCAAAGACTTCTTAAAAATTCAAGCCCCATGTGCAAATTTTTGGAGAAAGATGTTAAATTTGAAATTTTTGGTGAGTATGTGAAAGACTTTGAAGAGATGAAGAAGCTTGATTGAAGCTCCTATCTTGGTTGCACCTGATTGGGAGTTACCATTCGAGCTAATCTGTGATGCTAGTGATGTTGCAGTTCGGGCCATTTTAGGTCAGAGAAGAGAGAAGGTATTTCATTCTATATACTATGTGAGCAAGATAATTGATGCTGCACAAGCATATTATACAGTCACAGAAAATGAGATGCTAGCACTACTTTTTGCTTTTGATAAATTTTGATCAAATCTTGTGGGAACCAAAGTGATCGTACACATGGATCATGCTGCTACCCATTATTTGTTCAACAAGAAGGATGTGAAACCAAGGTTTATTTAGTTGATTTTGTTGCTGCAAGAGTTCGACCTAGAGATTGAAGATAGAAGGGGGATAGAGAACCAAGTGGCAGATCACTTGTTCAGACTTGAAGATTGGTCTCATGTGACCAATGGAGGACAAATTCAAGAGGAGTTTCCTAAATGAACAACTCCTTGCTTTGAGTGTTGCTGAGCTATCGTGGTATGCAGATATTGTGAATCTGTTAGTAAGTGGAGTGTACCCCCTGAAGCAAAGACTTAATAGAAGAAAAAGCTCTACCATGACTCGTATTTCTACATATGGGGTGAGCCCTATTTGTTTAAACATGGCCCGGATCAAGTGATTCAGAGATGCATTCCAGATAATCAAGTGAAAGAGGTCCTTCCCGGATAATCAAGTGAAAGAGGTCCTTAAGAGTTGTCATTCTACACTTTATGGTGGGCATCATGGAGGTGAACACATAACTAAAAAGGTACTGCAATTGGGTTTCCTTTGGCCTACTTTGTTTAAGGATTCAATGGCATTTGCGAAGGGTTGTGATTAGTGTCAAAGAACGGGGGCGATCACTAAAAGGCATGACATGCCTTTGCATAACATTCTTGAGGTAGAGATATTTGATGTTTGGGGAGTTGATTTTATGGAACCCTTTCCATTATTTTTTTGCAACAAGTACATTCTTATTGCGTTGGATTATGTTTAAAAATAGGTAGAGGTTGTTGCTCTACTGACCCATGATTCAAAAATGGTGGTAAAATTTGTAAAGAAGAACATCTTCACACAATTTGGTACTCCGTGGGTGATTATAATTAGTGATAGAGGAACTCACCTCACTAACAATTGGTTTTGCAAGCTATTGGCTAAGTATGGGGTAAGACATAAAGTGGATACTGCTTATCATCCCTAAACTAGTGGCCAAGTGGAGGTGTCGAATTGAGAGGTAAAGTAGATTCTCCAGAAAAAGGTGAAGGCACAGCGAAAGGACTGGGCTGAGAAGCTTGATGATGCATTGTGAGCATATCACATTGCGTATAAAACACCCATTGGAACCTCTTCCTATCGGCTCGTGTATGGAAAATATTTTCATTTGCTAGTTGAGATGGACCATAAAGCTTATTGGGCTATCAAAAAGCTAAATCTTGATGAAGAGTTAGCAGGGACATAAAAATGCTGCAACTTAATGATATTGATGAATTTAGGTTTCATGCATATGAGAATGCTAAGCTCTATAAGTAGAATACAAAGAGAAGGCACGACAAGCACATCCTTCCTTGCTAGTTTGAACCAGGCTAAAGGGTTCTCTTGTTTAATTTGCGACTGAAGTTGTTCACTGGAAATCTTAAGTCCAAGTGGTCTTGTCTATTCAAGGTGGTAAAGATGACTTCACATGATGCAGTTGAACTTTAGAGAGCTAACAAGATTGCCACGTTCTTAGTGAATGGGCAAAGAGTAAAGCATTACTGGGGTAAGCATGGGGACAAGGAAAAAACCTCAATTTCCTTATTGGATAAGTGACTTTTGAGGTGCGTCATGCCGCAACATTAAATCAGGCATTGTACAAAAGGCACCTCGTGGTTGTAATGTAATAGTTTAGGACCAAAAAAACAAAAATACAAAAAAAAGTATCATGCCACGACCATAACTAAGGCACTTGGTGGGAGGTAACCCACCTTTTTCTAATGATTTTGTTGTTTTGTAGGTAGTTAGGGGTCCATGAAAGGTTTGTTTCGTGAAAAATGGGCAAAACAACAAAAAGAATGGACTGGGGGCTTGGCGAGTCATTGGCATGGTGCCTCAGGAGCCAAATAGCTGATCGACCTCCTTGGTAGACTACATGGTGCATCGCGCCAAGAGGGAAACAATGAGCCCAGATTTGGCACTCCAGATGGCGCAGTGCACCACTCGAAAAACTCCTACTAGCCATCTCTGGCGGTTTGACAGGTGCACCACGCCATGTATAAATCTTCGGCCAACAAGTTTGGGAAAACTATGAGGTGCATCGCGCTAATCACCAAAATCCAGCCGACCAGTGCTGGCGCTTTCACTGGCACAACGCCCAAGGTCAAACAATAGACTGCCATTTCTGGTGTAGCCAATGACGCATCGCGGCCGACACTGAATTATAGCTAGACATTCTTAGCGCAGCGCACCTGACGGGTACCCGAGAATTTTTTTATTATTTATTTTAATTATTTTAGGTCTCATAATTTTACTCTACTTATTTTTAAATCCCCCTTCCCCAATACTTTTCATCTAATTCCCCCAAAACTAAAGGAAACATGCCCCCCCATTTTCTCTCAAGCTTTTTCTTCTTCCCTCTATTATTGCCCTTCTATTCAAGCTTTCTCTCTGTAAGGTAAGTGAGTTCTACTTTATTTTAGTGCTTTACCTTCCCTACTCTTTCTCCCCAACACTTGTTCTTCCATTAAAACTAGTTTACATCATTGTTGGGAAACCCAAAAGATTTTCACCATTGTTGAACCCTAAGCTCGAAAATGTCCCCAAAGTAAAAGAAAAACTCATTGTATGCTTAAACTAGTATGATTTCGAATTATTTTTGTGCTACTTTGTGAGTTTTTGATTAGTTGGAAGCATAAGTGTTGGGTGAGGGAAATTGTGACAAAAATTTACAAGTAGGGGGAGAAGATTTGTTTGAATTGGGTGAAATTGTGAGGTAGGTTTGTTCTAAATTGCATGTTGAAATGGGGGTGACTATTTGGTGAATATTTGGTCAAATTGTGAAGGAAAAGTAATGCTTAAATGAGAAATATTGGTTTCATAGTTGTGGTTATACTTGAATTTGGGGAAGTCTGAGTACCCTCTTTCGATAACTATAGATACCACGCTAGCAAAATAAGTGTGGAGTCATTCTCATTCCTTGAACACTAATTTTCCTAGCTTTGTTTGATATGTGGGCTGATTTTTGTTATATTGTGTACATCTAGGTACAATGCCACCACAGGGTAAGAAAGCCGCAACAGAAAGTACTGAAACCAAGTGGACTCAAAAGGGGGAGGCATCCAAGTTGGCTGCTCTGTCAGTACCAAGAGTCCCTGCTCAAAAGTTTTTCTTCAAAGCAGTTGAAACACATGGTGAAGAATGGTTTAAAACACCGAAAGAGGCCAAATATCACCCTGATAAGTGGATTGATGAGGCTCGGCTGCAATCAGAATTCCCTAGCATCCATGAGATGGCCTATAACTTGGGCTTCCCTTACATATACAAGAACCAAGGTGATTACAACCTCACTATGGTTCATGAATTTTATGCTACTTAGGATACTGTAGAAGGCAAAAGTTAGAGAGTGGAGGTAAGACGACATAAAATATGCTTCACCACTTGTGCATTGAATGAGTTCCTACAGACACTACATGTGGATCCTACACCGTACCTTGAGATGAAAGAGGCTCCACTATATTGAGACATACAATACACACTTTATGTGAGCACTCAACTTCTTGATGGGAGAGGAGTAAGGATACATGATTCATACTACCCTGCACTACACATATTTTATCATTATAGTTCAGGTATGGTTACAAATTATTTGCAGTACCCTCCTTTCGAGCAAACACACATTAGAGGTCACAAAGGATAGGGTGGTCTTGGTTTATATTCTTATGAAGGGGTTGCAAATAAATGTTGCTTCAATCTTGAGGCATTACATGATGTGTTCTAGGAATAACATGTGCTAGAGGTTCTATTAGGGCAGCTTGTTGTCCTGGTTTTTGAGAAAAGATAATGTGCAAGAAGATATTCATGATCAATTACCCCCACGAGCACCGCACTTGGTTAGTCACAAGGTGGATATTACAAAAACCAAAGAGCCAAACACCACTCACGGCCTCACACTCACTAATGCCGAGTATCCGACTTGAGATGATCGTTGGATGGGCCAGATGTTTGCGATTTCAGAACTTTAGTTAAGGATTGGTGGTTGGCCAGTGATCAAGGAGGAGATGGCTGATTTGAGAGATAGGAACCCACTCACGGACAACTCCATATAGATGTGTAAGGTGGGTCATACTTACTAACATTCGATGGATAATGATGAGCCCATGGTTCTAGCCACGATGATGATAAATATGATAAGGAGGATGATGCAGGGACAACACTAATGGTGGTTAATGATGCCACAACTGAGGATGATGATCGAGACTTTGTTCCTGACAATGATGATGATGACGCCTAGAGGCCCAGGGAGTTCTTTCACTCTCTTTTTACCTTTGTACTTATTTGAAGCATTGGGGTGTAATGACCTTCCAGGTCATTTTCTATTTTTTGTGCTTTTTTCATGTTTTGAGATTTCCTGCAATGGCTACATCTCATTTATGACTTTTCAAGACTAACGATCAGTGCCCTGGCCGTTTGTTAGGTTGTTATGGCCATTTCCCTATTTTAGAACTTAAACTTAGGAAATCTTTGACTTTAGTCAACTTTCTTGGTAAATGTGTTTGAAATCAAATTCTGATAGTTTTGTTAGCTCTAGAAAAGGGATTTTGGTCTAGTGGGACCCTTGGTCGGGGTCTGAGAGCTTTAGGTTTGGTTTTGTCTTATTTTCTGTGTTTTCAGGCCAGTTTGGCTTGTAGGGTTGACTTTGGTCAACATTTGGAGAAGACAGACTCAGATGGAAATTCCGTTAGCGCTGTTAGCTCTAAAATATTGACTTTAAGGTAGAATGACCTTTGGTTCTGGTCCCGAGGCTTGTTTGGGTAAAAGTCCCACATTGATTGGGGAATGGACTGGCGGCCTACTTATATGGACTTGGGTAATCCACCTATCATGAGCTAGCTTTTGGGGTTGAGTTAGACTCAGGTTGCGATCGCGATGAAGGACCCCTGGTAGCTATATAAGCTGCCAACTATGTTTTCATCACCTCTTATATGAATTTTCTCTATTGATAAGCTTCCAAAGCTCTGCTCTAAACTCTATTATTCAGTCTTCTTGGCCTGATAAGTCCCTTTATATCCCTCTCCTCTTTTTTAATTCTAAATTCTTGTTGTTTCCATTAATTTTCATCTTTTCCCATTTAAATTCTCATTGAACTAGTAGGACTTCGGGGCTGTTTTGGGCACCGAGATGAGTCCCATTCATGCTCAACTTTTGAGCATGGGTTCCTTGACCCGTTGTGGACGTAATTGTGATTTTTGTTTTCAGTTTTGTTGTGCAGGCCTTGAGATTCATTTTTCGACCCAATTTCTGGCTTGAAATTTCATATAGTAATATGGGTGTCAATCTTCTCATCTTGACCCCTGGAATGTGTTTGTGATAACGTGGCAGCTTTCCGAAGATGTTTGGAAGGGGAAGGCACACGAATGATGATTCATGTTTGCAGTTTGGCCCCGAGGTAGGTTATGGTTTATTTTCTAGACTAAGTTTAGTTACACTTTATATTATATATATTACTAGAACGTTAGGTTGAACTTTAGGTAGAATTAGGCTTAAATCCTATGACTTGTATAACTTGGCCATTTTAGATTATAGATTAGAATTATTATTGTTATCCTTAGTCTAGGAGTTCATATTATTGTTGTGGCTAGCATATAATACTTAGCATGCTTTTAGGAGGTTTTAGAGGTAAAGTACATGCTTTTAGTTGCTTTCGTAGTTATTTTCGATCCTTTTTACCTTATTGTCGATTGTATGTGTAATTATGGGCCTGAGGCCATAGCTTGGATTTGGGCGGAGTTTCCAGGTTAGTTCTCATGGTTGGAGGGTGTTTTTCCCTGTTTTGCCTTATTGCGTGCTATATTCTCTGAATGTAGAAATTACATGCTCATATTGCATACTCATGCCTAGCGGTATAGAAAAGAAAGGTTTTTCAAGGTTCTCAATTTAAAACTTGGGATTTACTATAGTTATCATGAATTTTGGATGATAAAGGAGTTATCTTGGGTTTTACTACTGATTTTGGAAAAGAAAAGGGAAAGTACTACTTTTATGCCGGTCGAAGGGACGTTCCCGGACCTTTTCTCCATTTACTTTTCTGTTGATGAGTCCTATGATTGATTTTGGGCGCCCCAATGGGTCATTCTAGGTTTTTACTTTCCATGCATATGTTGATGAGTTCGATGTTAAATCCTTGGTTCCCGATGCGTTATTACGGGTTTTACTTTTATACGTTTGTGCATCACATCATCCCCCATCGCATTGCATTGGCCTGAGTGTACTTGGATTGTTGGTTACCTGGATTGCTTTTCGTTATTAGTTCATTCCTGTTCATTTGGTTAGTTCGGTTTTTGGTTTTATAACTAGATTTAGGTGGATCCCTGTAGTTAGCTTACTTTCCTGTAATTTATGTTATATATTATCTTTCTGCGCTCGGTCGACCTATGATGCTTATTGGGTACCCGTTGTTTTGATACTCATACTATACTCTACATCTTTTTACGATTCAGCACCTAGTATGAGCCACCCCCGTTGATCCTCCTATCATTCGAGGCCAGCTATTGTTTGGATCATAGTGAGCTCCCAGCATTTTGGAGACTTTTACTGCTTTCCTTCTACATTTCTGTCTATATTTTGTATTTTGGATAGACAGAGTCTGTTGTATAGCTACTCCATACTTTATGTAACACCCAAGAAATTCTAAGCTAATACCTAGACCATTTCCCTGAGTGTAATGATCATTTTACTAGTGTGGTGAGTGCCTTGGATGTGAATCATGTTCATAAGAAACTCCTATCAACAAGTTAAGTTCAAAGCACCCCAACCAAAGAAGTTTTCATGTAAGACTAAACTAGAATCAACTTCAAACGATCATAACTCCTAGAATATAAAGAGCTAGGTGGCCTAGTACCCACCATATTAAAAGCCTTTGAATTTTCTTTCCAATGCCACCAACCGTGCATTAATTCGAGTCTGGAGTAAAAAGTTATGGGCATTTTACTACAACACTGTTAGTGACCACGGACGGGATAACGAATCGTGGTTCTGAACCATGGTCCGTATTGTGACTCGTGAAAATGGACCTGCAACTTAGAATTATCACCTTCAAAATGAAGAGTTGGTCCACTACCCATAGACCAAAACCACGGTCCATAGTATGACCCGTGGTTTGTCAATTTTCAGCCTTTCTTCCAGATTTCCGCGTGTAACTTCATGGGTCATCATTTCAAATGATGGTCCATCCTGTAACTCGTGGAATCACCTTCTGAGAAGT
Source organism: Jaltomata sinuosa (assembly GCA_003996215.1). NCBI lineage: Eukaryota > Viridiplantae > Streptophyta > Magnoliopsida > Solanales > Solanaceae > Jaltomata > Jaltomata sinuosa. The sequence goes on from QJPP01000076.1 coordinate 184,404, forward strand.
CCAGAACTCAAGAAAAGACCCACGAATTATTTGACGGTCTTTCATTCAGAACCACAGCCCATCAACCAATCTGTGGTTTGATATTCCGAGAATTTTAGCAGTTTTTAATTTGGTTTCCCAGGGGTATTTCAGACCATTCCTTCTCCTTTTAGCTATGACTATAAATAATTTTAGGATTATTTTATTAAGTAAAATACCTCCAAACTATCAATTTTTCCCCATTCTTTCTCTCAAGTCCATTTCAAAGAAGAAAATAGCGTTCTTCTCCAAAGTTTAGACCTAGGGCTTCTCCTTCAAGCTTCAAACTTCAGGTTCTCTTCAAGGATTATATTCCACCAGGTATGTGGGTATTCAATGAGGATCTCTTTTCACCCTCATGACCAAAGTTCAGTTTTTAATTATGATTTAAACATGTTATGATTCTAGGTTTCTTACCTAAACAAGTGTTTTACTATGAATTTGATCTCTTGAGGATCCTAAATGACTATTATTCTTGTTAGAACGATTTTTATATGAGTTCCTGCAATTAGATTTTAAAACCCTAGATTTTAAAAGAAGTGAATTGTAGCCTGATTTTACTGCATATCTTTACAGAACTGAATTCCTCATGATACTATATGTTCCCCGTATATCTTTAAGTGATATTGCATGAAGTTTACGAATAATTCATAAATTCCTAGAATTTAGATGAAACAAACTTAGTCTGAATTTACAGTATCTTATGCACGAATTAGCTTTCTTTTCAAGAACTTAACATGAAATTGTAATATTTTCACATGAATTAACTTTTCTTCAGAATTTAGCCTAATCTACTAGCACTTAGTTTTAAAATATGAAATCAGTCATATTCAGCCTACAACTTTTCAGAAAAATAGAATGCTTTCAGTCTTAGTATTATTTTGCATTCTCAGTAAGTTAGTATTTTGAGCTATCCAGTATGTTAGTTTATTTATTTATCTATTTACTCAGTTGAGAGTAGACTTAGCACCTAGCAGATAAAGGGATGAAGGCTCAGCTGCCAAGTTAGGCTGAGATCTTTAGTAGCAGTACCTATGTCTCAGAACTATGACACCACCATAGGTGTCAAAGGGGTCAGCTGTCGGATTAGGATGGACACCCTTGTCCCTTATGGACATCAGTTTAGTGGATCCACATCAGAATTGTTTGTACCCCTGGTAAGGTATGAACACCCTTCCATCAAGGGTTACAGATTGTCCTCATAGTTAGCTCAACTTGGCGTATGTCTGTTAATAGTAGCTCCCAGAGTTCATACTTAGTTAGTGCATGACCTTGTAGTCAGTTATTCAGTTCAGTATGATTCAGTTTCATGTTATCTACTTGGTAATTGCACTAGTTCACCTATTTTAGTATTTTTAGCATGCTCAATAGAAGGGACTGCCCTAAAGATTTATTTTAAACATGACTTTTGGCATGACTCATAATTTTCATCTCATTTGCACTATTTCATGATTTATAGACAGAATTCATCTTTCCAGTCCATGGATTTCCCAAGTAACAGTTTTACTTATCTTAAAATATTATGATCTCACAATTATAGTTCAGATACATGACTTACACCCTCTTCAGTAAAGAGGGCTTATGTTTTACAGTTTTGACTTATGCACTTCAGATGTTATACTTAGTCCAGTTTTCAGCCATGCTTTCAGTATATATGATTTTTCATGATTCCAAAGTTAGTGCATTATCTCACATGCTTAGAATATTCAAAGTATTGATCGCATACCTTTTTGTGATACATCCTTTTGATGATGCAGGTTTTAGTGCTAGCTTACATGATCATGGTCAGACAGATCACATCTTCCAACATGCAGGGAATGAGTTCTCCTTTTTCCAGGAACTCCAGTCAGTTAGTAATTATAGTGGTTATTTTAGTTGTTATAAATTGATTAAAAATAGCTGGGGTCATGTCCCTGCTAACCATAGTCAGTGTTAGTAGAGGCTTCATATACAATCAGTTAGTTAGTTTTATCAGTTTTCAAATGACTATGTATTTCAGTTTATAAAGTTCAGTTTATTACAGTACTCTTCAAGAGCTCAACATATGTTTCTGCTTCCGCATAATATTTTTTTTGTTTATATATATCTATTCAGTTGCTCATGAAGTATGCCAGCATAAAGGATTAACTTGGGTCCACTTGTTGTTCTAAGTCCCGTGTTACGTCCAGGGTGTAGGCTCGGGCATGACAAACTTGGTATCAGAGCACAGAGTTCAAGTGTCCTAGGGTTTTTTTGTGAAGCCGTGTCTAGTAGAGTCTTGCTTATGGGTGTGTTGTGCACCACACTTATAATCAGGAGGCTACAGGGCATTTAGGAAATGTTTCCCTTCATTCATACTCCAGATCACGTAGTAAATTCATTCCTTTAGAAACTTATACAGATTCGTGCATTAATCCAATTCCTCCAATTATGCCTCATCTTCGAGGTGGTGGGAACTGTAAAGTTCTGATTCCTATTAGGGAGATTCTCTCAGATAGAGCCATCAGAAAGTCAATAGACTACACAAGGGATTGAGAGGAGCCACTAGTGTGTAAGTCTACTAATTCAAAAGCATGTATCCTTTTTCACTCATGTAGTTGAGCCTATAGTAGAATGTGCTCTCAGACCCCCTCCCAGATGCTTTACTATGAATGGTGCCTTAGCCCAAGGGTATGGTTGTATGAGGAAATTGGGTAGCAAGATCACTCAACAGTTAGTGTGAATTAAGATGTTATGGGCCATAAGTAGCAGAATGACCCCAAAACTAGATGCACAAAATCAGAAGTATATTAGCTATAAGATGAGGATGATGATGCTAGTTTAATAGAATTGACCCATTAGGCTTGACATAATGTATGAAGAGAATTAAGTTGAATAATTAGTAATGAGTACGGTGGTGTAGTAAGATGTATATATGACCCCTAGACAAATTGGTAAATTGTGACTAAGTCATGAGATAAAGGAGAGGGACCTTAAGCATTAGAAATGTAGATATGTGCCCAGAGTAGTATAATGTTGCATGACATTCAGGAGGTCATAGATACACGATGTGGAGTCCTTTAGTGTGGTTATAATCCAACTGATTTTGGTGGATGTGAACTTAGAGATGTGATTCTAGTATACGAATAAGCAAAGGTCAGATTGCTAAGTGTTAGAAGAAGTGGTTATATACGCCAGTAAGAGTATGAGTCCTCTAGTGATATCCTTAAGGGTAAAGAGGAAGATAATAGATTCCTCAGAAGAAGACCTAGCAAGGGTTTAACATCTTAAGTTATAGCCTATCAGGGAGAGTTTAGTGTCTAGGAATACAGTGATACACCAACCTTTCAAGAGTTAGTTTATTATAGACTAGTTTGGGAGAGAGATCTGCAGACTTATAGGGGTGATGTTTAAGCTAAGGGGGAGATGATAAAAATGATGAACCAAGTCGATTCTTGTGACTCAACCAGTACAAAATTCTAGAAAGGGCTATGATGGGATATCGATCCATTCTTATTCCAGCATTTTCCCTAGCACTTCAGTCAAGGTGACACTATACTCAGACATATTTGTGTCATACTCACAGATAAATTCATGCACTCCATACAGATTCATGTCCATACTCAGCTCCTAGAACAAACAGAAATTTGCTCCAGACAGCGATTCTAGTCTTACTCTACAATTCTATGAATTCCAGCTTTATTCCATGAGACTCGTTATACAAGTAAACTCATGTCTCACAGTATACTCAGTCTATGTACTCAGTTTAGTCCTCAATATATGCCTTAATGGCTAGTTAAATCATGTTATGTCATGTATATGCTTAGACCAGATTTCTTGAACAATTCATGCTTATGATTTCCTTACTCTAACCATGCTTCATATGTCCAGAATATGAGACACTCAGGCCTTTGCACTTGACTTCACAGACCTTACCTTGAATGGCTAGATCACGCTAAGTATAAGTCAAGACCGATCAATATTCCTCAAGTTGTGATGCTCATGATCCCACTCCATTCCTTCAGTGATCTTGTGTTATGTTTTCATAGCAGTTAGTGAAGGAAGCTAAGTAGTATCCAAGATGGGAAGAACTAGATTTTCCTTTTTTTGGTGCTTGCAGTTACAGTTTCTAGATATCTTAGGGAAGAGGAGATGATTCTCAGGTAGTGTTAGCTATAAAGAATTGATAAGATGATGATAGTAATAGGCTTGAATGCCATGATGAAATACATATGGGCCTTTTCTTTTAGGGACTAGTGACTGATTGATTAGAGTTCAAGGTTAGTTTTTTTCGTGATAAGAAAGAATATCATTCTTGGGAGATAACTCCTAATGCAAGACATTTAGTCGAGAAAGGCTTGAACATGGTGAAAGAAGGTAGTTAGGCATAGACCTCAGCATCTATATATGTACTGATGAGAATTTTAGTTACAAATGGTAACCGTGGTATTCAGAGAAGTTGGTGTAGTTATAAAGGGTGTTCCTAGGCTTAAAAGTTGTGAACTGTATTTTTAAGGCGGGAATAGTCTTGTTCTTACACCCTGCCCATGGTGCTCAAACCTTATGTCCAGTAGCTTCAGATAGCAAGATAGTAGACTCCTTACATCAGATCAGTTCAGACCAGTCGGTAATCATTCCTAAGGCCAGAAGGCCCTACACTTAGTTCAGTCCATGCTAGTGAGTTCAGTTTAGAAGAGAATAATTTTCTCATACAGTTACTCCTCTCAGTTTTATGTTCCTTTCAGCCAACTATGATTTCTAAGAATGTGATCATTTCTATAAGTTTCAGCTGAGTCCCTACCTCAATCCAAACCAGTTATCATGTTGGATATTCAGTTTCATGTCCTATCCGTGTTCTCATTCTCTCAGTATGCATACATTCCTCATGAACCTAGATCAGTTCATATTTCAATCAGAAATCATTTACCATGTCAGTACTATAGCTTTTAGAACTTAGTTGGAGGGATTACAACCTTTTTCCCACAACCTCAGCCTAGTTAGTCTTTATTCGAGGATGAATGATCCCAAGGGGGAGATATTGTAACACCCCAGAAATTCTAAGCTAAGACCCAAACCATTTCCATGAGTGTAATGATCATTTTCCTAGTATGGTGAGTGCTTTGAATGCGAATCATGTTCATAAGAAACTCCTATCAACAAGTTAAGTTGAAAGCACCCCAACCAAAGAAATATTCATGTAAGACTAAACTATGGTAAACTTCAAACGATAATAACTCCTAGAATATAAAAAGTTACGTGGCTCAGTACCCACCAAATTAAAGGCCTTTGAGTTTTCTTTCCAATTCCACCAATCACTCATTAATCTGAGTCCGAAGTAAAAAGTTATGGGCATTTTACTGCAGCACTATCAGTGACAACGGACGGGATGACGAACCGTGGTTCTGAACCATGGTCTATACTGTGACTCATGAAAACAAACATGCAACTTAGAATTTTAACCTTCAAAATGACGAGTTGGTCCATGACCCGTAAACTAAAACCATGGTTCATAGTATGACCCGTGGTTTGTCAATTTTCAGCCTTTCTTCCAGATTTCCACGGGTGACTTCACGGGTCATTGTTTCAAATGATGGTCAGTCTTGTAACTCATCGAATCACCTTCAGAGAACCCCAGAACTCAAGAACAGAATCACAACTTAGTTGATGGTCCTTCATTCAGATTCACGGCCCATCAACCAATCTGTGGTTCGATATTCCAATAATTTTAGCAGTTTTTAATTTAATTTCCTAGGGGTATTTCAGACCGTTCCTTCTCCTTTTAGCTCTGTCTATAAATAGTTTTAGGCTTATTTTATTAAGTAAAATACCTCCAAACTATTAGGTTTCCCCTTTCTTTCTCTCAAGTCTATTTCAAAGAAGAAAAGAGCGTTCTTCTCCATAGTTCATACCTTGGGCTTCTTCGTCAAGCTTCAAACTTCAGGTTCTCTTCAAGGATTATCTTCCACCAGGTATGTGGGTATTCAATGAGGATCTCCTTTCACCGTCATGCCCAAAGTTCAGTTTTCAGTTATGATTTCTACAAGTTATGATTCTAGGGTTCTTACCTAAACAAGTGTTTTACTATGAATTCGATCTCTTGAGGATCCTACATGACTATTTTCTTATTAGAACAATTTCTACATGAATTCCTGCAATAAGATTTTAAAACCACCCTAGATTTTAGAAGAAGTAATTATAGCCTGATTTTACCCAACTATGCATATCTTTACAGAATCGAATTCCTCATGATACTATATGTTCCCTGTATATGTTTAAGTGATATTGCATGAAGTTTATGGATATTTCTTAAATCCCTAGAATTTAGATGAAACATGCTTAGCATGGACTTACAGTATCTTATGCATGAATTAGCTTTATTTTCAAAAACTTAGCATGAAATTGTAGTATTTGCACATGAATTAACTTTTCTTCAGAATTTAGCCTGTCATGACCCAATTTCTCAGTCATGATGGAACCTACAACCCCCCAGTAGGCAAAACAATCCCCGTAGCCTGGAACGGTTGGTAATGGGCTACCTTCTAATAGTTTAAGCGAAAGAACAAATGAATAAGCGGAAGCAAGGGGAAAATATGAATAAACTAGATAATAGGAGTAATATAAATACAAAGCAGAAGCTAACCCAACCCAAAACCTGGTATCATAGCGTATAAGATCCCGATCTACATAAGGAGTACAAAGGATCCAAAAGTAAAATATATACATCATATCTCTGAAGCTATAAGAGTACATAATATACAAAAGATAAACTAGAGTCAAGCACCGGTCGCCAAGAGCTCACCCTCAGTCTGGATATCACAAAACTCCAAGTACGAGTCAGCCATGAGCTAGTGGCGATGGCTCACACCAGGATCTGCACCAGAAGATGCAGTGTGTAGGGTGAGCACCAAATGCGAAGCCTAAGGTATCCAGTAGGTATCATAGGTCGACTGGGAACATATAAGATAAAAGAGCAATAACAGACAGAATAGAAACAAGCAGTCATGGAAATAAATGAAGAAGGTACACAAGAACTAGCCCAAAGGGAAGACAACAAACCAACATACAAGGCTAGCAAGTAAGATATATACACACAGGCACAGGTGAAAGTAAGAAATAACGCACCTGGGATCCTTGCAATAACAGTATATACATAATAAGTTCTAGAAATGGATGGTATACCGGTAACCTCAAGTATAAGGGATGGGAGAGAGGAATAAAGGTAGAAATGCTTGGAAAACAGAATCAATAACCAAGCTAATCATGACAATCTCAATCCAGAACTAACAACCTTGCAGTAACCAATCTCATACCATAACTGTAATAAAGTAACAAGAGTCTACCTACAGTCCCCCAGCCGCCCATACAACTGGGGAATGCAAACAAGTGAAAACAAAACCTCTGGCCGCCCATACAACCGAAGCGTACACTCAACAAATAGCAAACAAGGGAGGAATCTCAAGCAATGAATGATATGATGCATGATAACCTCAGGGTGGAATAAAACTCTGTATGTACCTCCTTCGGTGCTGATCGGGCCCAACAGGTAGGTTCCATGGAAGGACGCTGTCCGTATACCTCTACTCCACGGCCCAAAGCCTCAGGCCCGGGGCGGCAAGGTCCATGGAGGTCCCGAACCCCATACCAAAACTCAGTATCAAAAATATGTCCTCTGGAATTAACTTCGGGTTCAAGCTAGTGGCTAAATCTCGAATATGCATGCCCAAAACCTGTCCAGGACTAAAGTAGTAGATGACATCTCAAAACAAAACCTCCAAGGGTGCCCGAGGCATAGCCGGGTCTAAAACAGTAGAAAGTCAACTTAAATGCTTGGTCTGACTGAGGCTAAAGTCATCTCAAATCAGTAAGAAAACTCAAATACCACTTCGACCCGGTTGAGTCTAACATTAGTAGTAAAATCGCTGATATAAATCATAATTTAACCTTCTTTTACCCCAAGAAGATTCACAAGTTAAGTCAAACCATTTCCAATTCATTTCCATTGAAAACGGGACCCCGGGGCATTGTAAAGTTTAGAAAACAATCCAGTAGGCCCGAAGCCAAAACCGTAGTAAAACATGGATAAACCTTTTGTATATGCATGGAAATGAATGATCAACACAAATAGCCGCCCAAAAGCTTACAATCCACCTAACAGCCCTGCATAGGCTCCAAAGCTACTCATCAAGCATAACCAGCCTAGAAGGATATTTCTATGTTCGGGACTCGCGACATTCCCAATAATCCCACCATCTATGTTCCAGAGTCAACAAGGCCTCACAGGACCATAAGGGTGATAATATCAAATACCAAGAGTACTACATACAACAGAGGAAAGAAACGGGACGAATCGAGGAAAAGAGGTCAAGGTCGGTGGTACCAACCTAATAACCCAACCCAAGGATGCCAGCTAGTACAATTTTATCCGATATATGCTATGTCTAGGGAGTTTAGACCGTAACCTACATGTCAACCGATGACAAGCTACCCCAACAAAAATGTCCAAGCCTGAATCACTCCGAGAGATCTCGAATGACAATCAAACTATCATAAACATAAATAAAGCTTTAAATTAGTCTAACGATACCCATATTGCTACAATTGTAGCCGGGTCAAAATTCTGGGTCCAAAATTGGCCTGGAGAGCCCACAACCTGAAACCAAAAATGAGAAGAAGCACGATGACCCCAACGATGCCAAGAAGCTATGCTCAAAAATTGACCATAATTGGCCAAGAGGAAGGCGCCAAAGCAGCCCACTCAAGTTGGGGTTTGAAAGTAGAATTTCAAGAATAAAAATCGGAAATTGGGCAAGAATAACTTACCAAAAAGCCAGAATTTAAGCAAAGACGGAGAATCCTCCACCCCCACGAACATGCACAAGCTCAGAGGCAGCCACTACCAAAATATTTCCAAGCTTTGGAATGAGCATCAATAGAGAAATTTAGAGAGAGAACAAGGAAATTCAAAGAATAAGAAGGCTTACTAATAGATGAAGAACTACGAAAAATCCACGAACAAATGATTCCCCAAGGTTTAGAATAGATTTGGAACAAATTGTGGGAGTATAAGGCTGTTTTAGAGTGAGAAAGTTGAGGGGAAAATGCTGGAAAAACAAACAACCAGCAATATATAGCTGATGGTCGCTGGTCAGCGCTATTGCGCTAGACCAGCGCCATCACGCTGAAGGAGGCCTAACGCCAAAGCGCCATCGCTCTAAAATGGCACAATCGCGCTGGCCGGCTGCAGGCGCTGAGGCGCGATCGTGCTAGCCCTTGCATGATTATGCTGAAGGCCTGGCCACAGGCTAGCGCAATAACGCTGCCTGGGCGCCGTCGGCACTGAAGGCCTGCAACCTGCAATAAAACCAGCTGCACTAGAATTCCCTACGAGGTGTTCTGGGAAAAATCAGAAACCAATATTCAAAAACGAATAATGCTAACAGAGTGGAAACGACGTTCCATACCCAATGGAATTGACAAAACTTCCATATGAGGTCATTTTGGAGAAATGTTGACTCAAGTCTAAATGGAACTCAAGGGCTCAAAATGGGTCCGGCTCATCGGGAACCCAAACCAACCACCTTCCTACCCCAAACTCAACATTCTGGAGGTGATGGAATCATTAGATTTCAAATCCGACACTCCGATCATCGAAAGTTACCCAAAGTTACACTTTCAGCTCCAAATGGCCTAAAAACAGAGAAAACCACACAAAACCCACACAGAAGTTCTCAGGCCTCAATCGAAGGTCCAACTTGACCAAAATCAATGCTCTGAAGCTAACAAAACTGTCAGAATTCTATTCTGAGCATGTTAGCTAGGAATATTGACTAAAGTCAATGATATTCTAAGTTAAAGCTCTAAAACAGGAAAATGGGCAAAATAACCAAACGAATAGCCAGGGCACCAAACTATCGGTCCCAATAAGCCATAAATGATATGGGGCCGCTACAGGAAAGCTCTAACAGTGCAATGAATGCGTAAATGTGAAGATGACCGAAAGGGTCATCACAACATCCACTACTAAAAAGACTTTCATTCTCAAAAGTCAAGAAGAAGGGAGCACCTGAAGGCTCGAACAACTGCAGATATTGAGCACGTAACTCACTCTCGGTCTCCCAAGTAGCCTCTTCGACCAGACAATGTCTCCACTAATCCTTTACAACCAAAATCTCTCTAGATCTCAACCTCCTGATATCTCTGGCCAGAATAGCTATCGACTCCTCAACAAATGACAAACTCTCATCTAACTGAACTGAATCACAATGCAACACGTGACACTCATCTAGCACATACAGGCATAACATCGAGACATGAAAAACTGCGTGAACAGCTGCAAACATGTGAGGCAAAGCTAACATGTAGGAAACACTACCAACCCTCTATAAAATCTCAAACGACCCAATAAACCTGTGGCTAAGCTTGCCCCGCCGACCAAACCTCATCACGCCCTTCACGGGCGATACTCGAAGGAAAACCAAATCACCAACACTGAACCCTAAGTCACAAAGTCTACGATCATGTATATCTTTTGCCTACTCTAGGCTGCTCTAAGTCTGTCCTGAATCAAATGGACTCAGTCCAAGGAATCTCTAAGCAAATCTGTACTCTGCAGTCTGTACTCTAACCCATCGAACTAACCAATCGATGATCTATAATGCCTACCATACAAAGCCTCGAAAGGTACCATGCCAATGCTCGAATGGAAACTATTATTATAAGCAAACTCAGCCAAAGGCACAAACTGATCCCATGAACCCCCAAAGTCAAGTAGACAAACCCGTGGCATGTCTTCCAAGACCTGAATAGTCCTGTCGGACTGGCCATTTATCTGAGTGTGGAAAGTGGTACTAAGCTGAACCTCCATACCCAAATCTCTCTGTATAGCTCTCCAAAACTGAGATGTGAACTATGTGTTGCAGTCTAAAATGATAGAAGCTGGGACCCCGTGCAACCGAACAACCTCGCTAATATAGATCTGAGCTAACCTCTCAGCACCATAGGAAGTCTGAACCGACAAGAAGTGGGCCGACTTAGTCAGCTGATCCACAACTACCCAAATAGAATCAAAACCCCAAGAAGTACGAGGCAAACCAACAATGAAGTCCATAGTAATACCTTCCCACTTCCACTCAGGAATGGGAAGTCGCTGCAACAAACCACCTGGTCGTCGCTGCGCTAGGACGAATGGAGTACCTAAAATAATGTGCCTTATGGAGTATTAACTAAATTAAATCACCAACCCTTGGAACACAAAGTCATCCATCAAACCTCAAAATACCATCAGAACCTAAAGTAGCCTGGCTAGCCTCACCTCGAACTACCTGATCACGAAGGTCACACAAACTCTGATCCTCAAATTGTCAGCTCTAAATCTGATCAACTAGAGTAGAACGGACCTCAACACTGGCAAGCACTCTACTAGGATCCGACAAGTCAAGCCTAAATAATCGGTTAGACAAGGACTGGATGTCCAAGGCCAATGGTCACTCAGAAACTGAAAGTGAAGCTAGACTGCCCATACTCACCGCCTTCCGACTCAAGGCATCCGCTACCACGTTTGCCTTGCTCGGATAGTATAAAATAGTGAAATCATAGTCCTTCAGTAGCTCAATCCATCTCCTCTACCTCGAGTTCAGCTCCCGGTGACTCGTAATATACTGAAGACTATGGTGATCAGTGAATATCTCACATTGAACTCCATATAGATAGTGCCTCCAGATCTTGAGCGCGAAAACTACCGTCGCCAACTCTAAGTCATGAGTGGGGTAGTTGCACTCATGAACCTTTAGCTGCCTCGATGTATATGCTATCACTCGACCCTGCTGCATCAACACATAACCAAGACTGACCCTTGAAGCATCACAATACATGGAGAAACTCTGACCCTCAACCGGTAAAGTCAAAACTGAAGCTAAAGTCAATAAGGCCTTAAGCCTCTGGAAGCTATCCTCACACTGATCGAATCGCTAAAATGGAACATCTTTCCTAGTCAGCATAGTCAAGGGTGCTTCTATGGATGAAAATCCCTCAACAAACCGTCTGTAGTACCCGACTAACCCAATAAAGCTGCAGACCTCAGTAGGAGTAGTAGGTCTAGGCCAATCACAAACCGCAGAAATCTTAGCCGAGTCAACTCTAATCCCATCCTTAGACACCACGTGTCCTAGGAATGCAACTGACTCAAGCCAAAACTCACACTTTTAGAACTTGGCATAAAGATGATGATCTCTCAAAGTCTAAAGTATAGTCCTCAAATGCTTCTCATGCTCGTCCCTACTCCTCGAGTAAATCAGAAAGTGATAAATAAAGACTATCACGAACATATCCAAGTACGGGCTAAGCACCCTATGCATCAAATCCATAAAGGCTACGGGGGCATTAGTCAACCCAAAAGATATCACCAAGAACTCATAGTGGCCATAACGTGTTCTGAATGCTGTCTTAGGGATGTCCTTTGCCCTAATCCTAAACTCATGGTAGCCGGACCTCAAATCAATCTTAGAAAACACAGAGAAACCCTGAAGCTGATCAAATAAGTCATCAATCCTGGGCATGGGATACCTATTCTTCACTGTCACTTTATTCAGTTGCCGATAGTTAATACACATCTGCATCGACCCATCCTTCTTCTTCACGAAGAGGACAGGAGCACCCCAAGGAGACACACTCGGTCTAATAAACCCCTTAGCTAAAAAGTGCTGGAGCTTCTCCTTAAGCTCTCTCAACTCAGCAGGAGCCATACGGTAGGGAGGGATAGAAATGGGCCTGGTGCTTGGCCTTAACTCAATGGCAAAATCAACATCTCTCTTAGGTGGAAGGCTTGGCAAGTCAGTAGGAAACACATCTAGGAAGTCTTTAACCATAAGAATAAACTCAGGAGATGAAGAGTGAGCACTAGCATCTCGGACATATGCTAGATAAGCTAAACACCCATGGGAAATCAACTTCCTAACTCGCAGACAAGAGATGATCCCAGACAGTGCATGGCTAATAGAACCCTGCCACACAACCAGGGAAACACCGGGCACGGCTATGGAAATGGTATTGGCATAACAATCCAAAACTGCATGGTGAGGGGATAACCAGTCCATGCCTAGTATCACATCAAAGTCTAACATATCAAGTATTATCAAATAAGCCCAAGTCTCCAAATCACCAACAGATATCACACAAGATCTCATAATCCGATCCACTACTAAAGAATCTCCTACTGGGGTCGAAGCAGAAACAACAACAGATAATGGCTTACTAGCCAACCCCAAATAAGGCAGAAAGTAGGCAGATATATATGAACAAGTGGATCAAGGATCAAATAAAGCATAAGCTGGCTGACAATATACAAAAATCATACCTGTGATCACGACACCCGAGGCCTCTACCTCCAGTCTTCCAAGGATCGCATAGAACTGACGATGACCTCCACCTGTCCGATCGCCAGACCTACCACCTGCTTTTCCATGTGGGGCACAACCTTAGCTTGACCACTACCCCCTCTAGATGGAGGCTGAACTACTCACAATGGCTCAGTCGGCTGAACTGTACCCTTCTGGGGGCAATCTCTGGAAAAATGACCAACCACACCGTAAGTGAAACAAGCCCCTGATGACCTACTTGGTCGGGATGAACTAGAAAAATCCATATGGCCACCATGGCCTAATGCCCCAGAAGCTGTACACCTCAAAGACTGACCGCTATAGTCGACTGGACTGACCCTGGTGCTGCTGTGGCTGGTAACCCCGACCTCACTAGCCTGAACCTCTACCACCATGCCTGGAACCATAGTAGCCACCCTGAAGTCAAGGAAACTTATCCCTGGCCCCGGTGTCATGACGATGTGAATCCTCAACTGTACGGGCATAGTCCGCAATGGCCTGTAATGACTAACCACTAGCAACTAATATCTCTGCAGGCTCTCTAAACTCTCTCTGTAACCCTCCCACAAATCTGTGGACCCTGTCAGCCTCAGTAGGCATAATCATGGCCCCAAATAGATCAAGCTGATGGAAATGGGTCTTATACTCTGAGACAGTAATAGAATCCTAAGAAAGTCTAGTGAACTCCTCCCTCCGACGCTCTTTGTCACTCTGTGGCAAAAACTTTGCCATAAAAGCCTTATCAAACTCAGACCAGGTCAAGGGAGATGATTTCAAAGGCCTGCAAGCAACCTGTTCTCTCCACCATAACTTCGCTGGACCCTCCAGCTGATATGAAGTATAGCCAACTCCGTGAGTCTATAATAACCCCAAATGATGCAATATCTCCTTATAGGTGGTAATGAAATCAGGTTGGTCTTGACCTGACGTACCAACGAATCTTGGCGGTGCCAATCTCAGAAATCTAACCAAGGCCTTATGCTCCATCTCTGTTATAGTAGGGCAAGGAGCAAGAGGCTGGGCAATCGATGGGACTGGAACAGCCTCAGCACAGGGAGCTGCAGTAGAAGGCTACGCTCCTGAACTCAGAACACCCAGGGCTGCCCCCTGAGCAGATGTCTGGGATGTATTAGAAGGACGCTCCCCAATCATACCCAAAAGCTGAACAAGTAACTCCCGAATATACGAAGACTGAGCTGGGGCTAAAGCCGGTACATAAACTGGTGCTGGAACTGGTACAGGAGCTGGTGGTACCTAGGTTGTCCCCGGGTCCACATGTTGCTACTCTGGCTCGTAGTCATACTTGTGCTCTACCTCAACCCTAGCATCCCTAGCTAGTACCGCCGCTTTGGGGCATCCACAACCCCTACCTCTACCCTTGCAACCACCATGACCTCTAGCAAGAGTCGGAGGTGCAGGGGCAGGCGGCTCTCCTCTGCCAGATGCTGAAGATCTCGTATGAACCATCTGCGAAAGAGTGAACCAGAGTAAGTGAGATTTCCTGAAACTTTCAAAGATACTATGCATGAAATAGAAAGAAGAAAAGTCCAAATCTTCTTATGATGTCACTGTAGCCTTCGGAAGATTGAGTATAGATATCTCCGCCCCAATCCGTAGGACTTTACTAGACATTGGCTCCTATACCGATGACATCAGTGAACCTAGAACTCTGATACCAAGCTATCACGACCTAATTTCTCAGTCATGATGGCACCTACAACCCCCACAGTAGGCAAACCGATCCCCGTATCCCGAAACGGTTAGTAATGGGCTACCTTCTAACAGTTTAAGCAGAAGAACAAATGAATAAGAGAAAGAAAGGGGACAATATGAATAAACTAGATAATAGGAGTAATATAAATACAAAGCAGAAGCTAAACCAACCCAAAATCTTGTATCATAGCATATAAGAGCTCGATCTGCATAAGGAGCATAAATGATCCACGTGTAAAATATATACGTAATATCTCCGAAGCTATAAGAGTACAAAATATACAAAAGATAAACTAGAGTAAAGCTCCAATTACCAAGAGCTCACCCTCAGTCTGGATATCACAAAGTTCCAAGCATGAGTCTCCCACGAGCTAGCGGCTATGGCTCACACCAGTATCTGCACCAGAAGATGCAGTGTGTAGGGTGAGCACCAAATGTGAAGCATAAGGTACCCAGTAGCTATCATTGGCCGACTGGGCACATATAAGATAAAAGAGCAATAATAGACAGAATAGAAACAAGCAATCAGGGAAATCAACAAAAAGAATACACAGGAACTGGCCCAGAGGGAAGTCAACAAAACAACATACAAGGCTAGCAAGTAAGATATATACATACAGGCACAAGTGAAAGTAAGAAATAACGTGACTGGGATCCTTGCAATAACATTATATACATATTAAGTTCTAGAAATGGACGGTATACTAGTAACCTCAAGTATAAGGGATGGGAGAGAGGAATAAAGGTAGACATGCTAAAAAACACAATCAATAACCAAGCTAATCATGACAATCTCAATCCAAAACTAACAACCTTGCAGTAACCAATCTCATACCATAACCGTAATAAAGTAACGAGAGTATACCTATAGTCCCCCGATTGCCCATACAACCGGGAAGTGAAAACAAACCCTCCGACCACCCATACAACCAAAGCGTACACTTAACAAACATCAAACAATGGTGGAATGTCAAGCAATGAATAATATGATGCATGATAACCTCAGGGTGGAATAAAACTCTGTATATACCTCCTCCGGTGCCGATCGGGCCCAGCAAGTAGGTTCCATGGAAGGACGCTGCCTGTATACCTCTACTCTGCCGTATACCCTCCCCCCGGCACATGTATCCTAAAGCCTTAGGCTCGGGGTGGCAAGGTCCATGGAGGTCCCAGACCCCATAACAAAACCCAGTATCGAAAAAATGTCCTCCGGAATCAAGGCTGGGTTCAAGCCAGTGGTTAAATCTCGAATATGCATGCCCAGACCTTGTCCACGACTAAAGTAGTAGATGACATCTCAAAAAAACCTCTCAAAGGGTGCCCGGGGCATAGCCGGGTCTAAAACAGTAGAAAGTCAACTCAAATGCTCGGTCTGACCGAGGCTAAAGTCATCTCAAATGCTCGGTCCGATCGAGGCTAAAATCATCTCAAATCAGTAAGAAAATTCAACTAGCACTTCGACCTGGTCGAGTCTAACATTAGTAGTAAAATAGGTGATAGAAATTATAATTTGACCTTCTTTTACCCCAAGAAGATTCACAAGTTAAGTCAAACCATTTCCAATTCATTTCCATCAAAAATGGCCCCCCGGGGCCATGCAAAGTTTAGAAAACAATCCCAGTAGGCCCGAAGCCAAAACCATAGTAAAACATGGATAAACCCTCTTTATATGCATGGAAATTAATGATCAACACAAATAGCCACCCAACAGCTCACAATGCACCTAACGGCAATGCTGAGGCTCCAAAGCTACTCAACAAGCATAACCAGCCTAGAAGGATATTTTTATGTCCGGGACTCGCAGACATTTCCAATAATCCCATAGTCTATATTCCAGAGTTAACAAGGCCTCACAGGACCACAAGGGTGATAATATCAAATACCAAGAGTACTACAAACAACAGAGGAAAGAAACGTGACGAATCAAGGAAAATCTGTCAAGGACGGTGGTACCAACCTAATAACCCAACCCAAGGATGCAAGCTAGTACAATTTTATCTAATATATTCTAAGTCTAGGGAGTTTAGACCATAACCTACCTATCGTCCGACGACAAGCTGCCCGAACAATAACGTCCAAGCCCGAATCACTCTGAGAGATCTCGAATGACAGTCAAACTATCATAAACAGAAATAAAGCATTAAAATGAGTCTAACGATTCCTATATTGCTACAATTATAACCGGGTAAAAAATCAGGGTAATAAATGGGCCTACTGGGCCCATAATCTGAATCCAAAAATGAGAAGAAGCACGATTACCCCAACAATGCCATGAATCTATGCTCCAAAATTGAGCACAATTGGCCAAGAGGAAGGCACCAAAACAATCCACTCAAGTTGGGATTTGAAGGTAGAATTTCAAGAATAAAAATCAGAAATTGGGCAAGAATTACTTACCAAAAAGCCAGAATTTAAACCAAGATGAAGAATCCTCTACCCCCACGAACATGCACAAGATTAGAGGCAGCCACTACCAAAATATTTCCAAGCTTTGGAATGAGGATCAATGGAGGAATTTAGTGAGAGAACAAGGAAATTCAAGGAATAAGAAGGCTTACCAATAGACAAAGAACTACGGAAAATCCACGAAAAAATGATTCCCCAAGGTTTAGAATAGATTTGGAACAAAGTGGGGGAGTATAAGGCTATTTTAGAGTGAGAAAGTTGAGGGGAAAATGCTGGATAAATGACCATCCAACAATATATAGCTGATGGTCGTTGGTCAGTGCTATCGCGCTAGACCAGCACCATCGCGCTGAAGGAGGTCTGGCACCAAAGTGCCATCGCGCTAAAATGGCACAATTGCGATTGCCCTTGCGCGATTGTGCTAAAGGCCTGGCCACAGGCTAGAGCGATCGCACTGCCTGGGCGCCGTCGGCACTGAATTCCTGAAACCTGCAATAAAACCAGCTGCACTAGAATTCCCTACGGGGTGTTCCGGGCACAATCGAAACCAATATTAAAAAACCAATAATGCTAACAGAGTGAAAATGACATTCCAGACCCAATGGAATCGACAAAACTTCCATACGAGGTCGTTTCGGAGAAAGGTTGACCCAAGTCAACCTAGCTAAAAGGAACTCAATGGCTCGAAATAAGTCTGGCAAACCCGAAACCCAAACCAACCACCTTTTTACCGTAAACTCAACATTCTGGAGATGATGGAATTGTCGAATTTCGAATCCGACACTCCAATCATCAAAAGTTACCCAAAGTTACACTTTCAGCTCTAAATGACTTGAAAACAGAGAAAATCATACAAAACCCACAGCGAAAGTTGTCAGGCCTCAACCAAAGGTCAAACTAGACCAAACTTAATGATTTGGAGCTAACGAAACTATCAAAATTTGATTTCGAGCACATTATCTAGGAATGTTGACTTTGTCAACCATATTCTAAGTTAAATCTCTAAAATAGGAAAAAGGGCAAAACAACCAAACGAATGGCTAGGGCACCAAATATCAATCCTAGCAAGCCATAAATGACTTGGGGCCGCTATAGGAAAGATCTAATAGTGCAATGAATCCATAAATACGAAGATGATCAGAAGGGTCATCACACCTAATCTACTAGAACTCAGTTTTAATGAATGAAATCGGTCATTTTTAGCCTACAACTTTTCAGAAAAATAGAATGCTTTAAGTCTCAGTATTATTTTGCATTCTCAGTAAGTCAATATTTTGAGCTATCCAGTATGTCAGTTTAATTATTTATCTATTTACTCAGTTGGGAGTAGATTTAGCATCGAGCAAAAAAAGGGATAAAGGCTCAGCTGCTAGGTTAGGATGAGACCTTTTGTACCAGTCCTTAAGTCTCAGAAGTACGGCTCCACCATAGGTATCAAAGGGGTTAGCTGTCAGATTAGGCTGGACACCCTTGTCCCTTGTGGACATCAATTTAGTGGATCCACATCAAATTTGTTTGTACCCTTAGCAAGGTATGAACACCCTTCCATCTAGGGTTATAGGTTGGCCCTATAGTTAGCTCAGCTTGGGGTATGTCGGTTAGTAGTAGCTCCCGCAGTTCATACTCAGTTAGTGCATGACATTGTAGTCAATTATTCAGTTCAGTATGATTCAGTTTCATGTTATCTACTTGGTCATTGCATCAGTTCACCTATTTCAAAATTTTCAGTATGCTCAATAGAAGGGACTGCCCTAAAGATTTATTTTAAACATGACTTTTGGCATGACTCATAATTTTCATCTCAGTTGCACTATTTTATGATTTACAAACAAAATTCATCTTTCCAGTCCATGGATTTCCCAAGTAACAATTTTACTTATCCTAAAATATTATGATCTCACAGTTGCAGTTCAGAAACATGACTTACACTCTCTTCAGTAAAAAGGGCTTATGTTTTACAGTTTTGACTAATGCACTTCAGATGTTATACTTAGTCTAGTTTTCAGCCATGCTTTCAGTATACATATTTTCTCATTATTCAAAAGTTAGTACATTATCTCACATGCTTAGTACATTCCAAGTACTGATCACATACCTTCTTGTGCTGCATCTTTTTGATGATGCAAGTTTTAGTGCTAGCTTCTAGGATCATAGTCATATAGATTGCAGCTTCCAGCCAGCAGGGAATGAGTTTTCCTTTTCCAGGGAACTCCAGTCAGTTAGTACTTATAGTGGTTATTTCAGTTTTTATACATTGATTAAAGATAGTTGGGGGTCATGTCCAAGCTAACCATAGTTAGTGTTAGTAGAGGCTTCATAGATAGTCAGTTAGTTAGTTGTATCCTTTTCAAATGACTATGTATTTCAGTTTATAAAGTTTAATTTATTACAATACTCTTCAAGAGCTCAACATATGTTTTAGCTTCCGCATTTTTTTTTGTTTATATGTTTCTATTTGGTTACTCATGAAGTATGCCAGCATGAAGGGTTAACTTGGGTTCACTTGTGGTTCTAGGTCCCATGTTACGTCCAGTGTGTAGGCTCGGGGCGTGACACTTTTGATGCTATTATACCGGTGACACCAGGTCTGGGTTAGTTCTTATGTATATTTTGTCTTCCTTGTCACTTTAGGTCCACCTATGTATAGTTAGTACTGTTGGTATGTATCTATGCTTGGCCCTATTTCCTTTATATATCTCTTCCATTTTCCTTATTTAAACTTCTTTATTTATCTTCCGCATTGTTGAGTTGGCTTGCCCACCGGTGGGTTATGTAGGCACCATCATGGCTCAGTTTCGGGTCATGACATGGGGACAGTGCTATGTTTAAGTGTAGGTGGGGGAAATGTAATTTCCTTGCTTTTATATGCTATATATTGAGAAGGGGGCGTGTTCTAGTGTGTTGATATGTTTGGTTTGTTGTGTTAGATTGTTGTTTTACTGTATATTTTTCTTTTTTTAGGATGGGTTCCTCGACTTTTTTTCGTTCTTTTTCCATGGATAGTCCCTTTGAACCAACTAGATTTTTTTAGAGTAGTTTCAATCATAGTTAGTGACTTGTCCTAATGATGGATTGATAACGACAGTCTTAAGGGAAAATTATTCATGGGTTTGTATGATTAGAAACCATACCTTTGGAATTATTGACTCTCCACCTAGGTAGTAGATAGACGTCATGCGTAGTTCACTTGAAAAAAATTGCATAAAAAGAAGAAACTTCATTAGAGATACATAGGCTATTTAACTTGACTCAACTAATTACAGGATGGGCTTAATTATGAAATATCACTCAATGTGTTTGTGTATGAATGTGTAACTGTAGTATGCCAGTATTTAACCCATGGTGCCATGTATGGTGAGATTTTGTTGTGTTTCTTGCATAGACTAGCACCTAGAACTTGCCCCATGTGTATGTGAAATTATACTTGGTGTGAAAAATGTGGGATATGATTAAGGGATTTCCTTGTATATCCCTTTCTTTTTTATTTGATGATTGTTTGTGCCATCTTGACATTATCCCTAGTGAAGCCCCATTGAGCCTTGAAGCCTAATTTATTGACTAGCCACATATGTAGCCTATCCATTGTTTTGGATACCCTATGTTAATTTGATCCAAAAAGAATTCCTAATACACTTTGTAATGGTAAAATATGAACAGTAAGGGAACAAAGAAGAAGGGCAAAAAGTAGTGGAAGGTTGATGTGGGAAGAACAACAGGTTAAAAGGGGTGCTCGGGTGAAATAATTGAGTTGATTCTTGTTAGTATTATGGTTCGAAAAACAAAATTGAAGAGAATGAAGAAGAAAACAAAAGTTTTGCTAACAACAAGTGTATTTAAAAGCGGGCAAAGAACTAAGAGAAAATTTAGTAGTGGAGAGAGGTGTGAGCATAAAAAGAAACTAAGGCGATATAAGGAAAAGGAAAAGAATAGTGAAAGGTAGTGTCTTAGAAGTGCATAGGGAATAGAGTCACTATTAACCAAATATATCCTACCCGTCCCTAAGCCAACATTACAACCTATGAAAGTCCTTGTAATCCCATGAATGGAATGTCTTATTGATTTCACGTTACACTAAGGGAAAGCATATGACATGTTATGATATGTTTGAAATATTCTTTGAGAGAGTGAGCGCTTTCATGTTTATGTTCCCTATTGAAATTGAATGATTGTGTGAAAAAGAAGGAACTACTTAAATAGTTAGGGAACTTATGGTGAATACTTGGTATTATTATGGATTGCATTGTGTGTACATAATCATGTTGGCCTTGTATTGTTGAAAAGAGCCGGTTATAGAGGGTGTGTGGTCTCGAGTGAAGTATCTTGGTGTTCAAAGGTTATGTGTAGATGCATGATAAGTGAATTACGGGTCATGATTGAATTGTCTAGTTGCACATGGGTGTGAGTTGATAGGTTACTTAGGTGTTCCTTTGGTGAAAATATGAAAATATGTCTAGTGATTTGTTCCAGGATGAACAAAGGTATAAGTGTGGGGTGGTGATCTTGGGCATATTTATATGCCCGTTTGTCATATTCTACCCATATTTTACCTTAGTTTTGAGAATAATTTTCACTATATGAAGCGTGTCTTGATTGATATTGATTGATTATGAACTAAGATACATGATTATATATTTGCAGGATAAATGATGGGGGAAATCTACCTTTGGGAGCAGAAACAGAAGCATAAATCATTGGAAAGAAGTTAGCAAAGTTCTGGGAAGAAAAAGTGAAGAAAAGGAAAAATCTGGGTTGAGGCGCATCGCCCCAGCCCCTAAATTTCATATGGATGGGCCTGGCGGACTGAGTTGCATGTCACACTAGATCCTATCACGGGAAAAGTATTCAGCTTTGTTCTACTTTGAGTCCAACAAGGAAAAGGGGTTATTTCTGAACAATAAAAATACAACCCTTGTATGTTTTTAGTAGAGTTGTTCCATCATATTTTGAGCATCAAGAGGAGGATAGAATTCACCATTAGGTTTCTTTTATTCTTACATTATCTAGTCATTACTTTGGATGAAAACCATACTTTTTGTGTTCATAATTAGTATGAGTGGCTAAGAACCCTTGTTCTATGGTTACCGCAAAGCGCATGACTGTTAGTTGAAAGTTTAATTTATTAGTTTGCTTATCATTAATAATTGTTCTTATATCATCTACTTAGTATATTGATGCTTGTCCGCCATTAAAATAAACTTATAATCTTGTTGTGAACTCGGAAGAAGGATCAATAAGATAGATTGAGGAATATAAGGAGCAAGATCTCTCTTTTGTAACGTAAAGAGTAGATTTACGGCTAGGATAGGAATATACCTAGATCACCTTGCTTGGTTTAAATGGGAGAAGGTACTTCGTTTGCATGCTCATTCTTGATCATAGGAATATAGACATATAAGTGTATGTGAATAGACAATTGGAGGTTCAGAAGACCATAATTATAAAATAAACCCCAAAATCAACAACTAAGTAAACAGATGAGTCAATTCAAGGGGATACTACTCATGTTTGCAAAATAAAATTGTAACTTTGGAATTCTCTCAAAATTTAGAACAACAACAAATCTTAACTTGCTTTAATATTTCATTTAATTGCTCTTCGATTATGACATACTTCAAAACTTTTCTTTGTTACTTTTACACACTTTTAAATTTGCGATAATTGAATTGGTTAGAATATTTGCTAAGTCACAAGTACCTTGGGTTCGATATATGGAGAAACCATTCTTTATTACTTGGACAACCACGTACACTTGCGTTTAGTTGGAAGTCACAATAGCCTACCATAACCCTCGAATAGGCAAGTCAAGATCCCATAGGAAAGCATGTAAAGATAACTAGCAAGTAAGTAAATAAAGAAGAAAGAGCAATGAAACAAATGGCCCACAATACATACATACACACACAAATAGGCCTTAGAGTACCGGAAAGAAACAAAATACAAGACAACCGTCCCCAGAATTAGTGTCACCAATACAAGAGCCACTAATACAAAAGAGTGGTACTAGACATATATACAGAATTATCCTGAGTATCTAGATATAAACACAGTAAATAACAAGAGGTAAATGGGCAGGCCTCTGGATGCTAAGAGCTCACCACATATCCGAACAACACAAGTATTTGAGATGAGTAAAATCAATGATGATTACTAGAGCTAGGATCTGCATTAGAAAAAGATGCAAAAGCGCATCATGAGTACAAAAATGGGTACTTAGTAGGCAACATAGGTCTACCGAGCTCAAGCGTTAGTTCTTCTATATAAACTATGATAAGATAACCCTGCTCGAAGTAGTACAACACAATAATAGTAATATCCATACAATAATAAAGATATATATCTATACACGTCTGATGCAGTGCAATATGGTATCATACAACATGATATGTATGCCAATACAGTGAAACCCGAGTCGCAAGAAGCTTACCTTGGATGTAGTAATAGTGAAAACTAGAATCTTACCTCGAGCTACCCAAAATCTCACCTTGGACGTAATAATAGTGAAATCCCAGAATATTACCACAAATCTACCTGAAATTTCACCTCGGAAATAACAATAAAATTTAAGTACAACAATATCAAAATCTTACTTCGGACCAGACAAAGTATAAATAGATCAGAATCTTACCTCACATTGAATAATAAGTAAAAAGGTCCAGAATCTTACCTCGGACGTAGTAAAGTGAAAGATTTTGTAATCCTACCTCAGACTAAGTAAAAAGTGTTGAAAATCTCTTTTAAAACCGAAAATTTACATTTCCATCAGAACCAAATCATGATCCATGAATATGAATATATAGGTATGTGTATGAATAAGTACACACAATGTAGAAGAACAATATCCACAACATATATATATATATATATATATATATATATATATATATATATATTAAAATATCTAAACCAACTAAAGATCCTCAGTATACCTCGTGTCATAAGCCTCACAATATGATAATAATAATAACAAATTAATATAACCAAAGCCCCTATCAATACCATCCGTACACCCTGGGCTTCACAAATCAATAAAGAAATTTTATCACACTTTTCATATCTGAGAACTACATATCATCCCCAGACCAAAAAGATAACCCAAATTAACTAAATCAATAAATTCTATGATAAATCCTCAAACAAGCCATAATAACCACAATTTGAGTCAAACTTAATCTTATCCACTAAATCACTTACCCATCATGCAATTTATACATTAGACTATTGTAACACCTCAGACATTGAACCAATGTTTGCACAACACTAAGACTTGTCCCCAAGGGTTCATAATTATTTGCATATACCATAGAATTATGCATGGTCTATGAAATGAATCATGAAAGCTAACCTGAAGGGCCTTGATTTTATAGGTTTCCACAGGAAGGTTTATAATTTGTAGAACTATTCCACGATTTGTGAACCAAACAAGGAAATCATTTCAAAGAGTTTACAAATCTTAGAAAAATCAGACGAGGTTGATCACGGTTTATCAACCCATTTGATTTCCCATGAAACCCAATCATGAAAATGATTTAGAGGACTAGCAAATCTCATAAAAACTCAATAGGTGGAACCATGGTCCGTGAAACTCTTTGTTGGTCCATGAACCCAATTCATAGAATTGATTCAGAGACTTGGGAAAAACTAAAAAATGTTTGATGGCTCGAACCACGTCCTATAGACCTGGTTCACATTCCATGAAATAGACAATGTAATAAAAAATTCAGGCACCTATAAAAGGATGCCTTAGCCATTTTCTCACTGTTTTCATGTCTAGATCAATTCTCTCAGCCCTAAGATCTCTCTCCCACTCTCTCAAGGCTAGTTAAGTCATCTCTATCATTCCCCACATGAATTTAAAGATTTCTAGCCCTAAACTAAGGATTCTAACATGGTTCCTAATAGAAAATCCTAGGGTTCATTAAAGAAATCACCCTCTAGGTCCCAAGATCATAAGTTGTAGGTTCTCTTTCAAGGTTTGGCATACTTGAGGTATGCACGGCTACTATAGCATGGGAACACTATTCTTCCGCATGCCCGACTATCAATAGCTTCAGTTTCTAGAAGAATTAAATCTAGGGTTTCTACCAGAAGTTTTCTCCATTATATTTCCTTATATCTTGAGATGATTACTGTTTAATCCTAGTACTAAACATGTTGAATACTATGTCATTGTGTTTCCTTTTTGTTGGGATCCATGGTTCATTCCTTATTCCTATCCTATGGACATCATGAGTTGTGTTTGTGATCTTTAAAAGCATACTCTATGGTGCTTCTATTATGCATTGTTTTAATGAGAAATATTTTAAGTTCCAGAAGTTGTATTTTATGAAAGGTAACAAGTCAGGTGTTTTAAGCTTTCAATATATGATTTTTAAAATAGAGAAAGTTCAGTTTAAAAAGTTAAGCATTTAGTAAAGACTTAAGGTAAAAGTTATTTTCCATTTTCCCTTAAAATGGGATATGATAGCTGTGAGAATATGGTTTTGGGAGGACTATTTAGCAACGAGATGGGTAAGGGTTTAAATAACCCAAGCACCAAAACTATGTTACTAGTGTAAGATAGGATCGTTCTACAAGTAAAGCGACTCCTCCTTAGCCTAAAAGTATCTTAGTTTGGATCCATAAGTTAATTTTGTTCTATATCGTAGAATGGTATAGGCCGGCTCTACCAATGGAGAGCAAGATGTTGGAGCATCATGAGCTCACATGATGTTTGTCTGTTAAGACAAACTCCCCAAGTGACAACTAAAGATATTTTTTGAATTTTAATTTTCATATAGCATTCAGTTTATAAAGTGTTTTATTGCTCATTGTTTACTTATGTTTTGTTTACTTCAAATGTCTTACACTTCTGTCATTATTCCCGTTGTTCTCATACTCTGTATTGTAATTCAGTTGAGTATTTATCTTTTTTTCTACTCAACTTTATTACGTACCATGTACTAACGCCATTTGGTGCTACATTGTTTCATGATGCAGATAATTAACGTACACACACTTGCAACAGGTGCATCTCTAGTTACCTCATCTCCAGTTTTAGTGAGACTTCTTTGCTTTCAGAGGGCTCCAACTAGTCTTGATTAGTTTATTAGTCAGTTATAGAGTATAAAGGTAGCTTGAGGCTTTGTATAAGTGGACTAATTCTATTTGTTATGTTAGACGTTTTATTAGAAAAGATAGCAGAATATCAGACGTTCAAAGTATTTTTCAGTTACTTATGCTTTGAGATTTATATAGATATTTGATTTCTACTTTCAAACTTAGTTAAGCTCATTAATTTAAAGTTTTTGCAATTGTTGAAGTGTTCAATTTCAGTAGTAAGGCAGACCAAGCATCCGCTCAGGTCAGAAATGGTTCTTGGTGCCGGCCACGCCCAAGGTGTGGGCTCGGGTAGGAAAAACTTTGTATCAGAGCGCTAGGTTTAAGAGTCATAGGATGTCTATAAAGCTGCATCTAGTAGAGTCCTTTTTTTATGAGTGTAAAGTTTGTCATACTTATAATAAGGAAGCTACAGGATTTTAGGAAGAACCACCCTTTTTTCATACTCTAGATTTTCTATAGAATTTAATATTATGAAATTTATCCTAATCCGTGTGTTACGTGTATTTCAGGTCATGACTCCAAAAAATACTGCCAATTAGAGAAGTTCTACTAGTGTTTGAGTTTCTCACCGGAGCCAATGCCAGCAACCTACCTCTACCTCCCAAAATGTAGACTAGGAACGGGAGTCGCACATCTGATCAGAACACAAGTGTTAGAGTTATACATGTGCCAATCAGCCCAGTGAGAGTACCTGTGACTTCTACTCCTCAGTCTTCCTACACTGCTACTAGCAATGCTGAGTTCATTGGAGCTATTTAGATGCTCACACATCTTATGGAAGCTCAGTCTAACCATCAGGGCACGGTCCCTGCTAGTTCTAACTAGTATGATTTGTTAGACACTTCGGGGATCCTTGAGTTCCTCTGAATGATCCCACCCGTATTCACAGGGTCCAAGGCTGAAGAGGATCCTCAGAATTGTATTGATGAAGTCCAAAAGATTTTGAGAGTGATGCACACTACTTAGACAGAGGTAGTTGAACTTTCAGCTAAAGGATGTAGCTCACATTTGGTATGACTAGTGGGAGTTAACTCGTGGTGAGGATCTAGCTCCTTCAATTTGGGATGAGTTCATGTATGTATTCATTGAACATTTCTTTCCTCAAGAGTTGAGAGAGGCCAAGAAGTATGAGTTTGGGAACTTGAATCAGGGTAATAGGAGTGTAAAGGAGTATGGTCTCAAGTTCACTCAGTTATCTTGATATTTTCCTGAGATGGTGTCCTCTATAATAGAAAGAATGAGGAAGTATATGTCTGGAGTTTCTAAGCACGTTGACAAAGAATGCAAGGGACCATTGTTGATTAATGACATGGATATCTCAAGACTTATGGTTTATGCTCAACAGGTTAAGGAAGAAAGTTAGAAAGATAGGGAAGAACACAAAAGTATGAGGTCCAAGTCAACTGGTCATGAGACTGTCACTAGAGAAATGGGAACAAGAGTAGGTCTTTCTTTCACATGAGGCCATTAATGACGTTCAAAAGCACTCTCCCGTAGGAGGTGGTTACGATTGTCGTACAAAATAATAAATAAACCCAATGGATGTCGGGGTCGTATCCATAGAGAATAGAGAAATGATTCGCTAATAAATAGTCAAATAACAATCACTAGAGCAAGTAAGTGTTGAAGCAAACAAATAGTAAAAGTTGGAGGAAAAAGGATTGGGAATTAACAATATCGCAATTTTAGCACGAGAACAATTGTAAACACAATTTGATGATCAAGAGAAGGAGGAATAGGGGTATGCTTCCGATAGGGTTCTATAATGGGTTAGAGAATTGATTAATCATGCAAAATTTCAATTATAGGTATGGGTATCTTGGTTGTAGCTATATTTGGTAGTCTTTCGACCCTCCAAATATATGTACCATGGTCTTTGCTCAAGCACCATATCTTTACCATAAAATAACCAATTAATACTTGGGAAAATCACACTATTTCTAGCTTAGATTGTTAGATTGGAATTTCCTTCGTTCAAGCTATTTCTAGCCTTAATCTATGGTGGAAATACCAAATCCCCACTATTGAATACATACTCAATTTATGAACTTCTCTTTCAAGCAAGAACAAAATTAGTAAACTCAATCAATGTTTGCAACCATTAATTTTATAATTAAACCTTGAAGAATTAAATAAACCCATACTAAATAATCAATTATAAGCACAATTAATCAATACCCATGCCTAAATTCAAACACCCATCATGCACATATCCCTAGAATAGGATTTAGCTACTCATATCAAAGGAATAAGAGGATGTACCAAATGGGTTACCCTAAATTCCATTCATATAAAAAGCTAAGCTCCAATTCCAAGCTCAAAATCCTTACAAATGGTGTTTTTCAATGAGGAAAAGGCAAAAAGAAAGTGTAATCTCAATGCTCTTCCTTGGGGAAAGTAAAAACTAAATTGTATCTCAGGTACACACCCCAAAAAAGGTTTTAGAACCTTCCCAAATACGTCACAAGACTTTGGACAAAAATGCCCTTTGGGGCTTGTGCGATCGGTGTGCAATGGCACATGCAATCGCACCTCTCATTCTATGGCTCGTATGTGGATTTTTCTCTAGGCAGTAAGTTCAACTGCATGTGCAACTCAGATGTGAAGGGGGGTGCAGCTGCATCTTGCGATGTGCATCT
The DNA here is from genome assembly GCA_003996215.1 of Jaltomata sinuosa. Classification (NCBI taxonomy): domain Eukaryota; kingdom Viridiplantae; phylum Streptophyta; class Magnoliopsida; order Solanales; family Solanaceae; genus Jaltomata; species Jaltomata sinuosa. The sequence goes on from QJPP01000076.1 coordinate 213,610, forward strand.
CGCACCTTTTGACAGTTCCTTTCTGTTTTACGATCACCTTCATACTTTAACTTCTTTTTGAGCTCTTTGGGTTCAATTCCTTTGCTTTCTTCTCTTGACCAAGAATACCTACATTTGTGTCAATAAAGCCAATAAGTACCTCTAATTTTCATCAAAACATGACAATAATTCATGAATAAAGGCTCAATAAGTTTGGTAGATTATCAATTTATCAAACCCCCAAACTTGAACTATTGCTTGTTCATTCAAAAGTAGGGGATTTGTTATTCAAAACAAGATTATCAAGCTTTTTAAGTCATTGGCATTGACCTTCAAGGTTTGCCTCAAAATTCACCACATAACTTGTCTCATTCATTCCTCTCAATTGAAATAGATAATTCATTATTTTGATTCAAGTGTATGATGTCACTCACCACAAGAGAGAATCCCACTCACACTCATGTAATTTAAATTAGAGGGATTATCATAGAACACAAAGACTCTCACTCTCTCAAAGAAGTTCGAGTGCACACGTATCGAACCATACGCTTTCCCTTCATGTATTTTGCTACTAATATAGAGTTACCAAGCTCGGACTTACTATGGACTTGCGGGTTATGATATTGGCTAGGGTTAAGGTGAGGATTCAGTTTGCTCAAGTGACTAAGCCTCCTTAACGCTCCTTCTGATCATTCAAAACACAGCTCACATTTTCAAACATTAACTTCACCTTATTTCTCCCTCTCACAACCCAAGTTTCCCTTCAACTTGATCATTCAATATCCTTTTATTACCTTCACTTTGTAGAATAAATTTTTTCCTTTCTTTTCATTTTGCTCATTTCATTAGACATTTAAAAGCAATTTTCATCTTACGCGTAAGGTGAAATCTTGCATTGAAGTGCATCCCTTTTCTTCTCTACACTTTGTACATACACCCCCAAACATAGGCCTTGGCCTATGAGAACATTCAAATCCCCCCCCCCCCCCAAACTTAGGCTTTTAGCCTACATTTCACTTTCGAGTCAATAGGGAGGATGGGTGCGAAAATTGAGGGTTCAAAAAGGTCAAGGTATCCAACAAAGTGCTAAAGAAAAGTCACAAGCTCAAAGTGGCTTACTAGGATCAATGTAAAGGGAAGTCAATTTGGGTGAAGTGGCTATTCAAAAAAAGGCCAAAGGTCATCTTCCAAGATCGGTAACATCTAGGATTTCATCTTGAATTACATTTGGGGCAAGTTCTATACAATACATATACACAAGAACGAAGTATAACCTTACCACACAAGGCATCACAACACAAGAATTTCATAATTAGTCTCAAAATCAATTGGGACAAATGACTTTTGGCAAGCGATTCAGAGTTCTTTTACACACTCGTTTGTGAATTGATCAAGCCAAATAGGGAATGTGCAAGTCATGACAAGAGAATTCTTTAGCAAAAATCATTTCCCCCTATTTCCTTTAATTTGCAAAATTTCTTGCCAAGAAATTTTTTGGTGGGCCCATTTCGGGACAAGCAAGCACGGACTCAATTTAACACTAAAACTTGGTATTTTCCTTAAAGAAAGTTGCCTCTCAATCTATCATAGAGAAACACCAACCCGATTTTACAAAAAAATAAACGAAAGAAATAAATAAAAGAAAAAAATTACTCCTTGGGAAAGAACTGTCGTATGAAGAAAACCCTTGAAGTTTATTCGACTAAGGTATTATTAATAAGGAGACCAAGATTAAATCATTCATGGATCAATGGAAAATAAGCCTCGACGTAGGCTCTAAGCGTGTTTGCAAGGCATGGGTAGTGAAATAATTGAGCGTCTAGGACCAACCTGACTTTTACATTTAAAACATCAGTATGATAAATCTTGCCCAGCAAGGGCATAATTAAGAATGCAATAGCCAAAAATGTAAACTTAGACATGCCTCACAGTGGCTTAAATATTAAATACACTCCCAAACTTAAACAAAGCATTGCTCCCAATGCGCAAAATTTATACAAAGAGATGAAGTGTAAGAACTCCCTGGTTGATCTAATGCTGATAACTATGTCTTCGTGAATAAACTTGGTGGTGGGTTCTTGGGGCCCGAGGTGGTGATAGTAGAGGGATGTATGCATGCTCTGAGTCTATCTGAAATCTGTGCACCGAAGGAATCAATGGGTTCACCAAACCTGAAGGGGATTAGAATGACCCCACAAATTTCCACTTGTCTGGGAGTGTCATCAACTCATGATATGAAGGTGATAGGGTATCCCAACTGGGTTTAGTCCGAGGGTCTCTAGTTTCCATGTGAGATGAGGGGTGCACTTGCATTTGTGGTTCCAGTGACATCACAACATCTTTATCCGGTAGGCTTCTTGTAAGATTTTAGATGGTGCCCAAGCAGTCTATGGGTCTTCATCCACCCACCAATCATTTGGCAGACACCTAGTCCATTTTAGGTGATGTAGAATCAAGAGCGGGTAAATTGAGGTCCAAGTGTGGGATTTTTGGTGTATACTGAGGTACTTGTTTTTAGAGCGCCCCAACATCCTGCTCCACTATGTCAGCCCATGCAGACAGTTTATGCAAATTAGTCCATACCGGTTTTAAGGCTGACTTGATAGCGGATTGAATCATGCCTGTAATGTCCTTAGCTATCTTATGCAAATGCTCCTCGTTGTGTCGAGCAAAGTAAGAAAGATTAAGTAAACCACCTGTAGATGAAGTGGCTTAGAGGACAGTATGGGTGGCAACTGGCACCTCAGGGGCAGGAGGTGGATCTTCCAAATGATCAGTGCAATATTTTTTGTGTGCTCTATACATGCTAATGCATTTTGATTTTCAGGAAGGCGTCTTTTCTTGATGTGTGAAGCATGTTGTCTTGCTTTGTTTCCAAATAAATTATGCTAATTGCTTGGCAAATTATGTCCAGTGGATGGAATAGAGGACTGTCACGACCCGACTATCGAGCCGTGCAGGTGCCTACTCTATGTACCTAGATAGACGAACCCTTACAACCCGATCCAACATGTAAATGCGGAATTATAGGTAAAACTATAAAAATATTCCTTTAAAAACATGAAAACATTACAACCCTTTATTTAGGGAAACCCTTAACAAAAGAATACAGTAACCGATTTCTTATAACTGAGAAACAACCATCCCTAGGATCTAGTCTAAACGGGTACAAAAGCTACTACAAGAGTAAAACAGAAATGTAAGAGGACACAACTCCCACCATGGAAACAAGAATAGAAGCTGCTGAAGATCACCGTCATCCTGTACCTTTAAAATATCATCGACCCTGCAACCATACTATACCCAAAATGTATAGCAAGAGTAGAATCAGTACAGACACACATACTGGTAGGCATCATCGGTCGATCCGAATCCATTTCATACCATCATATAAGAAATCAAGGGAAATGCATAATTAAATACAATACTCGATCCTTCAACATTCACCTTACCAAGCCCAATATAACCCCAAGCCTGCCTATCCCTTCCACTGCCAAATCCACCACTATAAGATGCTATGCTCTGAATCCTAGGACAATCCCAAGTCACCTTAACCCTTAGACTTCCCAAGTCACCTTGACCCTTAGACTTCCCAAGTCAGCTTGTCACCTAGACTTCCCAAGTCACCTTGTCATTACCCGATATTTATGCCCATACCCGAACTACCATTCCCTTACCCCAGTCAACCGCTATGACTCAACAACCCAGAGTAAACTCTACTATTTGGTGATGTCTATCGCACCCATCGTACCGCCACCTACTAGTACAAAAAATCCCCAATAACCCCCAGGGCCATACTCGACCAGTAACAACAACCAACATTATAACCAGACCATGAGTCTCTTCCTTAGCTTATCAACCGCACATAATAAGTCTAACCGACCTTGACAATTCTTAGTGACAACAAACATATACTCTTTTTACATAACCCAAACCAAACAAGGATCCCTAGGACATCATCAATGCCAACAAAGTGCGACCACGGTTCACTAAAGAACCACCTTGTCACTTAAGCACACTAACCCGGCCCTTCAAGGACCAACTATACGCCAAATAATAATAAATCCCGGCCCTCTCAGAAATCCAACATGTGAAGAACAATAAGTAACAATTAGACCCATAACAATATAATTCAAGACTCTTAGTCTTCCTTTTAATCTTATTAACCACATGGAACAGGTTGAACAACCAACTTAAATAATGAACAAGTAAAAATAGGAAATACCCTTTTTATCCTTCCCGGACTTACCAAGGATCCCTATACCAACACCTAGTGTTAACATGCAATACCTGGTCCACCCAAGAACCAACCCCACAATTAAGTGTAACAACCCTGCCTCTCAAGGACCAACCTACATAATCACAAATTTAGCAATCAACCCTGTCCACTTATGGAAACTTCGACAAAAATAGTCAACAATGCATAATTAAACCCATACCAGGCGTTGTACCCGAGTCAATCAATATAGAACATGTACCAGACATGGTACCCGAGCTAACTATTTGTATCCCATGCCAGGCGTGGTACCTGAGCCAACTGAATATATATTATGTACCAAGAATGGTACCCAAGCCAACCAACATGTAACCTTTACCAGGCATGGAACCCGAGCAAACCGAATGTCACACAAATCCAACAATTAACAAACAATAAACAAAAGCATACTTGTAAACAAAAAAGCAACAAAACCAAGTTCATTTCACAAGACTTATAATCGGATAATTAGACATTCAACATATCATTCCCTAAGCATGCAAAACTCACACAATAATAGGCGATAGTACATGAACACATATTGTATATTGGGGAAAACATTAACCATCACCTACCCCAACCCCACGTACATATTTCAATCATGAATCCTTTCCTAAGACTAAATCCCCGTTCACCCCCTTTTGACACATAACCAGTAGCTACATCAATTTTAGACTACTCCTAAGATAGACACAACATGGGGAAGACCTCCCCTAACCTTGGTAATTCAACCATTCTTATTATTCTACTCCTTTATACCAAATCATTTTCAAAGACTCCCTTTTTACTAGCTATTTGACTATCCAAAGCATTCCCGATTCCCCTAACCTTCCTGACACTCTAGTCTCGGGATTTTATCATCATACAAGACATAATAATCTTAAACAAACCAAAATAAAAACACATCACCCCGACATTATCAATCCCTAATAAATAAACCAACCAAACCATGCAATGTTCCTCCAGACTCCATGCCTGAAGGCCTAATATGAATTCTCCTTTCCGTCTATAACAACAATATAAAATGGAAACAGGTCTAAGTCTACTCAATGAAAAGAACCTAGCCTACCTGGATGCCAAGAAGCTGCACAATGTATTTTTTGGCTCCATGAAGGCGTTCCCTGATGATTGATAAGCCCAAATCCGTGGTTTTATGTCCATTTAGCCAGAATCTCCCCTCCCTATGGCTCTCAAGCCTTGGAGAAGCTTAGGAGGATTTTTGGAGTAACCCCTATCTATTTTTGGGGATGAATGGGAGAGAATGAAATTATAAACCTATTTCTGGGTTTTTTGGTCGCGTCCTTCCGCTATAGTGGCCTAAATAATGCTATAGCAGCACTGCCATAGCGGAAGCCGCTCGCTATAGTGGGTTGACCGCCTTTGGCTTCTGCTATAGTGGAAATTTCTCCGTTATAGAGATCATCGCGGTAGCACAGTGTAAACCGCTATAGCGGTTGACACGGAATAGAACCTCAGAAAATCCCTCAAAATTACCCATTTTACAACACACTTTGAAATCCTGACATTCCAAACAAACCCTTTCATGTCAACTTCGATATCAGGAGTTCTACTCACCCGAATTCACTTTAGAAAAGTCCTACAGACTCCTTAACACCTTAGCTAATCAAAAATTTATCTCAACCTTGGATACTTTACCCAATCCTTTCCCATATTTCCCTAGACTTTACCTCGCTCAGAATTCATCCGAGACTAGCCTAGCCAAAAAATTTCAACTCCCCAACCTGGAAGTTTTTCTAACCCGTTCTTCGCACGAATAGCTCACCCGTAATGAGAACCCTTTCAATAATGACTAAACAGGTCATTACAACAGATACCAATTTACCCGTCATTCATCCCCGAATGATCTTTTAGGTGAAAAGAAAAGAATGAGCCTTCCCCTTGCACCTTACACTCTGCCATGACAACGTAATCATAACCTTATACGCACCACGAAAACTTTTAAAACTCTCAATGTATCCAACTCAATTGAAATTTAATTCACTCCCACTCTATTAAGGAATTCCTTTCTTCGGGCTGCACAAGGCTAATAAGATTATCCCTCCCCGAGTGCCCCAAAAATTCAGGGACTGGTTGAAACACCAGAGCAAAAGAAATTCACACTTAACGAATGAAACAATTTCCCATGACACGAGGACTAGATCCCTTTACGTTAAATGTTATACCTAGAGTTCTACTAACCCGAACTCCATTCCAAAGCTTCTATGGGATACTATGACCCTCGCATATCATGGTATCACCTTGCTCCTATCAACACTATTCCCCGAGATACAAAATATCTCTAAACCACACAACACCGAAATTTCATTGGAACTTATCCTAGCTTAAGATTTTTGTCAACTCTTATCTTAAGGGGAAATTCTACCCAGGCACTTACACCCTAACCAAGGATATAGAGAGCACACACCCATCACTCAATGAGAAGTAACACCAGGTATTATCATAATTGACAAGAGGGATAACAATGCTAAAGAATCCATTCACAACCTTACTCCCTCAACCGACCCTACCACTAAGGATCATCAATAATAAACCAGCCAATAATCACCCTCATAACATAAGCCCATGAGCAGTGTCCAACACTACTCAGTGAATTACGGGTCATTTTGCCAAATTCTACATGGGTGACTATTCCCACCAATGGCCAATCATAATGTTTCTAATACCCCGTGCTATCATATCTACCCTGTCCTTCTAGCACGCATGGATGCTAAATAATTCCTGCAATAGCTCGTAGCTTAGTTAGCAATTTAAAATAACTCGGAATGAAAAATAAAATAGGGGAAAATAGGACAGGGATTATTCCCTGCCCATCCCACTATAGCAACTTGCACATCGCTATGACGACCCCTAATAGTAGCAGCCCAAAACATTTTCCATATTTGCAAAATTTCCTCATTCCTCTTCCCTATTTTCAACATTAACATATGAAATCACATTGTGGTCTTAAAACATAACCTCAAGACCGACCTCAACTATGCATAGTTGAGAATTTAGTACCACATTATCACAAAATCAGTTGCAAAACACAGAATCATGTACAATAACACATTCCCACTATCGTACACTACCAGATCCCCCTTTTCCCCTTCCATGGTTCCCAACCAATCCTGACTGTCCCAAAATCGGAGCATCCCTACAACCATCAATCCCTTTTTTCCCTTACAATCTATACCAATAGTAAGTCTATACTCGAATGTAATGCAAACCATTTCAATTAAGTCATACTGCAATTTATCTCTAAAGAGAATCACAAACTTTAAATCCAGAATAAATTTCCTTAAGTAACAATCATGAGTTACCATAAAAAGTTCCTTACTGCAATTCCCACTATCAAGCAATAATAGCCCTTTTTCCCCATGGGTCCCAACCAATCCCGACTGTCCTAAAAATGGAGTTTCCCTACAGTCATAATCTCTCATTCTACCACTCACAAGGGGCTTTTTCTCTAGGCAATAAGTTCAGTTGCCTATGGGACTCAGATGCGAAGGGGGTGCAGCCACATCTTTTGATGTGCAACTCGCACCTCTTGACAGTTCCTTCTTTTTTTCGATCACCTTCACACTTTAACTTCTTTTTGAGCTCTTCAGATTCAATTCCTTTTCTTTCTTCTCTTGACCAAGAATACCTACATTTGTGTCAATAAAGGCAATAAGTACCTCTAATTCTCATTAAGACATGGCAATAATTCATGAATAAAGGCTCAATAAATTGGTAAATAACTTATCAGCCATCCACTCTCCATCATCATCTAGTGCACCTGTACCCAGGATTAGGAATGACTAGAAATTTTAGGGTAATCAGAGCTCTAGAGCTTAAGGTTCAGTCTCAGGGAAGTGTGGCTCAAGAAGCTACTTGATACCCACCTTGTAACACCATTCATGGGAGTGTCATGATGGTACTGTAGGGTGTTTCAAATGCGGCTAGTTGGGCTACTTATTAAGGGTTTTTCTATCTAAAAGATAGGGCAATGGGGGAAATAGATCCCAGTCTACTACATCATCTACTCTAGTAGGCCAAGTTTCTTAAAAAGGTACTACTTCAGGGACAGGTAAGGGTTAGAACAGTCTGTATGCTATGTCCAGCCGCTAGTATCAAGAAAACTCTCTAGATATTTGTATTGTTATGTTAAAGGTTTTATGCATTGATGCTTATGCTTTACTTGACCTAGGTGCCACTTTATCATTTGTAACCCCTTATATTTCTATAAAGTTAAAAATCTATCCCAAATAACTCCTAGAGCCTTTTGTTGCTTCTACTCTAGTTGGTGAGTCTATTATTGATAAGTGAGTCTATAGAAGCTGCACGGGTCAATTTGTCATGCCTTAAATCCCATTGAGACATACAAGCACTTGATTCCCTAAAGGCTCAAGAGAACCAACTCATAATATGTACTTACCATGTATATATAAGACACTTATAAAGCTCTTCCAATCATAAATAAGATACTTTGATAAAAAGACCAACATAGATATGCTCAAAAATTATATATTCATGGCTTGGCCGTTGAGGCTGCAAGTATTAAGAGATGAGACCAAATTGTGCTTTACTTCAACATTAGTTTATAAAGCATCTAAAATATGGACAAACTTAGTTTTAGGTTGGGACAGGTCCCCTCCCTACCCTTAACTATAATAAAATATCAAAATATATACGAAAGACTTGGCAATACCCAAATCAACCTAGAGCTCACCAATGATGTTGAGTGTCCTATTGTCCAACTAGGAAGGTCTACTAGCTTAAGTACCTGTGTCTACAATATGAAATGTAGCATACCCCATGAGGATGGTGGATAAATAGTAGGGATTAACATGCTGAAGTTGTGAAATGTATCTCAGCGATTTAATTGGGGGTTTGTGATATCAATTGAGACTAAGAAGAGTGAATAAATATTGGGATGATGAGCTTGTGGATAAATGAAGTTTTTAGTAGGTATTCTTGTGTGAAAGTGACTGATAATGTTAATAAGGATGTGCATATAGTAACTGATTGTTCAACAAAATTGAACTAGTGTATTTGGGGTTTGAGGTATCTTATCGATAATAAAAACAACTTTATGGGATGACCAGGGCTATTAGGTCAATTTGGTGAGAAGACTTTGTGACAGTTTATACTTGTGATGCAGCTAATTTTGGAAGGGTTTTTTCAGTTAAAATATTCCAGTAAGGTAGGAAAGACTTTCAGGTGTCCAAGATTTATGGTTTGTTACTACTCTCATTATAGGCTTAGCTTTTGTGCAAAGACTTATGGTATTTTGAAACACCCCTCAAGTAGATTTCAAGTATTTTTAACTTACAATGGTAAATGTGATTGGAAACGGAATATGACATTTGGAAAATAAGAATAAGGGTATTTATTTCAATTTAGAAGGTTAAGGGTTCATCTTTAGGAAATGAGATTTGAATTGAAAATGATATGATTACTTGGGTCGTGTTCAGATTATGGGATATTCTAATGAGCCTCTAGGTTATTTTTGCTATTTTTATGCATTTTTAGTGTTTTCAGCTTTTCTATTGCACCTGTAGGTCATTTAAGACTTGTCAGGACTCATGGTTTGGTTGTCGGGTAGTTTGTCTGTATTTTAAGTTAATTTCCCTATTTTGACACTCTTTAAGTTGAAAGAGTTGACTTTAGTCAACATTCAAAGTAAATGAGCTCGAATGAGAATTCCATCACTGCCATTAGCTTTGAAGCATGGACTTTGGGCTAGTAGGATCTTTGGTTTAGGTCCCCAGGCTTTCAAAATCATTTTGGGCTATTGGATGGTTTTTAGTTAGAATGGAGGTTTTGGGTGTGGGACCCACTTTTCATCAAAACAATCTTCGTTAGGAATTTTGTTAATTCTGTTGAGTTCCAAATGCTTTTTCTGGTAGGGTGGCATATTTCATTTGCATGCACAGGGTTTCGGATGAACCCTGAGGGTTCAATCCAAAGACTTTTCAGACTTGGTAAAATTTTCTAGTGTGCAAATATTGGTGATGCTCCCTTCCTTCTTTGTGATCTCAATGAGGCCATCGCTTTCATGATGGTTTGATTTCTTGACCATCACAATTTTGAGGTGGGCCACCATTACCATAATGAAGTGTCTAGTGGACCCAGCCTACCTCCTTCTTTTATATCATGAGGATGGTCATCACGACTGTGATGGTTCAGCTAGGGCGGTCATTGCTATCGCAATGAGAGTCCTCGCAATCATGATTAAGGGACCCCTAACAGTATATAATCTTTTCTTTTTCATTTTAAATCATTCTTAACTAAAAATTCTCCATTGATTAGAGCTCCAAGCTCAAGAAATTACAAAGGTATCATCTCGTAAGCTTAGGGTCAATCATTTCTTGTCCGTGATTAGTTTCCCGTCTCTATTTTGTAAGTTCCCAGTTCAATTCCATTAAAATTTTGCATTTTAATTCTTGTTTGATCCCGCAAGTTTAGGGCTATTTGGGCTCGATTTTGAAGGGATGATCATGCTCAAATTTTGAGCATGTGATCCTTGTCCCACGAGAGACATAATTGCGAGTTCAATTTTCTGATTCCATAAGCGGGACCTATAAGCAATTTTTAGCTTGATTTTTGACTTGGAGCATAAAATCGCAATGTAGGTGTTGTTTTTCTTATTTTGATGCATATATTATTATTTTGATAGCATGGCAGTAGTCACAGGCTTCTCAGAGCAAAGATTTAGTATAGAAGGTTCTAAAGGGCGTATTCAGCCTCGAGGTAGGTTACGACTTACCTACTTTTAGACTTTGCTAGATTAATGTGTTTGTATGATATTTTGCTAATTGTTGGTGGGATATTATGGTTTAAATATATTGATTTAGGTGTTTATGATCCTTGTAGATTGATTAGTAGCTTTAGCATAGATTGTGATTGGAATCCTTAGCCTAGGTGGTATTATCTATTTTAGGGCTTGGTGTTAACTATGTAGTACCCTTAGGTTTAAAATCATCAGCCTTATCCTAGCCTTAGGTAGTTGCTTGATTTTGGTGGGGTTCTTGGTGAATTTATAGTTAGTATATCTGTAATGACATGTTTAGTCATTACTAAATATATCTGCGGTAAAAGTATATGAATCTCATTTGTCATAGGGTTAGGATCAATTCCTTTGTATGTGAGTGCATTAGTTATGAATTAAGGTCATACAATGCCCCTAACACAAAGTTAAATTAAAAGTGCCCTTACTGATTCAGTTTCGGTCTAAGTTTAAACTAAGGTCAACATCAAATGAGCACTTATTCTAGAATATATGGAGATATGGGTTCCAATATCCACCTAATTAAAGATCTATGAGTCTTCTTTCCAACACCACTGACCATTTGTTAATCCGCTTCCCGAGTAAAAAGTTATGATTATTTTACTGAAGACTATCCATGCTGAAAAAGATGAGCCATTTTAGCAGGTTTAGGTTGCTATAGCAGCGTTGCTGTAGCGGCTGACATGCTGCTATAGTGGGATGACGAGACTAGTAACCCAGAAATGGATTTTATAATTTCATTCTCTCCTCTTCCATTGCAAACAAATGAGGGTTATTCCAAAAACCCTCCTAGGTTGCTCCAAAGATTAGGAGGAATATGGAGGAAGGATTCCCGCTCGAATGGGGTAAAACCCATGGATTCCAGGTCCACCTTTCATTAATATTTGTCCTCTATAGAGCCAGAAGTTTATGTTCAGACTTCTGTAGCAGCTTTTTGGCATCCAGGTAGGCTAGGTTAACTGATAGTATAGATCTTCTTTCGATTTCATTATATCTTATAGATTAATGGGACATTTCATGCTTAGGCCTTTGGGAATGAAATCTGGATGGCTGAAACATATTGATTATTGTTGTTTAGGGTGGGAATTATTGTGGCAGGTAATGTTGACCGTAGAACTAACAGTGCATGGTTAGTTCTTAGTGGTTAATCTTTGGAAATCAGATTTTGGGGTGGTTTCATGGTACTAGTAATGATTATGGTTTAACGGGTTTCTATGTCTTAGAGAATATTCTCCGGGTAGTAAATAAGGGGAAAAGGATAAACAGGGAAGGTCTAGAATTCTCAATATTAGGGGGGTGAATTCCATGTGAATATGTGTATACCCTTCAAGAGGTCTAGGATTTGAGGTAAATAAATTCATGTGCTTAGTTGAATAAGCCGGGGGTTGGTCTTAAATAGGTTATCAAGGTTGGAATAATGAACCCGGTTTGGTTTTGTAGGTGATGGTTGAATTGTTTCCCAATTATGATATGTGTACATATTAACTGTTTCATTAGTATTATATGTACATTTCATGTTTAGGGATTAAGGAAATAGATGTGAAATGATATCCTGTTGTTAATCTCATGCAATGAACTAGTTTTATATGCTTGTTGGTTTTATAAGTGTAGTTGTGATAATTGTATTTGTGATTGGATGATATATGTGTTTCTTCAGTTGGCTCGGGTACCACGTATTGTACAGATTAATAGTTGGCTTGGGTACCACGCTTGGTATAGGATATCTATTGGTTGGTTCGGGTACCACGCCTGGTACAGGTTCTATTATGGTTGATTTAGGTACCATACCTAGTACGGGATTGATTGCTATATGTGTGTTGGTTCCTTGAGTGAATCAGGCTTATTTGTTAATGATGTGCATTACATGTTGGTTCCTTGAGTGAACCGTACTTATATACTAGTGTTGTTTATTACATGTTGGTTCCTTGAGTGAACTGGGCATATTTGCTATTAATGTTTATTACATGTTGGTTCCTTGAGTGAACCAGGCTTATCTGTTATTAATGTTCATTACTTGTTAGTTCCTTGAGTGAATCGGGCTTATCTATTATTGATGTTCATTGCATGTTGGTTCCTTAAGTGAACCGGGTTTATCTGTTAGTGATGTTTATTACATGTTGGTTTCCTGGGAGGGACTTGGTTGGTGTGCTTAAGTGATAAGGTGGTTTCTTCTGTAAACCGGGGTTGCATAGTTGGGCATGACTTATATGGTTGTTGAGTCTAGTTGTTGACTGGGGGTCTTATTGATAGTCATATGGACTTTGATGTTTCATATTGTCTGGTAATATTCTATTAATGTAATACATTTGCGATTCCCATTTTGACAAGAGTGATAGGCCGGCTAGTGGTGATGTCTGGGCTAGTTGGGTACATGACTAGAGGTTGTGAGGCGTATTGCATGAAGGGTCCAAAATGGGTGAGCTTGGAGGGACTAAGGTTCCTAGGGAGTCAGGTTTGACTGGTTTAGTAAAACAAGGCTAGTATTTTGTGAGTGCTTGAACTGGCGGGATATCAAGGGTAAGTAACCTTGGGGATTGAATACGCAAAACTCACAGGTAGTCCATGGTCTTGGCTAAGGTCTAAGGGTCAAGGTGGTTGACTTAGGATCTTAAATTGAGTGACAGACCTTCTAATAGGGGTAGTTAGTAATTTAATTACGGGATTAAAACTGGTAAGGTATTTCTAGTGTTTGGCAAGATGGGTAGGCTTTGAGAGTCTTAGTGTTATAAAGGGTCAGGTTATGACCGGGATACAAGGGTAGAATGCCTGCTAATGGTGGAGTTGGCAGCGGAATGAGGTAGGGAGGCTTAGGATAGAATGTATAAGGTCCATGGATGATTTACCTGGCTAGTAAGGGTTGTTGATAAAGGACCTGGACTGTATAACTTTCAAGTTGTATGTTTTCTTTTGATTATTTATATGATATTATATGGTGGATTCCCGTCGACAGATGATGCCTACCAGTACATGTTATCTGTACTGATACTACTCTTATTGTACCTTTTTGGGTATAGTCTAGTTGCAGGATCAATTATTATTTCACATGTGATGCGGATAGCAGTCTCCAGCAGTTTCTACTCATCTTTTCCTATGGTGGGAGCTGTGTATTACTTTTACTTTGTATTTCTTCTTAGAGCTCTTGAACCGATGTATTTTAGTTTCTTGGGATGTTTCGTGCGATATTTCATTTTACTTGTAAAGGTTTTCACTGTACTTAAAGTTTTTTTTAACTATTTTTAAATATTAAAGGTAATTTTCATGTTTCTTATTTATTTCTGCAGGTCTATTTTAAATGGGTTGGTAAGGGTTCTCCTATCTAGGTGCTTAGAGTAGGTGCTCGCATGGCTCAATAGTTGGGTCATGATAATATGGTATTAGAACCTAGGTTACCGGTCTCCCAATACAAGAGCAAATGTCAAATAGAGTCCTGCGGATTGGTATGTTGACATCCACATCTAATCTTTGGGAAGCTACGAACCATTCTAGGAAATTATTCCACTTCTTTCACTCCTTTTGTGCGGTCTGTTGCTTGCTTGTATGGCCGTAGAGGCTGTGTAAATGCATGGATAATCGGCTAACGGTCATCCATGAGACTAATAAAGATAATAAGCATGACATGATTTAGTGATGAATCTTGAGATTTGCGAATATGTGCATTGCATTGCTTGAATGACTAAGCATGTGTAGTGTGTAGTTGCTTGCCTTACTGTGAAATTCATGGTTAGGAAGGGGTCATAACTTTGTTATGTGAGATATGTTTACTGATAAATTGTTATGTGGCTTAATTGGAAAATTATGTGTTGACTTTTGGGTATGGACTTACCATTGGTAAAGATGGTAAGGGGACAAAATGATTTGTGACTGTAGGGAAACTCTAGTTTCAGGATACTCGGGATTGGTTGGAAACCATAGGGTAAAAGGGTTATTCTTGTATGATAGAGGGAATATGATGTTATGAACAACTTTTTGGTATGAATCGTAAATAATTTTGTGATAATATGGTGTTAAATTCTTGAACATACATTGCTAGGGTTGGTCTTGAGGTTATATTTAAGACCATAATGTTATTTCAAAGGTTGTTATTTATAACAGGGAAGGGGAATGAGGGAATTTTGTAGAAAATGGTAAATTTTCTGGGCTGCTGCTGCTAGGGGTCGCCATAGCGGTTTGCAAGCTGCTATATCAGAATGGGCAGGGCAGAATCCCCATCGTATTTTACCCTATTTTGTGTTTTTATTCCCGGGTTGTCTTAAATAGTTAGTTGAGCTGTGAGCTAGTGCATGAATTATAAAGATTAACATTCATGTAGGACAAAAGGAAAGGGTAGATATGGTATCCTGGGGAATAAAGGTTATTGGCTTCATGTGAATGATGTTACCTGTTTGAGGTAACCTATACATATTTGAATATCATACCTTATTTGATTGGTGATATTTTTACCCTTGATTGAGTAACTACTAGAATTGTAATTATAATGTGTAGTTAGTGAGAAAACCGTGAGATTATGGTGCAACCAAATTTCTGGGTATTGGTAAAATTATGATTTTCTATTGGTGGGAATAGTCATTCATGCAGTATTTGGCAAAATTATCCGTAATTGGCTGAGTAGTATTGGACATTGCTCATAGGCTTATTTTATGAGAATGATCATTGGCTTATAGTATCTTTTGAAAACTGTATAACATAATTGTGGAGAATTTGAAATAAGTTGGCTTGTTCATGATCGATGATCCTTAGTAGTAGGGTCGATTGAGGGAGTGGGGTTGGTAAATCATTTCTTGATCATCCATAGCCCTCTTATTGACCATGATAATACCTGGTGTTACTTCTCATTGAGTGGTGGGGGTGTGCTTGTTATATAGCATTGGTTAGGGTGTAAGTGCTGGGGTAGAATTCTCCCTAGGATGAGAGTTGACAAAAATCTCAGGCTAGGATGTGTTCCAATGGAATTTCGGTGTTGTGTGGTTTATAGATACTTGGTGTCTCAGGATGTAGTGTTTGATGGAAGTAGGTTGGTATCATGATAGGAAGGGGACATAGTATCCCATCGAAACTTTCGGAATAGAGTTCGGGTTAGTAGAACTTCAGGTATAGCATTTAATGTAAAGGGGTTAGTCCGGAATGTCAAAATATGGGTTTTGTGTTGTAAAATTGGCCAAAATTGAGACTATCTGAAGTTTCTTCCTTGCCTATATCGCTATAGTAGCAGGCGAGCCACTACTGTGGTGCCTCTATAGTGGGAATTTCTCGCTATAGCAAGGCCACTATAACGGGAATGAGTCAGCACAATGGGATTCAGTTTCTCGTAGCACAAAAAAATGTATTTTATTCCATCATGTTTGAAATCATTTTATTCCGTTATATTGACGAGGCCCAAGATTACTCAGGCGCTTGAGGAAAGGGTTGCTTTATTTAGTTTCATGTGACTCAAAGAAAGGAAAATTCCTTGACCAAGCAGAATAGTAATAATTTCGGCTTGGGTTCTTGATAGATCGAAAGGAACAAAATTTTAGTGGTTCATGAGAGGCTAAATTTGCATAGTCATAATAAGGGTGTTAAGGTTAAGAATTCTGGTCTGCTCTTTTCCTTCGGTAATAGCAATTGTTTGGGGATGAACGATGGGTAAATTTGTATATGTTATAATGACCTCTTCTATCATTACTGAAAATATATGTTGACAAGAGTGACAGGCTGGTTAGCGGTGATGTTTGGCCTAGTTGGGCACATGACTAGAGGTTGTGAGGCTTATTGCTTGACGTGTCAAAAATGGGTGAGCTTGGAGGGACTAAGTTTTATAGGGAGTCAGGTATGAATGGTTTAGTAAAACAAGGCTAGTATTATGTGAATGCATGAACCTGCGGGATGTCAAGGGTAAGAAACCTTCGGGGTTGAATACGCAGAACTCACAGGTAGTCCATGGTCTTTGCTAATGGCTAAGGGTCAAGGTGGTTGACTTAGGATCTTAAATTGAGTGACAGACCGGGTTTATCTGTTAGTGATGGTCATTACATGTTGGTTTCCTGGGAGGGACTTGGTTGGTGTGCTTAAGTGATAAGGTGGTTTCTTCTGTAAACCGGGGTTGCATAGTTGGGCATGACTTATATGGTTGTTGAGTCTAGTTGTTGACTGGGGGTCTTATTGATAGTCATATGGACTTTGATGTTTCATATTGTCTGGTAATATTCTATTAATGTCGTACATTTGCGATTCCCATTTTGACAAGAGTGATAGGCCAGCTAGCGGTGATGTTTGGGCTAGTTGGGCACATGACTAGAGGTTGTGAGGCGTATTGCGTGAAGGGTACAAGATGGGTGAGCTTGGAGGGACTAAGGTTCCTAGGGAGTCAGGTTTGACTAGTTTAGTAAAACAAGGCTAGTATTTTGTGAGTGCTTGAACCGGTGGGATATCAAGGGTAAGCAACCTTGGGGGTTGAATACGCAAAACTCACAGGTAGTCTATGGTCTTGGCTAAGGTCTAAGGGTCAAGGTGGTTGACTTAGGATCTTAAATTGAGTGACATACCTGCTAACAGAGGTAGTTAGTAATTTGATTATGGGATTGAAACTGGTAAGGCATTTATAGTTTTTTGCAAGATGGGTAGGCTTCGATAGTCTTAGTGTTATAAGGGGTCAGGTTATGATCGGATACAAGGGTAAAATGCTTTCTAATGGTAGATTTGGCAGCAGAATGAGGTAGGAAGGCTTGAGAAAGAATGTATAAGGTCCATGGATTATTTACCTGTGTAGTAAGGGTTGTTGATAAAGGACCCGGACCGTATAACTTTCAAGTTGTATGTTTTCTTCTGATTATTTACATGATATTATGTGGTTGATTCAGGTTGACCGATGATGCCTACTAGTACATGTTGTTTGTACTGATACTACTCTTGTTGTACCTTTTTGGGTGTAGACTGGTTACAGGATCAATTGTTATTTCTCAGGTGATGCGGATAGCAGTCTCCAAGAGCTTCTACTCCTCTTTTCCTATGGTGGGAGCCGTGTATTACTTTTATTATGTATTTATGTTTAGAGATCTTGTACCTGTTTAGACTAGTTCCTACGGAGGGTTCGTGTTATATTTCGTTGTACTTGTAAAGGTTTTCACTGTAATCAAAGTTTTTTTTAACTATTTTTAAATATTAAAGGTAACTTTTGTGTTTCTTATTTATTTTCGCAGGTCTATTTTATGGGGTGGTAAGGGTTCTCTATTTAGGATCTTATAGCAGATGCTCGCATGGCCCGATAGTTGGGGCATGATAATAGCGGCTTCTACTAGCGCCTATTCTAGGATTGTAGCATTTTCTTAGTACGTAGGCCATGGTTTTTTTACTTTTGATTTTGTTGTGTATTGGTTCGGTTTTCATGTCATTATTCGTGAAATTACTTGTTTAATTTGGCATATTGGTTAATTGGCATAAAAATACATTTTTGGGCTAAAAAATGGGATTTCAGAATACTTTAAAAGGTTTTAGCTTATTTTGAAGGAAATGGAATATTTTAGCCCTAGTTTGAGTCCAAACATGCATATTTATATTTAAGACCTAGTTTGAGTCTGAGCACGGATACTTATATTTAATCCTGGGTTTGATTATGGGCATGCATATTTATTATTAAGCCCCTATTAGAGTTCGGGCATGCATGATTACTATTTCAGTCCCGATTTAAGTATGGGCATCCATTATTAATGATTTACACTTCAAAGTCTGGTTTGATTTTGGCAATGAATTATTATCTCATATAGCATTTCATGGCACTTTTTATATTTACTTACTGTTAAGCTTAGATGTTAGAAAGTATTGTTTGTTGTTTGCATCCAGCGGACTTATGGGGCCCCGCTTGGGTTTATTGACCATTTTGTGTAGCTTTCGGGCTTATGGGGGTCCAGTTAGGTTGTAGTTAGGTTATTTCTTTATACTTTCTGAGTTATTACTTATGCTTTCCTTACTACTTATCTATGACCTGTTATTCTCTTTTTGACTCATTTTTCTTACCCCTTTTGGTACATATTCGCATTTATTATACTTATATCTTATTTTGGATCAGTCGGCCTATGATGCCTACTGGGTACCACATATTTTGGTACTCATGCTATACTTCTGCATCTTTTTCCATGATGTAGACCCTAGTATGAGTTATCTTTCTTGATGTTTTCATTATGTAGAGTTGCTGATCAGAGATCCAGGGTGAGCTTTTGGCATTCAGAGTTGATCCATCTTTTTTTTTTTGGGGATTAGTCTTCTTTTATACTTTCAGAGATTTTTCTGTGTCTATTATATCTATCTTGTACTCTAATGTGGTAGTAGCTCTTGTACTGACTGATCCAAGGTGTTGGGGGATCTTTGCATATTTTATTTCTTTCTCCTCCCTATAAAATATATATATATATATATGTGTATGTGTATGTGTGTGTGTGTGTGTGTATTCCACTTAGTTTCTATTATTTAGTATTGATTTCCTATTTTTGCCTCTTTCTCTTGTTCGCCTTTTACTCGTTGTTCGGGGCTAAGGGCTTCTGCTTACCTACTGGTAGGTTATAGTAGGTGCCATCATGACTTGAGTTTTTGGATCGCGACAGATTGGTATTAGAGCCTAGGTTCACCGATGTTGGTGGTACAAGAGCAAGTGCCTAGTTGAGTCTCACGGATCAGTATGATGACATCCTTATCCTATCTGCGGGAGGTTATAAGGAATTCTTAGGAAAACTTTGCATTTTTTTTATTCCTTATCGTGCGTTCTATTCTTGACATTCCTAGAAATATCATTTGTTTCATTCTTTCATAACATGGTTAGAATGAGGGCTACAATAGCCGCGGGTGAGGCCCTCACGCTAGTAATTAGGGATGTAGCTAGAGGCCGAGGTAGAGATCAACCCCGAGGTCGAGGTTAGGATCAAGCTGCAGCACTAGCTCGGTGCCAAGCCAAAGAGCCATCACTTAAGATAGTACATGATAAGGAGCCTGAGATTGCTCCAAAGTTAGTACCAGAGGATCTACCACCTCAGAAGCCAATGGGGCATGGACCACCCCATCCTTTTCCCAGATATGCATCTACGCCGGTACTTCAAGCCTCTATTGTCCAGTTATTTAGTGTATTGGGTGGTATGCCATAAACTTCATCTTAAAGAGCAGCTTAGGGTATTCAGGGTGTAGGAGTGCAGCCTGCTGTTGTGGCTCCCCATATTGAGGTACCATCAGTGCTGTTAGTTGCTCTATAAATGGCAGCTCATCCAGTAGTGACTTTTGAGGAGCAGAAGATGCTTGGTCGGTTTCTTAGATTGGCATCTCCAAAATTTTCAGGCGCTCTAGGGGAGGATGTGCACGAGTTACATACCAAATGTTGGGAGAGGTTACATAACCTAGGACTAGTGGACTCTCATGGGGAAGATTACATGACTTTTCAGCTTGATGGTTCAGGGAGACAGTCGTGGAGGATGTACGGTGAGTCCAGACTAGCCGGGTCCACTATTATGACTTGGGCATAGTTTTCTAAGCCTTTCTTGGGGAAGTATGTTCCCCATAGCGAGTGTGAGAGACTGAGGGATGAGTTCTCGAGGTTGGAGCAAGGTTCTATGATAGTAGACGAGTATCAATGAAGATTTCATGACCTATCAAGATATGCTACTATGATTGTGCCTATCGAGAATGAGAGAGTGAATTGTTTTGTCAAGGGTTTGAGGCTTCAGCTTTTTCTATCTTCTTAGAGCATGGTATCTTTGGGTCAGTCATTCTTAGATATTGTTGATCATAGTCGCACTATCAAGGGTATCTATAGGGAGGCCTATGGGGCAATGATAAGAGGCCTTGCCACCAGGGTAGTTTCGGTGGTCCCTAGTTCTGAGGTAGAGGTTTCCATGGTAGGGGGTAGCAATAATAGTAGTTTTTTCTTAGTAAGCTTGTGCAGGCTGCACTTCAGATTTTGGAGGTAGCCAGCCTTGGCACAGTGGTCAGAGCTTTAGTCAGTCTTTGCAGGGTTCATATTCTGTGTCTTCAAGCATTGGTGTCCATTCTGGTTTGGCAGGTACTTCACATCAGGGTAGAGCTTCTCAGGGTTATTATGATATCGAGGATTTTGGTCACTTTCCTAAGGATTGTCCCCGGTGTGGTATGGTCGAGCCTTCAGCAGCTGCTCAGCCCCTTAGAGCAGTGGTGCCACTGGCCAGAGGTGATGTTCAGGGTGGTACAGGTGTTCATAGAGATACTCAGCTAGGCAGGATAGGTGGTCATGCAGGCACTCAACCCAGTGGTCGACGCAGATAATTATATGTCATTCTGGGTAGGCCAGGGGTGGAAGCTTCATATTTTGTGATCATAGGTACAATTTTAGTTTGTCATTTGCTAGCATCTGTCTTATTTGATCAAGGCTCCACTTATTTATATATATCTATGTACTTTTCTTCTCGGTTGGGATTGTCTAGTGAGCCTTTGCCTATGCCCTTGTTGTAGCTACTCCTATAGGTGATTCTTTAGTAGTGGATCAGGTGTTTAGATCTTGTGTGGTGCCTATTCGAGAGTATGACACTTTGGCGAATCTTATTGTGCTTGATATGGTAGATTTTGATGCTATCCTAGGCATGGACTAGTTATCCCTTTATCATGCGGTCTTGGATTTCTTTGCCAAGACCATTAACTTAGCTATGCCTGGCATGCCCTAGTTATGTGGAAGGGTTCTATTAGTCACGCACTGACATAGATCATTTCTTATATTCAGGCTATGAGTTTGGTGTTGAAGGGGTGATTGGCTTATATTTCTTATGTTTGTGATGTTATTGCTTACATTCCTTCACTTGATTCGGTTCCTTTGGTCCATGAGTTCATGAATGTCTTTCCTACTAACTTATCTGGCCTGTCACCTGATCGTGATATAGACATTGCTATTGATTTTGAGCTGGGAACCCAACCTATTTCTATCCCACCTTATCGCATGGCTCCAACTGAGTTGAACGAGCTTAATGTTAAGATTCTAGATCTTATAGATAAGGGTTTCATCCAGGTGAGTGTTTATCCTTGGGGTGCTCCTACTCTATTTATTAAGAAAAAGGATGGCACTACGCGTATGTGTATTAATTACTGGCAACTGAATAAGGTGACTGTAAAGAATAAGTATCCAATGCCACATATTGATGATCTATTTGACCAGCTTCAGGGTTCAACTGTGTTCTATAAGATTTACTTGACATCTAGCTACCATCGGTTAAGGATTCGGGTGATGGACATCCCTAAAATAGCCTTTAGGACTTGCCACAGGCATTAAAAATTCCTGATGATGTCTTTTGGGTTGATTGATGCCCTAGAAACATTCATGGACTTAATGAACTGTGTGCTTAGGACTTACTTGGACTCCTTCGTCATAGTATTCATCGATGACATCCTTGTCTACTTCAGGAGTAGGGAGGAGCACGAGCAGTATTTGAGAATTGTGCTCCAGATATTAACAAATCAACATCTTTATGCCATGTCCGCAAAGTGTGAGTTTTGTCTTGAGTCTGTAGCACTCTTGGGGCACGTCGTGTCCAAGGATGTCATTATGGTAGACACAATGAAGATTGAGGCAGTTCGTGATTGGGCTAGGCCCACTTCTCCAACCAAGGTTTGCAGTTTCATTAGGTTTGGCAGGTTACTACAGACAGTTTGTCGAGGGATTCGCCATTGACTAGAATGACTAGAAAGGATGTCCCATTTTAGTTATCTGATAAGTGTGAGGCGAGCTTTCTGAAGCTCAAGGCTTTATTGACTACAACTCCAATCTTGAATCTTCCAATTGAGGGCTAAGGATTTACATGTTATTATGATGCTTCGGGTGTTGGTTAGGATTGTGTTATGATGCAGCAAGATTGAGTGATTGCATATTCTTCTAGACACTTGAAGGTGCACATGTGCAACTACCCCACCCATGACTTGGAGTTGGCGGAGGTAGTTTTCATGCTTATGATTTGGAGGCATTACGTTAATGATGTACATTATGAGATATCCGACCATCATAGCCTATAGTATATTCCGAGCCAGAAGGATCTTAATTCGAGGCAGCGCAGGTGGCTAGAGTTGTTGAAGTACTATGATATCCTTATTTTGTACCATTCGGGAAAGGCAAATATGGTAGCAGATACCCTATGCCGGAAGGCAACAAGTATGGGGAGTTTGGCATTCGTATCAATTTCTAAGAGACCATTGGCCTTGGACATCCAGTCCTTACCAATAGGTTGGTTTGACTTGATATTTCTGACCTTAGCAGGATTCTTGCTCGAGTTGAGCCACAGTCTTCATTGTTAGAGCAGAATTTGAGAGTGGTAGTTTGAGGATAGTCAATTATATGGTATTCTAGATTAGGTGTTCAGAGGCGAGGCCAGGAAGGTTGCCTTAGATTCATAGGGTGTCTTGAGATTAGAGGGTCTTATTTGCTTTCTGAGGGTTAGAGACTTGATTCAGTTGATATTGCAGGAGGATCATTATTCCAGATATTTTGTTCATCCCGGGAAAGCTAAGATTTATATAGACTTGAAGAAGCATTACTTGTGGTGTGGTATAAACAGGGATATAGCAGACTTCATATCTCGATGCTTGGACTATCAGCAATTGATGTTCGAACACTTGAGACATTGTGGATTGCTTCAGAGTCTACCCATTCCTGAGTGGAAGTGGGAGCGGATTTGTCACGCCCCGAGCCTACCCCCTGGACGTAACACCGGACCCAAGATCACAAGTGATCTTAAAATAACCCTCTGGCATTAGCATGACTTAAAAACTGAACAAAACATAATAACGAAAGCTTAACTGAAGTAATGAGCAACTTAACCTGAAGTAAAAGTCTAAGGATGAAAATTTGAATACAGCTGAATGTATGACTCCATGTCTAAAAGCCTCAACTACTGGCAAGTTGTTGGGACAAGCCCCCAGATAACTCTAAATACTGAAATATTGAATACACAATCTAAATACTGAAATGAAACTAAACTCCAAGTCCTCGAAGGAGGACTCACCAAGCTAACTGGATGTGCTGCTAATCTACTAGCCACGGACTGGGGGGCGGGCTACAGAATCTACATCATAATAGGATACACCACAAAGAAGTATGCGGTCAGTACTATGGAATGTACTGAGTATGTGAGATACGCAAAATCATGATAAAAACATACTTAAAACATGCTTGAAATGAGTTCGTGTATGTAGAGAGATAACATAAGAAAATATCAAGATATAAGGCATAAAACGTGAAATAAAGTCAGGATTCAAAGTAGAGTATAATATAACTTATTAGCTTGAAAATAAACATGCGGGAGTTTCTCTTAACCGACATTAAACCATGATCAGCTACATTGAGTCCAGTGTCATGCACCTACATTGAAAAAGGTTGTCCTAACTGGCCAAAGTTAGAACCATGTCATACCAGGATCCTATCATAAGCCACAGAGGGCACCTATGGTGGCACGTAGTTCTGGGACTAAGGGTACTCTCACTCTGTCCAACTCGGTGCTAAATACTACTCCCAAAACATAAATATATAAAACATGAGGTTCATATACATGTGATATATCTAGATGTCAAAATTTGTTCATAAACATGTTCATACCCTGGATCTTCATACTACTCACAAATCTTGGTTTTAGAAAGTGATTCATGAGCATTGATGGTACATCAGGTGTCTTGTCTTGTATAATAGTTCATAACTTAGAGATTTTCATGGCACTAGTTCAATATCATAATAACATAGATTTTCATAAAACATAGAAACTAGGCATGCACTTACTTGAAAAATTCATGAGATTACATGTTATCAATTTCCCAATTTTTTTTAAATCAAACCATGCATGTAGGATTTACCATAAATAGCCTTCAATTCATAATAGGAGTTCATATGTAAAAACTCATGCAAAATTATGCAATTTCGTATTAATTTCATAATAAAATTATGAGAAGGCAATTTATAGCAAAACCCATAAGAATTGGGTAAGAACCCTAATTTGAAAGTTCATGAAATTCAAAATAGGAATTTGGGGTTTTGGAAACAAAGGTGAAAGGAACCCATTGTTAAATACCCACATACCTTGATTAAAGCTAACACACTTTAAATTGAAAAGAAGAGGAGGCTTGAACTTGGGGCTTGAGACTTGGAGCTTGAAACCCTAACTTGAAGATTGAGAAGATGGAACTCCTTTTCTTCTTTTGGAAGTTGATTGAAAGAATGGGAGAAAACTTAGTCCAAGTGGGAACAAAAATACTCCTAAATAGGCTTAAAATAACTTAGTATAGGAGTTAAAAGAGTGGGAAATTACAAAAATACCCTTGGACTTAAACTTGAAAAAAGCTGGAAAAAGTCAGCTTCAGAGACCACGAGTCAGTCCACGGTCCGTCATCCTAAAGGACGAGCTGTCAACTGAACCATGGTTTCAAATTCCACTTCTATGGGTCTACTAGAACTCAACACCACAAGTCACTCTACGGTCCGTGGTTCAAGATAATGGACCATCCTGTGACTCGTGGTTCTGACTTTAGGATATGAGGATCCTCTGATCTTTAGGGATTACGCATAGAAGAACAGATTGTGGAATAGGTTGACGAGTCTTCAACCCACTCATGGAATTTAGAGGACTTTGTACCTTTCTGAAGGTGATTCCACAAGTTACAGGACGGACCGTCATTCAAAATGATGACCTGTCTAGTCATTCGTGGAAACTGGATAGAAAAGTTGAATTTTGACAAACCACGGGTCACTCTACTGACTGTGGTTTTGGTCTATGGGTCGTGAACCAACCAATGGTTTTGAAGATGAAAATTTTAAGGTTCAGTTCAGAAATCACGAGTCACAGTACGGACTGTGGTTGAGAACCACGGTTTGTCATCCATGTCCGTAGTCACTGACAGTGCTGCAGTAAATTGCCCATAACTTTTTACTCTGGACTCCAATTAATGCGCGGTCGGTGGCGTTGGAAAGAAGACTCAAAAATATTTAATTTTGTAGGTACTAGGCCACCTAACTCTTTATAGTTTAGGAGGAATGATCACTTGAAATGGACCCTAATTTAGTCTTACATGAAAACTTACTTGGGTGAGGTGCTTGCAACTTAACTTGATGATAGGAGTTTCTTATGAATATGATTCGCATCCAAAGCACTCACCACACTAGGAAAATTTTTATTTCACTCATGGAAAAGGTTTGGATATTAGCTTAGGATATTTGGGTGTTACAATATCTCCCCCTTAGGATATTCATCCTCGAATGAAGACTAAGCAAGGGAACTCTAGAGAGAAAACAGCCCAAACAAAAACAAAACATGAAAACTTAAGAATAAGCATGAAAACTGACTTCTCCTTTCAAAACCTAACAGACCTAACTCCAGAAAACATGAATACATTCTAGGATCATGGGAGAAACTATTAGAATAGAATCGGATGGAAATACTAAGGATGAATCTACTACCTCAAGCTGAAACCCAATCAGAAGGAGAAAGGTGAGGGTACTTGGCCTTCATAGATGATTCTGCTTCCCAAGTAGCTTCTTCAACTGAGTTGTAAAAGCTGAAGTACTATCGTGGTAACTGACTTTCGATTGAAATAAAAACTGAGCTAGATTCATGAGACACGTATGCATGCTGAGAATATAAGAACAGCCAATAGGACAAGAACTGGATACCCAACATGATAACTGGTCTGGGATGAGAGTAGGAACTCAGCTAGAACTCATAAAGAACAAGCATACTTTAGAAATCACAGTTAACCAAAAAGGACACCAAACTGAGAGAAGTAGATATACGGGAAAACTATTCTCTTTTAAATACCACTCCTACCATTTGCAACTAACAACCTCAACAGTGTACATAAAGTACTAAGTTTTGAGTCTAACTACCCAATTTCCATGTTCAAACCTATCTTGACTAGATCTCTTGCATCAAGAATGCCTTCTAAGGACAGTATCCCCTCTTATCACAACAACCAACTAACCTAGGGCTCCCAACCAAAGGATCACTAGTTGCGTAAAACAAATATCCATATGTATCCCATCAAGATATTCAAGTTTATAACTATGGTCACCTTATGGTTTCGTAGCTTACCCTATTTAAGACTTTTCTCCTCTTTTCGATCATAACTAGGAGTTGCAAATTCAAGAACTTCTACAAAGGGACATACTAAAATTCCTCATCTATATATTTTGTACGAATAATCCTCATCTCATAATTCACCCATACCTATAAGTCAAGGTGGAACAAGTACATAAACAAGGAAAAGGAATCTGCTACCTCCCAGCTAGGCTACTACAAGGCCTTATCCCCTAACACTTATAACAACATAAACCAGAATCATTGAAAGAAAAGAGAGGGAGCAGGAGTGTCACGAATGAAGGATTACATATTGATCTTGACTTACACTTAGCGTGATCAAGCCACTCAAGGTGAGGCTTGGGGAGTTGAGCGCAATAGGCATGAGTATTTTACATACTAGGCACGTAAGGCACAAATGGTACAGATCACCACTTCTCATTATCAAAGGCAAAGGTCAAGGTCTTTAGAGCAAGGAAATCATAAGCGCGAACCGTTTCAAGAATTAGGTCAGAGCATATACATAACGTAACTTGATTTGATTTGCTATTAAGACATGTCTAAAGAATGAACTAAGCAAATAGAATTGAGCATATTGAGAGACATGAGTTTACATAGACACCAACCCTCAGGGCATAAAGCTAGGATTTATAGAATCGCAGGATAAGAGTAGAGTCAGTGTCTGAAGAAATCATGTGTCATTCTAGAATCTGAACATGAGCATGAATATGAAATAGGACCATGGCACTGACACACAAGGCATGCAAAAGGTATCATAATGGCAGAAGTACACATAGGACGCTAGGATGGAAATAAGCTTTTGCCTCCCCTCTTGACTTTGTTCTAAAACCCACAAGCATCGCTACCTCAGCCTCTAAAATCTGACCGATTCTACATCCCACCATCTCCCTCTTAGGTTCATGCTACCCTCCTAAGTCTATGGACCTCTCACCAACCTCTCAAAGGAACAATGATCGTTTTACCCTAACAGGACATACACTACTCCAGAATCTAGCACGAATACCCACTTTCTTCTATAGTTTAAGACCCTCCTACACCTAAAAGTCTAGTCCTCAAACCTCTTATCCCCACTCTGTTCTAGGTCAAGACAACTCACAACCAAACAAGAATAGGGGTCTGAGGGATATGGGTACATAAAGGAAGAAAATATAGTGACATACCTGATTCAACTTCTGGAGGAATACTCTGACCCAGCTGGCTAGGCAATGGAGGGAATCGATTTTGGAGTTTGTTCTGCTTAGCTGAGGGGCAATCCCTGATCCTATGACCTAACTGACTACACCCAAAACACCCTTCTTTGCCAGCAAGGCACTCACCTAGATGAAACTTATTGCATCTACTGCAACGAGGGTACCTCAAGGTCTTCGGAGCCCTATAGTGACAAGACTGAGAATCGAGGGCAGGTGTGTTAACTGAAGATGGGGTTGGTCTGGATGACCTCTGCTGAGAAGACAATTGGTTCCATATTTTGGTCTTTTTGTTCTTCCTCTTCCACTTCTTTAGTTTCTCTTTCTCATTCAACTGAGCTGTCATGGCTTGAGCTAACATACAAATGGCTTCACAAAATTCTGTATTCGTAACCTCATGACCTGGAGTGGTTAGATTAGCATTCCTCGTGGGGTTTCTTTGCAGAGAAATTATCTAAAATACGTAAGGAAAGGATTAGAAGGGTAATTAGAGTCAAACTCTATTGCACGATAGTGAACATGAAGAAGTAAAGTTTTTCCTAAAACAGCTCGTAACCTCCCTCTCATAAGTGTGGTGCGCTTCACACTTATGAAAGAGACTCTACTTGATGCGTCTTTCAGACACCCTAGAACTCTTGAACCTGATGCTCTGATACAAAGTTTGTCATGCCCCGAGCCTACCCCCTGGACATAATACGGGACCCAAGATCACAAGTGATCTCAAGATAACCCTCTAGCATTAGCATGACTTAAAA
This sequence comes from Jaltomata sinuosa, assembly GCA_003996215.1. Classification (NCBI taxonomy): domain Eukaryota; kingdom Viridiplantae; phylum Streptophyta; class Magnoliopsida; order Solanales; family Solanaceae; genus Jaltomata; species Jaltomata sinuosa. Next base: position 242,604 of record QJPP01000076.1, read on the forward strand.
ACTGAACAAAACATAATAACAAAAGCTTAACTGAAGTAATGAGCAACTCAACCTGCTTATATAAGTAAAAGTTTAAGGATGAAAATCTGAATACAGCTGAATGTATGACTCCATGTCTAAAAGCCTCTACTACTGGCGAGTTGCTGGAACAAGCCCCCAGCTAACTCTAAATACGGAAATACTGAATACATAATCTAAATACTGAAAAACTCTAAGTCCTCGAAGGAGGAGGACTCACTGGGATGACTAGATGTGCTGCTAATCTACTAGCCACGGACTGGAGAGCAGGCTACAAAATCTACATCATAATAGGATGCACCACAAAGAAGTATGCGGTCAGTACTATGAAATGTACTGAGTATGTGAGATATGCATAATCATGATAAAAATATACTTAAAACATGCTTGAAATAAATTCGTGTATGTAGAGAGATAGCACAAGAAAATATCAAGATATAAGGCATAAAACGTGAAATAAAGTCAGGATTCAAAGTAGAGTATAATATAACTTATTAGCTTGAAAATAAGCATGCGGGAGTTTCTCTTAACCGACATTAAACAATGTTGAGCTATATGGAGTCCAGTGTCATGCACCCACACTAAAAAAGGTTGTCCTAACCAGCCAAAATTAGAACCATGTCATACCAGGATCCTGTCATAAGCCACAGAGGGCACCTATGGTGGCACGTAGTTTTGGGACTAAGGGTACTCTCACCCGGTCAAACTCAGTGCTAAATACTACTCCCAAAACATAAATATATATAGAATAAGTCTCACAATAATGTGATATATCTAGATGTCAAAACTTGTTCATAAACATGTTTATACCCCGGATATTCATACTACTCACGAACCTTGGTTTTAGAAAGTGATTCATGAGCATTGATGGTACATCGGGTGTCTTGTCTTGCATAATAGTTCATAACTTAGATATTTGCATGGCACTAGTTCAATTTCATAATAACATAGATTTTGATAGAACATAAGAACTAGGCATGCACTTGCTTGAAAAATTCACGAGAATACATGTTATCAATTTCCCAATTTTTCTTAAATCAAAACCATGCATGTAAGATTTACCATAATTAGCCTTCAATTCATAATAGGAGTTCATATGTAAAACCCCATGCAAAATTATGCAATTTAGTATAAATTTCATAATAAAATCATGAGAAGATAATTTATAGCAAAACCCATAAGAATTGGGTAAGAACCCTAATTTTAAAGTTCATGAAATTCAAAAAAGGAATTTGGGGTTTTGGGCACAAGGGTGAAAGAAACTCATTGTTAAATACCCACATTACCTTGATTAAAGCTAACCCACTTAAAATTGAAAAGAAGAGGAGTCTTAAACTTTGAGCTTGAGACTTGGAGTTTGAAACCCTAACTTGAAGCTTGAGAAGATGGAACTCCTTTTCTTCTTTTGGAAGTTGATTGAAAGAATGAGAGAGAACTTAGGCAAAGTGGGAATAAAAACCCTCCTAAATAGGCATAAAATTACTTAGTACAGGAGTTAAATAGTGGAAAATTACAAAAATACCCCTAGACTTAAAGCTGGAAAAAGCTGGAAAAAATTGGCTTTAGAGACTACAAGTCAGTCCACGATCCGTCATCCTAAAGGATAAGCTGTCAACTGATCCATGGTTTCAAATGACACTTCTAGGGGTCTACTAGAACTCAACACTATGAGTCACTCTACGGTACGTGGTTCAAGACGAAGGACCATCCTGTGACTCGTGGTTCCGACTTTAGGATATGAGGATCCTCTGATCCTCTGATCCTCAGGGATTATGAGTGCAAGAGTGGGACGTGGAATAGGTTGACGAATCGTCAACCCACTTATAGAATTTAGAGGACTTGGTACCTCTCTGAAGGTGATTCCATGGTTTACAGGATGGATCGTCGTTCAAAACAATGACCCGTAAAGTCATTCGTGTAAACTGGGTAGAAAAGCTGAATTTTGATAAACCACGGGTCACTCTACTGATCGTGGTTTTGGTATACGGGTCATGAAACATCCAGTGGTTTTGAAGATGAAAATTTTAAGGTTCAGGTCAGAAATCGCGAGTCACAGTACGGACCGTGGTTCAGAACCACAGTTCATCATCCTTGTCCGTAGTCACTAATAGTGCTGCAGTAAATTTCCCATAACTTTTTACTCCGGACTCAGATTAATGCACGGTCGGTGGTGTTGGAAAGAAGACTCAAAAATCTTTAATTTGGTGGCTACTAGGACACCTAACTCTTTATATTTTAGGAGTAATCATCGATTGAATTTGACCCTAATTTAGTCTTACATGAAAACTTACTTGGGTGAGGTGCTTGCAAATTAACTTGATGATAGGAGTTTCTTATGAACATGATTCACATCCAAAGCACTCACCACACTAAGTAAATGATTATTACACTCATGGAAAAGGTTTGGATATTAGCTTATAATTTTTGGGGTGTTACAGGATTATAATAGATTTTTCGATTGGCTTGATGCATATTTTTTGAGGTTTCGATAGCATTTGGGTCATTATAGACCGGTTGACTAAGTTTGCATACTTCTTACCCATTCAGTCTTTCTACAGTGCTGAGAGGTTGGCTAAGATTTATGTGCGAGAGATAGTCCGTCTTCACAGTGTGCTGGTGTCTATTATTCCAGATAGAGGTACTCAGTTTACCTCTCACTTTTGTAGGGTATTTCAGGAGGAGTTGGGTACCTGGGTTGATCTTAGCACAATGTTTCATCCCCAGACCAATGGCCAGTCCGAGCGAACCATTCAAATTTTAGAGGATATGCTCCAGGCTTGTGTTATGGATTTTAGAGGTCAGTGGGACCGGTTTCTCTTAGCTGAGTTTGAATATAATAATAGCTATCACACGAGTATCTAGATGACTACTTTTGAGGCATTGTATGTTAGGTGATGTAGGTCTCCTATTGGGTGGTTTGTCTCTTTCGAGGCTAGGCTGTAGGGTACTGACTTGTTGCATGAGTCTTTGGATAGATTTTGGGTGATTCAGGATGGAATTTGGATAGCACAGAGTAGGAAGAAGAGTTATGCTGACCGTAGGCATCATGCTTTGGAGTTTGGAGTTAGTGACTGTGTATTCCTTTGAGTGTCGCCCATTAAGGGCATTATGAGGTTTGGAAGGAGGGGCAAGTTCATCCCCAGGTATATCAAGCCTTTTGAGATTCAATAACGAGTTGGAGATGTTGCATATGAGTTAGCCTTGACTTCAGCTTTTCTGCTATCCATCCCGTTTTCCATGTTTTGATGCTCCAGCATTCAATTCTAGACAAGTTTCACATGCTTCGGTGGGATTCAATTCAGTTGGATGATCATTTGACTTTTGAGGAGGAGCTTGTGGATATTTTAACTTGGGAAATTAGACGACTGAGGTCTAGAGAGATTTTGGTGGTTAAGGTTCAGTGGATATATCTGCTTTATCCCTTTTTTAGGAATTTGGGAAAAAGAATTTTGGTTTTCAACACTTTAAAATCATTTCAAAACTCAAAGAAAGTTCTAAATTAATTTTGAAAACAAACAGTATTGGCATTTAATTTTCGTAAAGAAATTAAGAAAAATTAAAGAATTTCAAAGTCTTAAAAAGAGAAATAAATCTTTAAAATTAGAGAAAACAGTGTCATGACCCGATTTCTCAGGTCATGATGGCACCTACAACCCCCAGTAGGCAAACCAATACCCGTTGCCCGGAACGGTTAGTAATGGGCTACTACCTAACCAAAACACATAATAAGCAGAAAAAGCAGAAGCGGAATGTAAAGGTAGACAAAGTGGAAGCAAAACTCGAATATATACATAAAGAAAACTACACCAACCCCAAGACTTGGATCGATAGTACAGAAGCTTCTAATAGAGTACAAGTGCTAGAAGTAACAAAATACAATACAATTTGTCTCCAAAAGTACAAGAAGTAATAGTGCCAAAAGATGAGATATGGTCAAGCCCCAACCATCAGGCGCTCACCCTAGTCTCGAATATCCACAATCTGCATGAGTCTCCAACACGATCAACGGTGAAAGCTCAACTAATATCTGCACAAAAAGTGTAGAAGTGTAGTATGAGTACAAAAACAATGGGTACTCAGTAGGTATAATCGGTCGACTGAGCGCATATAAGATATAAAAATAGTAAGTAACAGATAGCAAGAAAGCAGTCACTGAAGCAATAAAAGAAGCACAAGGAGCTAGCATAGAGAATAGGCAACCAAAAACTACAAGTAAAACATGCTAGCACAGAGGATACAATTACACATAATCACAGGTGAAGGAAAGTAGAATGCACCTAGGGTCCTTGCACAACAATATAAGTAAGCAAACAGAGAGAGAGAGAGTTGGGAAAATGGCGGTATACAAGTAACCTCAAGTAAAGGGAAAAGATGCAAAGCAGTCTAACATACTCAAAATGGAATCAACAAGTATAAGGAAATCATCTCACAAGTACAACCCTAGGATGGAATAACTAACCCACAATAACCAAGATATACCACTCAACTCCCGACAAGAAAAGAACCAGGATCTCATACTCTGCTCAGAAGGCCACACAAAAGTTCCTCAATAAGATAGGACTCCCTAGCCCTCTCAATAATCAAAAATCCCACAACCAAAGCCTCAACAGGCTAACCATCACTAATCCTTCGATAACCGAGTGCCAAGACAAGCTCTAAATAAAGACATGAGTAAGTATAATGTACCTACAGTCCCAATGGCCACCATACAATCGAGGAACATAATCAAGTGAATACAAACCCTCCGGCCACCCATACAACCGGAGCGTACACTGAAAACACAACAAACAAAGGTCGAATCAAATGCATGATATGATATGATGTGATAGTAACTGGTATGTTCCCCCTCAGGTACCCCTCGGGCCCATATAGAGGCAGGACCCATGGAAGGCTCTTTCCCAGGTACCTCTCCTCCGCCGTACACCCCTCCTTCTGGCATGTTGCATCAGCCCATAGTCTGTGGCCCAGGAATGGCAGGGGTCCATAGAGGTCTACCTCTCGACCACATATAAAAACTCAATCTCAAAACGTGTCCTCCGGAATCGAGTTTGGGTTCAAGCCAGTGGCTAAGTCTCAAATGTAGCTCAAAACTCAAAATCTCATAGTACATGCTCGACTTCGACCCGGGTCTAAAAATAGTGGTAGTAACTTCAAAAGACGCTCTCAAAGGGTGCCCCAAGTATACTCGGGTCTAAATCAGTGATCATAGTCTCAGTAACCCTCTCAAAGGATGCCCGGGTCTAAAATGGTATTAAATCAAGTCTAGTGCTCTGCCCGGCAGAGACAAATACCAGTAATAAAATCAGTGTGAAATCATCCAAAATCCCCTTTTCTATCATCAACCGCACCAAAAATGGGCCCCCAGGGCCATGCAAGTTTAGGAAAACCATTTGTAGTGGCTTGCAACCAAAACTGTAGTAAAACATGTAGGGGAAAACCTTTTTCATGGATGATATTCTCGCACACAACTATAAAATTAGCCCAACAACTCAAAACAATTCCTATCAGCCGTGCACAGGCCCAACAACTACTCAGCAGACATAACCAACCTAAAAGGATAATAACTATGTCTGGGGCTCGCAGAGATTCCCCAAATAACCCACCATCTATGTTCCAGAGTCAATACAAGGCTGCACAGGACCACAAGGGTAATATACAATACAACGTGAATACTACAAACAACGTATGAATTAAGCGGACGAACAAGGCGGACAAAGTCTGGGGTACCAACCTATAAAAACCCACCCAAGGATGTTAATTAATGTTGTTATAGCCTATATACGTAGAGTCTAGGAAGGGAAAGCTAAAACCTATCGGTCGTCCAATGAATAGCTGCGGGGACCACGTCGTCCAGGCTTGAACTGCTCCGGGAAGCTCCAATTTGCAAAACTAATTCACACCAGTAATCTATATGTTAAAACAAGAATAACAATACCCATAATGCCATAAGCACAATCGGGTCGAAATCTGGGTCACAAACAGGCCCGTTGGCCTCGCAACCAGAAACCAGAAACGAGAAACACACTTGTGTTTCTTGCCATCCCAGGAGCGCAAGCTCAAAAATTGTGCAAAATTGTACAACAATTGGGGCTCAAAACAGCCCTCTCAAGTCAAGAATTAAAGATGGCATTTTTAAGAAATAGCACGGAGGTTGGGCAAGAAAGTTTACCAAAAGAACAGAAATTGAGGTCAACACGGGTAATCGTTCAAGCCCACTAGCATGCACAAGATGGAGGGGCAGAATGTACACAATATTCCAAGCTTAGGTCATGAGCATCAATGGAGGTTTGAGAAAGATGAAGAAGACCAACTTGGGGAAGAAGAGGACTTACCAATTGTAACATCCCGTATTCTGCATATACTAGTCCTATTCATATATCACTTGATATAGCCTTGTTGTATAGGTGAGGGACCGAGTTTCTTATATGAGCAGTGATAGTTTAATGTGTATTGGGAGGTGCTGTAATGCCCCATTCAGTTCAGCACGTAAACGGCCAAGTTAACCACGACAAAAGTATTTAAACTCGAGATGGTAAGGTTGTATTTGAGTAAATATTTAGGGTGAAGTGTTAAGTTAAAGCAAAAGGGATTAGAAATTAGAAAATAGAATAAAATAAGTGAGCTGCTTGCTTGACTTAACTAAGCTAGTAGGTGACAAGTAGGTGCATCACCTAGTTTGACTTATTGACCAGCCTAAAGAACTAGGTAGGTGCATCACCTACTAAGACTATTTTGACTAGCTTAGAGGGCCAAGTACACCCATCACCCACTTGAATAAATTCTGGCCCAAAGAAGTAAAAGAAAGGGAAAGAATTGGCAGCCAAGGCCCAATAAGGTTAAGTCCAACAAAGCCCATGTAAAATGGCCAAGTAGGTGTATCACCTTCTTGACATTTTGTGGCTCATAATGAGCAAGGAAAGTCGGCCAAAGCAGGCCCCCTTTAAAGGGGTTAAGACCAGCTCATTTCACTCATTTTAACTTGAAAAAAATAGATTTTAGAAGTTCTTTCTTTCTCTCTCTCTCTTAGCTTCACATAGCAGCCATAAAATACCATTAGGGTTCTTAAGTATTCTCCCTCTTTTCAAGCTAAGTTGAAGGGGAGTTCAAGCTCTTGAAGAAGTACAAGTTAGGAGAACAGATTTTCAGAATTTAAGGTAATGTTACTGCCCATTTTTACCCCTTTTTATATGCAAGTTTGATGAAGAATTATGTATGTGTTTGTGTCAAGAACCATGGGGTAGTGATTGGAATCCTTGAGTTAAAAATACTTTCTTATTATGTTGAAGGATGTTTTGGATTATTTTAGGAGCGGTTTTATGTGTTTATAATTGGGACAACTTGGTTGAACTTGTAAAAGGGTGTGTGAAGTTGTATTGAAGTATGGAAGGAGGGTGTGGTAATACACCACTTAATTGGGTGTTATGTTAACTTGCTGCCTGTACACCTTTGTATGTTGTTTGGTATATGTTGTGAAGTCAGAAGAGTTTCAAGGGACCTTATGAGAAGGTCGTACATTATGTAGATATGTTTAGAGGAGAAGAGGTGAAAGGAACACTCTTGGTTTGATCAATTAAGAGCTTACTGCCTAGTTACTGATTTAGTGGGATCAAGTAGCCCAAATTGGTTAACTAGCTACTAATACTAGTTTTGCCACGTATTTCATTGTAGATAAATAATCTGAAATGGGGAAGCTTAATTCGTTGTAATATCCGAGTTACACAACAAGGTATGTAAGGTTTCTCAGTTTCATATTCCTTGGCATGAACTCTTATATTTGTGTTGTTACCAACGAAGTGAGTTTCCTAGTAAAGGTACTTTCAACAGCAAGCTTTGTGAGTTATTCTCTAAGCCAAATGAGGTTCATTGTATCATATAAGCTCCTAAACAGTACGTTGATGTTATGTTTGCTCCTTATATCATTGTTACTGCCTTAAGTGCATGTTCACATGACTTCTACTACTGGTCCATAGTTTTGAGCTCAATAAAGGTTACAACCACCAAAGTAACAATCTCAGAGATTAAAGAAACTAAATGAAGTAATCTGTATATGTGTGGGTGGAAGCCCAGGGGTGAAAGCCTAGCATGGGTCGATCCCTATTTGTGTACTTATGGGTGGCAGCCTAGGGGGCGAAAGCCTAGCATGGGTCGATTCTAATTTGTATATTTATGAGGGCAGCATCCCAGGGGTTAAATTGCCTAGCATGGGACTCCTCTTCTACCACTGATCAGTTGGTCACGTGTATTACATGCGTTACAATGATCATAAAGCAAAGAAGAGTAACCAAAGAACGTAATATACATGATTTCACAAGTGTAAGCAAATGTGATCTTCTGTTCTTATTTACATGTGTATGCACTGATACCTGATTCTATTTGAGCTCTTGTTTACATATGGTTTACTTTATGCCTTACATATTCAGTACATTTTCTCGTACTGACGTCCCTCATGGGGATGCTGCATTTCATGCCGCAGGCACATGTACTCTGGCTAGTAGACCTCCCCAGTAGGAGCACAGGACACTCGGCTGCTGTTAGTGAGCTCCAGGTTGATTCGGGGCTTTATCGAGTCATTGGTATATATTTTGGGTATTGTATAGTTTAGGGTAAGGCAGGGCCCTGTCCCGACCTAAACTAAGTTTGTCTATCTTGTAGAGGCTTTGTAGACCAATGTTAAAGTAAAACTTAGTTATGTCTTTGCTCTTAACAGTTGTGGCCTCAATGGCCAGATCGTGTACATAAGTTTTGGGCCTATCTATGTTGGTCTTGTTATTCAGGCAGCTTATCTATAGTCAAAGTTTCTTAATTGTCATAGTTATATGCAAGATGAATCACAGGTTATAAGTTGGTTCTCTCGGGCCTTTAGGGCATCGAGTGCCTGTCCGTCTAAATGGAATTTGAGGCATGACAAAAGTGGTATCAGAGCAGGTCATCCTAGGGAGTCTACAAAGCCGTGTCTATGTAGAGTCTTGCTTATGGGTGTATTGTGCACCACATCTATAAACAGGAGGCTACGAGACATTTAGGAGTTGTCTCTTTTTCTTCATCTCTTAGATCGTGCAATAGAGCCAATGTTATAGGTTTGTCGTATCTAACCTTTAAATTGTTTTCATTATAGCAAAAATGCCGGTTACTAGGAAAAGTAAGAGTACTGGTAAGCAAGTAGATGTGGCTACTGGAGAAGGGACCAGCAAATCACCACCTAGACGAGCTAATCAAAGTGAGGCTCAACTGTATTCATCACGTACTTCCTCCACTCCTCCATCTCCAGAAGAGCTAAGAAGGGCAGCAGCACCCCAAGAACCACCGGTTAATGCTACTGACCAAGATTTAAAGAATGCAGTCCAATTGTTGACTCGTATACTTGTTGGTCAAGGACAAGGGCAAGCAGGTCCAATTGCAGGTACTAGTGGTGCAAATAGGGAAGCTAGTGTGCGGATACGTGATTTCCTTAATTTGGACCCTCCATCATTCACCGGGTCAGATCCTAATAAAGATCTGCAAGACTTTATTGATCAAATCCAAAAGACCTTAGATATTATGCATGTATCTGGTAAGGAAGCAGTTGAGTTGGCAACATATAGATTAAAAGGTGTGGCTATATTATGGTACGAAGCTTGGAAACAATCTAGGGGTATAAATACACCTTCAGCTAAATGGAAAGAGTTTAAAAAGGCATTCCTTGACCATTATATGCCATTGGAGATTCGGGAGGCCCGTGCAACTCAGTTCTTAAATCTTCACCAAGGGAATATGAGCGTGAGAGAGTATAGTCTCAAGTTTAATTCTTTGGCCAGGTATGCTCCTAATGTAGTAGCTACTATGGAGGATAAAGTTCATCGTTACGTGGATAGATTGGATTCATATCTGGTTAGGGATTGTACTATTGCTTCTTTGAACAAAGATATGGATATAGCAAGGATACAAGCTTTTGCACAAAAGATGGAGGATCAAAGGCAAAGGAGAAGGACACAAGAGTCGGAAAGAGGGCAGTCCAAGAGGGCCAGATCTATGGGCCAGTTTACGCCATCCCAAGGTGAATTTAGGCCTCGGTTTTCTAATAGACTGCCTAGGCCATCATCTTCCTACTCTACAACTAGCCCTCCACCTCAGTTTCAAGGGTCTAGGGCTAATGAATTTGGGCAAAGGAGTGAGAGTAAAGGCTCACAAGTAGCGGGGTACCAAGAACAGGGAAGTGTGACCCAACCAAGACATCCTAGACAGTCTTGTAAACAATGTGGAAGAAATCATCCAGGTATATGCCGACTTGGAACAAATGTTTGTTTTTGGTGTGGTACACCAGGACACATGATGAGAAATTGCCCTCAAAGGGGCATGGGTAGCATGGCACAACCTACTGGATCGATTGTTGCATTATCATCATCGGTGCCTTCTTTAGGTAGGGGCCACAGGTGCTTGCAGGTCGTGGTAGAGGTGGTAGAGGAACTTCTAGTTCTAGTGGAGTTCAAAATCGTACGTATGCTCTAGAGGAACGACAGAATTTGAGGGCTTCACCTGATGTGGTTACAGGTACATTGTCCATCTTTTCATATAATGTATATGCATTAATTGATCCAGGCTCTACACCATCATATGTAACTCCATGATTGCTGGAAAAGTTGGAGGAACGCCAGAATTATTGGTTAAACCATTTGAAGTATTTACGCCAACTAGCGAGTCTATTATAGCTAGAAAAGTCTATCATAATTGCATAGTAACTGTTTGTGACCGTAACACATTGGCTGACCTTGTTGAGCTAGATATGATAGATTTTGACGTTATAATGGGTATGGATTGGTTGGCTTCACGTTATGCCACGGTAGATTGCCGAGCTAAGAGGGTGAGTTTTCATTTTCCAAAAGAGGCAGTCCTTGAATGGAAAGGTAATGTTGGGACACCAAGAGGTAAGTTTATTTCTTATCTTAAGGCAAAGAAGATGATGTCCAAAGGGTACATATGTCATCTAGTGAGAGTGAGAGATATAGATGCGGAGCCACTAGATCTTCAGTCTATTCCAGTGGTAAATGAATTTTCTGATGTATTTCCCGAAGAGCTTCCAGGTTTGCCTCCAGAACGAGAGATAGAGTTTGGTATTGATGTGATTCCAGGTACTCAACCCATCTCCATCCCTCCATATAGGATGGCCCCGGCAGAATTACGAGAATTGAAGGAGCAATTAAAAGATTTGTTAGAAAAGGGATTCATAAAGCCTAGTATATCCCCTTGGGGAGCACCGGTTTTATTTGTACGCAAGAAAGATGGCTCATTGAGAATGTGTATTGACTATCGGCAGTTGAATAAGGTGACAATTAAGAACAAATATCCCCTTCCTAGGATTGATGATTTGTTTGACCAGTTACAGGGTGCTAAGTGTTTCTCGAAGATTGATTTGAGGTCGGGTTATCATCAAGTAAAAGTCAAAGAGAAAGATATACCCAAGACAGCTTTCCGAACACGGTATGGTCATTTTGAATTTTTAGTTATGTCATTTGGGCTAACAAATGCACCAGCAGCTTTTATGGATCTGATGAATAGGGTGTTCAAGCCATTCTTGGACGTGTTTGTGATTGTATTCATAGATGATATCTTGGTCTATTCAAGATCAAAGGAGGACCATGCTAATCACTTGTGGCAGGTGTTACAGGTTCTTCGTGATCGTAAGCTATATGCAAAGTTTTCTAAATGTGAGTTTTGGTTAAAATCTATGGCATTCTTGGGTCATATTGTCTCTGATGAAGGAATAAGGGTTGATACTCAAAAGATAGAAGCCGTGAAGAACTGGCCAAGACCTACAACACCTACGGAGGTTCGTAGTTTCCTTGGGTTGGCAGGTTATTATAGAAGGTTCGTTGAGGGATTTTCCTCTATTTCTGCACCCTTAACAAAGCTAACACACAAGGCAGCCAAGTTCCAATGGAGCGATGCATGCGAAAGAAGCTTCCAAGAGCTGAAAAATAAGTTGACTTCTACACCTATATTGGTACTTCCAGAAGGCATAGAAGGGTATGCAGTGTATTGTGATGCGTCGGGAGTGGGCTTAGGATGCGTATTGATGCAGCATGGTAAAGTAATAGCTTATGCCTCAAGACAGTTGCGTCCACATGAGAAAAATTATCCAACCCATGATCTAGAGCTAGCAGCGGTTGTATTTGCTTTAAAGATATGGCGCCACTACTTGTATGGGGTTCATGTTGACATATATACGGACCATAAGAGCTTGCAATATATCTTTAAGCAGAAGGATCTGAATCTGAGGCAGCGAAGATGGCTTGAGTTATTAAAAGATTATGATGTTGATATCTTGTATCATCCGGGGAAAGCAAATGTGGTGGCTGATGCTTTAAGTCGTAGGACAATGGCAAACACCTATGGGCAGTCCATGGAAAGACAAAGAATAGCTAAGGATCTATACCAACTAGCTAGCTTGGGGGTTCGCCTTCTTGAATCTCAAGATGAAGGGATTATTGTGCAAAATGCAGCAGAATCCTCATTAGTAGTCGAAGTAAAAGAGAAGCAATATAAGGATCCTATTCTATTACAGCTTAAGGAGAATGTACAACAAGGGGTGACAAAGGCATTTGAGCTTACGCAAAACAAAGTACTCCAGTGCCAAAACAGATTGTGTGTGCCTAATATAGATGGACTAAGGGAGAGAATTATGACAGAAGCACATCATTCAAGATATTCTATTCATCCGGGCTCAACTAAAATGTATCATGACTTGAAAGGAGTGTATTGGTGGAGTGACATGAAGAAGAACATTGCAGAATTTGTTTCTCAATGTCCAAATTGTCAACAAGTTAAAGTAGAGCACCAAAAGCCTGGAGGTTATATGCAACATATAGACCTTCCAATTTGGAAGTGGGACATGATCAACATGGATTTTGTCACTGGTCTGCCTTGCTCATTTTGGAAGTTTGACTCCATATGGGTGATAGTTGATAGACTCACCAAATCAGCCCACTTCTTGCCGGTTAAGGCTACTTATACAGTTGAAGAGTATGCAAGGTTGTATATTAAAGAGATAGTTCGGCTACATGGAATCCCAATCTCTATTATATCTGATAGGGGAGCTCAATTCACCGCGAATTTTTGGAAATCATTTCAGAAGAGTTTGGGAACACAAGTGAATTTAAGTACGGCCTTTCACCCTCAAACGGATGGTCAGGCAGAACGTACAATCCAAACACTTGAGGATATGTTACGAGCTTGTGTATTGGACTTTAAAGGTAGCTGGGATGACCATTTACCACTTATTGAGTTTTCTTACAACAATAGCTACCATTCAAGTATCAAAATGGCACCTTATGAAGCTTTATATGGGAGGAAGTGTAGATCACCAATCGGATGGTTTGAAGTGGGTGAAACTACCTTATTTGGGCCAGATCTTGTTCATCAAGCTATGGAAAAAGTTAAGGTGATACAACAGCGGCTGGCAACGGCTCAAAGTCGATACAAATCATATGCAGATATTAGAAGAAGAGGGCTGGAGTTTGCTATAGGAGATTGGGTATTTTTGAAGGTGTCACCAATGAAAGGGGTGATGAGATTTGGTAAAAAGGGAAAGTTAAGTCCACGCTATATATGGCCATGTAATATTATTCAAAGAGTTAGCCAAGTCGCATATGAGTTTGAGCTACCCCAAGAGCTTTCAACAGTCCATCTGGTAGTTCATGTCTCAATGCTTCGAAAGTGTATAGGTGACCCATCTCGTATTACTCCTACTGAAGATGTACAAGTTATGGGAGATCTCACTTATGAAGAAGTACCCATTGCTATTCTAGATTGCTAAGTTAAGAGTCTAAGAAATAAGGAAGTAGCTTTCGTAAAAGTACCGTGGAGAAACCAACAAGTAGAAGAAGTTACATGGGAAACGGAAGAAGCGATGAAATCGAAGTATCCTCATCTATTTCAGTCTGATGAGAAAGGTGGAAGTGTCAAGTTGAGGCATTAACGAGTAAGTATAAGTCTATATATATTATCTGTCTAATAGTGGTACTTAACTTAGGCTTGAGCTTGTTTGGGCTGGTTAACTTTAATATCATTCGAGGACGAATGTTCCTAAGAAGGGGAGGATGTAACATCCCGTATTCTGCATATACTAGTCCTATTCATATATCACTTGATATAGCCTTGTCGTATAGGTGAGGGACCGAGTTTACTTATATGAGCAGTGATAGTTTAATGTGTATTGGGAGGTGTTGTAATGCCCCATTCAGTTCAGCACGTAAACGGCCAAGTTAACCTCGACAAAAGTATTTAAACTCGAGATGGTAAGGTTGTATTTGAGTAAATATTTAGGGTGAAGTGTTAAGTTAAAGCAAAAGGGATTAGAAATTAGAAAATAGAATAAAATAAGTAAGCTGCTTGCTTGACTTAACTAAGCTAGTAGGTGACAAGTAGGTGCATCACCTACTTTGACTTATTGACCAGCCTAAAGAACTAGGTAGCTGCATCACCTACTAAGACTATTTTGACTAGCTTAGAGGGCCAAGTACATCCATCACCCACTTGAATAAATTCTGGCCCAAAGAAGTGAAAGAAAGGGAAAGAATTGGCAGCCAAGGCCCAATAAGGTTAAGTCCAACAAAGTCCATGTAAAATGGCCAAGTAGTTGTATCACCTTCATGACATTTTGTGGCTCAAAATGATCAAGGAAAGTCGGCCAAAGCAGCCCCCCTTTAAAGGGGTTAAGACCAGCTCATTTCAGTCATTTTAACTTGAAAAAAAATAGATTTTAGAAGTTCTTTCTTTCTCTCTCTCTTAGCTTCACATAGCAGCCATAAAATACCATTAGGGTTCTTAAGTATTCTCCCTCTTTTCAAGCTACGTTGAAGGGGAGTTCAAGCTCTTGAAGAAGTACAAGTTAGGAGGATAGATTTTCAGAATTTAAGGTAAAGTTACTGCCCATTTTTTCCCCTTTTTATATGCAAGTTTGATGGAGAATTTTGTATGTGTTTGTGTCAAGAACCATGGGGTAGTGATTGGAATCCTTGAGTTAAAATAGTTTCTTATTATGTTGAAGGATGTTTGGGATTGTTTTAGGAGCGGTTTTATGTGTATATATTTGGGACAACTTGGTTGAACTTGTAAAAGGGTGTGTGAAGTTGTATTGAAGTATGGAAGGAGGGTTTGGTAATACACCACTTAATTGGGTGTTATGTTAACTTGCTGCCTGCACACCTTTGTATGTTGTTTGGTATATGTTTTCAAGTTGGAAGAGTTTCAAGGGACCTTATGAGAAGGTCGTACAGTATGTAGATATGTTTAGAGGAGAAGAGGTGAAAGGAACACTCTTGGTTTGATCAATTACGAGCTTACTGCCTAGTTACTGATTTAGTGGGATCAAGTTGCCCAAATTGGTTAACTAGCTACTAATACTAGTTTTGCCACGTATTTCATTGTAGATAAATAATCTGAAAGGGGGAAGCTTAATTCGTTGTAATATTCGAGTTACACAACAAGGTATGTAAGGTTTCTCAGTTTCATATTCCTTGGCATGAACTCTTATATTTGTGTTGTTACCAACAAAGTGAGTTTCCTAGTAAAGGTACTTTTAACAGCAAGCTTTGTGAGTTATTCTCTAAGCCAAATGAGGTTCATTGTATCATATAAGCTCCTAAACATTACGTTGATGTTACGTTTTCTCCTTATATCATTGTTACTGCCTTAAGTGCATATTCACATGTCTTCTACTACTGGTCCATAGTTTTGAGCTCAATAAAGGTTACAACCACCAAAGTAACAATCTCAAAGATTAAAGAAACTAAATGAAGTAATTTGTATATGTGTGGGTGGCAGCCCAGAGGTGAAAGCCTAGCATGGGTCGATCCCTATTTGTGTACTTATGGGTGGCAGCCTAGGGGCGAAAGCCTAGCATGGGTCGATCCCAATTTGTATATTTATGAGGGCAGCATCCCAGGGGTTAAATTGCCTAGCATGGGACTCCTCTTCTACCACTGATCAGTTGGTCACGTGTATTACATGCCTTACAATGATCATAAAGCAAAGAAGAGTAACCAAAGAACGTAATATACATGATTTCACAAGTGTAAGCAAATGTGATCTTCTGTTCTTATTTACATGTTTATGCACTGATACCTGATTCTATTTGAGCTCTTGTTTACATATGGTTTACTTTATGCCTTACATATTCAGTACATTCTCTCGTACTGACGTCCCTCATGGGGACGCTGCATTTCATGCCGCAGGCACATGTACTCTGGCTAGTAGACCTCCCCAGTAGGAGCACAGGACACTCGGCTGCTGTTGGTGAGCTCCAGGTTGATTCGGGGCTTTACCGAGTCTTTGGTATATATTTTGGGTATTGTATAGTTAAGGGTAAGGCGGGGCCCTGTCCCGACCTAAACTAAGTTTGTCTATCTTGTAGAGGCTTTGTAGACCAATGTTAAAGTAAAACTTAGTTATGTCTTTGCTCTTAACAGTTGTGGCCTCAATGGCCAGATCGTGTACATAAGTTTTGGGCCTATCTATGTTGGTCTTGTTATTCAGGCAACTTATCTATAGTCAAAGCTTCTTAATTGTCATAGTTATATGCATGATGAATCACAGGTTATAAGTTGGTTCTCTCGGGCCTTTAGGGCATCGAGTGTCTGTCCGTCTAAATGGAATTTGAGGCGTGACAATAGGTTCATCAGTATAGGAGCCAATATCTAGTAGAATCCTACGTATTAGGGTAGAGACATCCGTACTTAATCTTCGGGAAGCTATAGTGGCATTTTAGGAAACATGAATCTTTTCTTGCTTCTATATCGTGCGTTTTATCATAGATAGTTCATGAAAATTTCACTGTTCTACTTTACTCTTCTGCAGATGGATCATACAAGGTCTTCGGCAGTGAGTGAGAGCCTTTGACCACATCACACTCGACTCCAGATAGGGGTCAGGGAGGTCGTAGAGGTAGAAGTTGGGGATGTGACCGACCATCGACACCTTCTAGAGTTGCTAGGGTTGAGTTTGAGCCTGAGATAGTCCCAAAGCTGCACCATGTGGACCAGGCGACAACCTAGGTACCACTACTGCCAGGACTAACATCTGTATCTGCACCATCCCCAGCTCCTTCGTCAGATATCCAAGGTTTGCTTTTTCAGTTGTTGGTTATGATTAAGGGTTAGCCTTCAGATGTGGAACAGGCATCCGCTCAGGGGGCAGGCCTAGGTGTTCAGATTTCAGGAGCGCATCCTGCTATTATGGCTCCCCGTGCTGAGGTTCTTTCGGTACCTTCTATTGCTCAGCTTCTTGCTCTTTGCCCAGTTATGATAAAGACGGAGTAGAAGGCTTTGGTTAGGTTTCTGAGATTGGCACCGCCTAGATTCTCTGGTACTCCTAGTCAGGATCCGCATGACTTTATTTAACCTTGTGAGGAGATGCTTCATCATCTTGGGTTATTGGATACTCACGGGGTTGGTTATACTACGTATCAGCTAAAGGGCCCAGCTAAGCTATGGTGGAGGGCCCAGGTATCTTGCAGACCATCTCTCTCTCCTTATTTGACTTGGAGAGAGTTTTATGAGGCCTTTATGGCCAAGTTCTTACCTCAGAGTGATCGTGAGTGTCATAGGGAGCAAATTACTAGACTGATACATAGATCTATGTCTATATCTGAGTATGAGACCCATTATCATTATTGTCTGCATTTGGGGCTATTACCATTCCCTCATAGCCAGACAGGGTTCGTCAGTTTATTTAGGGGTTGAGGACTGAGCTTTGACAGACTGTTGAGATACTAGTTTCCCGTAGGTGACCATTCCAGGCTATAGCAGACAATGTCCATATTATGGAGGATTTACATCATCATAATCCCGGGGCCAGAGATAAGAGGCCATGCTACCAGGGGCAGTTACAGTAGTTCCTACTTCGATGGTAGAGGTTCAGAATAGTAAGGCCGAGGGTATCAGCCACAACAACATCAGTGTCAGACTAGTCATCCAGTTCAGGCATCGCTTTAGGCCTCAAGTGGATCTCAACTTGAGTAGGGTCAGAGTAGTCAGCAAAGTCACAATGATCAGTCTGCGAGGGGTACATCTTCTGAGGCATTAGGCTGTGGTGGACACACCGATTCAGCTAGTTCATCCAGGTAGGGTAGGCCATCAGGGCCTTGTTATGAGTGTGGTGTCATCGGTCATTATGCTAGAGAGTGCTCCTAGTGGAGTATGGTTCAGCCAGCCACTCAGCTGACTCATCCTATTAGAGCAGTGTAGCCACCGACTAGAGGAGGTGGTGTTCAGGGTAGAGATGGTGCCTAGCATGGAAGGACAGGTGGTAGGGAAGAAAGTCAATTAGGTGGAGGTTGGCATCAGTTTTATGTAGTCCCTGGTACACCAGAGGTAGAATCCTCTGATACGGTGATCACACATACGATTTTTGTATGCCACCAGTCAGCTTTAACTTTGTTTAATCCTGGATCTATGTGTTCATATATTTTTGCCTACTATGTTCCTTGTTTGGGGTTGGCTAGTGAGGCATTATCTATTCCTATATCTGTTTCGACCCCAATAGGTGATTCTTTAGTAGTGGATCGTGTTGTGAGATCCTGTTTAATTGTTGTTGGTGATTTAGAGACTTGGGGTGACTTGTTGATATTAGATATGTTAGATTTTGATGTGACTCTGGGCATGGACTGGTTATCCCCTCACTGTGTGGTTTTGGATTGCTATGCCGAGGTCATTACCATATCCGTGCCTAGCGTATCCCCGGTTGTGTGGTAGGGTACTGTTAGTCGCGCGCCATCTGGGATTATTTTTTGTCTTTGTTCTAGGAAGCTGATTTCTCGTGGGTGTTTTACTTATCTAGCATATGTTCGAGATACTAGAACTGACACTTCTTCTCCTGAGTCAGTTCTCGTGGTTAGAGATTTCATAGATGTGTTTGTGACCAACCCACCAGTCCTTCCACCTGAGAGAGATATTGACTTTGCTATTGAGCTAGAGCCAGGCACCGACCCCATTTTTATTACTCTGTATAATATGGCTCCAGCTGAGTTGAGGGAGCTTAAGAACCAACTCCAAGATTCATTAGCTAAGGGTTTTATTAGGCCGAGTGTGTCGCCTTGGGGTGCTCCAGTCCTGTTTGTGAAGAAGAAAGATGGGTCAATGCGGATGTGTATTGATTATCGGCAGCTGAATAAGGTGACTGTGAAGAATAGGTATCTGATGCCGCAAGTTGATGACTTGTTTGATCAGCTTCAGGGTTTAGCCATGTTTTCAAAGAGAGAATTGAGGTTAGGCTACCACCAGTTGAGGATTAGGGCAGAGGACATCTCTAAGACAACATTAAGGATATGTTATGGCCACTATTAGTTCCTGGTGATGTCTTTTGGGTTTACTAATGCTCCCACATCTTTCATAGACTTGTGCACAGGGTGTTCAGACCGTATTTGGACTCATTTGTGATAGTATTCATTGATGACATTTTGATATACTCACAGAGTAGAGATGATCATGATCAACACTTGAGGATTATACTCCAAACTTTAAGATATCATCGGCTTTATGCCAAGTTCTCAAAGTGCGAGTTTTGGCTCGAGTTTGTAGCATTCCTAGGAAACGTGGTGTCTAAGATGGGATTAGAGTGGAACCACGGAATATTTTAGCAGTTCATGATTGGCCGAGACCTGCTACTCCTATCGAGGTTCACAACTTTATTAGGTTGGTTGGATATTACAGATGGTTCATTGAGGGATTTTCTTCCATAAAATCACCTTTGACTAGTCTGACTAGGAAGGATGTTCCATTTCACTGGTCGGATCAGTGCGAGGAAAGTTTTCAGAGGCTTAAGGCCTTATAGGCTTCAGCTCAAGTGTTGACTTTGCCAGTTGAGGGTCAGGGCTTTTTAGTATATTATGATTCTTTAGCGGTTAGTCTTGGTTGTGTATTGATATAGCAGGGCCGTGTGATAGCATATGCATCAAGGCGGCTGAAGGTTCATGAGCGCAACTACATCACTCATGACTTGGAGTTTATGGTGGTAGTTTTCATGCTCAAGATTTGGAGGCACTACTTATATGGGGTTCACTGTGAGATATTCACCTATCACTGTAGTCTTCAATACATCACGAGTCAGTGAGAGCTGATCTTTAGGCAGTGGAGATGGATTGAGTTACTGAAGGAACATGATTTCACTATTCTATATCATCCGGGCAAGGCAAACATGGTGGCAGATGTCTTGAGTCAGAAGACAGTTAGTATGGAAAGCTTAGCTTCTCTTTCAATATTGGAAGGGTTGATGGCCTTGGACATACAACCCTTGGCTAACCGGTTGGTTAGGCTTGACTTTCAGACCCTAGTAGAGTCCTTTCTAGTATAGAGATCTGTTCCACTTTGGTTGATCAGATTCAGAGTCGTCAGTTTGAGTATCAGTGGTTTTGTGACATTCATGATCAGGTTGTTTGAGGTGAGGCCAGCAGGGATACTTGGGTTTGGATGGTGTTCTGAGGTTTGATAGTCATCTTTGTGTTTTGAGAGTTGGGGATTTAATTCAGTTGGTTCTCGTAAGGCACATTGTACTAGATATTACATCCATCCTGGCGCAACTAAGATATATAGTGATTTGAGATAGATTTACTAGTGGAGCGGTATTAAACGGGACATATCACAGTTTGTATCTCAGAGCTTGAACTGTCAACAGGTTAAGTTCGAGCATATGAGACCTGGTGGATTAATGCAGAGACTTCCCATTCCTGGGTGGAGGTAGGAAGGGACTGTGGAGTTCATAGTTTGGGTGCCATACACTTCTCGAGGGTTTGACTCCATTTGGGTGATTGTTGATAGGCTGACCAAGTCTGCACACTTCTTACCAGTTCATTCTTCCTATAGTGTAGAGAGGTTGGCTAAAATTTACCTTTGTGATATTGTTCATTTGCTTGGGGTCCCAACTTCTATCATTTCAGACTGCAAAATTTAGTTCACATCTTAGTTTTGGAAGATTGTTCAACGAGAGTTGGGTACATAGGTTCAGCTTAGTACCGCATTCAACCCTCAAACATATGGCCAATTGAGAGGACTATCCATGTCCTGGAGGACATGCTACGAGCTTGTATTCTTGACTTTGGAGGTTTGTGGGATCGATTTGTGCCATTAGCAGAGTTTGCTTATAATAATAGTTATCATTCAAGCATTGGCATGGCACCTTTTGAGGCATTGTATGGTAGGCATTGCAGATCGCTAGTGGGTTGGTTTTATGGGTTAGAGTCTAGGCTGGTGAGTACAAACTTGCTTCGTGATTCATTAGACAGAGTCCAAGTGATTCAGGACAAACTTAGGGCAACCCAGAGTAGGCAGAAGAGCTACGCAGAATGTAGACTTTATGTCTTAGTGTTCAGTGTTAGTGACTTGGTGTTTCTCCGTGTATCTCCCATGAAGGGCTTGATGAGATTTTGTAAGAGGGGAAAACATAGCCCCAGGTATATTGGGTCGTTTGAGATCCTTCAGAGAGTTAGTGGTATTTCCTATCAGTTAGCCTTGCCTCTGATGTTTTCAGCTATGCACCCAGTTTTTCATGTATCGATATTGCGGCAGTATGTTCTGGATGAGTCACATGTGTTGCAGTGGGATTCGGTACAGTTGGATGAGAGTTTGACCTTTTTTGAGGAGTTGGTTGCTATTCTAGCCTGAGATAATAGGAGATTGAGGTCTAGAGAGATTTTGGTAGTTAAGGTTCAGTGGAGGCACTGTCCAGTCGAGGAGGCTACTTGGAAGACTGAGAGAGAGATGCGAGCTCAGTATCCGCAGTTATTTGAGCCTTCAGGTACTTCTTTGTTCTGAACTTTCAAGGACGGAAGTCCTTTTTAGTAGGGGATGATGTAATGACCCTTTAGTTCATTCCCGCATTTACACATTTATTGTACTGTTAGAGCTTGCCTGTAGCAACCCCAAGTCATTTATGACTTGCTGGGACCGATGTTTCGGTGTCCTGACCATTCATTTGGTTTTTATGGACGTTTCCCTATTTTAGAGCTTAAACTTAGGAAATCATTAACTTTGGTCAATATTTTTAGCTAACGTGCTCGAAATTGAATTCAGACAGTTTCATTAGCTCCAGAACATGGATTTTGGTCTAAGTGGACCTTTAGTCTGGTCCTGGGAACTTCCGATATAATTCTATCTCACTTTTTGAGATTTCAAGCCAGTTAGAGTTAGAAGTTCGACTTTGGTCAACTTTTGGTGATCGGAGCATCAGATTCAAAATCAGACGGTTCCATCAGCTCTGAAATGTTGAGTTTGGGTTAGGTAGGTGTTTGGTTCGGGTCCCGGGTGAGCCGAACTCATTTTGGGTGTTTGGCTGGTATTAGCTAATGTTGACTTGGGTCAACATTCCTCCAAAATGACCTCGTGTTGGAGTTTCATTGATTCTGTTGAGTTCGGAATGTCGTTTACACTCTAGTAGCATGTTTGGTTTATGAATATCGGGTTCCGATTGTGCCCGGAACACCCCGTAGAAGTTTGGTTTTCTGCAACAGGCATATGTTCAGCGCCAACGGCGCGGGCGAGCGTGATCGCGCTAGCCTGCTCTTCCCCTTTAGCGTTGATGGCGCCTAGGCAGCACCGATGGCACTAGGCATTATGCCAGCCTTCAGCGCCAACAACGCCCGGATGGCGTCATCGCGCCTATGCGCTCCTGCCCCCTTCAGCGCGATCATGCTAGGCCAACACGATTGCACTGGTCTGCAACCTGCTCTATAAATAGTCTCTCCTCAAATTTTCTGCTAACTTCCTCTTTACTTTCTCACTCTAAAGTACTTCCTCTCACCTAAAGCTTGTTCCAAATCAATTCCCTGCCTTGGAATTTAATCAATTATCGGTATTTCGTTGTTTCCCTCTTCATTGGTAAATCTTCTTCCTTAAATTTCCTCTCTTCCATGGATAGAAACCTCCATTGATGTACTCATCATAGCTTGGGGTTCTTGTTGGTTTGTAGTTGCTTAATTAGGGGTGCTTGCTCATGGTTCCACGTGGTTCATCTTGTAGACTTGCTCCCTCTCCTCATGGTAGGTAAATTCTCCCTTTTATTCTGGTATTTCTTCTATAATTCCCTCCTTGGTTCTTTAATTTGGTGGGATGTTTTGCGCCCTTGTTGTTGGCTAAATCCTCTCAATTTTGTAGCATGCACTCATGGGAGTGTTGGGATCACTGTGGTATTTTTCATTTTCGACTGTTATATGGCCCACATGCTCGCTTTTGACCTAGATTTTGACCTGGCTGTACTTTTAGCAATATGGGTATCGTTAGTCTTGTTTTAACGCATAGATTACCTTTTTGATAGTGTGATTACTTTTTATGACTTCTCAGAGCAGTTCAGGCTTAGACAACGTCGTTCCAGTAGCTTGTCATTGGACAACAGGTAAGTTACGATTTCTCTGTATAGACTTTGCGTATATAGGCTATAATTGCACTATTTAGCATCCTTGGGTTCGTTTTATTAGTTTGCACTATTTTGCATAAAGACATGACTTCTAATTGAATTCTGATCAATTTTCTCAAAACAAGAACATGCTCTATAATAGAGATCATTCAACCTAGAAAAACACAATCCTTGACGGGATTAAGTCATTCACGGCTCATTCAAAATATGAAAAGAATTTATGAAATATCATTACAAGATTGCTAAAAGCAGTGAGAAGTGGTCATGTTGTTTAGAATTTTAAACACATAAAGCATGAAACACATTTGCATATTACTTTAAGAACAAAACCAATGAGATCTAGCTAGGAAGAAGGGAAAAATCGACCAAAATTTATTTCAAGAACAAAACCAATTCATGCTCAGTTAACAGACAACCAATTTTAAGTGTATTAAACCTTATTTTATCTAACCCAAGCATTTATGAAAGAAGGAGAATCTGGACGGAGTAAACACAAAATGATTAAAACAACTAAGGCATGCTATTCCTAAACACTAAGCAAACAAAGGAAAAGGTGATGGATTTACCTTCTTTGGATCAGCGAACGAAACTTGAGACTTCGCCAAAACTTTTTGACACTTCCGAAAAATACCCACTGTGAATTCTTTTGCCAAAATTCTAAGTTCAAAGGAGCCTTACAAGAATTTTTAGCCCTCAGAATCCTTACCCATAACTAAAAATAGTGGGGTTATTTATAGGTGAGGGGTTGGATGAAAAATGAGGAAAAAGCCAATGTGGGAGAAAGGTTTTTTCAGGGATCTTTTGGGAATTTCTGAGGGAAATTCGAATAACCTTATTGGATAAGGCTGAGTTCCTCAGCCTTTTGTACGAATTTTTACAAAATTGCGGATGAATCCTCAATTTCTTGAGGGATAAATGCTTACTAACCTGGTTCAAATGGAAGCACGCCTTATGCACGCTACACGGTATGATCTTGAGGATGAGAGAGCAAGAAATCGCACAAAATGGTAGGTAGTGCTGGGGTTTGCTCTGCCATTGTTTTTGTCATTTTTCTATTTGAGGGAGAAGAGTGAAGGGTGTGTTTGGTGCGTTTGTTAAATGTGAAGGGGAAGAATGAAGAGTATAAGGGTGCAAGTTGTGGGCTAGAGCGGGTATGGGGGTTAAGGAGTGGGCTGGGGCATTTAATTTGGCCCAATTAATGTGGCTAAAACAAAGGGAGAGGGGTGTGTTTAGGAAATGGCCACATTTCTTACAAATGTGGCAAGATTTAATTATGAAAGTAGACAAATTGAGATAAATTAGTGACTTTCGGCCATAATTGAAATAATTCAAGGAATTTAGGCTAACATTGAAATAGAGATAAGTTAATCTATACTATATTAAAAGTGTGAAGGACCTTATAATGTGATTTGAACTTTTTGCCCTTCATTAAAAGACTTTGCTTTAGACAAAATCATCTTTTTACTATTTTTTTCAACTATTATTTAATTAAACATTGACTATAATAAATATATGAAAAGGTTTAGTCTTTTTAAATGTATGGGAAGCAAACTCCTAAAATATATGGAAATACTTCTAAATATGTAACAGGTTTTCTAATATCGGCTATTTGTTATTAAACTTTTAACTTATTTATAATAGGTAAAAACTCCTAAATATTTAATAATTTCAAATTGATTAAAATTTAAAATAAACTAAATTTTACTCTATATTAATCATCTCCTTGCTTTAGTTGCTCGTAATATTGTACCTCATAAGGATGCTAATCTCTACCACTTTCGATATGAACTACTCCTCAACACATGTGAGCTTTCTTTCTTATTGACCATTCAATTCTTTCTTCTTCTTTTTTTTTTTTAAAATAAAAGCTTATGATGGTTAGGTTTGGAAAATGTATTTACAATATTAACTTTACGTTGTGTTAATATTTTTTATTAGTATCTATGTGAAATTATATACGACTAATAATCATATTTAATTTCTTAGTTAATAGTTTCTTTTAAAATCTTTGAGGGATTTTATTGGTTTTTTAACGTTGTGAAATTAGCTCTGATTTGATGACCACTTTACTTTTAGCTTTTTTGGGGGCTATGGTTTTCCATTTTTCTTATTCTCTTTATATTTTAATTTTTTTTAGGAATAAAAGATAATAATGTTTGAGATTGGGTTAAAAGAGAATTCATCAGATCTGAAAAATATCTAAATACCATCGGCTAATTTATAAAAGAGCTTCTCTTTAGCCACATATATTGATAACGGACAAAGAGGGAAGAACAAGAAGGAAAGAAAACAAAAGAAAGATATGTGAGTTAATATTCAAACTCTTGAATTTATGGGCAACAAGGGACTTGATACCCTCACCTCCCAATTGAATTCAATAATTCAAACACAAACCCTTGTTTGATAAAAATCAAAGGAACTCAAGAAACCACAAATGAGCAACCTTCGATTAACCAAACCAAGAAGTTCACCAACAATTCCAAGATCCACACTACTAAAATTACAAACTAATGCTAGGCTTCACCTAGAAACTACAAGCTAAATACCTAGAAACTACAAGTTTCAAAGCTCAATATTCAATATTCATCAAAAAACTCTTGCAAAATAAAGAAATAACCTATTTATACTAAAGGAGATAAGAAGACATTGACTTTTTACAATATTGCCCTTAATGAGGCAAGGGACTTGTTTGGTAGTCTTCTTTGTGGATTCTTGAATTTAAAGCCTAGCCACTTGCACAAATGGCTTTTTTTCTTCATCCACATCACTCCCACGACTCTTAAGCTTCTCTTTTCATGAACATCATATGTGTCATCCATGCCATCCATGCTCGTGTCAACCATGTCATCCATGCTAGTATCATCCTCCCCTTCTTGAAAATGATTTCGTCCTCGAATCCAAACCTTAAAAACACATGAGAAGGACAACAACCAAAATATCCTCAATGCATGAGGGTTAGTACAAGGGTTAGCAACAATATCACCATGCCAAGGAGGCACAAATTTGAGATACAACCAAATATCCTTTGCTTTCAATACAAGCAACTCATCATATAAGGTGCAAAGGTTTTGGTTATGATAAACACTAAGAGACAAGGCAAACACAAAGGCCTTTGTGGCATAAAGAGTTCCAAAAGATATTATCATATTTAAATTTGGAGCCATAAGACACAATTGTTTCATTGTCTCACAAGAAGGCCACACCAAAAGTGGTGCAATCACCCATAAGGGTTCATTGGGGTCAAAGAAGTAAGAGACCCACATATCTTTGTCACAAAGACAATTGGACAAATCAAAGGAACCCCTACCTCTATAGGAAACAAATCTAATACAAACATAGATATCATCATATGCAAATAGGTAGTAGAGAAAGGTGTTAAGCTCACTATTCTCATCTAAGGCATGCCAAAAGATAAGGACACCGGTAGATAAGAAAAGACATTTTAAGCACAAACTAACCCTCTCTAACAACCAACTTTCCAAAGGAAGGAAGTGCACCAACAAAGGCATGCTACTAGAATAGTCGAGGGATCTATTAGGAGTCAAATCACTCCATGTCAAATAATACTCCCAAGGAGTTGGGGTCCCTCCTATCATAGAACCAAGCATGCTTCCAAGAGTTCCATTTGAAACTTCAACTTGTCCAACCCTATGAAGGTGACAAGGAGCTTTCAATATTCATGGACTCTCCCAAAAATAAATAAGCAACTTAGTATCCACTCGAGAGTTCTCAATTGCAAATACACACTTAAAGGAAAGAATGTTAACAAGATGACATTCACAATTTGGAACACAAGAGGACGAGATTAACCATTTCAAGGACACTTTATTATTATTCCCCAAACAAACTCCCACAAAGAGTGGATAAACATGCAAATTCATGCTTCCAAGAATCCATCCTAACACCTCAACTTGTCTAGTCACATAAGTGTGACAAGGAGTAGAATACATAAATCGGGTATCATGGATGCACCATGGATTCTTTCCCAAACAAAAACTATGGTTGGCATTCAAAACATAAAACTTACATAACTTAAGCATAACCAAAACCAACCATGAATACATTGGAGCTATATCATCACTCTCATGGTAGGGTATGAGGTCATACAATTTCCAAAACCTACCTACCATAGGAAAAATGTCATCATGACTCCAAGGATTGCTTGGAATAAGAGGGGAAGGGTACATACCTCGAAGATAGGCCTTTGAGTGTGCATTCTTGTCCACCACACTTGGTTTCCCAAAGATTCCCTCCAATGCATCATCTTGGACCCATAGACTTGGTCCTTGTGTTTCTTTTTAGGAGTTGACTTGCTAGGTAGCTCCATTATTAGGCCTTCAACCCTTTGTTCGCGAGGGACTTTGTTCGGATCGTCCTTTAGAAATAATTGTCCATGAACCTTCAAAAGAGAAGGGATGGTACTAGGTAAAATGCTAGCACCATGGTTAGTAGGTAACAAGGGATTGGTATTGGTAAGTCCCATAATTAAGTGCTCCTTGTGCACCTCTTTTAAGTCACTTATTGGCTCATCAATCTCATACAACTTCCCTTCTTGAGACAATTCTTTCTTCTCCTTTTCAAGTTCCTCTCTCTTAAGTACTTTCTGAATCTCCCTCATTATCTTGTAGTCCTCACTCACTTGATAGGGTGTTAAAGGTACAAGAGTGTGCCTTCGTCCTCTAAATACAAATGAGTATTTGTTGGACTCCACTTGATATTGAACATCCCTACCGGCTAGCCAAGGTCTACCAAACAACATATGACAAGATTGCATGGGCAAAACATCACATAACACCTCATCTCGATACTTGCCAATGCTAAAATTCACGACCACTTGCTTGGTTACCGCTACTTCATCATTCTCAATGAGCCATTGAAGTGTGTATGGCTTGGGCTGTCTTTGTCTAGGAAGCTTCATTCTATCAACCATTGTGCAACTCACCACATTAGTACTACTCCTACCATCAATGACCAAGGAACATATCCAATCCATCATCTTGAACCTTGCATGAAATAGGTTCACACTTTGATCAAGTTCCTCTTTAGAAAGATCCCCCATGATTCGCCTTAGATCACAAGGAGAGTTCAAATCCTCCTCCAATTGCTCATCATCAACATTTGAGGTTGCTTCATCATGCCTAACCTTAGGCTCATCACAACCATTCCCAACCTCATATTCTATCACATTTTTAGCACAAGGTCCATCACATAAGATAAAATTTAACCTCTTTTTTTGGACACTTTCTAGAAATATGTCCTTCACCTTGACACTTATAACATTGAATGGTAGAAGGAGAAGAAGATTGAGGGATATCATGATTACCTCCATAGGCTTGGTCTTCCCCTTTTGTGTTGTAGTTAGCTTGAATAACTTTACTACCATCTTGGAACATTGGAAGACTCACTATGTTGTCACCCATCCCATGATTTGGAACACCTTGACCACCATATCGATCACTTCGATCTTCACACCTTCCTCCTTCATTCCTATACATATTTCCACTATTCCATTTTCCTTGACATCTTATGCCTTGGTTCATACCAAAGCCTTCGGGTCCTTCCCACCATTCATTCGAGTTAACCTCTTCACACATTTCATC
This sequence comes from Jaltomata sinuosa, assembly GCA_003996215.1. Taxonomy (NCBI): domain Eukaryota; kingdom Viridiplantae; phylum Streptophyta; class Magnoliopsida; order Solanales; family Solanaceae; genus Jaltomata; species Jaltomata sinuosa. Next base: position 271,598 of record QJPP01000076.1, read on the forward strand.
ATAAAGAGGGTTTTGATAATAGATATCTTGGTAGGGTACTTGTGGGTAGTGTTGTTGGGTTGGAACAGAAGGTACATGCAAGGATGCATGTGATATATTTTATGGAGGTGCTTGTCTTCTATCTTGGTTTTTCACAAAAGGACTCCTTTGTAGTGGATGATATGGTTGTGTATTTGGATGTGGGACGACTTGCCTAACATAGCTCGGGTTCATTCGAGATATAGGTTGAGGGTAGGTTTGGTTCCAATTTGGTTGGGGGTAGTATAAGTTGGATTCTTGACCCGAGGTCCTTCTTGTTTCTTCACTTTGACTTGTCATAGGGAACCTCCTTTCAATCATACTATCCATCCCTTTCACCCTTTCCTCCATACCTCCAAACCTCCCATTTGTTTCAACCACCCGTTCATTCATATTGGTAACCCTCCTTGACACATTGAAATTCGTTCCCATCTTGTTCACCAAGCTCTTTCCTCCATGGTTATAAGGAAAATGATTAGACATTGTACCTACAAAAACTCAACAAACAATATTAGTAGAAAAGCCTCACATCACTCGTATGCAAACTCTCAACTCACCTCCTAAAATGTCGTCTCAAAATTGGTAGTGAACTAGCTTTGCTTGATCAATTCAAGATCACCTATACTTTGTAGTGGAGTGGATTTTTGTGACTCTTGAAAGACGGACGACTCGATTGAAGGTAAAAGGACTTGAATCAAGAAATTTGTCAACGAATTAAGATGAGAAAAGTTGAAGAAAAAAAACACGAAAGAAAACGAACTCAAAAAAAACTAAGTAACAAAAGTAGAAAAGTTACTTGTGTTGCTTAATTTGAAGAATCAAAGAGATGATTGGATGATTAAAACTAGTTAACAAGTAATTAAAGATGTTAATTAGTAGAGAAATAGAAGAAAAATGAGTATAGAAGAAGAAGTTTGAAGTTCCAACACTTAGAAAAATTTTGGAGTCTTAAAAGTTCCAACACTTAGAAAAATTTTGGGGTCCCAAAATTTGAGACCCCTAAAAAAAAACTAAGTATAGAACCTGCAGATTTTTGCTCTCTGAAACTGGGCAACACGCGCTGACGTGGCAGGTCCACGTGGATTTTTTTTTAAAATTCCATTTGTTGACCCAACAAACATCTTTGACCACTTTTGACTTGGAATTGTTGGATCAAATGTACCTTTTGGTTTCTTCCTCTTCAAGATGTTCTTGATGAATATCAAAAACACCTAGAACACCAAGAACACACACTAAACACCAACACCTTCAAATCAACTCGGAATTGGCTCAAACTTTAGGATTAGCTTTCCCTCGACTTAGGGAACAAACCCCAATAGTTTTTAAGCTCCAATTTCTCCTCAATCAAAAGACCCACTTTCAAAGTTTGTAAAGCTTCAAAAACTCAAACCCTTTAATGGCAACTTCACTTCTACAACTCCAAATCGCACAAAATTTGAAATCTAGACTCAAAAAACACTAGGGAATCAAGATCTAGTGTCAAAATTAACAAATTAAAATGAAAAATTTTCCTTTTTTTTTTGGATTTTTGAAGATATCAAATCCCCAAGAGTTAGATTTGTGGGAACAAACCTAAATCAAGCTATGATACCAAATGATAACGGACAAAGAGGGAAGAACAAGAAGGAAAGAAAACAAAAGAAAGATATGTGAGTTAATATTCAAACTCTTGAATTTATGGGCAACAAGGGACTTGATACCCTCACCTCCCAATTGAATTCAATAATTCAAACACAAACCCTAGTTTGATAAAAATCAAAGGAACTCAAGAAACCACAAATGAGCAACCTTCGATTAACCAAACCAAGAAGTTCACCAACAATTCCAAGATCCACACTACTAAAATTACTAACTAATGCTAGGCTTCACCTAGAAACTACAAGTTTCAAAGCTCAATATTCAATATTCATCAAAAAACTCTTGCAAAATAAAGAAATATCCTATTTATACTAAAGGAGATAAGAAGACATTGACTTTTTACAATATTGTCATTAATGAGGCAAGGGCCTTGTTTGGTAGTCTTCTTTGTGGATTCTTGAATTTAAAGGCTAGCCACTTGCACAAATGGCTTCTTTTCTTTATCCACATCACTCCCACGACTCTTAAGCTTCTCTTTTTATGAACATCATATATGTCATCCATGCCATCCATGCTCGTGTCAACCATGCCATCCATGCTAGTATCATATATCCATCGATTCTTCAAGGTATGCTTCTCTATATTTCCTCCTCCTCCTCTTTTGTGATTTAGTGCAATGAATAAAAATAGATTTCATATTAGATAATATTATTTAATTATTTGTTAAATATTTAGAACTTTGAAATAAAAAACATGCTTATTAAATTTTAATTATGTTTGACGTGTAACGGTGTAGGTTCTTTTATTTTTTCATTACATGTTTGACGTGTGGAAGTTGTTCAAGATTATTTAAATTCAGTTAATGTTATATTAATTAACTTATAGCAAGTTTTTATTTTGCACCTATTTTTCTTTCTTATTTAAGCAGGTTTTCGTGCATTCAAAATAATTTTAGGTACTTATTCCAAAATTTTGAATGTCCATTAAATTCATCTTCATATATTTGTTATTAGCTCATAATTATGGTTGTCAAGTTATTCGGGTTAAGAATTGAAAAGAGTTTTAGTGCACTGATTGTTGAAATTAAATTGCTATTTTTCAATCATTTATTCTTCTTTTATATATTTCATATTTGATTGACGGTTTGGCATGATGCATACGTGCAACACACGTACACTAAACTAGTTAAGATTAATTACTTGAGCTTCTTTAATCAAAATAAAATAAAAATAACTACTCTTTCCAAGCATAATTACAATTGAGAGACCAATTATTTGATCAACCTTCAATGCTAAACTAATTTTGGGAAAGACGAAGCTTCTTTAATTTAAATACGATTTTTGCTCGAAAATGATTTTTAAAAGTACTTAAGTATATAATTCTATATAATTAAATACAGAATATATATTTTACTTAAAATGACCAAATTAGCACCAGAATAATTTTGAAACGTATTTTACTTTTACCAGAATAATTATTTCAAAATTGTTTTTAAATTGAAAAAGCTCAAAAGTAATTCATAATATGGAGGGAAAAAAATAAGATGTCAACAACTGCCCTTCCCTTTAGTTAGGATGAATGTAAAGAACCCTGGGCAAAGTGAATTGACGTTCCCAATTTTATCTGACCACAAATTTATCTCTCGGATGTGGTTGGTTCTAGCACGATTTCAAGGAATTATGGGCGGACCCTGATATCAGATTTCCTATATATCTCAGGTTACATGAGAATTCAGGCCATTTGTAGTTCAAGACGCTTAATTTTACGCACGATTATCAAAGAATTCAAAGCTATCTCAATTTTGAATTACGGAGAGACCGAAAAGCTGGGGAGTAAGAGAATTATGAGAATTATGAGAATTATAAGAATACAACCGAGTTTTCAATATAGAGCCCTTCCTAATATATCGAGACTCAAGAAATCAGGCTGCTTGTAGTTCGACTCAATCGGTAGAAAGGTAATCTTTATCCCAAGACGACCTTTGGGTTAGGATGAGTGACACAAAAATTGAGTTTTGAAAAAGAGGCTTGTAATCATCTCAATCACAAATGTGGGGCCCCCACATCTATAGAAAAGAGCTACATGGACATAATTTCTAAAGCTCGAGGTGTATTGTCACTCGGATTTGAAGAAAAGGGATATTGCTTCCAGCGTGAATTCAAAAATAAGTTGGATGCAAATCTAAGACCCAATGATGAAAAACCCACATGCCTTATGATAGAGGTGTGGTTTTATGGTGGTGGAAGTCGTTCCTCAGCTCGCGTCTAAAGAGTTTTATATTCTGTTTTGGACTACGTCCCAGTTCGCAGTTAAATTTCCACGTTGTGCTATATCCTTTTTGGCATCGTCTTGTCACGACTCAAAACTGGGCCATGATGACGTCTACATAAACCCCCAGTAGACAAGCCTAACCCAAACATGCAGAAGACAATAAATAATAATTAAACTAAAGAAAAGTGGAAGATATAAAGAAAAGAGAGGGCCAATAGCATATACACATACCATCATACAAAATATACATAAGAAGGTCCTAAAATGACCAAAAAGACAAAACAACACAAGAACCCACCCGGACCTGGTGTCACTAGTACAAGAGCGACTAAAGTAAGGAGTAGCTATACAACAGATGTTGTCTATCCAAAATACAAAATATAGACAAAATGTACAAGATGGAAAGCATGTAAAGTCTCCAAAAGCACCGGGAGCTCACCGCGATCTGAATAGCAACAGGTCTCGAACGACAGGAGATCAGCGAGGGTGGCTCGTACTAGGTGCTGCATTAGAAAAAAAAGAGATGCAGAGTGTAGTATGAGTACCAAGACAACGGGTACTCAGTAGACATCATAGGCCGACCCAATGCAGAAAGATAATATATATAAATAGATTTCAGGTAAGCAGCTAGCTATACAGGGATCCACCTAAATCTAGTTATAAGGCCGGAGACATGCCAATAAACCAACAAAAGAAAAGGAAAGAAAACAACATCAAGCCAACCAGAGCCAATCCACGTGCCAAAGAAAATACAATGTGGTGCACGATGATGCATGTATGAATGCAATATAATATAAACCTAGAATACCGCATCGGGCGCCCAGAATACCACATCAGACTATGCATATATATGTGTGAAATAGCAAAATACCTGGAATAATGCAACGGGGATCCAAAATACCGCATCAGACTATAAATAAATATATATGAGAGTAAAATACCCAGAATAACACATCGGGGGTCCAGAATACCGCATTGGACTATAAATATATGCATAAAATAGTAGTTCTCCTTTGCTTTCCATAATCCCATAGTAATACTCAAAGTAATTTTTATTTAAGTCCAGAAATCTCCAACACCGTAGTAAAGCCTCATTTCAAACCAAAAACCTTTGAAAAACCATCCATGTTGTACCAATTATATGCCATGCGATATGAGTATGAATGTTCACAAATAGAGGAAAAACCACGCCATCAGATCAAATAGGGCAAGAATACCATCCAAACGAAGAGAACTAACCTGGAACTCCGTCCAAATCCTAGCCATGGACTCGGGCTCACAGTTACACACAATGATAAAATAAAGTAGTAAAGCAGAAATAAAAGCAAAAATCATGGGAAAACTTTATTCTACCTCTATAGCCTCCTAAAAACATGCTAAGGATTCTATACTAGTCACACAGAAGAAGCAAGCTCCTAGGCTAAGGATAATATACAGTTCTAGGTTAAAACCCCGAAATGACCAATTAACATGATAAACAGGATTCAACCCTAAAGTCTATCTAAAATCCAACCTAGCATTCCAGTAACAAACAAATATATATTATCTAACTAACTCAGTCTAAAAGGTAATCCGTAACCTACCTCGGGGCCGAACTTCAAGCACGAACCATCATTCGTGTGCCTTTCCTTTTCGATCAGCCTCAGAAAGCTGCCATACAATCAAGAACATAAACTAGGTGTCAAGACGAGAAGAATGACACCCATATTGTTATACGGAAAATTGGGCTGAAAATCAGTTCATAAAAATGACCCTCGAAGCCCATGCAACAAAATAAAAAATAATCATAACTATGCCCGCGGTGGGTTAAAGAACCCATGCCCTAATCTTTGAGCATGACCGGAGCTCGATTCGAGGCCCAAAACAGCCCCGAAGTGCTACTAATTCACGGAATTAAAATGGAAAAGCTCAGAATTTAAAGGCGGAGACCAACCTCGATAAGAGAAACACGTCACAGAGATGAATTACACGAATTCAAGAACATGCAGTCCCCACAAGTCAGCCTTCAACAAGGATCACCCCAACTCTAGGAATTAACAACAAGGGAATTTAAGCGGGGGAAAATACGGGAATTTTCATGGAAGGGGGAGAGGGGTGACGAGAGGACTTACCTGATGAATGACACTGAGCAAGGGAGCTGGGATTAAGGATCTTTGGAGCTTAACAATGGAGTTTCTCATAATTTAGAAAGAGAAAATGAAGTTGAAGTTTTATATAACTGTCAGGGGTCCATCATCGCGATCGCGACAGGAACCCCGCATTCGCGAGGAACAGCTGGTCCGACCATCGCAATCGCGATGGTCCAGGCCGCGTTCGCGAAGAGGAAGCCATGCCAGGTCCCAACCATCTTCATCGCGAACACGAAGGACACCCTTCGCGAATGTGATGGTCAAAAAACTAGACCATCTCGAACGCAATGGGATCCTCGCTATCACGAAGAGCAAAGGGGTTTGCACCTTAATGCAACAACCAACAATTGCCCTAAGACCAAAAATATTTCGACAGACCCTCGAGATTCATCTAGAACCCCGTGAACATAAACCAACCATGCTACCCTACAAAAAATGGCATTTCAAACTCAATGGAATTGAAGAAACTCCCAACGGAGATCATTTAAATGAAAATTGGGCCCCATGCCCAAAACCAACTCGAAACCCAAAATCCAAAAACAAGTTCAAAAGCCTTGGGACCCAAACCAAAGGTCCCCTAGCCCAAAGTTAACATTCCAGAACTAACAGTGCTGATGGAATTTCCATCCGAGGCCGTCTTCTCCGAATGTTGACCAAAGTCAACCCTACCGGCCAAACTGACTTCAAAACACACAAGGCCACAGAAAACCAATCCAAAAGCACTCAGACCCAGACCAATGGTCCCACTAGACCAAAATCCCCATTTCGGAGCCAACGGAACTGTCAGAATTTGATTCTAAGTGTGTTAACCAAGAAATTGACCAAAGTCAAAGATTTACCAACTTTGAGAGCTAAAATAGGGAAATGGTCATAATGACCTAACGAATGGCCCGGGCACCAAACCGTCGGTCCTGGCAAGTCATAAATGAACTGTAACCGCCCAGGGAAAGCTCAAAATGCAGAAAAAGAACACAAAACAAAAAATGACCTGTAGGGCCATTAAAACATCCACTACTAAAAGAACTTTCGTCCGCAAAAGTTAGAAAAAGGATAGTACCTGAAGACTCAAAAAGGCAAGGATAATGGGTTTGCATGTCGGTCTCGATCTCCCAAGTAGCCTCCTCGACAAGATGATGCCTCCATTGAACTTTAATGATGGAATATCCTTGGACCTTAATTTCCTAACCTGCCTGTCCAAAATAGCAACAGGCTCCACCTCGAAAGCTAAGGACTCATTCAACTGAATCGACTCTAACTGAAGCACATGAGACTCATCTGGAATATACCACCACAACATAGAAAAATGAAACACCGGATGGACACTAGAAAGAGTAGGAGGCAAGGCTAACTCATAAGCAACCCCTCCAATACGATGAAGGATCTCAAATGGACCAATGAACCTCAGAATTAGATTACCCTTCCTTCGGAACTGCATCACGCCCTTCATGGGCGATACTCGAAGGAACACACTGTCACCAACCATAAACTCAAGGTCTCGAACTCTCTGGTATCCATAACTCTTTTGCCTACTCTGGGCAGTACAAAGTCTCTCCTGAATAACTTGAACTCTATCCATAGAATCAAGAAGCAAATTGGTACCCCACGGCCTAACATCGAAAGTATCAAACCAAACCACTTGAGATCTGCACCGTCTACCATACAATGCCTCGAACAGAGCTATCTGAATGTTGGAATGGTAATTATTATTATATGCAAACTCTGCCAAGGCTAAACACTAGTCCCACTGACCCCCGAAATTAATAACGCAGGCTCGTAATATATCCTCCAAAACCTGAATAGTGCACTCTTACTGACTGTCTATCTATGGATGAAAAGCGGTGCTAAGCTCAACTCTAGTACACAACTCTCTCTGAATAGACTGCCAGAAGTGCAAAGTGAACTGAGTACCATGGCAGAAATGATAGAAACTGGCACCCCATGCAAATGGACAATCTCTCGAATATAGATCTGGGCCAACCTCTTGGAACTGTAGAAAGTCTGAACCGGCAGAAATTGAGTAGACTTCGTCAACCTATCAACAATAAGCCAAATAGCATCAAATCTCCATAAGGTATGTGGCAATCTGACTATAAAGTTCATGGATATACGCTCCCATTTCCACTATGGAATGGGTACCCTCTCTGATAAACCACTGGTCTCTAGTGCTCGAACTTCACCTGCTGACAGTTCAAGCACCTAGATATGAAAGCCAAAATATTCATCTTCATCCCACACCACCAGTAGTGCTGCCTCAAGTCACGATACATCATATCTTCCCCGGGATGAATGAAATATCTAGAACAATGAGCCTCTTCCAGTATAATTATGACTAAGTCACCAACTCTAGGAATGTAGATACGACCCTCGATCCTCAGAACACCCTCTGAATCTAAAGTCGCCTTCCTAGCCTCACAACTCAACACCTTGTCACGAATGATCCTTAATCTCACATCATCAAACTGTTGTGCCCGAATCTGCTCTAACAAGGAAGACCTAGCCTCAACACAAGCAAAAATATGACCCGTCTCACAAATGTCAAGTCAAACCAACCTATTAGCCAAGAACTAGATGTCCCAAGCTAAAGGTCACTCCTCCATAGCTAAGAAAGACAAGCTACCCATACTCACCGCCTTCCGCTACCATATTTGCCTTACCCGGATGATAGAGAATAGAGATGTCATAGTCCTTCAGTAACTCCAACCACCTACGCTGCCTCAAAATTAGAACCTTCTGGCTGAAAATGTACTGAAGACTACGATGGTCAGTAAAGATCTCACAATGCACGCCATAGAGATAATACCTCCACATCTTCAACGTGAAGACTACCACTGCTAACTCTAAGTCATGTGTGGGGTAGTTCCTCTCGTGAACCTTCAACTGTCTCGAAGCATATGCTATAACTCGGCCCTGCTACATCAACACACAACCCAAACAAATACCTGATGCATCATAATACACGGTGAAACCCTGACCCTCGACCAGAAGAGTAAAAAATGGAGATGAAATCTACAAGGCCTTGAGCTTCAGAAAGCTTGCCTCACACTCATCTGACCACTGGAAGGGAACATTCTTCTGAGTCAATCTAGTCAATAAAGATGCTATCGAAGAAAATCCCTCTACAAACCATCTGTAATAACCTGCCAACCCAATGAAATTGCGAACCTCAGTAGGAGAAGTAGGCCTAGACCAATCACAAACTACTACAATCTTTACTGGATCTACCATAATCCCATCCTTGGATGCCACATGCCCCGAGAATGCCATAGAATCAAGCCAAAACTCACACTTAGTGAATTTGGCATATAACTGGTGGTCTCGCAAAGCCTGAAGTACAACTCTAAGATACTGCTCATGCTCCTCTCTACTCCTCAAATAAATAGAATGTCATCGATGAACATAATAACGAACGAATCCAAGTAGGCACTAAACACACGGTTCATCAACTCCATAAATACTGCTGGGGCATTGGTCAACCTAAAAGACATGACTAGGAACTCATAATGGCCGTATCGAGTCCTAAATGTAGTCTTTGGGATGTCCTCAGCCCTAATCCTTAACAAGTGATAACCGGACCTCAAATCTATCTTAGAGAACACTACTGCACCCTGTAGCTGGTCAAATAAGTCATCAATACGCGACATCAGATATCTGTTCTTAATTGTCCTTTATTCAACTGCCTGTAGCCGATACACATACGCATAGACCCGTCCTTCTTCTTCACAAACAGAACCAGAGCACCCCACGGATACACACTAGGCCTGATGAACCCTCTACTCAACAGATCCTTGATCTGATCCTTAAGCTCCCTCAACTCAGTAGGTGCCATACGATATGGCGGAATGGAAATGGGCTTGGTGCCTGGCTCGACATTGATACCAAAATCAATGTCACGATCAGGAGGAAGACTCGAAAGATCAGAAGGAAATACATTCGAATACTCACAAACCACAAGAACAGACTCAAGAGGAGGTATGGTAGCACTAGTATCATAGACGTAGGAAAGATAAGCTAAGCACCCATTCCCAACTAGCCGTTGGGCGCTCAGAAAGGATATAAATCCCCTCGGCATGTGGCTATCAGCTCCCTTCCATATGATAGAAGGGATACTAGGCATCCAAAGAGTAACAGTCTTGGCAAAACAATCCAAGACCGCATGATAAGTAGACAACCAATCCATGCCCAAGATCACATCAAAATTTACCATATCAAGGACAACCAAGTCTACCCACGTGTCATACCCCAAGATAGTCACCACACAAGCCCGATACACCTGATCCACTACTAAAGAATCACCTACTGGGGTAGATACACGCAAGGGCGCAGGCAAAGACTCACAAGCAGACTCCTGATGAATAGCATAATAAGCAGATACATACGAGAATGTAGACCCTAGATCAAACAAAGCAGAAGCAAACTGATGACAAACGGAGATCTTACTTGTGATCAAAACATCTAAAGTCTCGACCTTTGTCTGGCCTGGAACTGTGTAGATATAGCCCCGACTGCCACGACCACCTGACCTACTAGACTGAGGACCACCTCTAGTACCCTAGGGACAACCTTTACCACCCTGTGAACTGCCTCTAGCTAGAGGTGCTGGAGCCCTGGGGGCCTTGACCAACTGATCCTATCACCTAGGGTGCTGTGCCATCAGGCACCTAGCAAAATGGCCCATCACCACACTCATAACAACCCTGACCCCATGTACTTCGCTGTGAATACCCGGCCAAATCAGAATGACCACCATGACCTGTAAACCTTGAATGACCACCTCAGGGAGAAGGAACGAGACTTTTGCTACTTTGACCCTCAGTAGGCTATAATGCCGTTTGAACAGGCCGGCTCAGCTGGAAATGCTGCTGGTGCTGACCTCTACCATAGTAGCCCCTACCACGGACCTGTGAACTGTTGAAACTACCCTGGTGGTGGGGCCTCTTATTGCTTCCCCCTTGGGCCTTGCAAAGTACACCCTCAATAGTTCGGGCATGATCAACTACCTCCAGAAAAGACTTACCTGATGCTACCATACCCTATGTGGCCAAGAAGAGATGTAAGGTTAAACCTCAAACAAACTAGCATACTCTCTTGTGCTCGGTGGGCAGAATCATAGTAGCGTGTCTGGAAAACTGATGGAATCGAACCTTGTACTCAGACACAGTCATGGAGCCCATCTCCAACCCAGAAAACTGATCCTCTAGACGCTCCCTCATGCTACACGGTACATACTTCTCTAGAAAAGCTGTGGAGAACTGATCACAAGTAAGCGGAGGTGACCCAGCCGGTCTACAAGCAATATATGACCTCCACTACTATTTCGCTTGACCATTCAGCTGAAATGCGGTGTAATCGGCTCCATGAGACTCAACTAACTCCAAATTATGTAACCTCTCCTGACAGCTAGTCAGAAACTCATGTGCATCCTCCCTAGAAGCACCTGAAAACCTCGGAGGATCCAATCTCAAGAACCTACTAAGCATCTTCTGCTGCTCAGAAGACATAACTGGCACGGCTGGAAGAGGGGGAGCAACCGCAGGGACCGGTAGTACCTCAAATCAGGGAGCCGCAGCAGTAGGTTGCGCTTATGAACTATGTGCTGCCGCCTGAGCTGAAGTTTGAGCCTCACCTCAAACCTGAGAACTAATCAGAGTGCTCGACAAAGATACTGGTGGAGTCATACACTCAAGAAACCCCAATAATTGAACCAGGGTATCCTGTAATATCGGAGTAGCCATAAAACTTATCGGATACTGGGCTGGCCTTACATGCTCCGGCTTATACTGAACCTCATCCACTCTAACCTCAGGCTCTTGTGATGATAGACTAGACCGGGCCCAAGTTGGCACCGCAGCCCATGCCCTACCTCGACCTCTAGGTCGGCCTCTACCCCATCCCCTAGCTGGGGCTCTAACTGCAAGCGTAGGGGCCTCATCATCACCCGCTGCAAATCTTGTCCAAACCATCTGAGAAAGAGTGAAACAAAGATACTCAGAAGTTGATCAAGTCAATAATGCACGACAAGGAATCAACAACATGACATATTTCCTAGGAATGTCCTATACCCTCTCGTAGATTAGATACAGACATCATCATACCGATCCACAAGACTCTACTAGACACTTTGGTCTTGTATTGGTGAGACCGGTGAACCTAGAGCTCTGATACCACTCTGTCACAATCCAAAACTGGGTCATAATGACGTTTACATAAACCCCCCAGTAGACAAGCCTAACCCAAACATGCGGAAGACAATAAATAATAATTAAACTAAAGAAAAGCGGAAGATATAACGAAAAGATAGGGCCAATAGAATATACACATACCATCGTACAAAATATACATAAGAAGACCCTAAAGTGACCAAAAAAACAAAATAACACGAGAACCCACCCAGACCTGGTGTCACTAGTACAAGAGGGACTAAAGTAAGGAGTAGCTATACAACAGATTTTGTCTATCCAAAATACAAAATATAGATAGAATGTACAAGAAGGAAAGCATGTAAAGTCTTCAAAAGCACTGGGAGCTCACCGCGATCCGAACAGCAATGGGTCTCGAATGACAGGAGATCAGCGAGGGTGGATCGTTCTAGGTGCTGTATCAGAAAAAAAAGATGCAGAGTGTAGTATGAGTACCAAGACAATGGGTACTCATTAGATATTATAGGCCGACCGAGCACAGAAAGATAATATATATAAATAGATTTCAGGAAAACAGCTAGCTATACAGTGATCCGCATAAATCTAGTTATAAGGCCGGAGACATGACAAAAACCAACTAAAGAAAAGGAAAGAAAATAATATCAAGCCAACAAGAGTCAATCCACTTGCCAAAGCAAATACAATACGGTGCACGATTATGCATGTATTAATGCAATATAATATAAACCCGGAATATCGCATCGGGCACCCAGAATACCACATTGGACTAGGCATATATATATGTGAAATAGTAAAATACCTGGAATATCGCATCGAGGGTCCGGAATACCACATCGTACTATAAATAAGTATATATGAGAGTAAAATACCCAGAATAACGTATCAGGGGTACAGAATACTGCATCGGACTATAAATATATGCATAAAATAGTACTTCTCCTTTGCTTTCCAAAATCCCATAGTAATACTCATAGTAATCCCATTGTACCAATGATATGCCATGCGATATGAGTATGAATGTTCACAAATAGAGGAAAAACCACGCCATCAGATCAAACAGGGCAATAATACCCTCCAAACCAAGAGAACTAACCTGGAACTCCATCCAAATCCTAGCCATGGCCTCAGGCCCATAATTACACACAATGATAGAATAAAGCGGTAAAGCGAAAATAAAAGCAAAATCCATAGGAAAACTCTATTCTACCTCTATAGACTCCTAAAAACATGTTAAGGATTATATACTAGTCACACAGAAGAAGCAAGCTCCTAGGTAAGGATAACATACAGTTCTTGGCTAAAAACCCAAAATGACCAATTAACATGATAAACAGGATTCAAGCCTAAAGTCTAATTAAAATCCAATCTAGCGTTCCAGTAACATACAAAAATATATTATCTAACTAACTAAGTCTAAAAGGTAAACCATAACCTACTTGGGGCCAAACTACAAGCACGAACCGTCACTCGTGTGCCTTCCCCTTCCGAATAGCCTCAAAAAGCTGCCACGCTATCAAGAACATAAACTAGGTGTCAAGATGAGAAGAATTACACCAATATTCCTATAAGGAAAATCGGACCAAAAATTGGGTTGAAAAAATGACCCTCGGAGCCCGTGCAGCGAAATAGAAACAAAAATCATAACTATGCTTGCATTGGGTTAAGGAACCCATGCCCAATGTTTGGGCGCGAATGGAGCTTGATTTGGGGCCCAAAACAGGCCCGAAATGCTACTAATTCACGGAATTTAAATGGAAAAGCTCGAAATTTAAAGGCGGAGACCAACCTCGATAAGAGAAACACGTCACGGAGATGAATTACATGAATTCAAGAACATGCAGTCCCCACAAGTTAGCCTTCAACAAGGATCACCCAACTCTAGGAATTAACAACAAGGGAATTTAAGCGAGGGAAAATAGGAGAATTTTCACGAAAGGGGGAGAGGGGTGACAAGGGGACTTACCTGATGAATGACACTGAGAAATGGAGCTGGGATTAAGGAGCTTTGGGGCTCAACAATGGAGTTTCTTAGAATTTAGAAAGAGAAAATGAAGTTGAAGTTTTATATAACTGCACGAGGTCCTTCATCGCGATAGCGATAGGGCCCCTTCCTTCGCAAGGAACAACTGGCCCGACCATCACGATCGCGATGGTCAAGGCTGCATTTTCAAAGAGAAAGCCAAGCTGGGTCCCAGCTGGCTTCATCACGAATGCGAAGGACACCCTTCGTGAATACGATGGTTAAGAAACCAGATCATCGCGAATGCGATGGGATCCTCGCGATCGCGAAGAGCAAGGGGTCTGCAACTTAATACAACAACCAGCAATTTCCCCAAGAACAAAAATATTCTGACGGACCCTCGAGATTCATCCAAAATCCCGTGAACACAAACCAACCATGCTACCCTATCAGAAATGGCATTCCAAACTCAATGGAATTGATGAAACTCCCAACAGAGGTCGTTTTAATGAAAAGTGGGCCCCATGCCCAAAACCAACTCAAAACCCAAAACCCAAAAATAAGTCCGGAAGCCTCGAGATAAAAACCAAAGGTCCCTCTAGCCCAAAGTCGACATTTCAAAGCTAATGGCACTGACGAAATTTCTATCTAAGCCCGTCTTCTCAGTATATCGACCAAAGTCAACCCTACCAGCCAAACTGACTTCAAAACATACAAGGCCACAGAAAACCAATCTGAAAGCACTCAGACCCAGACCAATGGTCCCACTACACCAAAATCCTCGTTCTGGAGCCAATGTAATAGTTGGAATTCAATTCTGAGTGCGTTAATTAAGAAAGTTGACCAAATTGAAAGATTTACCAACTTAGAGAGCTAAAACAGGGAAATAGTCATAACAACCTAATGAACGGCCCGGGCAACGAACCGTCAATCTTGTCAAGTCATAAATGACCTTTAGCCACTGAGGGAAAGCTTGAAATATATAAAAAGCATGAAAAATAAAAAATGATTTGGAGAGTCATTACACGTCTAATCCTGTGGTATTGTTTTGAGAATTTTATCCTCTCGAATGCTCTCGACAATATCTCAAAACAAAATTATTAGTATTAAAGCAATTCAACAAGGGGGATGGTTTCTTTACCTTGTCTTCATGCATGTTGATTTTTGAGAATATGCCATCCTTTCTTATCTCTGTGTTAGGAAATAATGATCATGACATGAAAACCTTCTTGTCCATCAGATAGGATTGCCTTTGTGAGGGTTGAATGAGATTATTCTTTGATTGTAATGACCTTCTTGGTCATCTGATATGATGGTCTTTGTAACTGCTTATGATAGTCTCAGATATGATGGCCTTCTTATTTATCAGTGACAATCTTTGTATATGACTTCGGGTAAGTCTTGTACATCATCTGTATCGACACGACTTATAGATATCCCTCGAATTGTCAAACCTCAGGTAATCTCACACATTATTTGATTTTCAATAAAGGCAGCTTATAGATGTCCCTCGATTTGTCAGCCTTCGAGCAATCTTGCACATCATCCGACTTTGGATAGGAGCGGCTTATAGATCTCCCTTAAATTTGACAGTCTTTAGGTAATCCTGCACTTTCATCCAATTTTGGATGTAACGCAACTTACAAATTTCCCTTGAATTGTTATCCCTTGGGTAATCTTGTATAATATCAACATGGGTCCTGGCTTATAAATAACCTTTGGACTGTTAACTTTTTAGTAGTCTTGCACTTTATCCAATTTCAGATATTGTTGCGACTCATGAATTACCCTTGAACTAATCCTCAATGTCAAACTCCATCGTCTCTATGCAATATTGGATATAAATGTTCTTGGGTTGATCTTGCACATCAAGTGTAACTTAGGGACACCTCTGAATGCCATCCTCTTAAAACTGACTAGTAGAGGAAAATAATCTTTGCGGTGAGCGTATGCCTACTGTAATTGATAATGATGGTCCTCTCGACATGGTCTTCTCAACATGGTCCTTGTGACATGGTCCTTGTGATATGGTCCTCTCGACATGGCTCTTGTGACATGGTTCTCTCGACATGGTCCTCTAGACATGGTCCTAGTGATATGGTCCTTACGACATGGTCCTTGCAATGTGATCCCTGTGATATGATTCAATGTGATACAATGCAACATGATATAATATGATGTAATGCGATGCAATACAATATGATGCGACATAATGCAATGTAATTTGATGAATTATGATACAATATGATGTGATACAATGCAACTCAATACAGTATGATACAATACGATATGGTGCAATATGAATGCAATGGTCTATAAGGTAGTTATAAAAAACATCACCTCCAACAAGTTCAAGGTTTTAATAGATCTGGGTTGATTGGAGGCTTCTAATGTATTGGGCTTTGATCTCCTAGTAATAGGGAGCTCGAATCTCAAATTTGGGAGCATTTTGTTGAGGTTTGAAGGATCTACCATTTTTGAGCTTGAAGAATATAGAAATGGGTCTATTCGAAGTTGATTGAAATTGACCTTAATTTGTACTGGGCATTGTTCTCTATATCGAGTAGAGGCTACGTTTTAAATTTGGGGTTAATTCGAGTTAAATTAAGAGATATGGAAATTTTGAAATTCATAAATTGTTCTTGGTGTTCTTCAAGGAATTATTGAAAAACAAGGTTGGAAAAGGTGTTTGATCCAAATAAGAAGCAAATGGAAAGAGTACTTGTATCGATACAAAAGAGAATTTATCAAAAGGGGCAAGTACTAAGAAAAGGGAAGTATAAAATTCAAAAAAATGTACAAAAAACAGAGGCTTCAGGTGTCTGTCTCGAGTCACCTATGGCTTTACCTACATGAAGCAGGTTGGCACATGCATTTAGTATGTGCAAATCCAGGTAAACACATGTGCCAACCTGCTGCACGCAAGTGCGCTACTATTTGGGACATGCGATTGGACCTGCGTGCTTCAAGTTGGCACATACGAAACACATAAGCTTTAGTACATACCAAATTTTGTGACTTCAATTTTCTCCAACAAATCTCTTCTTAGTTTCTTTTATTTGATTCTTCTTATCATCTAGAGATCTTAAGACTAATTAACAACTATTTGATCTACTTAGTTGTAATTAGCTCTCTTGTGTCCATTTTCGTTTCGTGCCAATTCTTGTGAGCTTTTATCGTTTAAGCAACCCTTGAAAACCTTCTTGGCTCCATCCATTCGATTTTGAGTCATCCTTCTTTTGATTAATAGAAATTCGTTCCTCCACAAAGGATAGGTGACCTTGTGACTTGGTTGAGCAAAGGAAGTTCACTATCAATCTTGCGAAGACGCTTAGAAGGTAAGTTGAGCGTTCACGTACGAGAGGTGTAAGGAACTTTGCTACTAATCTCATTTGTTGAATTTTGCAGGTATAATGTCTAAGGCACTCGATTGTGCCCATTTATTGAATTTTGTAGGTACAATGTCTAAGGCACTCGATTGTGCCCATGAAAGGGAGAGTTCTGTTAGTGTTATGGTAGCCTTTGCTTCAATAACAAGGCAATTAACAGAGATGAATGAGAGGATGGATCAATTTGAGGTTAGGAGGGTGAATGTTGAGGTTCCTAATCGGGAGGACTCAGCTCACACTACTCAATGGTTGGGTGCAAATAGGAATCTGAATTCCTCAATGTATATTATCCCGGGGCAAGCACATGAGTTATGCTACCCTCAAGTCACTCAAAACCATACCCCATATAACCAACAACCACCTATCTGAATGTCTAAATTTCTAAACAATGTTAGACAAACTCCTCCTTATCCAAACCTCCAACCAAACTACCCACTACAAGAGAAAAGTCCTTTTGTATCAAACAAAAACCGAGCTCTACTCCAAAATGCAACACATGCAAACTTGCATGTACCACATAATCAAAACCAAGAGCATTACCAATATAACCACCATAACCCACTCTACGAGGAGATGTATGAGGAAGCATATGCTAATAGATATTAGGATGGACCTAAACATGGTGGACTACATGGTTATGGTTCACCAAGAGATAGAGTGCAAGCCGGAGGCTTTGGTCGAAACTAAGGTGCAAGATGGCAAGGAAATGGAGATCAAGGTGATTGGTATGATGATTGAAATAGTGATTGTTATGGTAACTGAGGTGATAGATATAGTGGTCACTATAAATATAGATATGGTGATCATCAAGGAGATCATGGTGACCTAGAAAGAGGATTGAACACCATCAAGGTTAACTTTCCAAGAATCAAAGGTAGTAGAGACTCAAAAGAGTTTCTTGAATAGAAATTGCAAAGTGAACGGATCTTCCTCACCAACAACATTTCGGATGCCTTGAAAGCCAAACATGCCATTACTCAATTTAAAGGATATGCATCCACATGGTGGGAGTCCAAGGTGAGATAGTGAGTTGAGATCTTATTCATGACTTGCCTATGTGGCAAGAGTTGCTAGATCTTATAGAGTTGAGGTATGTAACACCTACTTATCATTAAGAAGTTCTCAAGAAGGTGTACATGCTTCGACAAGGTACCAAAAGTGTTGAGGAGTATTATGATGAGTTTGAAAGTTTGAGAATAAAGTCCAAGCATGATGAACCTATACTAAACACGGTGATACAATTTGTGGCCAACTTGAGACAAGACATCGCCAAGCCCATGAGGCTTTAACACTATACAAGCTTAGAAAAAGCTTATCTTGATGCCACTATAATAGAGGTTGATGTGAAAAAGGACAAGTCCTTCAAGGAAAAGGGTACCACAACTTCTTCATGGAACAAGAGTAATGATAAGTGGAAGTCTTCCACCACTCAGGAGTATACCAAGGGTAGTGGTCAAGCTACTCAAGCAAAGGTCGATAAGCCAAAGCGGGAAGTAAAGGTGAAGGAAGGTAATAAATCAAAACCCAACTTTCCTCATCCTTCTACTATCCAATGCTTTAGGTGCCAAGGAAGGGGAAACATTGCTAGTGAATGCCCCAATCGGAGGACAATTATGGCCTTCAAAGATGGGTCCCATACCAAAGAAGATGAAGAGTGTGGTGAAGAGAGTGGGGAAGATGAGTCCAAAGGTAATGATAATAAAACACCCTTGGAGGGTGATGAATGAGCAGTTAGAAGAGAAGATTAATCTTGCTTTCCTTATGAGTAGATGAGCACATCTAGAGTGTGATGATGATGAATCCTTGCAAGTAAATGTGAAACTATCTTGTGTCGTGAGGCAAATTATGGGAGCTATGGCTAAAGAGGAACTTGATCAACGGGAGAATATTGTAACAACCCAGATGTTTTGAGGTTGTTCTCCATTTCGTGTCGAAGGCTTACGAGCCTAAATTTGAGAATTTTATTAATATTGCACGTATTTCAAAATATTTGATTTAAAATTTGAATTCGATAAAGTTATATTTTAAAGTAAAAATGTCTTAAATATTTCTGAAAAATTCTTTAGTTACGATATATTCATATATGTATTTATTTTATAAGATTTTTGTAATTCATTAATATTTTAACGGAGATAGTAAGTCTAGTTTTGTTGAAAAATTATTATTATTATATGAGGTAGGATTTCTTCAAAATAATTTTCTATTAATTTTGATATATTTAAAAAGTTATATATATTTTATTATAAATTTGTGCAATACCCGAGCACATACGTAGCGGGGTAAATATAACTTTGGTGTGAAGTGGAGTGGACTTCTCCACCTCCACGCGGCATTGCAAGAAAAGGGAAGCAAGTAGTCCCTAAAAATAGGTGGCATCACTTACTTGATATGTTGGCAACTCTTATTAATGTTGTAAAACTAAACTCAAAATAATATAACTATAAAGATAAGAAGACAAGATATGTAGATAAAGGAGAGAACTTTTCTTCTATTCAAGTGTATTCAAGTATATAAAAGTATATCTTATAACGGTGAATAACATACCTATTTATAGGTTGAGAAATCATTCCAAAGGTCACCAACATTAAGAGCCAAATTGATAGATACATTATTTATCCACAAAAGGTTCATGTAACATAGGGAATGTGTATGGACATCCATTCATTGAATATGTATTTCATAACACTCCCTCTTAGATGTCCGTAGATAATGTGCCTCGTTAAAACTTTACTAGGAAAAACCCAGTGGGAAAAAGCCTAGTGAAGAAAAAAGAGTACACACATATAGTAATACGCCTTGAGTGCTGCCTCATTAAAAACCTTAGCAGGAAAACCCAATTGGGACAAAACCTTGGTTAAGGGTAAAAGAATACAACGCGTATTTTACTCCCCCTGATGTGAACATCATTTAACCTCTCAAAAATGATGCATTACAATCTTGTATACTAGCTTCTCAAATGTTGAGATTGGTAATACTTTAATGAAGAAGTCTGCAAGATTATCACTTGAACGGATCTGTTGAACTTCTATCTCGCCATTTTATTGAAGATCATGTGTAAAGAAGAACTTTGGTGAGATATGCTTTGTTCGGTCTCCTTTGATGTATCCTCCCTTCAGTTAAGCTATACATGTAGCATTATCTTCATATATGGTGGTTAGAGTATCCTTTTTCAAAGAAAAACCACACATCTCTTGAATATGATGGGCTATTGATCTCAACCAAACACACTTCCGACTTGCTTCATGGATGACTATTATTTCTGCATGATTTGAAGAAGTGGCTTCACATGTAAACAAATAGTCCATCTTTCTAATGCCTTCTTGTTGGAGATGAGTTGAATCTAGTCAATAAACTTACTGAATGGTCAAGTATTATTGGCAAAGTACATTAGTGCCCCGATTGCACTAAGATATGGAGTTTCATCACCAAGAAGCACTTCATTCTTCCCTTGAGATCGAAATAGATATTTATTTATGTCAAGTGATCTCACAATCATTGGGATACTTAATGAAATCGCTTTAAAACCTGATAAATCCTTCAAGATTTTTCATATAACAGTCACTGTCTAGCTAAGACATGACAACCATTAATTTATATGTATTCAAGCTTTTCAGTATTGCTAGATTGAAAGAAACCTCATTGCATCCACCACAGGAGAATACGTCTCCCTACAATAATGTCAGGACCAAAACCCTTTATGCCCAAGGCACAAGCCGTACTTTATATCTTACGGTTATTCCTTTTGCACAATGACTCATTTGTACCCCACTGACATTATATATTGAGGTCGTTGGACTAAAGTCCAAACCATCACTTTTTAAGTAAAATAAAATATACTTGAAACTCGTGTATTTTTATTTGGCCAATAATTTATCTGTCCATATTATTGACAGATTTAAATTTAAGATCCTCGTACCATTTATAATGATGAGCGCTACATTATATCAAAGATACCGTCGACGGTCATTTGATATCGATTCCATTATGACATAACATATCGAGATCGATCTCTTCTTTTTCATCATTTTCAGGTACCTGAACCTTTGCCAAGGTTATATGAAGAGTTATGTCATGGTGCTCTTTTAAAGCACTTGCCTCATTACCATGACCATCTTGATCATTTTGTCCTCTCCTTCTTCAAGGAGTTTTACTTTTGGAATTGATTAGTCTATCACGCTTCAGGCATACCATAGACCCTGTCCTTCAAGTACTTCTCATTGGAGCATTTACAGCAGAATTATGGTATAGGATCAGCAAATACATTTGGCAATTAATTTGCAATATTTTGCAATTGAATTATCTCTTGAACTTCAAGTTCACATTTTCTTTATACGAGGATCTAGATAATTAATTCCATCCATTTCAGCTGTTAATCATATCTCCCCCTAATGTTAGGAAATCTAACATTCACCCCAATCTTATTTGGGAATCCATCTTTGTGCATGGTGGAGCAATTAAATCAAATACCGCACATTTAAATTTTTAGATGGAATATTTAGCTCTTGACCCTGAACCAACAATAGGAGAACCTTATTGGCTTGATGCATACAAGTGTTGCTGCATTAAAAGAACATCTCATACCAAATTTCTTTTGGGAGATTTGTTCTCATAACCAATAGGTTTAGCTATAATTGGAGACATACAATTTCTGCTAAACTAACCAGCATTATCAACTTTTATAGTTTGGAACCATGCTCTTAATTTAACAATTTGAGCAAACAACCTTGCAAAAATTAAATTGCAAGTTGATAGCAAAGCGCATGTGACCAACCATAGATGCATCTCATTTTATGGCAGGTGAACGGGCCCATATTCACCTTGTTATACGTTCCAAAAATTTAGGGAAAACAATCCCAACCTTAGATGGTATAATGTTTAACTTTTTTGAGAACAAGTAACACAAGAGAATTCTTGAAGAATCTTATATTTCTTCACTATAACCACTTGATTGAATTCTCAACTATTTTTGTATCACATTTGAACCGGGATGGTCAACCTGTCATGCCAACAAAAATTTATTTATGTAAACTTCTAATTTACTATCGTATGTGATTTTATCACCATGCCATATCTGTGTACTACAAAACAAGAAGAGAAAATGGGTAACCTTTTACATAAATATTTTTAACCCGCTTCGATTGTAGTAATATGAAGATATACAATCTTCTCATAATTTACAGTCTCAATATAATTCATTTTTAGTCAATGCCTTTGAAACTTAAGAAATTTCTTTTGAGACTTACTACAACAATTTCATTCCTCCATGTAGTAACACCTTAGCTCTTTTAAAGCTTTACCACATATTTCATAACACCATACATATGGTAAACATCTCCTTTTAGGGAGAAAGTTATTTTTATTATTGTCATGGTCAAAGCTTTTATAGACAAGAATGATTTCTTACTTTTACCCTTCAGTAGATTATGATAAGACATGCTACAATGCCAATGACCTTTTATTCCAAAATAAAATTTATTTATTTCTCTCAAACCTCCCGTAGAGGTGAGTTTTGGTATTTATCCAACCTTACATGAGCATGTTCTTATTCATAATTTTTATCACATCTTGACACATTCATTTCCAAGAATGGTCGAGCATCTATGATGATTATCACAAGTCTCATTCTCTTCAAGGAATTGATTAATCATTGTTTGTGCTTCATAAATTTAATATAAGCCCATTGTCATCAATTGTCATTTGTCATATCTATATGACCCACCTCAACATCACTTTAAAAGATTAAGTGTATCACCACTTTATATTTCTTTATTTTGATAGAGAATTTATAAAACTTATCAAATTATGTCGCATGACAACCGCATGCCTAATGACATTTGATATCTTTGATGACAAAAAGTACCTTCACATTTTTAAGGACTATTTGGAGAACGTAACCCATAGTGTTCTTCCATTGATTATTATCAAAATAATGATATTGTATCTTCTTTTTTTCATGTCCACAATCATTCGTACAACGATAATAGTGATTTGGTCATCTTTCAGACTTATGATATACTACTACCACATTCACTTAATGGAATGGAGCATATTCAATGTGACATGCTTCACAATTTTATCAAGATTGTGTTGGTACTTTAACCATACATCTTTTTCATATGTTTGGCCATATTTGCTGGGAGTTGAACCCAATTACCACAATGATGACCATTTTTATTTTGTCCCTTCACACCCATATTTATACATTCAACCACTTGTCTTCTTTCAGACATATTATGCACTGCTACCACATTCACAAAAGAGAATGGAGCAAATCAATTGGGTGAATTTCATGACTTTTTTTATCAAAAGTACATTATTTTGCTTTTAGTCATCATTATACCATCACGATGGTGCATTAGGACTTAATTCCAATGCTTTACCCAAATATAAGAGTGTTAAGACATAAATCAATGGGGCTTGAACCCAACATCTTTATTGTCATAGTGCATCAGGACTTAAACTTGATGTCTTACCCTTGTGAGTGCGATGAAATTTGAATCCACCATCTTACCATCAAATATTTTATCATTATGGTGCATCAAAACGATCACCTGATGTTTTACCCTTAATCAATGACATAATAGGCCAATAGATTTTTCATATTTTTATTGATTAAAATAACATCCTCATACTGCCAATCACAATCATGAATTATTTTGTTAATACAATATAAGTGCAAGCAATATTTCAGTAACAAAATAAAAATAGTGTTAGCACAAGATTTATGAAATAATTATTACTTATTGGACTACTGAAAGTCTCATATAGGACTTGATAGTAAACAAAATAATGTTGTTAGTCTCAAGAACTTATTATAACTGTTAATAGTAAAAATAAGGATTATTGAGCATCACATTTTTAAGTAACTAATGTAAAATGAGATGAAAAACATATACGAAATAAGCTTATTGTTGGTTCATAAATGCGATAAGCATAATTTTCTGGATTTAGCATAGTAAATCACTTATTTTCATAACATATTTGAATGAGAACCATAAAGGTAATCATGTCATATTTGATAACCTTGACAAGTGACATGAATAATCAAACAATCGGTAGTGTTACTTAGAGTTAAAAAAAATAAAATTCATACCTAAATGGAATATTATAATTTGTTAACAAAGATTAGCAAATCAGTAACATATACCTTTTGATTTCTTTGTAGTCTGAGAAAAAAAGAAAATTACTTCAATTCCTTTAGGAAAAAGATTAGATGCCAACTAAATCGGTTAGAGTCTCATGCTGATAACGTATTGTAAAATTAAATTCAGAATAATATAACTATAAAGATAAGAAGACAAAATATGTAGATAAAGGAGAGAACTTTTCTTATATTCAAGTGTATTCAAGTATATACAAGTATATCTTACAATGGTGAATAACATCCCTATTTATAGGTTGAGAAATCATTCCAAAGGTCACTAATATTAAGAGCCAAATTGATAGATACATTTTTATCCACAAAAGATTCATGTAATCTAGGGAATGTGTATGGACATCCATTCATTGAATATGTATTTCATACCAATTAATTATTTATATATATTATATAACATTACTACTACTATTGTTCACTACTTTCCTATACAGTTCTTATGTGTATTCGTAGATAACCTTTTAGCACTTATATTTGACTTAAGCAATGTTATTACAAAATTCACTTTGAGAAGTCCTTCAATTTTAATTAATTGATACGGAAGTTGTGAACCATCCTTTTATTGCAAATACATATGTCGATATATAGCATGTTAAAAGGGGACTTTATGGGAAAATATATTTGACATGATTTTTATCATTGAAAGAAAGAGAAGCATTTACTTCAAGGTTTTGGAGATCGTATCTTAGGTATGTCAAGGCTATTCCTTTCATTTTTGGCATGATTCTCTATAATTTGAAATCTTTGTGTCTAGCGTGCTATCGAAGAGTCGATTAGTAAATGCCTCTAAATTATTATAGGTGTCATTCTTGTTAAGAACACATAATTGGTGATGTTGGTTTAGTGTTAAATAGGAAGGATGAGGTGTAATTTTATGGTTATTAGATGACGGTGATGGTTGGATTTATCGTGGTATTATGGTTGTGGTATGGATGTGGTACGATGGGTCTTGGATACTTGTGGGATGCCTTAAAGTTTGGATTGTATTGTATTATGTATTGCATAATGCATCATGTTTTATTGTATTTTTTAATTGTGGTTGCCTAGAGGGCTTACGAAAACCTGTAAGGCGTGAGACCTGTCCGCATGGTTGAGCCCGTGGCTTTGTAATAGCCTGTAAGGCATGAGACCCTTCCGCATAGTCGAGCCCACGTCATTTTGAGGACCTGTAAGGCGTGAGTATTTTTCCGCATGGCCTCCTTTATGTATTGCTCTCCCGTAAGGTGTGAGTTTGTTCCACATGTTGAGCGTTTGTATTGTGCTATTCATCTCATATTGCATTCATATGTTATGGTTGTTTTGGTTAGCTGTATATTGATCTTTGGAGGCGATGAATGGTTGAGGTTGGGGTTGTTGTGGGGACTCGAGTAGGGGAAGGTAAGGTAGTGTTGGGCTGACGTTGTTTATATACAAGTTGTGGCTGAGATGTTGGTATTGTTCCTATTTTGACTTTCTTCATATTGTGGTTTTAGTTTTGGGTTGTACTATTTCAGTTATTCTGTTGACTTACATATTCAGTACAATATTTCATACTGATATCCCTATTACTTGGGGGCAGTGCATTCGTACCTGTAGGTTATCAGGTAAACAGTGGTCGTTATTATGTGTGATCGAGTTTAGCTAAGGGTTGGTATGCTCCATTCTCTCTAAAGTTGCCGAGTCTAGAGTCTTCTTTAGCTTTGTATCGAGAACGGGTATGTCGGGGCCCTGTCCCAACTCGTGGTTAGTAGTTTTTCATCTTAGAGGCTTGTAGACATCTGTTGTGGGTCTGGGAGTCAGTTACGGGCTAGCTGGCCTTGTATTATCCTTTTGGTTATATTTGAGTTTGTTTTCCATTGTATTTCATATGATTGGCTTGGCCTTAACGGCCCACTGATGTTGTTTGATTTAGTTTCTATTAGTTTGCTCGATCGAGTGTGGCACTGGGTGCCAATCACGCCTCCTCGGATTTGGGGCATGACAAATATCACTCACAATATTAGTGCAACTTCCACTATCAATGATCAAAGAACACACCTTATACACAATCTTGCAACGTGCATGGAACATATTTTTCATGCCTCAAATCCGAGGAGGCGTGATTGGCACCCAGTGCCACACTCGATTGAGCAAACTAATTGAAAATTTTGATTATCAACTACCAATCTTGATATGTTGGAGTTTTAGGACTAGGAGTTCCTATTTTGGGGATCGAATAACGATATGTTTTAGCTGAAATTTGACGTGCTAGTTATTATGTGTTTGAACAGATTTTGATTGCTTGGAAGCATTACGTAAGGACAAGTTCGTAACTTGACACTTGGGCTTCATTTTGAGGCAAGTAGAGATTTCTAATTTCCTTTTTGAAGTATTAGTTATATTGTATCAAATGAACTTAAGGGTAATGAATAATGAGGGGGTCCCATATAAATGAGATAACGAGCATTTATATGGGCACCGGTGCTATCCAATGGGAAATTCTTATGGAAATTACTATCGGTTGATAGAATCTAATAAATTGTGATACAATTGAACTGTTGAGACTCATGAATTATGTGAACTTGATTGTGATTGATAAAATCATTTTATGTACTGGATCATACATATTCATTTATACCACTCTTATTGTTGCATGATAATTATTGGTTGATATTGCCCACTTAATTATTTGTAAAATTCATATTCTTATTAAGCCGATGGGAAATGGTTCTGGCATGTGACATCATGCAAAGCCGAGGGGAAATGGTTTTGGCGAGTGGTACTGTGATTACTTATGAAATTCAGGTTCTTATTATGCCGATGGGAAATGGTTTCGGTGGGTCTTATTATGCCAATGGGAAATAGTTCCGGCGGGTCTTATTATGCCGATGGAAAATGGTTCTGGCGTGTTTTATTGTGCCGATGGGAAATGGTTTTGACGGATATATACCGATTTACTTTTGGCCAGTGCATTGCATTGCATTACATTTCATCTGCATTGTACTCTATATTGAATTGATCTAGATACATGCCTTATTTATTGTGTTGTGGTGACTTATATTGTGGAAAAAATTATACTTGTGAAAAAGAGAACTTTCAAGGCACATCTCGTTATCGCTTCTAGAAGGAGTTAGTAATCAAAGCTTGTTGAGTTCACGTGTTTCCCGTACTCACTCTATTCTTGCTGCACCTTTTTTTCGTACAGGACTTGAGCCAAGTACTGGAAATACTTGACTAGTTGTTTGGGTCTGAGGCTGCTGCGGTTAGGATTCAGGAGGAGCTGCTTCAAGAGGCTATAGGACTTTAGGAAACTTCTATTCTTTCATTCATTGTCATGCTTGTGTGATTCGATTAAGGTCTTAACTCCTTCATTCCATTCTCTTATGAATTGTGAGAAAACATTCTCAAATTTGCACACTGGTGATATGAGATGACATTACACAATTTAGTGCGAGACATTGTGATGTGATTAGCAAGATAGTCAAGTAGTAAGTATTGTGACTTTAAATAATGCAATTGAGGAGGTTGTACATAGCAAGGATGGTTTGCTTGAGGTGTGATTTAGGGAAGAATACTTCAACTTCTTTTGGATTATTTATACAGTATTATGACATGGGTGTATCAATGGAAAGTAACAATTCAATAATGTAATGGTATAATGTGAATGTATTAAAGACAAATGTAAAATTGGGAGAATCAATCGATTAGATAAGAGGAGAGAAACCATCATAAGATTACAAGAAGAAGTTGAGGAAGGACAAAGATATGAAAGATGATCCCTTGTGATAATGTATGGGATGATAGGATTTGTTAAACTATTCCTATGAATGATTTTCTTTCTATCCTTTGGAGTGGTAGTGTACGAAGGAGATAATGAAATGCTAAGTTGGGTAATAGTCAGTAAGGACATTTAAAGTGGTGGGTTAATGGTAGATATTGACAATTCACATTGTGAGGTATATTTCAGTGATTAAATTAAGGATCAGTAATATTAGTTGGAACTAGGGGGAAGAGGAATTGTTATTAAAGGGATTTTAATAAGGAACTTTGTATAAAGCTATATGAAAACATTCACAGAGACGTGTATGATAGTTAAGAAATCTCCCTACAGATCATGAACTACTGTAGTGATGGGTGGAAATATTACATTGACAAATAACTAACTCTGTTGAAGTAACTAGAGTTGTACCAAGTATTGTTGAGTATGCTCTCGACCTGCTGCAATTTTATTTCAACCATGGATCTACTTCATTTTGTGTAATTACATACTTTATTTTGGGTTGAATATGCTTTGTGACTCTTCATCTATGTATGTACGTGTTTATACACTCGTAGATGATTCTTAGTGGTGAATCAATTACATCGATCTTGTATAGCTGATTTAGCAGTATATGACACATGGATAAACTTAATTATTCTGAATATAGTAGACTTCAACATCATTTTAGGTATGAATTTACTTTTTCCGCACCATACAGTTCTAGACTATTATGCCAAGATATTGACCTTAAATATGTTGAATATTCCTAAATTAAAGTGGCATGGCATTCTCAGTACCTATTTGAGAAAGGTAATTTCATTTCTAAAGGATCAACGTATGGTTAAGAAGGGATGTCTCACCTCTTCGACTTATGTTCATGATACTAGTATTGATACTCTTCCTTCTTTAGAGTTAGTGCCAGTGGTTAATGAGTTTTTGAAGGTATTCCCGACTAATCTTCTGGGCTTTCCACTTGATCATGATATGGATTTTGATATTGAATTAGAGTCAGACACTCAACCCGTTTCTATCCCTCCATATCAGATAGCTCTGATAAAATTGAAGAAACAGAAGAAACAGTTGTAGGATTTGTTAATCAAGAGGTTTATTAGACCAATTGCTTTCCCAAAGGGTGCCTTAGTTCTATTTTTGGAAAAGAATGATGGCGCTATGAGGATGTCTATCTACTAAAGACAGTTGAACAAGGTGACATAAAAGGACACATATCTCATTTTGCATATTAATGACTTGTTTAATCAGCTTTGGAGCTTTTCGATATTCTCTAAGATTGATTTGAGGCCTGGTTAGCGTCAAATATCACCTAGGGCAGAGGATATCCCTAAGACGACCTTTAGTACCTGTTATTGTCACTATGAGTTCTTGGTTATGTGTTTTGGGCTGACCTGTTCTCCAACAATATTCATGGAGTTGATGAATGTGGTGTAGACCTTATTGGGTTCTTTCATTATAGTTTTCATCGAAATCTACTCTCATAGTAGAGGGGAGCATAATCAACATGTGAGAATTGTATTTCTGACTTTTAAGAAAAGGAGATTTTATGCAAAATTTTCTAAGTGTGATTTCTAACTCAGTTTTGTGATATTCTTGGGGAATGTTGTAACCAATAATGGTACTATGATAGATCCTAAGAAGATCAAGGTTGTTAAAAATTGGGCTAGGTCTGTTGCACCTATTGAAATTTAGAGTTTATGGATTTGGATGGTTACTAAAGATGATTTATGTATGACTTATCTTCTATTGCATCTCTGTTGACAAAACTAACTCAGAAGATATGACTTTTCAGTGGTCTGAGGAGCGTAAAATAAACTTTCAAAAGCTCAAGATATTGTTGACTTTATCCCCGATCTTGACCTTGCTAGTGGAAGGTGAAGGCTTCACAGTATATTATGATGCGTCATAGGTTGGTCTTAGGTGTGTTTTGATGCAGAAAGGTAGGTAATAGAGTATGCTTCGAGGCAGTTGAAGGTTCACCAACATAACTATCCTACTCATAACTTGGAGTTAGCAGTGGTGGTTTTTACTTTAAAAAAATTAGAGGCATTACTTATATGGGGTGCATTGTGAAGTATTCACGGATCATCACAATCCTTAGTATATTTTCAGCCAGAGGGATATAAATTTGAGGCAAATAAGATGGTTGAAGCTACTTAAGGATTATAACCTCATCTTTTTGTATCACCCGGGCAACACAAATGTGGTAGCTGATGCTTTGAGTTGGAAATTGGGTAGTATGGGAAGCTTCGCTATGTTGCGAGTGGAGGAGTGTCCTTTGGACATGGATGTTTAGAACTTGGCTAATAGCTTTGTGAGACTTTATATTTCAGAGCGTGATAGAGTTTTTGCTTGTTCCGGCACAATCTCTCTTATTAGATGAAATCAAGGTTAAACAGTTCAAAGATGAGAAGTTGAAGATAATTTAAGACAAAGTGCTAAAGGATGAATCTAAGGAAGCAATTTTAGATTTATAGGGTGTTTTGAGAATCAAGGGTCGTATATGTATTTCTAGAGTTGGCAATTTGACCAAGTTAGTTATGGAAGAGGCACATAACTCTAGATATTCTATTCATTCAGGAGCAGCAGAAATGTACCATGATCTGAAATAACATTATTGGTGGTGTAAAATAAAGAGGGACATTGTAGAGTATGTCTCTCTATGTTTGAACTGTCAGCAGATGCAGTATGAGCACCATAGACCAAGTGGTATAACCCAGAGGATGTCGATACCTGAGTGAAATGGGAGCAAATTTCCATAGATTTTATGGTAGGATTGCCATAGATTATGAGAAAATTTGATATTGTTTGGGGTATCATGGATAGATTGACTAAGTGTGCTCACTTTGTGCCAGTTCAGACTTTATACAATGCAGAGAGGTTGGCTAGAATTTAAATTCAGGATGTAGTACAGTTGCATGGTGTTCTGATTTCTATTATTTCCAACCGAGGTACTTAGTTCACATCTCACTTTTGGAAGTGCATGCAGAAGGAACTGGGTACTACAATTGATCTTAGTACGACCTTTCATCCACAGACCGATGGCCAGTCCGAGTGGAATATTCAGGTATTGGAGGATATGATACAGGTGTGTGTGATTAATTTTTGTGGTCATTGGGACTAATTCTTGTCATTAGCGGAGTTTGCACATAACAATAATTATCATACTAGTATTCAGATGTGCCCGTTTGAGGCTTTGTATGGTAGGAGATATCGTTCTCCGGTTAGTTGGTTTGATGCATTCGAGGTTAGGCCTTGGGGTACAAATTTGTTGAGAGATTCCTTTGATAAGGTCAAGTTGATTCATGAGAGACTTCTCACAGCTCAGAGCAGACAAAAAGGTTAGGCAGACCGAAAGGTTCGCGATTTAGAGTTCATGGTTGGAGATAAGGTATTTTTTAAAGTATCACCTATGAAGGGAGTTATGAGGTTTGGTAAGAAAGAAAAGCTCAGTCCTAGGTTCGTTGGCCCATTTGAGATACTTCGACGCATTGGGGAAGTGGCATATGAGCTGGCTATGCCACCAAACTTGTCAGGTGTTCATCAAGTATTTCATGTTTTGATGTTGAAGAAATATTATGGTGATGGTTCCCATGTGATTCAATGGGACTCGGTGCAGTTGGACCAAAATTTGGCATTTGAGGAGTAGCCTATAGCTATTCTTGATAGACAGGTTAGAAAACTGAGATCTAAGGAGATAACATATGTAAAGGTGCAATGGAAGCATCATCCTATGAACGAAGCTACTTGGGAGGTCGAGTGTGACATGCGAAGCAGATATCCCCATCTCTTCGATAGTTCATGTATCTTTTCTCTCTTTACGTTCGAGGACGAACGTTTGTTTTAGTGGTGGATGATGTAATGACCTCAAAGTCATTTTGTGAATTTTACTTGTTTTCCCGTTTTAACTCTCCCTATAGTTTTTATAAGTGAATTATGACTTTGGAGGATGGATAGTATGGACCTTGAGGTGTCCGGGAGTGATTTAGGTTATTGATTAGATTCTTGAGTTTTAAGAAAGTTAAATTTGATCATGGTGAACTTTCAGTCAAGACGACCTCAAATTGGTGTTTTGGTATTCAAAATAGGTCCGAAACATATTTTTTAGTTAATTTATATAGTTGACTTGTTTTTATGAGATTTCAAACAAATTTCGAGGGTCTAATTGAAATTTTGGTTAAGTAATTAACTTAAGTGATGGTTAATGGGTAAAACTCATAATTTATTTACTCTTGTGACCCATATACATAATAAAATTAAAGGGAATTAAGGGTTAATAGGTTTGAAGATAACAGAAAACAAAGTGGATCGTTGCACGGGGTTTTGAGTTGTCGCGGCATTGACTACAATTGGGTATTGCAGGTGAGATTTAACGCTTTGTGATTCATGTACTGCTAGAATATAGATACATATATATGTGTACCTTTTAACATCGGATTGTTATATGAATTATGGTGCGCAGCTCGTGTATATATTTAAGGGGAGGGGACAAGGAATTGTGAGTCACTTATGGGGTAGTGATGTATTCAATCATTGGGTAATAATGAAAAGATGATTGGAAGGTTAGTGGTACTAGCATTTGTCAATTATGTAGCTTACTCTTACAACCCCCACTTTTAAAATTCTCGTGTGCAGATTTTCTTTTAAAAGAAATTTATTCCTAATGCATTATGATTTAGGGTAGATTAAATGATAGGGTAATGATGAGATTTTCCTTTAGTAGTAATAAGAAAAGAGAGGATACAGTAGTGATGTTCCAATCGTTAGTTAATAATTACTAGGGGGAGTAATATTAGAAGTGGCCATTTTGGTGTGAGTTTTAGCTGCTTGAGATTGAATTAGTATGAGTTAGTATACATAGTCTTGTAATGATTATTAATCATTGGAGAGTAGGGTGATAATAACGTGACGATTGACTAATAATTGGACAATAGTAAGTGGATGAAGATTATAATTGTTGTGTAGTTGACGGTGGAGTACTGTTTTGTCTATAGTTTTAGATTTTGAAAATTTTGATTATCAACTACCAATCTTGATATGTTGGAGTTTTAGGACTAGGAGTTCCTATTTTGGGGATCCAATAACGATCCATTTTAGCTGAAATTTGACGTGCTAGTTATTATGTGTTTGAACAGATTTTGATCGTTCGAAAGCGTTACGTAAGGGCAAGTTCGTAACTTGATACTTGAGCTTCATTTTGAGGCAGGTAGAGATTTCTAATTTCCTTTTTGAAGTGTTAGTTATATTGTATCGAATGAACTTAAGGGTAATGAGTAATGAGGGGGTCCCATATAAATGAGATAATGATCATTTATATGGGCACCGATGCTATGCTATGGGAAATTCTTATGAAATTTACTATCGGTTGATAGAATTTCATAAATTGTGATACAATTGAATTGTTGAGACTCATGAATTATGTGAACTTTATTGTGATGATAAACTCATTTTATGTACTGGATAATACATATTCATTTATATCACTCTTATTGTTACATGATAATTATTGGTTGATATTGCCCAATGAATTATTTGTAAAATTCATATTTTTATTAAGCCGGTGGGAAATAGTTTTGGCAAGTGACATCATGCAAAGCCAATGGAAAATGGTTCTGGCGAGTGGTACTTTTATTACTTATGAAATCAGGTTCTTATTATGCCGATGGGAAAGGTTCCGCCGGGTCTTATTATGCCGATGGGAAATGGTTCTGGTGGGTCTTGTTATGCCGATGGGAAATTATTCCGGCGGGTTTCATTATGCTGATAAGAAATTCTTCCGGGGGATATATATTGATTTACTTTTGGCCAGTGCATTGCATTGCATTACATTTCATCTGCATTGCACTCTATATTGAATTGATCTCGATATGTGCTTTATTTATTATGTTGTGGTGACTTATATTGTGGCAAAAATTATACTTGTGAAAAGAGAACTTTTAAGGCACATCTCATCTCGTTATCACTTCTAGACGGAGTTACTAATAAAAGATTGCTGAGTACACGTGTTTCCCATACTCACTCTATTCTTGCTACACCTTTTTGCGTGCAAGACTTGAGCCAAGTACTAAAAATACTTGACTGGTTGTTTGTCTCTGAGGCTGCTGCGGTTAGGATTCAGGAGGAGTTGCTTTCTCTTCGGCAGTACTGAATTCTAGAGATTCTTTATGTTTTCTGTCTTACTTTCTCTCAGATAGTTATTTTAGTTTTCACAGACTTGTTTCATATTCGTAGATGCTCTTGTACTGGTGTCACAAGGTCTTGGGGTAGTTTGGATTTAAACTCGCTTATTCCGCAATTATAAGAGTTGGTTGTTACTTTTACATTACTTCTGCATTATTTATATTGTTAAATGGTTGGTAAAGAAAAGGGGTTCGCCTACGAGGATGGTGGGTGCCCTCACAGCCTAATGTGATTTTGGGTCGTGACATCATTCAACCCAAAGATAGGGTTTGGGTCCACTTTCATAAGGAGAAATTTCCTCAACTTTGCAAAGAGAAGTTGAGTCCAAGGGATGATGGTCCATTCCAAGTCCTTGAAAGGATCAATGAAAATTCCTACAAGATCGACCTACCATGTGAGTATAATGTTCACAATGTGTTGAATGTACGTGATCTATCTTCTTATGTTGTATGTGACTCTATGGATTCGAGGATAAATCCTTTTCAAGAAGGGGAGGATGATACGATATTGCCCGCCATAACTCTTACAAGGCCATTCACTCGGAGCCAAGTTAAAGAACTCCAAGCACTACAAGCTATATTCTTGAAGAAAGAGGCATTAGAGACCATTGAGGAGCATCAATCAAGGATCTAGAACTAGTGGATGATCGAGTCTAACAAAGCTAGTGAAACTTCCCCAAATTTGTGACCCAACTTGTTGTGGCAAGTCCCCAATACATTTAATATGTCCTGGCACATGTGACATGTGATTCAACTGTGTGCAGCAAGTCCCCACATACATTTTGCATATCCTAGCACAGGTGCCCTCCCAATGGGACGAATTTGGAGTTTATCAAGGTCATATTTGGGCCTTTATGTGTACTGATGACGTCAAAAACAACTATCTTGAAGGAGGTGGCAACGGTCGCCAAGCAAAACAATAAATAACCCAACACAAGTTGGGGTCGAATCCATGAGGATTGGTACTGAGATGAACTGCAAATTGTCAAGTTGATTCACAAGAGCAAGCGAAATGTTCAAACAAGTAAATAAAATGGGTGAATTGATTTTGGGAACTAAAATTCGAATTGTAACAAAACATTGATGTAAACACGATTGTTTTTATCAAGATTAGAAGACTAGAGGTGTGCTTCCGATGGGGTCATGCAAAGGGATAAGGGATGATTATTCCAGATAATTATCAATCAAAGTGCGGGTAGCCTTGGTTCAAGTCATGCTTATTCGTTTTCAACCCACTAAACATATAAAAACTATAGTTTCTTTCGAACCCCATGGTTGAGCAACAAATCAACCAATTGGCTTAGGTGAGTCAAGCTATTTTTAATCTCAACTTTTAGATCGGAATTTCCTAAATTAAGCTATTTCTAGCCTCAATTTATGGTGGAAATCCCAAATCACTACTATTGAATCCTTACCCAATTAATAAACTTCTTTTTCAAGCAAGCACACAATTAGTAAGCTAAATTAATGTTTGCAACCATCAATTTTATAATGAAAACATGAAGGAATAGACCCACACTTAATAATCAATTATAAACCCAAATAATCAACACCCATTCCCAAATTCAAACACCCATCATCCACACACTCCCAGAATTGAATTTAGCTACTCATAATTAAGGAACAAGAGAATATACCAATTGGATTTTCAATAACTCCATTCATTCTTCAATAACATTCTTCAATTCTAAGCTTAAGTATTCAACAATGGTATTTTTCAATTTAAGAAAGAAGAAAACTTATAAAACTTGTACTCTTGTCATGACCAGTTTTCTCAGGTCATGAGAGCACCTACAACCCCACTGTAGGCAAACCAATCCCTGTAGTCCAGAACGGTTAATAATTGGCTACTACCTGAGCAAGCAAGCACAAAAACTAAAATAGGTAGAAGTAGATAAACAAAGCAACGCGGAGGGAATCAACCTATATATACAATAAAGAAACTACGCCATCCCACGACCTGATATCAAAAGTACATGAGCCACTAGTAAAATATACAAAATACTAGAGAGTGAAAACGAAGAATATATACATCTATCTCTGAATAAAAAAAAGAGTAAACAATGCCAAAAGAAGAGATATGATCAAGCCCCGGTCGTCAAGAGCTCACCCTAGTCTCGGATGTCCAAAAGCTGCACGAGTATCCACACGATCAACGACGATAGCTCACACTAGGATCTGCACTAGGGAGATACAAAAGTGTAGTATGAGCACCAATTGCAAAGCAACGGGTACCCAATAGGCATCATAGGCTAACTAAGCATATGTAAGATATAAAAGCAGTATATAGCAGATAGAAAAGAAGTAGTCACAGAAGAAAATAGAGGAAAGAACACAAAAACTAGCAACATATAGAAGACAAGGAGAATACAAGTATACTATGCTAGCCACAGAAGATATATATCATTGAACACAAGTGATGGAGTAGAGAACGCACCTGAATCCTTGAAACAATAATAATTCCTGAGAGTTGAACGAACATGGTGGTATACCGGTAACCTCAAATAAAAGGGAAAGAAGGAAAATCAACTAACATAATCATGCTAACAATATAACTCATAAGATAAGAATGATCAGAAAGGCAACCTTACAAATACTACCATAGAAGAGAATAAGCTAATTCACCAACAATAGAAAGGAAACTAATAAGTACTACAATAGAAGTGAGTAAGCTAATCTATTTACAGTCCCAACGGGTGCCCATACACCCCAGGAACACATACAAGTGAAAATAAACCCTTTGACATCCCATACTACCGGAGCGTACACTCAACAATCAACAAACAAGGGTGGAATCATACACAAAATGAATGATATAATAGAACTAGGTGTGCCAGTAGTACCGTATGTACCTCCTCCGGTTCTCATAAACCCAGTAGGTAGGATCCATAGAAGGAGTCCCCTGTTTACCTCAATTACACCATATACCCCTTCTCCGACAGTCACAACTCGTAGCCCCTGGTCTGGATCAACAAGATCCATAGAGGTCCGCAACCACATACAAAATTTTGGAATCTCAATATAAGTGGCCAGAGTATATC
Source organism: Jaltomata sinuosa (assembly GCA_003996215.1). Taxonomy (NCBI): domain Eukaryota; kingdom Viridiplantae; phylum Streptophyta; class Magnoliopsida; order Solanales; family Solanaceae; genus Jaltomata; species Jaltomata sinuosa. Next base: position 309,207 of record QJPP01000076.1, read on the forward strand.
TGGGTCTAAATCAATAAATCTTAGAATCCCAATAAGGGTGCTCGAAGTATATCCGAGTCTAATCCATAGTAAAAATAAGTCTAGCGCTCGAATCGATCGAGTCTAGTATCATCTCAAAATTAGTAATAAAATATAGTCTAGCGCTATGGCTCAGTCGAGTCTAGTATCAGTGTGAAAACCCAGTGATAAAATCATCATTTCATCTCTTTTACTCTAAGAAGATCAATAAAACCAGTTTCAAATCCATTTAGAACCATTTATACTGAAAACGGGCCCTCGAGGCCATGCAAGGTTTAGAAAACCGGTGGTAGTTAGGCTCACAACTTTATAGTAGTAAGTAACTGTAGAAAAACACTTTGTATGAATAATGATGATATTCTCGCATACAATCAATAGCCCAATGGCTTACAATCAACCTATTGGCCCTGCATAGTCTCAATCTACTCTACAATATAAATAACCAGCCTAATATCACAATCCGATGTCTGGAACTCACAGAAATTTCCCAAATATTTCAGGATCTATGGTCCAAAGGCATATACATAGGCAACACAGGGCCGCAAGGGGTAATACAACAAAACTAGTTCAAATAATAAAGCCAAGATAAGAAAGAAGATGAATAGAAGAAAATGGTCAAGGTCTTAGGTGCCAACCTAGTAAACCTAACCCAAGGTCGCTAGATAATGCAATTATATTCTATATATGTAAAGTCTAAGGTAGGTAAGTTGTAACCTACCTGACGTCCGACAATAAGCTACTGGAAAGTCGTCGTCCAAACCCGAACTTCTCCGAGAAGTGTTGAATGGCAAAAAACTATCAAAACAATATTCTACTTATCAATACAAAGCTAACAGTACCCATAATACTAATAATTTAACCAAGTCAAAATCTAGATCAAAAGCGAGCTCGTGGTCCTCACAACCCAAAACTAAAATTAAAAAATTATCACGATATTTACAACCTCGCCAGGAACACATGCTCAAAAATTGAACATGATTCGTGTAGGAATAAGGCGTAAAATAGCCCCTTCAAAGCCATGAACAAGGAGGGAATTAGAAGGGAAAGTAATAGAATTTAATGTAATGAGCCTTTTGGTTATTCCCATATTTTCCCTTTCCTTGTACTATAAGAGCATTCATGTAGCATCCCCAAGTCACTTATGGCTTGCTGAGACCGGTGGTTTGGTGCCCTGGCCGTTCGTTTGATCGTTAAGACTGTTTTCCTATTTTAGAGCTTAAACTTAGGAAATCATTGACTTTGGTCAACATTCTTAGCTAACGTACTCGGAATAAAATTTTGATAGTTCTGTTAGCTCCAGAATGTGAATTTTGGTCAAGTTTGACCTTTAGTCAGAGCTTGAGAACTTCCAGTATGATTCTATCTCACTTTTTGAGATTTTAGGCCACTTGGAGTTAGAAGTTTGACTTTGGCCAACTTTCAATGATCAGAGTGTCAGATCCAAAATCCGATGATTCTATCAGCTTTGGAATGTCGAGTTTGCGTTAGGTAGTTGGTTGGTTCGGGTCTCAAGTGAGTCGAGCTTATTTTGGGTATTTGGTTGGTCTTAGCTAGTGTTGACTTGGGTCAAAATTCCTCTGAAACGACCTCGTATGGAAGTTTTATCGATTTTGTTGAGTCCAAAATGTCATTTCCACCCTTGTAGCATGTTTGGTTTATGAGTATCGAGTTTTGATTGTGCCTGGAACACCCCGTAGAAGTTTTCATTTTTGCTGGTTTTCTACAACAAGCATTTGTTCTGCCCATCGGCTCCAAGGCAGTGCAATCGTGCTAGCCTGGATGCTCCCCTTCACCGCCAATAGAACCTCTATGGCGCGATCACACCTATACACTCCAGCTCCCTTCAACGTGATTGCGCTGGGCCAATGTGATCGCGCTGGTCTGTGACCTGTAATATAAATACCCTTTTCCTCGAATTTTCAGACCATTTCATCATTTCTCTCTCACTCCAAATCAATTCCTCTCACAAAAAAATTGCTCCAAATCAATTCTTAGCGTGGGAATTCATCAATTGGCATTTATTCTCGATTCCTTCCTCTCTTGGTTAGTTGTCTTCCCCAAACTTCCCTCCTTGCCATGGAAAACCTCTATTAATGTACTTTTAAGCTTAATTAGGGCTGCTTGTTCGTGGTTTCACGTGCCTACTCTCATAGTTTTTCTCCCTCGCTTTGTGGTAAGTAAATTCTCCATTGTTATTTTTGATTTTAACAAGTTTTTGCATGTTTCCCTCGTCTTCTCCGTGCTATTTTAGGCACTTTCTTTACTCAATTTTTGCTTATTTTAGAGCATGTACTCCCAGAAAGGTTGGGAACATCATGGTATTTTTCATTTGTATTTTTGGGTTGTGGGGCCTATGAGCCCGCTTTTGACCTGACTTTCGACCTGGCTAAACTTTTAGCAATATAGGTGCCATTAGTCTTGTTTTAATGCATATATTATGTTTGTGATAGTGTGATTGATCTTCGGGACATCTCAGAGCAGTTCAGGCTTGGGCATCATCGTTCCAAAAACTTGTCGTCGGACGACAGGTAGGTTATGATCTTCTTTGTATTATACTTTGCATATATAGGCTATAATTGTACTAATTAGCATCCTTGGGTTGAGTTTTATTAGCTTGGCACCTCAGACCTTGTTCGCTTTATTTCTTTCAATCTTATTTCACTAGTGTCATTGTAGTATCTATTTTAGTTGGTAGTATTACCGTTGTGGCCCTGTGTGGCATTGTTTATGCCTCTAGATCATAAATGGTTGGTTATTTGGGAATGTTCGTGAGTCCCAGACATCGGTGTGATGATTGTAGAGCTGGTTATCTATGATGTAGAGCGATTGGAGCCAGTGCAGGGCTGGCAGGTTGATTATGAGATATTGGACTACTGATTGTGTTTGAGCATGCCATTATCATCCATATAAAAAGATTTTCTGCATGTTTTACTACTATTTTGGCTGCGGGCCTACTATAAATGGTTTTCCATACCTTTCATGGCCTCGAGGGCTCGTTTTTGGTAAAAATGGCTATAAGAAGGTTTGGAACTGATTTTGTTTTGGATCTTCTTAGGGTAAGAGAGACTAAATGATGATTTTATCACCGTTTTCATACTTATACTAGACTCGACTGAGCTGTAATGCTAGACATGCTTCACTACTGATTCGGGATGATACTAGACTCGGTTGAGCCAAGCGACAGACTTGGTTTTACAACTGTTTTAGACCCATATATATCCTGGGCACCCCTTTAAGGGGTTTTTGAGACTTGATCACTAATTTAGACTCAGATACACTTTAAGCACTTATTTGGATATCACAACTACTGATTTAGACTCGGATACATTATGGGCAATTAAATTGGATATTATGAGATTCTGAGATTTGAGTATGTGGTCAAGGACCTCCATGGACTTTGCTGATGTGGACCAAGGGCTACGTGCTGAGTGTGCCAGATGATGGGTATATGGTGCAGTTGAGGTATACAGGTGCGTCCTTTCATGAATCCTACCTACTGGTCCTATCAGTATTGGAAAAGGTACATACGGTACTATGGTTAAACCTGGTTTCACACTATTGCAATATATCATTCATTTGTGTATGATTCTACCCTTGTTTGCTATTTGTTGAGTGTAATTCTGTTAGTATGGGATACCGGAGGGTTTGTTTTCACTTGTATGTGTTCCTCGGGTGTATGGGCGCCCATTGGGACTGTAGGTAGATTTATTATTATTATCCTATTGTAGTACTGGTTCTTGTTGTGGTTACTCTTGGATTCTTATTCAATTATTCATATTTGAGAGCTGTGTTATTAGCACGAATTGATTAGTAGTATTCTTTCAAGCATGGCTATGTTATTTGCTTTCCTTCCTTTCCTTTTTACTCGAGCTTATCGGTATACCACCTTTCTTCCTAAAACTCTCTTTATTATATATTGTTGTTGAAAGGATTCAAGTGCATTCTTCTTTTCTTCACATGTGTTCTGTGATATATATTTCTAGTAGCTAGCTGAGTATGATTGTTTCCTCCTTGTATTCTATCTGTGCTAGCTTCCGTGTACTTATCCATTTGCTTCTATGACTACCTTCTTTTATTTTTGCTATTTATTGCTTTTATATCTTATATACGCCCAGTTGGCCTATGATGTCTACTGGGTACTCGTTGCTTTGCAATTTGTGCTAATACTACACTCTGCATCTTCATGGTTCAAATCCTAGTGTTGGCCATCATCATTGCTTCTGCTTATACATTGTCCTTCCGCTTGCTTAGTTAGCTAGTATACCATTACTAACCATTCTAGGCTACAAGGATTGGTTCTCCTATAGAGGGGTCATAGGTGCCATCATGACCAGAGAAATCCGATCGTGACATCTTAGTATCAGATCCTAGGTTCACTGGTGTGTCATCGATATAGGAGCTAATGTCTAGTAGAGCCTTGTGGATCAGGGCGAAGACGTCCATACTCAATCTTTGGGAGGCTACAGTGGCATCTTAGGAAACATGACTCTTTTATTGCTTCTATATCATGCATCTTATCCTAAATTCTTTCCTGGAAACCCACTTGTTCTAGTTCACTCTTTCACAGATGGCTTGTATGAGATCTTTGGTAGTGAGCAAGGGCGACCCTGTAACACCCCAAAAATCCTAAACTAATACCCGAACCTTTTTCCATGAGTGTAATGATCATTTTACTAGTGTGGTGAGTGCTTTGGATGCGAATAATGTTCATAAGAAACTCCTATTATCAAGTTAAGTCGCAAGCAACTCACCAAAGTAAGTTTTCATGTAAGTCTAAACTACAGTCAAGTTCAATCGATCATTCCTCCAAAAATATAAAGAGTTAGGTGGCCTATACCCACTAAATTAAAGGCTTTTGAGTCTTCTTTCCAACACCACTGACCGCGCATTAATCCGAGTCCGGAGTAAAAAGTTATGGGCAGTTTACTGTAGTGCTGTCAGTGATGACGGATCGGATGACGAACCATCGTTTTGAATGACAGGTCCGTACTTTGAACCGTGATTTTTGAACTAAACACTGAAACTTTCATTTTTAAAACCACTGGTTGGTTGATGGCCCGTATATCAAAACCACGGTCCGTAGATGGACCCGTGGTTTGTCAAAATTCAGCTTTTCTTCCCCAAATTCCACGAGTGAGTCTACGACCCGTCATTCATTCTACGGGTCCATCCTGTTGACTCGCAGAAATGAATCTGCAGCATGATGTTTCCAGCCTGGGTTCTATGTTTCCAAAGCACGATCCATCATTCAGACCACGACCCGTAGATGGAGTCGTGGTCACTAAGTTGACTATCTTTTTTTCAGATTCTTCCTAATTATTTCCCAGGAGCATTTTGGTCATTTCCCACACTTTTAACTACTAAGTGGAGTCGTTTTGACTATTTCTAGTAGGGTTTTCACCCATATTATCCTAAGTCTCTCCTAAGTTCCTCATTCTTCTCCCAAAAAGGAAGATTTCTCTCCAAAGTTTCTCTCAAGCTCAAGTCTCCTAGCTTCAAGTTCAAGCCTCCTAGTTCTTTTCCATTGAAGTGGGTAATCTTCCACCAAGGTATGTGGGTATTCAATAAGGGATTCCTTCACCCTTATGTCCAACACCCCAATCTTCTAAATTAAACATATGGATTTCTAAACTAGGGTTCTTACTCAATTCTTATGGGTCCTTCTAAAATTGTTTCCTCATGATTCATCTATGGATTCTAACTCTAAATTGCATGATTTTGCATGAGTTTTTATGAGTTGTTTCTTATTCATGATTTTAAGGTCAATTCTTATTTTGAGTTATGAAGTTATGAAATTAGGGTTTTGATCTAAAATTTGGGAAAAGTTTATGAAATCAGTTTCTATGTTTAAATTCATGGTTTTCTCTTGACTACTCATGATTTGATTATGATTCTCTCATTTGTTTTGAAAGCCCAAGCATGAAAGTTGATTTCTAGCATGAATTCATGAAATTGCATGTTTCCAAGATAAATTTGGCATGATTAGATATCATGACCTTTATGTATTTATGAAATTACATGCAAAAGTTTTCAAGTATGATTATGAAAGAAAAGTATGTTTTAAGCTATGGCTAAGCTAAGTCTTCAGATTATGAATTTGAATTGCATGGCCTCAAATATGTATTTTTGCTTTTCAAATATTTTTGGGCATCAGATATGTCCCTAAGTTTTATGAAAGTTTTGGACATCATAAATGTCCCTATGTTTATGAAAGGTTTGGAATTTAGACATGTCTACCTAAGCTAATTGAACTGCGTGGTATCAGATATACCCTTATGCTTTTCAAACAGATTTGGTATCAAATATGCCCAGTATTATATGAGCTATATATATGTTTTGGGAGTAGTATTAGCACCGAGTTAGATAGGGTGAGAGTACCCAAAAAGGTCCCAGAACTACGTACCCCCGTAGGTATTAAGTCCCCTCTGTTGGGCTTAAGTATTTAGTGATCACACCAAAGTAATGCCTTTATACCCTGACAAGGTATATCGGGTCCTTTCGATGGCGCAGATACATCAGATTCCATGTAGCTCACATGGTCTATGTCGGTTAGAAAACCTCCCACATAAATAGTTTATGCTTTAAAAATGTATCGACTCTTTGCTTTTAGATTTCAGACTTACTACTTATGATTATTTTTTTAGCTTATGATATTGCATTGAGTCATTACATTACAGATTTTACTATTACCACATGATTTCAGGTTTAAGGATAATTTAAGCATGTTTTACCATAAATTATGCATGATCTCAGTTTAAACAGGCTTTCAAGTATATTTTTATCATGACCTATGCATATCTCACATACTTAGTACATTCCATAGTACTAACGCATATTGCGCTGCATCCTTTGATGATGCAGATTCAGGATGAGTTCCCGACCACTCACGGCCAGCATGATGATTCTTCATAGTGCGAGGACTAGTTATGCTTTTCTTTATGTTAGGTTTACTTCTATACTCTGAGTTAGCTAGGGTCTTGTCCTATCAACTCTTTATGTTATGACTAGAGGCTTTCAGACATAGTTTTGTATTCGAATTCCCTTTTTGAATATTGTATGTTATGGGGCCCTTAGACCCTTTATTGATGTTTCCTTGATAGGATTTCCGTATTATGCTTCCACTTATATTTTGTTATTCTTTAGAATGCTATGACCAAGGGTTTGATTAGGATTCTTGTGGTCCTATGTCCCGTGTTATGTCTAGGGGGTAACCTCGGGGCGTGACAAACTTGGTATCAAAGCCTTATGTTCAAGAGTCCTAGGATGTATGAAAATCTTATCGAGTAGAATATCTTTCATGGGTGTGAAGTGCACCACAGTTATGAGGGGGAGGCTATGAGATATTTTAGGAAAAACTTCACTTCTTCATGTTCACTATCGTGCGATAGAGTTTGACTGTACTTACCCTTCTAATCTTTTCCTTATGCATTCCAGATAATGTCTCTGCAAAGAAACCCTATGAGGAATGCTAATCCAACCAATCCAAATCATGAGGTTACGAATGCTGAATTTTGTGAAGCCATCTTCATGTTGGCTTAAGCCATGACAGCTCAGTTGAATGAGAAGGAGAAACTAAAGAAGAGAAAGAGGAAGAACAAGAAGACCAGAACACAAAACCAATCATCTTCTCAGCAGAGGTCATCCAGGCCAACCCAATCTTCAGTTAACACACCTACCCTCGACTCTTAGTATTGTCACCATAGGGCTCCGAAGACCTGGAGGTACCCTCATTGTAGTAGTTGTGGTAAGTATCATTTGGGTGAGTGCCTTGTGGGCACGGAGGGATGTTTTAGGTGTGGTCAGTTAGTCCATAGGATCAGGGATTTCCCCTCATCTAAGAGGAGCAACTGTGATGTTCAGCTCCAAAACCAATTCCTTTCATTGCCTAGCAAGTCGGGTCAGTGTATTCCTTCAAAAGTTGAATTAGGTACGTCACTAGATTTTCTTTCTATGCACCCATAGCCCTCGAACCCCTACTCTTGGTTGGTTATGAGTTGTATTGACCTAGAACTAAGTGGGGATAGGAGGGTTGAGGCCTAGACTTTTAAGAGAAGGAGAGTCTTAGACTATAGGAGGAAGTGGGTATTCGTGCTAGATTCTGGAGTAGTGTATGTCCTGTTAGGGTAAAATGATCATAGTTCCTTTGAGAGGTTGGTTAGAGACCTATAGACTTAGGAGGGTAGCATGAACCTAAGGGGGAGATTGTGGAATATAGAATCAGTCAGATTTTAGAGGCTCAGGTAGCGATGCTTGTGGATGTTAGAACAAATTCAAGAGGGGAAGTATAAGCTTATTTCCATCCTGGCGTCCTAAGTATACTTATGCCATTATGATACCTTTTGCATGCCTTGTGTGTCAGTGCCATGGTCCTATTTCAAATACACGCTCATGTTCAGATCCTAGAATGGCAAGTCATTATTTCAGACAATCATTCTACTCTTACTCTACGAGTCTATGAATCCCATATTTATGCCCCGAGGTCTGTTATTTATGTGAACTCATGTATTGCAATATGCTCAGTTATGTTTACTTATTTAGTCTTCAGAAATACCTCAATGGCTAATCAAATCATGTTACTCCATATATATGCTCAGACCTGATTCATGAACAGATTCACGCTTATGATTTCCTTATTCTAAAGCCCTTTGATCTTTTCCTTTGATGACGAGGGGTTGTGATCCCCACTAACTCATGTATTACCTTCCCAGTATGTGAAGTGCTCATGCCTATTGCGCTCAATTCCCTAAGCCCCACCATGAGTGGCTTGATCACACTAAGTATAAGTCTAGATCAATCTGTAATCCTTCATTCGTGACGCTCCTACTCCTGCTCTTTCCTTTTAATGATTCTGGTTTATGTTGTTGTAAGTGTTAGGGAAGAAGGCCTTGTAGTAGTCTAGCTGGGAGGTAGCAAATTCCTTTTCCTTGTTACTGTACTTGTTCCACCTTGACTTCGAAGTGTGGGTGAATTATGAGGGAAGGATTATTCATGCAAATAGTTAGATGTGGAATTTTAGCATGTCCTTCTGTAGAAGTTCTTGAATTTGCAATTCCTAGTTATGATAGGAAAGAGGAGAGAAGTCTTAAATAGGATAAGCTACGAAACCATAGGGTGACCATAGTTATAAGCTTGAATATCGTGATGGGATACATGTGGATAATTGTTTGTGCAACTAGTGACCCTTTGGTTAAGAGCCCTAGGTTAGTTGGTTGTTGTGATTAGAGGAAATACTATCCTTAGAAGACATTTTAGATGCAAGAGACCTGGTCGAGATAGGTTTGAACATGAACAATCGGGTAGTTAGACTCAGACCTTAGTACCTTTATGTGTGCTGTTGAGGTTGTTAGTTGGAAATGGTAGGAGTGGTATTCAGAAGAGAATAGTTTTCCCCGTATATCTACTCCTCTCAGTTTGGTGTCCCTTTTGGTTAATTGCAATTTCTAGAATATGTTTGTTCTTTATGTGTTTTAGCTGAGTTCCTACTCTCATCCCAGACCAGTTATCATGTTGGATATCCAGTTCTTGTCCTGTTGGTTGTTCTTACATTTTTAGCATGCATACGTGTCTCATGAAACCAGCTCAGTTTTTATTTCAATCAGAAGTCGGTTACCACGATAGTACTTCAGCTTTTACAACTCAGTTGAAGGAGCTACATGGGAAGCATAATCATCCATGAAGGCTAGGTACCTTCACCCTTTTCCTTTAGACCCAGGTTCAACTTGAGGTAGTAGTTCCATCCTTAGTACCTGAACTCTCGATATATCATATGTAATGAATGATCGAGGTTGTCTTTTCGAAAGATGTCCTTCCGAATCTATTCTGTCAGTTTCCCTCACGATCCTCGCATGTATTCATATTTTTGAAGTTGATTAAGCCATGTTTTAAGTTCAAAAGTTCAGTTTCATGTTTATTCTTCAGTTTTCATGTTTCATTTTTGGTTGGGCTATTTTCTCTCTTGAGTCTCCTTGCTTAGTCTTCATTCGAGGATGAATGATCCCAAGGGGCGGATATTGTAACACCTCAAAAATCCTAAACTAATACCCAAACCTTTTTCCATGAGTGTAATAATCATTTTCCTAGTGTGGTGAGTGCTTTGGATGCGAATCATGTTCATAAGAAACTCCTATTATCAAGTTAAGTCACCAACACTTCACCAAAGTAAGTTTTCATATAAGTCTAAACTAGAGTCAAATTCAATCGATCATTCCTCCAAAAATATAAAGAGTTAAGTGGCGTAGTACCCACCAAATTAAAGGATTTTGAGTCTTCTTTCTAACGCCACCTACCGCGTATTAATCCGAGTGTGGAGTAAAATGTTATGGGCAGCTTACTGCAGTGCTGTCAGTGATGACGGATCGGATGACGAACCATCATTTTGAACAACGGGTCCGTACTTTGAATCGTGATTGCGGAACTGAACACTAAAACTTTCATTTTTAAAACCACTGGTTGGTTGATGGCCCGTAGATGAAAACCACGATCCGTAGATGGACCCATGGTTTGTCAAAATTCAGCTTTTCTTCCCCAAATTCCACGAGTGAGTCTATGACCCGTCATTCATTCTACGTGTCCATCCTGTTGACCGGCAGAAGTGAATGTGCAACATGATGTTTCCATCCTGGGTTCTACATTTCCAAAGCACGATCCATCATTCAGACCACGACCCGTAGATGGAGTCGTGGTCACTGAATTGACTGTCTTTTTTTCAGAAATTTCCTAATTATTTCCCAGGGGCATTTTGGTCATTTCTCACCCTTTTAACTACTAAGTGGAGTCGTTTTGACTATTTCTAGTAGGGTTTTAACTGATATTATCCTAAGTCTCTCCTAAGTTCCTCATTCTTCTCCCAAAAAGGAAGATTTCTCTCCAAAGTTTCTCTCAAGCTCAAGTCTCCTAGCTTCATGTTCAAGCATCCTAGTTCTTTTCCATTGAAGTGGGTAATCTTACGCCAAGGTATGTGGGTATTCAATAAGGGATTCCTTCACCTTTATGCCCAAAACCCCAATACTCTAAATTAAACTTATGGATTTCTAAACTAGGGTTCTTACTCAATTCTTATGGGTCCTTCTAAAATTGTTTCCTCATGATTCATCTATGGATTCTAACTCTAAATTGCATGATTTTGCATGAGTTTTTATGAGTTGTTTCTTATTTATGATTTTAAGGCCAATTCTTATTTTGAGTTATGAAGTTATGAAATTAGGGTTTTGATCTAAAATTTTAGGAAAGTTTATGAAATCAGTTTCTATGTTTAAATTCATGGTTTCCTCTTGACTCCTCATGATTTGATTATGATTCTATCATTGGTTTTGAAAGCCCAAGCATGAAAGTTGATTTCTAGCATGAATCCATGAAATTGCATGTTTCCAAGAGAAATTTGGCTTGATTAGATATCATGACCTTTATGTATTTATGAAATTACATGCAAAAGTCTTCAAGTATGATTATGAAAGAAAAGTATGTTTTAAGCTATGGCTAAGCTAAGTCTTCAGATTATGAATTTGAATTGCATGGCATCAGATATGTCTTTTTGCTTTTCAAACAGTTTTGGGCATCAAATATGTCCTTATGTTTTATGAAAGTTTTGGACATCTGATATGTCCCTATGTTTATGAAAGGTTTGGCATCTAGACATGTCAACCTAAGCTAAGTGAACTGCATAGTATCAGATATACCCTTATGCTTTTCAAACAGATTTGGCATAATATATGCCTAGTATTATATGAGCTATATGTATGTTTTGGGAGTAGTATTGGCACCTGTCCCAGAACTACGTTCCCCCGTAGGTATTAAGTCCCCTCTGTTGGGCATCAATATTTACTGATCATGCCAAAGTAATGCCTTTATACCCTGGTAAGGTATATTGGGTCCTTTTGATGGGTCGAATACATCAGATTCCATGTAGCTCACATGGTCTATGTCGGTTAGAGAACCTCCCACAGAAACAGTTTATGCTTTAAAAATGTATTTACTCTTTTCTTTTAGATTTCAGACTTACTACTTATGATTAATTTTTTAGCTTATGATATTGCATTGAGTCATTACATTACAGATTTTACTATTACCACATGATTTTAGCTTCAAGGATAATTTAAGCATGTTTTACCACAAATTATGCATGATCTTAGTTTTAAACAGGCTTTCAAGTATATTTTTATCATGACCTATGTATATCCCACATACTTAGTACATTCCATAGTACTAATGCATATTGCGCTGCATCCTTTGATGATGCGGGATTCAGGTGTCCCTTCACAGCTTCGTGGCTAGAGTTCCTGGCCACTCACACCCAGCTTTGGTGAGTCCTCATAGTGCGAGGTTTAGTTATGCTTTTCCTTATGTTAGCTTTACTTCTATACTCCGAGTTAGCTAGGGTCTTGTCCTAGCAACTCTTTATGTTATGACTAAAGGCTTTTAGACATAGTTTTGTATTCGAATTACCTTTTTGGATATTGTATGTTATAGGGACCTTAGACCCTTTATTGATGTTTCCTTGATAGGATTTCCGTATTATGCTTCCGCTTATCTTTTGTTATGCTTGAGAATGCTATGACCAAGGGTTAGCTTGGGATTCTTGTGGTCCCAAGTCTTGTGTTATGTCTAGGGGGTAACCTCAGGGCATGACAGAGCCTTTGACCCCAGCACACCCAACTCCAGTTAGGGGCTGGGGTGGTTGTAAAGGTAGAGGCCGAGGACGTGCCCAAGCAGCATCACCATCTAGAGCTTCTAGGGTTGAGGTTGAGCTCGAGATAGTCGTATAGTCCTAGAGCAGCAATTTGTAGATCGGGGGACAACCCAGGTACCACCAGTGCAAACACCAACTTCTGTACCAGCATCAACCCCAGCTTATTTGACAGGTATTCTGGGCTTGGTTCTTCAGATACTACATCCGATTAGGGATCAGCCTTTAGATATAGATCAGATGTTCGCTCAAGGGGCAGTCTGGGGTGTTCATAGTTCTGGAGTGAAGCCTGCTACTGCGGCTCCCCGTGCTAAGGTTCTTCTAATATCTTCTATGGAAAAACCTCTTGCTCCTCACCCAGTGATGACAGAGATGGAGCAGAAGGCTCTGGAAGATTTATGATATTAGCGCTGCCTAGATTCTCTGTTACACCTGGTCAGGATCCACATGACTTTATATCTACGTGTGAGGAGATGCAACATCATTTAGGGTTATTGGAGACTCATGGGGTTGGTTACACTATTTATTAGGTGGAGGGCCTAACTAAGTTATGGTTGAACTCTTAGGTAGCTTACAAACCATCTACATCTTCTCAGTTGACTTGGAGAGAGTTTTATGAGGCCTTTATGGACAAGTTCTTACCACAAAGCAATCATGAGTGTCGCATAGAGAAGCTCACCAGACTGATGTAGGGTTCAATGTCTGTATCTGTGTATGAAACCTTTTTTTACTAGTTGGCTCCATTTGGGGCTATGAATATACCTATCGAGCTAAACAGAGTTCACTAGTTTGTTTGGGGTTTTAGGACAGAGCTTAGGCAGACTGCTGAGGTACTAGTTGCTAGTGGGCGATCCTTCCAGGTTATTGCAGACCATGTTTGTACTATGGAGGATTTGAAGCATCATAATTCGGGCCCAAGATAAGAGGCCACAACATCAGAGCTGCTACAGTGGTTCTCGCTTTAGTGGTAGAGGTTCAAGCTTGTGGGGCCAAGGGTATCAGCCATAACAACATCAGGGTTAGACTAGCTGGACAGTTCAGGCATCACTTTAGGCTTTGGGTGGGTCTCACTTTGAGCAGGTCAGAGTCGTTAGCAGGGTTACCATGGTCAGACTTCAAGGGGTACAACTTCTATGACATTATGCCATGGTGGCCACACCGGTGCAACTAGTTCATCTCAGCAGGGTGGGCCATTAGGGCCTTGTTATGAGTGTGATGTCATCAGTCACTATGCCAGAGATTGCCCCAAATGGCATATAGTTCAGTCAGCCCCTAGCCAACTCTGCCTATCAAAGCAGTGCAGCCACCAGCTAGATGAGGTGGTATTTAGGGTAGAGGTGGTGCCCCATAAAGTAGGGTAGGTTGTAAGGATGATGGTTAGTAAGGTAGAGGTTGACATTAGTTTTATGCAGTCGCTGGTAGACCAGAGGTAAAAGCCTCGAATGCGGGAATCACATGTATGATTTTGGTATGCTGCCAGTCAGCTTTAGCTTTGTTTGATCCTGGATATACATGTTCAAATGTTTTTGCCTACTATGTTCCTTGTATGGGGTTGGCTAGTGAGCTGTAATCTGTTCCTGTATTTGTTTCGACCCTAGTTGGTAATTCTTTAGTAGTGGATCATGTTGTGAGATCTTGTATGATTGTTGTTGGTGATTTTGAGACTTGGGGTGACTTGATGATATTAAACATGTTAGATTTTGATGTGATTCTTGGCATGGACTAGTTATCCCCTCACTATGAGGTTTTTGATTGCTCTGCCAAGACCGTTATCATAGCCATGCCCCGAGTATCCCTGATTGTGTAGCAGGGTTTTGTTACCCGCACACGATCTAGGATTATTTCTTGCCTTCGTGCTAGGAAATTGATTTCGTGTGGGTGTTTGGATTATCTAGCATATATCCTAGATGCTAGCGCCAATATTTCTTTTCTTTAGTCGGTTCTTGTGGTTAGAGATTTCCAAGATATGTTTTCGACTGACCTGCTAGGCCTTTTACCTGAGAGAGGTATTGACTTTGCTATCGATTTAGAGTCGAGCACTAGGCCCATCTCTATTACTCCATATCATATGGCTCCAGCTGAGTTGAGAGAGTTTAAGTATCAACTCCATGACTTGTTAGCTAAGGGTTTCATTAGGCCGAGTATGTCACCTTGGGGTGCACCAGTTCTGTTTGTGAAAAAGAAAGATGGGTCAATGCGGATGTGTATTGATTATCGGTAGCTGAATAAGGTGACTGTGAAGAATAGGTATCTGATGCCGCACATAGATGACTTGTTTGATCAGCTTCAGGGTTCAGTAGTGTTTTTGAAGATAGATTTAAGGTCAGGCTACCACCAATTGAGGATTAGGGCAGAGGACATCCCTAAGAAAGCATTCAGGACATGTTATGGTCACTATGAGTTCCTGGTGATGTCTTTTGGGTTGACTCATGCCCCCGCATCTTTCATAGACTTGATGCACAGGGTTCTCAGACCGTACTTAGATTCCTTTGTTATAGTGTTCTTCGATGACATCTTGATATACTCGCAAAGTGAGGAGGATCATGAGCAACACTTGAGGATTATACTACAGACTTTGAGGGATCATTGACTTTATGCCCAGTTCTCAAAGTACGAGTTTTGGTTTGGGTCAGTAGCATTCTAGGACATGTGATGTTTAAGGATGGGATTAGAGTGGACCCAGGGAAGATTTTAGTAGTTCATGATTGGCCGAAACCTACTATTCCTACTGAGGTTCGCATCTTTATAGGTTTGGCTGGATATTGAGGTTGGTTTGTTGAGGGATTTTCTTCTGTAACAGCACCTTTGACGTGGTCAGATCAGTGTAAGGATAGTTTTAAGAGGCTTAAGGCCTTATTAACTTCAGCTCTAGTGTTGACTTTTCCAATTGAGGGTTAGGGTTTCTCAGTGTATTGTGATGCTTTAGGGGTTGGGCTTGGTTGTGTGTTGATGTAGCAGGGTCATGTGGTAGCTTATGCATCGAGATAGCTGAAGGTTCATGAGTGCAACTACCCCACTCATGACTTGGAGTTGGCGGTGGTAGTCTTTTGTGCTCAAGATTTGGAGGCATTACTTATACAGGGTTCAAAGTGAGATTTTCACTAATCATCATAGTCTTTAGTACATCATGAGTCAGCAAGACTTGAACTCTAGGAAAAAGATATAGATTGAGTTACTAAAGGACTATGACTTTACTATTCTATATCATTTGGGCAAGGAAAACATGGTAGCGGATGCCTTGAGTTGGTAGACAGTGAGTATGGGTAGCCTAGCTTCACTTTTAATTTTAGAGTGACCATTGGCCTTGGACATCCAGTCCTTGGCTAACCGGTTGGTCAGGCTTTACTTGTCAAATTCTAGCAGAGTTATTGCCAGAGTTGAGGTCCATTCTACTTTAGTTGATCAGATTCAAAGTCGTCAGTTTGATGATCAATGGATGTGTGACATTCGTGATTAGGTTGTTCAAGGTGATGCCAACATGGCCACTTTGGTTCTGATTGTGTTTTGAGGTTTGATATTCGTCTCTGTGTTCTGAGAGTTAGGGATTTGATTCAGTTGATTCTATGTAAGGCACATTGTATTCCATCCATCCTAGCGTAGCTAAGATGTATAGAGATTTGAGACAGCTTTACTGGTGGAGTGGTATGAAGTGGGACATAGAGGATTTTGTATCTCGGTGCTTGAACTATCAGTAGGTGAAGTTTGAGCATATAAGACCTGGTGGATTGGTGCAGAGACTTCCCATTCCTAAGTAGAAGTGGAAAGGGATTACTATGGACTTCATAGTTTGGTTGCCATGCACTTTTCGAGGGTTTGACTCTATTTGGGTGATTGTTGATAGGCTGACTAAGTCTGCTCACTTCTTGCCAGTTCATTATTCCTACGGTGCAGAGAGGTTGGCTCAAATTTATCTTCGTGAGATTGTTTGTTTGCATGGGGTCCCAATTTATATCATATTAGACCGCGACACTCAGTTCACATCTCAGTTTTGTAGGATTGTTCAGCTAGAGTTGGGTATAGAGGTTCAACTTAGTACTGCATTTCATCCTTAGACAGATGTATAGTTTGAGAGGACTATCCAGGTCTTGGAGGACATGTTGTTGGCCTGTGTTCTTGAGTTTGGAGGTTCCTTGGATCAGTATGTGCCTTTGGCAGAGTTAGCTTATAATAACAGTTATCATTTGAGCATTGGAATGGCACCATTTGAGGCATTGTATGGTAGGAATTGCAGATTGCCAGTGGGTTGGTTTGATGATTTGGTGTCTAGGTCGCAGAGTACAGATTTGCTTCGTGATTCCTTGGGTGATTCAGGAAAGACTTTGGGCAGCCCAGAGTAGGAAGAAGAGTTACACATATCATAGACTTTGTGCCTTAGAGATCAGTATTGGTGACTTGGTATTTCTCCGTGTATCGCCCATGAAGGCATGGGTGTGATGAGATTTGGTAGGCGGGGAAAACTTAGCCCCAGGTACATTGAGCCATTTGAGATCGTTCAGAGAGTTGGTGGTGTTGCCTATCTGTTATTTTTTCCTATGATATTTTCAGCTATTCACCCAGTTTTCCATGTATTTATGTTGCGGCGGTATGTTCTTGATGAGTCACATATGTTGCAGTGGGATTCGGTACAATTGGATGAGAGTTTGGCCTTTGTTGAGGAGCCGGTAGCTATTCTAGCCAGAGATGTTAGGAGATTGAGGTCTAGAGAGATTCTGGTAGTTAAGGTTCAGTGGAGGCACCGTCTAGTACAGGAGGCCACTTGGGAGACTGAGAGAGAGATACAGGCTCAGTATCTGCAGTTGTTTGAGCCTTCAGGTACTCCCTTGTTCTTGACTTTTACGGACGAAAGTCCTTTTTTAGTAGTGGATAATGTAATAACCCTTCCAGTCAATCCCCCATTTTTTCTTTCCTTTTACTGTTAGAGCATTTTTATAGTGGCCCCAAGTCATTTCTGGCTTGCTGGGACCAGTGGTTCGGTGCCCTGGTCGTTCATTTGGTTGTTATGACCGTTTCCCTATTTTAGAGCTTAAACTTAGGAAATCATTGACTTTGGTCAAAATTCTTAGCTAACATGCTCTGAATCGAATTCTAATAGTTCCATTACCTCTGAAACTTGGATTTGGTCTAGTTAAACCTTTAGTCAGGGCCTGGGAACTTCCGATATAATTCTGTCTCATATTTTGAGATTTCAGGCTAGTTTGAGTTAAAAGTTTGACTTTGGTCAACTTTCAATGATCAGAGCATCAGATTTGAAATTTGACGATTCCATCAGCTCTGAATGTCGAGTTTAGGTTAGATAGGTGGTTGGTTTGGGTCCCAAGTAAGCTGGGATTATTTTGGGTGTTTGGTTGGTCTTAGCTAGTGTTGACTTGGGTCAACATTCCTCTGAAACGACCTCGTATAGAAGTTTCATCAAATCTGTTGAGTCTGGAACGTCGTTTCCACCCTAGTAGCATGTTTGGTTTATGAGTAACGGGTTTCGATTACGCCCGGAACACCTCGTAGAAGTTTTCATATTTGCTGGTTTTCTGCAGCAGGCCTTTGTTCAGCGCCATCAGCGCCAAGGCAGCACAATCGTGCTAGCCTGGCTTCTCCCATTCAGTGCCAATATTGCCCTTGTGGCGTGATCGCCCATATGTACTCCAGCTTCCTTCAGCGCGATTACACTGGGCCAGCGCGATCATGTTGGTCTGCAACCTGCAATATAAATACCTCTTTTCTCAAAATTTTAGACTATTTCATCATTTCTCTCTCACTCCAAATCAATTCCTCTCACCAAAAACTTGCTCCAAATCAGTTCCTAGCGTGGGAGTTCATCAATTGGCATTTATTCTCGATTCCTTCCTCGTTTTTGTAAGTTCTCTTCCCCAAACTTCCCTCCCTGCCATGGAAAACCACCATTAATGTACTTTTAAGCTTGGGGTTTCTTGTTGGTTTGTAGTTGCTTAATTGGGGCTTCTTATTCATGGTTTCACGTGCCTTATCTTATAGTTTTCTCCCTTTCTTCGTGGTAAGTAAATTATCCATTGTTATTCCAGATTTTTACAAGTTTTCGCATGTTTTCGTCTTCTTCTCTGGGCTGTTTTAGGCCCTTTCTTTACTTAATGTTTGCTTATTTTTGGAGCATGTACTTTTTGGAAGGTTGGGAACATCGTGGTGTTTTTTATTTCTAGTTTCAGGTTGTGGGGCCAATGAGCCCACTTTTGACCCAACTTTCGACCCGACTAAACTTTTAGAAATATAGGTGTTGTTAGTCTTGTTTTAATGCGTAGATTATGTTTGTGATAGTGTGATTACTCTTTGGAACTTTTTAGAGTAGTTCGAGCTTAGGCATCATCGTTCCATTAGCTTATTGTCGGACGACAAGCAGGTTACGGTCTTCTCCATATTAGACTTTGCGTATATAGGCTATAATTGTACTAATTAGCATCCTTGGGTTGGGTTTTATTAGCTTGTCACCCCAAACCTTGTTCGCTTCATTTCTTTAATCTTGTTTCACTCGTATCGTTGTAGTATCCATTTTAGGTTGTCGTATTATCCTTGTGGCCATGTGTGGCCTTGTTTATGCCTCTGGACCATAAATGGTGGGTTATTTGGGAATGTTCATAAGTCTCGGACATCGATATGATGATTGTAGAGCTGGTTATCTTTGTTGTAGAGCGATTGGAGCCATTGCAGGGCCGATAGGTTGATTGTGAGTCGTTGGGCTACTGATTGTGTTTGAGGGTGCCATTATCATCTATATAAAGAGATTTTCTACATGTTTTACTACTATTTTGGTTGTGGGCCTACTATAAATGGTTTTCTCCACATTGTATGGCCCCGAGGGCCCATTTTAGGTAAAAATGGTTATAAAAGTGTTTGGAACTGATTTTTTTTGGATCTTCTTGGGGTAAGAGAGACTAAATGATCATTTTATCACCATTTTCATACTTATAGTAGACTCGGATAAGCTATAGTGTTAGACTTGCTTTACTACTGATTCGGGATGATGCTAGACTCGGTTGAGCCAAGCGATTACTATTGTTTTAGACCCAGGTACATTCTAGGCACCCATTTAAGGGGGTTTTGAGACTTGATAACTGATTTAGACCCAGATACACTCTGAGAACCCATTTTGATATCATGGCTACTGATTTAGACTCAAATACACTCCGGGCAATTACATTGGATATTCTGAGATTCTGAGATTGAGTATGTGGTCGAGGACCTCCATGGACCTTGTCGATCTAGACCAGGGGCTACATGCTGAGTGTACCGGAGGAGGAGTATATTGTGAAATTGAGGTATACGAGTGCGTCCTTCCATTGATCCTACTTATCGGGCCTATCGACACTGGAGAAGGTAAATACGGTACTACAGTTACACTTGGTTTCACACTATTGCATCATATCGATCATTTGTGTACAATTCCACCCTTGTTTGCTATTTGTTGAGTGTACGCTCTGGTAGTATGGGATGCCATAGGGTTTGTTTTCACTTGTATGTGTTCCTCGGGTGTAAAGGCACCCGTTGGGATTATAGGTATATTTATTATTATTATCCTATCGTAGTACTGGTTCTTGTTACGGTTAGTCTTGGATTCTTATTCGATAATTCATATTTAAGAGATGTGTTATTAGCATGAATTGATTAGTAGTATTGTTTCAAGCATGACTATGTTATTTGCTTTCATTTCTTCCCTTTTTACTTGAGGTTACCGATATACTACCTTTCTTCCTAAAACTCTCTTTATTATATATTATTGTTGCAAGGATTCAAGTGCGTTTTTCTTTTCTTCACCTGCGTTCTGTGATATATATTTCTAGTAGCTAGCCGAGTATGGTTCTTTTCTCCTTGTATTCTAGCAGTGCTAGCTTTCGTGTACTTATTCATTTGCTTCTATGACTACCTTCTTTGCTTTTTGCTATTTATTTCTTTTATATCTTATATGCGCTCAGTCAGCCTATGATTCCTACTGGGTACCCGTTGCTTTGTAATTAGTGCTCATACTACACTCTGCATCTTCATGGTGCAGATCCTAGTGTGGGCCATTGATGTTGACTCATGGAGACTCGTGCAGAGTGCTTTTGGATCATCCAAGATGGAGGGTTAGCTCTTGGCGATCAGAGCTTAGCTTTTATCTCCTCTTTTGTATTATGTACTCTTTTGTTAATCAGAGACAGTTTTATATATTCATTTTGGACCCTTGTACTTTGTTATGTAGTAGTGGCTCTTATACATTGATACCAAGTAATGGAATGGTTTAGTTTTCCTATATATATATCTATGTATACCTATATATATATATATACCTGTTGCTCATTTCTTTACTTTATCTCTTGCTTCCCCTTATATATTGTCCTTCCGCTTGCTTAGTTACCTAGGAGCCTATTGCTAACCATTCCGGGCTACGGGGAATGGTTCGCCTATAGGGGGGTTGTAGGTGCCATCATGACCTGAGAAATTGGGTCATGACATTTATAGAAGAAAACTTACCAATTGAAGTCGAGAAGAAGATCACGGACTGGAAATTATTCACTCTAATGCTTTGGAATAAGCCCACACAGAATTTGGAGCTCAAGGGAATGGAGCAAAATCGTTTTGGAAATGTTTGAAAGGAAATAGAGAAAAAGGATTTTAAAAGCTACCAGCCGATGCCTAGGCGCATATGGACAGGCACTGCACACGCGACCATTCACACACGGCCGAGTGCATGCACATTCCAAGGCCAGGTGGAGGCCAGGCCAGTGGCATGCCAGCGCGCACGAGGGCTGGCAACCGCGTGCACGGGCACGCACACGCTGCCTGCCGGCTGTCTAGGCGATTGCCAACGAAGGGAGGGGCCAGCTAGGCTGTTGTGTGTACGCAGCCCGCCCATGCGTGGATGATGGCTTGGCTGGTGCTGCAACAGCCACCAGCCACCAACAACAAGTTTTGGCCAAAATTCCAATGGATGGACCCTCGGAAATGCATTTGAGGTCCCGCGAACGCAAACGAACTATGCTACTCAACCAAAAATGGCATTCCGGACTCAACTGAATCAATGAAAATCCCAACGGATGTTGATTTAATAAAAAGTGGGTCCCACGCCTAAAACCACCCTTTGGCCAAATATTTCAAAACAAAACCCAATGGCCCAAAATGAGTCTGAAAGCCTCGGGACCCGAACCAAAGGTCCCTTTAGCCGAAAGTCAACATTTCAGAGCTAACACTACTGATGGAATTTCCATCTGAGGACGTCTTCTCCGAATATTGACCAAAGTCAACCAACCAACTCATACTGGCCTAAAATCTCAGAAAGTGAGATAAAACCAATCCAAAATCTCCCAGGCCCCGACCAAGGGTCCAACTAGACCAAAGTCCACGCTCCAGAGCTAACGGAACTATCAGAATTTGATTCCGAGCATGCTTGCTAAAATGTTGATTGAAGTCAATGATTTTCTTATATATGGCTCTAAGACAAGGAGATAGTCATAATGACCTAATGATAGGCCCTGGAACCGAGCCACTAGTCCCAACAAGCTATAAATGACTTAGGGCCTCTACAGGCAAGATCTAACAGTACAACAAAGGCAAAAACATGGGAATGACCAAAAGGGTCATTACATCATCCAATACTAAAAAGGACTTTTGTCCGTGAAAGTAAAGAAAAGGGAACACCTAAAGGCTAAACACTACGGATACTAAGCCTGCATCCGGCTCTCAGTTTCCCAGGTAGCGTCCTCAACCGGATGACACCCCATGAAGCTACACTAAAGGAAAACTACCAACAACCTTAACCGTCTTAAAAGCCAAAATAAACCACAACCTTTAACTCAAAAAGCTACAAAGGTCTATCAACTGAACCAAACCTTCAGAAACTCAACCAGAATGCACTGGCACAATGCATATACCAAGAGAACCAAGGCGATTATCACACAGAACTACAAACTTTGATACCACAACCAGGTACACTCAGAAATCCACCACCCAACCTTCTAACTCATGAATCCCTTGATCTGCAAAAGCCTTCTGTCTACCCTGAATCACCTGCACCTTAACCATGAAGCCTCACACAGGTTGAACACTCAAGCCACCCTTGAAACATCAACTAACCCACCAGAGGTCTATAGTTCCCACACCAATTAACCTCGAATAAGGTTACCTTTAAACTAAAAATCTACCCAAGCCAGGCTATAGTCCATGAGCCTCTAACACATAGAATACCAACTCGTAGCATACCCTCAAGGACTGGAGTAATCTGCCCTGACTGGCCATCAACTAGCAGATGGATACCTACGCTAAGATCAACTTTGATACCTTAACCCAACTAAACCAACCATCAGAGCTCAACTTCAACTTGCATACTGAGGTCGGGAATGACATAGATGAACACCCTATGTCAACGGAGACTCTCCCAACTATAGAACAAAACCAACCTCGTTGAACTGTGTCAAGTCTAAATTGGCTGAAAGTGGAATGAACGTAGGGAAACCTGCCCAAGAATACACAAACAACATCTAAATCTCCATAAGGAGTGTGGCACGCCTACGACAAAGTCCATAGCCATCAACTAAGCTCCAAATTCTAAGAATGTCGTTGCTTCTCCAAATTCTCAAAACACCTTTGATAAGTCAGCAATCTACCAACTTTGAGTCTTTAATCATGAATTATTGCTATTTTTGATGAGATTTAGAGGTTCTTATAGCTTTTAATGATTTTAATGCAGGTATTCTTGGTCAAATAGAAAATAAGGAATCGGACCCAAAAGAGCTCTAAAGGAGTTGAAGTGTGAAGTGATCAAGAGAGATGAAGATTCTATCAAAAGGTGTGGCCGTTGTGCGATATGCACAATGCTTGGTGCGGTCCACACCTTCCTTTGCATGAGGCTAAAAAGAAGAAGAAGAATTTACTAAGGGGTGCAGCCACCGTGCGAAGTGCACAATACCTGGTGCAGTCCATACGACACTTTGCATGACACTCAAAGATTGACTGAAGTCATTGGTCTGCTGATGCGGAGCTGTGCGATGCACATAAAAAAATGTGCAAAATGCACATCGCGGTGCACAGTTCCCAGAGGGAAATTTTGTGCAATTTTATTTGATGATTTGGGAACCTTCTAAATCCCAATTTAGGCATAGTTTTTGTTAGTTTTGAATAGTTTGCAGTTTTTGGAACATTATTGAAAAAGTTTTCTCTATTAAGGCAAGATAGAGGGTTTCACTCCATTCTCTCCATCTTCAACCTTGGATTTGTAAATTAAGCTTGGATATTGGAAACTTCTTCCATTAAAGAAAGAAAATTTGAAATACCCACTTGGTATTGCTTTTTATTCCTTTAGCATGAGTGGCTAAGTCTCCTTGTCTATGGGTATATATATGATGGGTACTTGATTAAAGGGTATATGTCTTGCTTATTTGTACTTATAATTGCTAAATTGATATGGGTATAGTGAATTCTCCATGTTTTAACTCTAAAATTAATAGTTGCAAACATTGATTAAAATTACTTGATTGTATCCTTGCTTGAGAATGAGGTTCATAACTTCGGATGAGAATTCACTAGTAGGTACTTGGGATTCCATTTAGATTGAGGCTAGAAATAGCTCAATTCACCGAAAACCTCCATTTAAGAGTCTAAGCTAGAAATACTGTGACTTGCCCAGGCTAATATTGGTTGGTTAATGATAAAACAATGGTGCTTGAACAAAGACCATTGGATAAATATTTGTGAGATCAAAAGATTAACATTCATGCTTAAAACCAATGCTACCCATGTTCTTTAGTGAGAATTTATGTATATGAGCAAGTACCTTGACCCGTGCTCGAGTCCCATTGGAAGAATACCCCTAGTTGTCCTCTCTCTTGATACAAACTCGCATTTACTTTATTACTTTGCTTGAATTGCAAATTGTGACAGATTTCCCAATTCCCTGATTTCCTCCCTTTTTTTACTTTTCTTATTGTTTGAACATTGACTCTATTGGTGATTGATATACAACAATCCTTTAGGCAACTCTACCATTCCCTGTGGGATCGACCCTGACTCCCATCGGAAATTATAAATTTTTTTTTGCTTAACAATCACCGTCACCTCCGTAATAGAGAGTGTCACTTGAGCGTTATCAAAAATGGTGCCATTGCCGGAGAACGACTTTTGAGTAGCCTTTTCGATTGACTATTGAAATCACTTTGTGAGTTTTTGTTTGCTTTTTACTTTGTTTGTTGTTTTTGATTGATTGAGTAGGTAGCCCATGAGCAAGGTGGGAAACAATAAAAGTGTTGAAGGAATCATGGACGCGGCCCCTGAGCTCGAAATTCAAGGAGGAGTAGGTGCAATACGCCTACCTCCTACAATTGGGAATGCGATGTTCCATGTCACTAGCACCATGCTCCATCTCATACAAATGAAGGGGTTGTTTGGAGGGGCTGCACATCAAGATAACAATAAGCACATCCATAATTTCATAGAAATTTTCAAGCCTTTAATCTTCCATAACATCCCCCAAGAATCTATTCGCCTTTGCCAATTCCCTTTCTTTCTCACGGGGGAAGCCACATCATGGTTAGAAGATCTTCCCGAAGGCTCAATCACCACATGGAATGATCTTGTCAAAGCATTTTTAGTGATATTCTTCCCTCTTTCAAGAATGATGCAATTGAGGTATTAAATCACTAACTTTCGTCAACTCCAAGATGAACCATTACATGAGGCATGGATGCAATTTAAAAAGAAACTATTGTTGTGCCCCAATCACGGATTACCGAAAAATGTCCTTCTCCAGAGCTTCTATAGAACTTTGAATTCAATGAATAAGTCCATGGCCAACAACCTTGCTAGTGGAACCTTCATGGATCATCCATATGGCATAGCTACGCCCTTTTAGAATGAATGACCAAAATGAATCGTGCTTGGAACACGAGGGAGGCTGATGTGCCAATAGGGGTGACCTCAACTCTATTGAAAAATGAGATGCATCGCAGGGATGAGAAACGAGATAAAAATATGGCTAAGATGATGATGCAGGTTGATTTGTTCGCTAAGCAAGTAATGGGGGTGGAAATTCCAAGAGCGTGAATGCAGTTAGCACGCCTGAGCTTAAGGCTTGTGATGATGAAGTGTTCGCCATTATGGATGGCAAGATTTGCTACTTGTTGGCGGGTTCTCGGCCGGGGTAATATCACCCAAGGGACGAGAATCAAGGTTGGATAAAGGATAAAGAAAGAGAAGGCAATTGGAGGGATAAAAAAAAGATGGTGATAGGTACAATCACCGGAGTTCTAACCTATATATATACCTCTAAATAAGGCCGATACCTTATATCAACCCGCTGTGAGCAAAAACGGTCAATCAAAGATGGAAGATATATTGTCATTGGTTGTGAAGAAGGTGGAGATGAAAAATAGTGGTGTAAATGAGCTTAAGAGTGAGGTGTCAATGCTTCACCAAATGGTAAGCTCACACTCGGCCTCAATCAAGCATCTTAAGGAATAAATGAACCACTTGTCCACACAAAAAAATCCTCGAATGAAGGGGACACTCCCTAGTGACACCACTACAGATCCAAAAAATGATGGCCATGTCCTATTGCCACTAGGAGTAGAGGAGTGAGTGGTGAAGATTAAAGAATGAGGTAAAATCATCGAGCCCGGATGTTTAATCAAGCGCTTCCTGGGAGGTAACCCAAGTGTTTTACTTTGTTTTTGTTGCCTTTTGTTGTTTTTGGTGTTCTCATAGGAATGCTTGATGAGGAAAAATGACCAAGTGGAAAAATGAGGTAAAAATGGGGATGTTCGGAGCTCGTACGGTTCACACAAGCCATTGTGTGTGTCGCACAGAGTGATGCACCCCAAAGCAGAAGAGCTGGAAGAAAAATGTCAACTTAGAGGTGACATGTGTTGGACTATGCATTTCGCACGAGCCACTATGCGCATCGCACCTCTAACGCATCACACATCAGACAACTGAGCAAAGTTTAGGCATGGAAATGACTGGTGCGAAGTGACATGCAATGCGCACAAGGGATTGTACGAATTGCACATCACGGCGCACCAAGGTAAAATTTAAATTATTGTTTGACCTACCCATTAACCAACCTGACCCGGTGACTTTTCTTCTTCTTTTTCGTCTATTAAAACCGCCACCCTCATATTTTTTCTTCCATTTTCTCCCAAAACTCTCATAATTCTTCCCATGACTCGATTTCTTGGTCATGACAGCATCTACAATCCCCCAGTAAGCGAAAAATTTCCTGTAGCCTAGAATAGTTAGTAATGGGCTACTAGCTAACAATCATGCAAAAGACCGATATAAATAAGCGGAAGCAAATGAAATAAATGAAGAAAAAGGCAACAGGAATATATATACATGAAAGCTAAACCAAACCCATGACCTGGTATCATAGTATAAGAGCCAGTACTAAATATACAGAGTACAAAAGATCCAAAAGAATATATACATATATCTCTGAATAAAAAAGGAGCACATGATACAAGGGATGAGATAACACCTAAACTCTGGTCGCTAGGAGCTCACCCTCTATCTCGGATAGCACAAACGTCAGCCCGTACGAGTCTCCATGAATAAGTAGTGATGGCCCACACTAGGATCTGCAGCAAGAAGATGCATAGTGTAGTATGAGCACCAATTGCTAAGCAATAGGTACCCAGTAGGCATCATAGTTTGACTAAGCGCATATAAGATATAAGGGCAGTAATATAGCAGAACATAAACAAGTAGTCACAGAAACAATGTATAGGTACACAGAAGCTAGAACAGAAGGAATACAAGGAGAAAACAATCATGCTCGGATAGCTACTTGACAAATATATCAGAGAACACAGATGAAAGAAAGAATAATGCACCTGGGGTCCTTACAACGACAATATATAGGAGAGTTTAGGAAAACAGGCGGTATACCGGTAACCTCAAGAAAAGGAAAGGAAGGAAGGTAACAGAAAATAAATAGGCTAGAAGTGAAGCACACAAGGTAAGGATGATCGCATGAAAATTCACAAGATTTATAGCATGAAATAGTACTACAATAGGATATAATAAGAGCAAATCTACCTACAGTCCCAGCGGGTACCCATACACCCGAGGAATGCATACAAATGAAAACAAACCATTCGGCATCCATACTACTAGAGAGTACACTCAGCAAACAACAAACAAGGGTGGAATCAATCACAAATGGATGATATGATGCAATAGTGAAAACCAGGTGGAACCGTAACCCTGTATGTACCTCCTCCGATGCCTATTGGCCCAGCAGGTAGGATCCATTGAAGGACACGACCCATATACCTCAACTGCACCGTATACCCCTCCTCCAGCACACTCAGCCCATAGCCCCTGGTCTTGATTGACAAGGTCCATGGAGGTCCTTGACCACATACTAAATCTCATAACCTCAATATAATCGTCCGGAGTGTATCCAAATCCAAATCAGTGACCAAATCTCAAAAATACATGGCCAGGGTCTATGTGGGTCTAAATCAGTAAATCAAGCCTCAAAAAACCCCAACGAGGGTGCTCAGGCATAACAGGGTCTAAAATAGTAGTAAAACAAGTCTGACGCCCAGCTTAATCGAGTCTAGTACCATTTCAAAACCAACAAGAAAACATGTCTAGCACTATGTATCTGCCAAGTCTAGTAATAATACAAAAACTAGTGATAAATCATCCTTTTAACTCTTTTACCCCAAAAAGATCCACGAAAGTTAGTCCAAACCTTTTATAACCATTTTTACAAAAAATGGGCCTTCGAGGCCATGCAAGGTTTAGAAAACTATCAATAGTCGACCCAAAGCCAAAAAAGTAGTAAAACATGTAGAAAAATCTCTTTATATGCATGATAATGGCATGCTCAATCACAAACAGTAGCCCAATGACTCACAATCAACTATCGGCCCTACACAGGCTCCAATCACTCTACAACAAATATAACTAGCTCAATAAATTATTATTGAAGCCTGGGACTCATGGACATTCCCAAATAACCCACCATCTATGGTCCAGAGTCAAATACAAGGCCACACAGGACCTCAAAGGTAATACTATCCACTACAACAAATACTACAATCATCAGAGTGAAAAAAGTAAGATATAAAGAAGCGGACAAGGTATGGGCTACCAAGCTAATAAACCCAACCCAAGGATGCTAATTAGTACAATTAAAGCCTATATACAAAAATTCTAGAAGAATTAAACCGTAACCTACCTGTTGTCCGATGATAAGCTGCTAGAACGACGATGTCCAAGTCCAAACCGCTCCGAGAAGCTCTGAAATGAAATCAAACTATCAAAAGCATAAACTACGCATCAAAATGAATCTAAGGATACCCATATTGCTATAATTATAGTTGGGTCAAAATTTGGATTACCGGCGAGCCCGTGTGTAACACCCCAGAAATTCTAAGCTAAGATCTGAACCGTTCTTCATATATGGTTAGATCCAAATCAATGAAATTTATATGAATACTAGTATTAAGAGAAATTCTTATGTTTGGAGGTGTATTAGATATGAATTAAAGTCATAAAGAATCTCTAGCTCAAAGTTAAGTTGAAAGTCTTTCTACCGATTATGTTTTCATTTAAGTTCTAACTAGGGTCAACTTCAGATGACCATTTATCCTAGAATATAAAAAGTTAGGTGGACTAGTACCCACCAAATTAATGGTATTTGAATTATCTTTCCGATGCCACCAATGTCTCATTGATACGAGTCCCTAGTAAAAGGTTATGGGTATTTTAGTAAAATACTATCAGCTGTTAAAAGCTGATGGGCCGGCCGACAGGCGTCCACCCATTCTGACAGGCTAGCCCACGCTCGTGGCTCCCATGACAGCCAATGGTGGAAGCCCATGGGAACCAACTAGTGAGACCTTTTGGCCCCCTGTAAGGGCCACGATTGGGTCCGATGGCGATTGGGGGCCATGACGTCCCGTGGGAAGCCCCGTCCGATGACTTTTCTACATTTTTTTCAATATTTAAGTTGGGGGTAGTTTGGTCCTTTTCTTACCTCAGGTCTTTCCCCACGTCTTTTAAATACCCAAAGGGGGTTATTTCTCAGAAAAACATCGATCAATCTCTAGCATTATTCTCTCAAAACTCCAAGGCAAGCACCTAGGGTTTCAAGTAAGCAAGAGCATAGAAGCTCAAGCAAGAAAGACTCTGAAGGGTTTTCCTTCTGATTTCTTCTCCAAGTTGGCATCCCTAAGTTCCAGCCCTAGAAACTCTTCAGTAATCAGGTATTTGGGTATTCAATGAGGATCTTATTCCACCCTCATGCCTAAAGATCAGTTTTTAGTTATGATTTCTATAAATTATGAATCTAGGATTCATACCCAACTATGCATGTTTTTACAGAATTGAATTCCTCATGATACTATATGTTTCCCGTATATGTTTAAGGGATATTTTATGAAGTTTTACAGATATTTTCTTAAATTCCTTGGAAATTAGATGAAACAGACTTAGCCTAGATTTACAGTATCTTCTGCATGAATCATCTTTTTTTTCAAGAACTTAGCATGAAATTGTAGTGTTTTCACATGAAGTAGGTTTTCTTCAAGAATTCAGCCTAGTCTACTAGCACTTAGTTTTAAAGCATGAAATCAATTATTTTTTAGCCCACAGCTTTTCAGAAAAATAGAATGCCTTCATTCTAAGCATTCTGTTGCATTCTCAGATAATTCAATAGTTATGCTTCAGAATAAGAATTCTATCAGTTTTAGTATCACTATATTGCATTCTCACTTGATTATAAGTATTATATTTGAGCTATCCAGTACTTCAGTTTGTATTCATCGCTTATACATTCAGTTGGGAGTAGGCTTAGTACCTAGCAGACGAAGGGATGAAGGCTTAGCTGTCAGTTTAGGCTAAGACCTTTAGTAGCATTCCCCAAGTAACATAACTACAGCACCACCGTATGTATTAAAGAAGTCAACTTTCAGACTAGGCTGCACCTCCTTGTCCCTTGTGGACATCAGTAGTGGATCCACGTCAGATTTGTTTGTACCCTGGGCAAGGTATGAACGCCCTTCCATCCAGGGTTACAGGTTGGCCCCACAGTTAGCTCAGCTTAGGGTATGTCGGTTAATAGTATCTCCCACAGTCTATACTCATTATTTCATGACCTTCTATTCAGTTATCCAATTCAGTTCAGTATTATACATTTACATGCTTATATACTTGTTCATTGCATCAACTTATATCTTTCAGCTTGTATTCAGTAAAGTATATCAGTATTTTTAGCATGTTCAGTAGAAGAAACTCCCTAAGTATTTACTTCAAATATGACTTTTAGCATGACTCATAGTTTTCAGCTCAGTTGCACTATATCATGGTTTTCAGCTCAGTTGCACTATATCATGGTTTTCAGACATCATTCATCCATTCAGTCTTTCGATCCCCCAGTAACGGTTTTACTTATCTTAAATTATCATGATCTCACAGTTACAGTTTAGAAGCACGATTTACATCCTCTTTAGTAAAAGAGCTTATGTTCTATAGTTTGACTTATGCATTTTCAGATGTTTATACTCAGTCCAATATTCAGCCATGCTTTCAGTATATATATGTTTCAAATATGATTTTAAGTTAGATCATTATCTCACATGCTCAGTACATTCGAAGTACTGACTGTATACATTCTTGTGCTGCATCATTTTATGATATAGGTTTCAATGCTAGCTCCCAAGACCATGGTAAGACAGATCGTATCTTACAATGAGCAGTTGAGGATGAGTTCTCCTTATTCGAGAACTCCAGTCAGTAGTAATCATAGTAGTTTACTTTCAGTTTGATATATTGATTAGAGATAGTTGGGGGTCATATCCCGGCTAACTATAGTCAGTATTAATAGAGGCTTCATAGACAGTTAGACAGTTAGCCAATGAGTTGTATCAGTTTTAAAACACTCTTGTATCTCAGTTATGAAAGTTTATTTTGTTATAATATTTTTAAAGAGCTCAACACATTTCTGCTTCTGCATTTACTTTCAGTCTATTTCGCACTTAGAAGTCTGCCCGCCGCACCATCCATCACACGCCAAAATAGTGAGCTGCTAAAAACTTCCAGAAAAATAGTGCAGCATGATTGCATTGAGGCAGTACCGATGGCACTGAGAAAACTTTCACAGAGTAGCACAATCACACTCCTCTACCGTGATCGCACCTAAGAAAGTATCAACACAGTTAATTAAAAGATCAAAATGTTTTAGTTCTCCACATCTCCTAAAAAGTATCCATTATTTAACTTCCCTCTTCCCCAGTACATCCCTGAGATACTATACGCCTAAATCACGAGCAAAAGTAACTGGGTTTATTTGGAACTATGAGCACAAGTTGCTTCCTCTCTTCTCTCCTCTTTTGATCACCAAAATCGTCTATCAAGGTATGTATTTATCTCTTCCTCTATTTCATGTTTCTTGGTCTGATTGTACGGGTTAAACAAGTGGAGTTGAGCAAAAACTTGGGGAAGTCTTGAGTACCTAAAGCTCCTCTATTGTAATGAAGCTTTTTAAGACCCAAAAATTGTGTTTGTTGCTGGATTTTATGAA
Organism: Jaltomata sinuosa; assembly: GCA_003996215.1. Lineage (NCBI taxonomy): Eukaryota > Viridiplantae > Streptophyta > Magnoliopsida > Solanales > Solanaceae > Jaltomata > Jaltomata sinuosa. The sequence continues at coordinate 341,432 of QJPP01000076.1, forward strand.
ATTGAGTAAGAAATTGTGTTGTTGTTCTGCTTGGTGTTAAGAAATACCCTCCTAAGTAGATTTTATTCATGATCTGGTTGTGAAAATTTTGTAATGGAGGTTGTCTGGTCAAAGAAGATGACTGTCCAGTTGCTCAATGCGATTGCACTACTTCAGCACAATCGCGCCGCCTGAGGGTTGAGTCAACAGTGCAATCGTGCTACTTTGACGCGATAGCGCTCAAGAAAGAAATAAAAAAAGAGGGATTTGATTCGATCAAGCCAATGAAGCACCAATAGCACTGAGAAACTGCATCTAGCACAGAAATAGTAGCTCAGTCCAAAGCTATTGTGTTAATTTCTACCCCACTTTTCTTGCATAAAATACTTGTTTTTCATTGTGCTACATGTTGTGCCCATAATTTCACCTTACAAATGATTTTTGTAGGTACTTTGGATTGAAAAATGAGTACTAGTGCATCAAATTCAGGAGGCCAAGTTGATGAAATTATGGAGGAGGAGTATGATGGCCTTAATTTATGTCATTGGCTTGTGAGGAATGATATAAGGCTGACTTGTCCAAGAAAGTTATCCCTGAAAGGGTGATTTCAATGCAAGGGGTGGAGGGGGCCTTACTTGAATTTTTTGGCCGATTGCATAGAGCAAAATGGAATTGTTTCACAGCTTTACCATGTAGGGCCAATGAAATAGTTGTGCGGAAATTTTATGCTAATGCATCAGCCATAAACTTTAAGGATCCGGTGGTAACTGTCCAGGGGAGAACATTCAGATTTGGAGCCGAGGAGATGAACAGGTACTATGGGCTCGAGGATTATGATACTACACTTTTGGGGGAAAAGAAAGTTATAGGCAGGCTCTGGATTGCTTCAAAGATATGTCCCGGAGTGGAGCCCACATGGTCTATGCTGGATACCAAGATTTACTCTCATGACTTCACTACCGGGGCAAGGATGTAGTTGTCCATCATATGCAGTAGGGTACAACTAGTTCAAAATGAGAGTGAAGTTCCTGTGTACAGAGTTGTGAATGTGGCTGCAATGATTGATGAAATCCCGGTTAATGTAGGGCCACTGATCCTATGGGAGATTAAGAATTATGTCAGAGGCAACAATGAGAGCTTGTTCTTCCCCTCCTTGATTACTGAGCTATGTCAGGCTGCGGTAGTTTATTTGAATGATCCAGAAGATGTTTAGCTTGACCCAAAGATTCCCATTTATCCATCAAAAAAGACAGGCTTGAGATCTGTTGTTAAGAAGAGGAAAGACGATGGAAAAGGCTGCTTGTAAGCGTGATCCTCTATCCTCTCTCTTTCTATCATCAGAGAATCAATATCATAGCCTAGCTACTACGCAGGCTCAGAGCCTTTTGATGGAGGAAGAACTGCGGCTATGGAATCTGCTACTCTGGCCGCTGTTCTGGTGTAGTTATAGGAGGTGCCGTAGCTTTAAACTCTTTTTTCGAGATGTGCTAGTTCAACATCGGGAGCTACAAGAGGTAGACAATCATCCCCTTGTGCCACTACTTCAACCCAGGCACCTCCACCCATGCCTAGACCATTCCAGCACCTTTCCACTCAGATATCCAGAGTTTTGGCATCCATTAGTGCATTAGCCACTAGCATTCCTCGGGACCACCCGAGACCCAGATTGAAATATTTAATAATGTGGTTAACTGGCAAAAGAAGATTGAGGAGAGTCAATAGAGGTTGGAAAAGAGGTTTGAGGAGTAAGATAAGAAAATGAAATCAATGAGTGATAGCCTTGATGATTAAAAGAAAAGGGACAAAGAAAGAGACAAGTTGCTGAAGAGGATATGGAAGAGTATAAAGAGCTTTTGTGGGGGTTCATACACCAAGGATCATGATGACTCCACTACTCACGGCAATGGTAGTGCTCCAGCGATCCCTCTCTAGCTACATCTCAGGGAGCCCCTCACACTACATTCTTCGTATTTCATTTTGGATTTATATACCGAGGGCACTGCAGTAGATTTTAGTTGGGGGTGGCGGCATTTGGGTTATGCTTATGTTGTATTTTGATACTGGTTTTGTTCCCTTTCCGGGCTTATGTTGTTTATATTTAGATTTTATGCCCTTGTTGGGCTTGTTTTGGATATACTTCCCTCACCGGGTTTGTTTGTTGAAATGTTGTTGGATTAGTCATTGTTGTTACTTCTTTATTTTTTTATAGCTTCTTTAATTTCTGTTGTAGTTGGTTTAAGTGATGGTTCCCGATGATAGATTGAGTGACGACATTTTTTAGGGAAACTGTCGCTTTATTTGGTGTGTGGAGCCAGGGGAAGTCTTTGTACCTGTTAGGCTAGATGAAATTGCCTGTGTGTTGGGGTGTGTACGTTGGTGAATTCTGAGTGCCCATATCAATTTAGATTGATGATTTGGCACTATGATAGATTGGGTAATGTCGTTCTTAAGGGCAAATCGTCATCTTTTGAGATAATTTTGAATCGTGACTTGCTTGGTACTAATGGAGTTAGTCTTGAATGCAAATGGAAATGGGCATATCACCTCCGAATGTTTTTGTGAAAAATGCATGGCAAAGAGTGACTTTGTAACAACTCTTTTGATCTTTTTGTGACTCTTAACCCATAAGTGGTGATAATGGAAAATGTGGCTCCTTTTTGTTTAGGAAGTTAAAATTGATCCTTCTTGAATGATTCGCATGCCATGTGTGGTGAGGTTTAGTTGAACAATTCTTGTTCTTGCTTGTGTTAACTAGAACTTTCCCGTTTAGTCTTTAATGCTAGTCTTGATTTCTCTTGGTTAGAGAAATGATCTTAGTCCTTCATTGTGATTATCGAAGCCCACTTAGCCTTAAAATCCACCATTGCACTTAAATTGAATAATTAGTCACCCCTCTTGAGCCTAATACCTTTTCTTTGGCAACCTTGATACAAGCCTTGAACCATTTATGAACATGAATCCCTCTTTTGAACCCGTCCCTCCTTAAACTCCACAAGTGTGAAATCGAGGCTAAAAGCCTAAGTTTGGGGGTTGGTAAAAGTTACATTAGAGGAGTGCTAATTGAGCTTATCTTAGTTTGTTGCATAAAATGAATTGCCAAAAAGAAGAAAGATGTTTGAAAAATAAAGCAAAGAGGCAAGGAAAGAAAATCCTCCAAGGTGAAGAAAATGATAAGAATTAGGGCTTCAAATAAATGAAGTGAAATGGCGCCCCATGTTGAATGTAAATGAAAGAAATGGCTTCGATTTAGAATTGAAAAAGTTATGTAGATTTCAAGGACGATGTAGTCACTTGAGTACAAATGCATATCCTACCCTTCCCCGAGCCTACATTACAAGCTTAGAAAAGTCCTTTGAGATTTCCGACTGATTGTTTTTGGGGCTAGTGGAAAATGAAAATAAGGGCAAGCCTATGGTTGATACTTGTTGGTACTTGAACTTCCTTGTGAGTATGAGTGTTTATGTATTTGTCCCTTGTGATTATCTTTGTACATATTGTCTTTTTTGGACTTTCATTCTTGTAAGGGCATGCGAATTAGGATAGTTGGTGACATTGATAAACTCCGAAAATGAGTTAAAGGAGCATGTTTGGTAAGCTAGTGGTTTGAGTCACATCTTGAGGATTGGTTGTTATCTCTTGGTTGTTCTTAAAGTGCCATTGCATCCTTGAATTGTGTTATGGATAGAGGGGAATTCTTAGATTAAGTTTTCATGTGATTGACTAATCATTAGTACCAACCGAAGTCATGCTTAGTGCTTGAAATGGTTTTTCCTTGACTTATATTGAATGTCATCGCACTTGTGTCGTGTGCCTCTTATGCTAGAATTTTTAGTTGCTCGAGAAAAAGCAATAGTTCAAGTTTGGGGGTTTGATAAGTCGATAATTTACCGACTTATTTAACCATTAAGCTTACACTTTTGCATCCTAATTGAGAGAAAATAGTGCATTTGACATGATTTACTTCTATTATACAGGTGTATGTGATTTAGAGGTGATCGGCGTAGAATCGGATGAAAACAAGTCAAGATGGAGAAATTCCAGAATTCTGGGGTAACTCAGCGTGATCGCACTGGATTGGAGCCAATGGCGCTGAAGGTGGAGTACAGGCTTGTGCGCAATGGCGTTGGGATGGCGCGACAGCACTGCGGAGTAAAGTAGCCAATGCCAGTCAAAGACAAGGACACGATCGCGCCAAGACAGCGCGATGGAGCTGACCAGTGTGAGTCCCTTGAGCGAGATAGCGCTGCGTTAGTGCGATAGCACTTCACTGCAGCTGAACATAAAAATGGGCAGAAATTACATTTTACCTTTGTGGAAACCCCAATCCATATAAAAGACTTCTCATCCATTTTTGGAAGCATCTTTGGCTAAATTTTGGATATTCTCACAATTTTTGGCAAAGTTTGGAGAGCAAGTTCATCAACCTACACCATAAAGAGAGAATATTTGGATGCTTCGTATTGTAAAATCTTAAATCCCATTCTTCAACTCTTGTTCTTGATTGCTAATTTGTAGGATTTAATTGTTGAAATAAGACTTGGGTTGTATTAAGATAATTCTTAATTTGGGTTTTTAATTCTAAATCTTGTGCTTTCTCTTGATTTATCATTTGGGTCTATTGAATCCTCCATGCTTGAATTTATAGTTAATGGTTGCAAATATTGACTTAGCTTTCTAATTTGGGTTTTTCCTTGAGAAAGGATTTCCCTTTATTTGGGAAGATTCAATAGTGGGGATTTGGGGGTTCCACTCTAGATCAAGGTTAGATATAGTTTGGTTATCGGAAACTCCCATCTAAGAGTTGGGGTTAGAAATAGCCCAACTCACCCAAGTTAAATTGTTGGTTATTGCACACTCGTGGTGATTCGAGAGAACCCATGGGGATAGTTGATTGATTGGTCAAAAGACGGTTAAGTACACCTTTAGCCAAGACTACCCATGTGTTGATCAGGTGTAAGTCTTGTGAATTGAATTCCTATTCCCAAGTTCCTCTTCTTGTCATTGCTTGTTGAAAGCTTAGTCTAAAACCCCCCTTTTAGATATCTTTTTCCTTTTTGTTCATTGAACTCAATTGTTGGTTATTGCTCACTCGTGGTGATTCGAGAGAACCCATGGGGATAGTTGCTTGATTGGTCGAAAGATTGTTAAGTACACCTTTAGCCAAGATACCCATGTGTTGATCGGGTGCAAGTCTTGTGAATTGAATTCCCATTCCCAAGTCCCTGTTGTTGTCCTTGCTTGTCGAAAGCAAGGTGAAAGCCATCGATCATTCTATCTTTTATTTGATTTTCTTTTATCTTTAGTTTTAGTCTAAAACCCCCATTTTAGATATCTTTTCCCTTTTTGTTCATTGAACTCCAATAACTTGCTCTTATTCTTTATTAGCTCGATCGTGACTACATTATTCTTTGTGGGTACGACCCCAACATCCGTTGGGAATATAAATATGTTTTACTCTGAAGATCGCAATCACCTTTGTTGAAGAGTGTATTTGAGCATTATCACCCAGGCCAAGGGTTTATCCAGACCAAAATCCACACTTCGGAGCTAACAGAACTGTCGGAATTCGATTCCGAGCATGTTTACCAAGAATGTTGACCAAAGTCAATTATATTCTAAATTTAGGCTCTAAAATAGGGAAACGACCATAAAGACCACACGAACAGCTAGGGCACCAAACCACCGATCCAAGCAAGCCATAATTTACTTGGGACCGCTACAGGCAAGCTCTAACAGTACAAAAAAAAAAGCATAAATGTGGGAATGACCGAAAGGGTCATTACATCATCCACTATTAAAAAGGACTTTTATCCTTGAAAGTCAAGAACAAGGGAGTATCTGAAGGCTCAAACACATGCAGATACTGAGCCTGCATATCTCTTTTAGTCTCCCAGGTAGCCTCTTCAACAGGATGGTGCCCTTACTGAACCTTAACAACCGGAATCTCTCTAGACCTCAATATCCTGACATCTCTAGCTAGAATAGCTACCGGCTCCTTAACAAATGCTAAACTCTCATCTAACTGAACCGTATCCCACTGCAACACATGAGACTCATGTGGAACATACCGCCTCAACATTGATACATGAAAACTTGGTGCATAGCTGAAAACATCGAAGGAAAAGCTAACATGTAAGCAACACTACCAACCCTCTGAAAAATCTCAAATGGCCCAATATACATGGGGCTAAGCTTCCCCCCCTACCGAATCTCATCACGCCCTTCATGGGAGATACATGGAGGAATACAAAATCACCAACACTGAACTCTAAGGCATGAAGTCTATGATTAACATAGCTCTTCTGCCTACTCTGGTCTGCCAGAAGTCTATCGCGAATCACTCAGACTCTGTCTAAGGAATCGCGAAGCAAGTCTGTACTCTGTGGCCTGGAATCTAAACCATCAAACCAACCCATCGGCAATCTGCAATGCCTACCATACAACGTCTCAAAAGGTGCCATGCCAATACTTGAATGGAAACTATTATTATAAGCAAACTTGTCCAAAGGAATAAACTGATCCCAAGAACCTCCAAAGTCAACAACACAGGCCCAAAGCATGTCCTCCAGGACCTGAATTGTTCTCTTGAATTGGCCATCTATATGAGGGTGGAATGCGGTACTAAGTTGAACTTTGTACCTAAGTCTCACTGAATTGCCCCCCAAAATTGAGATGTGAACTGAGTGCCGTGGTCTGAAATGATAGAAATTGAGACCCCATACAACCGAACAATCTCACGAAGGTAAATCTGAGCTAACCTCTTTGCACTGTAAGTAGTCTAAACTGGCAAGAAGTGCACTGACTTAGTAAGCTGATCAACAATCACCCAAATGGAATCAAATCCTTGAGAAGTGCATGGCAACCAAACTATAAAGTCCATAGTAATCCCTTCCCACTTTTACTCAGGAATGGGAAGTTGCTGCATCAATCCACCAGGTCTCATTTTCTTGAACTTCACCTGCAGATAGTTCAAGCACCGAGATACGAACTATGCTATGTCCCGCTTCATACCACTCCACCGATAAAGCTTTCTCAAATTCTTGTACATCTTGGCTACGCCAGGATTGATAGAATATCTAGTACAATGTATCTCATGGAGAATCAACTGAATCAAATCCCAAACTCTTGAAACACAAAGGCGACTATCAAACCTCAGAACACCATCTGAATCTAGAGTAGCTCGACTGGCCTCACCCTGAACCACCTGATCACAAAGTTCACACAACCATTGATCCTCAAACTGACGGCTCTGAATCTGATCAACTAAGATAGAATGAATCTCAATACTAGTGAGGACTCTGCTAGGATCCAACAACTCAAGCCTAACCAAACGGTTAGCCAAGGACTAGATGTCCAAAGACAATGGCCGCTCTGAAACTGAAAGTGATTCTAGGCTGCCCATACTCACTGTCTTCCGACTCAAGGCATCCGCTACCATATTTGCCTTGCCCGGATGATACAAAATAGTGAAGACATAGTCCTTCAGTAACTTCATCCATCTCTTCTGCCTAGACTTCAGCTCTCGATGACTCGTGATGTACTAAAGACTATGATAATCAATAAATATCTCACAGTGAACCCCATATAAGTAGTGCCTCATAATCTTGAGTGCGAAGACTACCACCGCCAACTCCAAGTCATGAGTGGGGTAGTTGCGCTCGTGAACCTTCAGCTATCTCGATACATAAGCTATTACTCGACCCTACTGCATCAATACACAACCAAGACCAACCCCTAAAGCATCACAATATATCAAGAAACTTTGACCCTCAACTGACAAAATCAACACTGGAGCTGAAGTTAACAAGGCCTTAAGCCTCTAAAAGCTATCCTCATACTGATCTGACCACTAAAATGGGACATCCTTCCTTGTCAGCATAGTCAAATGTGCTGCTATGAAAGATAACCCCTTGATGAACCTCATGTAGCACCCTGCTAACCCAACAAAGATGCATACCTTGGTAGCAGTACTCGGTCTCGGCCAATTAAGAACTGTTGATATCTTACCCGGGTCCACTCTAATCCCATCCTTAGACACCACATTCCCTAGGAATGCAGCTGAATCAAGCCAAAACTCACACTTTGAGAACTTGGCATAAATCCGATGATCTCTCAAAGTCTGGAGTATAACCCTCAAGTGCTGCCCATGCTCATCTCTACTCCTCGAGCATAGCAGGATGTCATCTATGAAAACTATCACAAATGAGTCCAAGTATGGGCTAAGCACCCTGTGCATCAAGTCAATAAAATCTACATGGGCATTAGCCAACCCAAAAGACATTACCAGGAACTCATAGTGGCCATGTCACAACCCAATTTCTCGGTCATGATGGCACCTACAACCCCCGGTAGGTGAACCAATCCCCGTAGCCCAGAACAGTTAGTAATGGGCTACTATCTAACAAATAAGGGAACAAGACGAAGAGAATAGATAAAAGGGACATAAATTTATACATATGCGGAAACTAAACCAAACCCCAAGACCTGGTATTGTGGTATACAGCCAAACTACATACATGTAGTGCAAATAATCCAAAACAATATATACAGATGTCTCTGAATGGTAATAGAGTACATGAAGCAGAAGATAAACTAAAGCTAAGCTCCGATCGCCAAGAGCTCACCCTCAGTCTGAAGTAGTCCCCAACAGATCTCCAAGCACGAATCATAGCGATTTAACGACGATGGCCCATGCTAGGATCTGCACCCAAAGATGCAGGGGGGTAGGGTGAGCACCAAATGCGAAGCATAAGGTACCCAGTAGGTATCATAGGCCGACTGGGCACATATAAGATAAAAGCATAGTAACAGACAGAATAGAAGCAAGTAGTCACAGAAATCAACGAAAGGTACACATGAACTAGCCCAGAGGGAAATCAACAGAACCACATGGGAGGCTAGCAAGCAAAATATATACACCATAGGCATAAGTGAAAGTAAGAAACAACGCACCTGGGGTCCTTGCAATAACAGTGTATACATAATAAGTTTACGAAATGGATGGTATACCGGTAACCTCAAGTGTAAGAAGAAGAGAGAAAGAGTAATGATAGGCATGCTCAGAGACAGGAATCAAACGCAAGTAATCATATCAATCTTAAATCCAGAAACTAACAGTCTAGCAGTAACCAATTTTATAATTAACCGTAATAGGGAACAATTCTACAAGTAAATAAAAAGAGTCTACCTACAGTCCCCCGGCCGCCCATACAACCGAGGAACACAAACAAGTGAAAACAAACCCTCCGGCATCCCATACTACCGGAGCGTACAATCAACAAACAACAAACAAGGGTGGAACCTCAAACAATGAATGATATGATGCATGATGATCTCAAGTGAAATGGTATCTCTGTATGTACCTCCTCCGGTGCTGATCGGGCCCAGCAGGTAGGTTCCATGGAAGGACACTGCCCGTATACCTCTACTCCACCGTATACCCTTCCTCCGGCACACGCATCCCGCAGCCCCTGGCCCGGATGTCAAGGTCCATGGAGGTCCCTGACCCCATACTAAAACTCAGTATCAAAACCTGTCACCCGGAAGCAAGTCCGGTATCCAGATAGAGACCCAGTCTCGAATATGCATGCCCAGACCCTGTCCAGGACTAAAGTAGTAGGAAAATATCTCAAAAAACCCCTCCAAGGGTGCCCGGGCATAACCGGGTCTAAATAGTAGAAAGTCATCTCAGGTGCTCGGTCTGACCGAGGCTAAAAATCATCTCAAGTAGCAAGAAAACTCAACTAGCACCCCGGCCCTGCCGAGTCTAGCGTTAGTAGTAAAACTAGTGTTTTAAAACATAATTTTACTTCCTTTTACCCAGGAATATTCACAAGTTAAATCAAACCATTTCCAAATTATTTCCATAAAAAACGAGCCCCCCGGGCCATGCAAGGTTTAGAAAATGGTGCCAGTAGGCCCGAAGCCCGAACCGTAGTAAAACTTGTATAAAACCTCTTTATATGCATGAAAATGGTATGATCAAACACAATAGCTGCCCAGCAGCTCACAATCAACCTATCGACCCTGCACAGGCCCACAACTACTCAGCAAGTATAACCAGCCTAGAAGGATAATTCTATGCCCGGGACTCGCGGACATTCCCAAAATCCCACCTTCTATGTTTCAGAGTCAACAAGGCCTCACAGGACCACAAGGGTAAATAAAATATATCGGCAATTACTACAAGCAACGGAGGAACAAAAGTAGGCGGACATGAATAAAGCGGTCGAGGTCTGTGGTACCAACCTAATAAACCAACCCAATGATGCCCATTAATACAATTTTATCCTATATATGTGGAGTCTAGGGAAAATAAACCGTAACCTACCTATCGTCCGATGACAAGCTCGAACCTCTCCGAAAAGAAGCTCCGAAACGAAATCAAACTCAAAATTAGGCTTGAATAACTTGACGTAGACAATTGGTTTTCTTTCGGTAACCGAATAAATTGTCAAAATGATTTTTCTCCTAAACTCCTCCACTCATACGCATATGAATATGCAGCAAGTCATATTTGGACCCTCCACTTATGTTTAATGGAAGAAACATATATTTTAGCCTACCTTTAGCATTAAATGCTAGACTAGCTTAATAAAATATTATCATAAGCCATGTATTAGACACCTAGCAGCTACAATATGTTGGCTGCTTTGCCTCACCTCCACGTGTTGTGGAGATGGCAACATTTTAATCATTTCCAGCCCGTTATGATGTATTCGGGTATTGAATAAATTCGTGGTAAAATAAATATAACTTTTTGAATATATCATAATTCATAGAAAATTATTTCGAATAAAACCTACTATATTATAATAATAAATTTTAGCATAACTAAATTTACTATCTCCATTAAAATATTACAATGTATAAAAACCTTATAACGTAAATACATATACAATTATATCGTAACAAAAATATTTTTCATCAACCTTTAAAATATTTTAAAAAGGTAATAATAATATAGCTTTTTACCAAATTCAACTTTCAAATAAAATATTTTCAAATACACGCGATGTTAATAAATTCTCAAACTTAGGCTCGCAACTCACCAACGCACGATTTTGATACTCAAGAACTCTCTTGGAATCCTCCCTTATGTTTTCTCACTGTTTCAGAACTGAAATGGCATTTTAAAACGTGAAGTTGAGGCTTAAATCGAGTTTGACCCGACCCGGTTCGCAACCCGGTTCCTGTCAGACAGTCCGCGGTAAAACAGTCATAACTTTTTACTCCGAGATCTGTTGGACGTGAGGTTTTCTGCGTTGGAAACTAGACTCTCAGACCTTTGATTTTGTATTTCGGGGGAATTCTAACTCTTTATATATTGGGAGAAAAGCCCAGAGACATTTTACCCAAAGTTCAGAAAATTTATTAAAGAAACTTACGATAACTTTTGCCGACTTACTTGTCTTCAAAACTTATAATACGACCAAACAAATGGACGCGGCACCGAAATACTGGTCCCGACGAGCCTTAAGTGACTTGGGGCCGCTACAAACAAGCTCTAACGGTTCAAGGAAAACGTATACGTGGAAATAACCGGAAGGGTCATTACATCATCCACTACTAAAAGGGACTTTCGTCCTCGAAAGTCAAGGTCAAGGGGGTACCTGAAGGCCCAAACAGCTGCGGATACTGAGCCCGCATATCTCTCTCGGTCTCCCAGGTAGCCTCCTCGACTGGACAATGCCTCCACTAAACCTTAACAATCGGGATCTCTCGAGAACTCAATCTCCTGACATCTCTGGCCAAAATAGCTGTCGGCTCCTCAACAAATGCTAAACCCTCACCCAACTGAACTGAATCCCACTGTAACACATGAGACTCATCTGGGACATACCGACGCAACATCGAAACATGAAATACAGGATGTATAGCTGAAAACATCGGAGGCAAGGCTAACTGATAGGCAACGCTACCAACCCTCTGAAGAATCTCAAATGGCCCAACGTACCTGGGGCTAAGCTTGCCCCGCCTACCAAATCTCATCACGCCCTTCATGGGCGATACACGGAGAAACACTAAGTCACCAACACTAAACTCCAAGGCATGAAGCCTACGATCAGCATAACTCTTCTGCCTGCTCTGAGCTACCCGAAGTCTATCCTAAATCACTCAGACTCGGTCTAAGGAATCTCGAAGCAAATCTGTGCTCTGTGACCCAGCACTAAAACCATCAAACCAACCTACCGGTGATCTGCAACGCCTGCCATACAAAGCCTCAAAAGGTGCCATGCCAATACTCGAATGGAAGCTGTTATTATAAACAAACTCTGCCAAGGGAACAAACTGATCCCATGAATCTCCAAAGTCAAGAACACAGGCCCGAAGCATGTCCTCCAGAATCTGAATGGTCCTCTCAGACTGGCCATCTGTCTGAGGGTGGAAAGTGGTACTAAGGTGAACCTCTGTACCCAAATCTCGCTGAATACCCCTCCAGAACTGAGATGTGAACTGGGTGCCGCGGTCTGAAATGATAGAAGCTGGGACCCCATGCAATCGAACAATCTCACGAAGGTATATCTGAGCTAACCTCTCTGCACCATAAGAAGTGTGAACCGGCAAGAAATGTGTTGACTTAGTTAGCCTATCAACAATCACCCATATGGAATCAAACCCATGAGAAGTACGAGGCAAACCAACAACAAAGTCCATAGTAATCCCTTCCCACTTCCACTCAGGAATGGGAAGTCGCTGCATTAAACCACCAGGTCTCATGTGCTCGAACTTAACCTGCTAACAGTTCAAGCACCGAGATACTAAATCTGCTATATCCTGATTCATACCACTCCACCAGTAAAGCTGTCTCAAGTCTCTATACATCTTTGCTGTGATGGGGTGAATAGAGTATCTAGTACAATGTGCCTCATGAAGTATCAACTGAATCAAATCACTAATCCTCGGAACACAAAGGCGACTATCAAACCTCAGAACCCCATCTGAATCTAGAGTAGCCCGACTGGTATCACCCTGAACAACCTGATCACGAAGGTCACACAACTACTGATCCTCAAACTGACGGCTCTGAATCTGATCAATCAATGTAGAACGAACCTCTATACTGGCGAGAACTCTGCTAGGATCCGATAAGTCAAGCCTAACCAAACGGTTAGCCAAGGACTGGATGTCCAAGGCCAATGGTCGCTCTGAAACTGAAAGAGAAGCTAGGCTACCCATACTCACTGCCTTTCGGCTCAAGGCATCCGCTACCATGTTTGCCTTGCCCGGATGATACAGAATAGTGAAGTCATAGTCCTTCAGTAACTCGACCCATCTCCTCTATCTCGAGTTCAACTCTCGCTGACTCGTGATATACTGAAGACTACGGTGATCGGTGAAGATCTCACAGTGAACTCCATATAGGTAATGCCTCCAGATCTTGAGCGCGAAAACTACCGCCGCCAACTCTAAGTCATGAGTGGGGTAGTTGTGCTCGTGAACCTTCAGCTGCCTCGATGCATATGCTATTACTCGACCCTGCTGCATCAACACACAACGAAGACCAACCCCAGAAGCATCACAGTACACGGAGAAGCTCTGACCCTCAGCCGGCAAAGTCAAAACTGGAGCTGAAGTCAATAAGGCCTTAAGCCTCTGGAAGCTATCCTCACACTGATCCGACCACTGAAATGGAACATCCTTCCTAGTCAGCATAGTCAAGGGTGCTTCTATGGAAGAAAATCCCTCAATGAACCATCTGTAGTAACCTGCTAACCCAATAAAGCTGCGAACCTCAGTAACAGTAGTAGGTCTAGGCCACTCACAAACTGCAAAAATCTTTCCTGGGTCAACCCTAATCCCATCCTTAGACACCACGTGCCCTAGGAATGCCACTGACTCAAGCCAAAACTCACACTTTGACAACTTGGCATAAAGCCGATGATCTCTCAAAGTCTGGAGTATAACCCTCAAGTGCTGCTCATGCTCATCTCTACTATGCGAGTATACCAAGATGTCATCTATAAAAACTATCACAAATGAGTCCAAATACGGGCCAAGAACCCTGTGCATCAAGTTCATAAAGGCTGCGGGGCATTAGTCAACCCAAAAGACATTACTAGGAACGCATAATGGCCATAACGTGTCCTGAATGTTGTCTTAGGGATGTCCTCCGCCCTAATCCTCAACTGATGGTAGCCAGACCTCAAATCAATCTTCGAAAACATGACTGAACCCTGAAGCTGGTCAAACAAATCATCAATCCTCGGCATCGGATACCTATTCTTCACTGTCACCCTATTCAGCGGCCGATAATCAATACACATGCGCATCGACCCATCCTTCTTCTTCACGAAGAGAACAGGAGCACCCCACGGTGACACACTAGGTCTAATAAACCCCTTAGCTAACAGATTCTGGAGCTGCTCCTTAAGCTCCCTCAACTCAGCAGGAGCCATACGGTAAGGAGAAATAGAAATAGGCCTAGTGCCCGGCTCTAGCTCAATAGCGAAATCAATATCTCTCTCAGGTAGAAGGCCTGGCAGGTCTGTAGGAAACACATCGAGGAAGTCTCTAACCACAGGAACAGACTCAGGAGAAGTAGGGTCAGCACTAACATCTCGGACATACGCTAGATAAGCTAAACACCCACGGGAAATCAACTTCCTAGCTCGAAGACAAGAGATGATCCCAGATGGTGCATGGCTAACAGAACCCTGCCACACAACCGGGGATACACCGGGCACAGCTATGGTAATGGTCTTGGAATAACAATCCAAAACCACACGGTGGGGGGATAACCAGTCCATGCCCAGTATCACATCAAAATCTAGCATATCAAGAATCATCAAATCACCCCAAGTCTCGGAATCACCAATAGATAGCACACAAGATCTCACAATCCGATCCACTACTAAAGAATCTCCTACTGGGGTCAAAACAGAAACAAGAACAGATAATGGCTCACTAGCCAACCCCAAACAAGGCACAAAGTAGGCAGATACATATGAACAAGTGGATCCACGGTCAAATAAAGCCATAGCAGACTGATGGCACACAGAAATCATACCTGTAATCACAGCATTTGAGGCCTCTGCCTCTGGTCTCCTAGGGACCACGTAAAACTGACGACGACCTCCACCTGCCCGACCGCCATCCCTACCACCTGCTCTGCAACATGGAGCACCACCTCTACTCTGACGACGACCCCCTCTAGCCGGAGGCTGAACTGCTCGTAAAGGCTCGGCCAACTGAACTGTACCCTGTTGAGGGAAATCTCTAGCAAAATGACCCATCGCACCACAAGTAAAACAATCCCCTAACGGCCTACTCAGTCGAGATGAACTAGTAGATCCCGTATGACCACCACGACCTGATGCCCCAGAAACTGTACCCCTCGAAGACTGGCCGTTATAGCCCTGATGGCTGCTCTGAGCCTGCTCGAACTAGGTACTACCAAAAGTCTGAAGGGAAGCCTGAACTGGTCGGCTGGACTAACCCTGGTACTGCTGTGGCTGATAACTCCGGCTCCACTGGCCAGGACCTCTACCACCATAACTGGAACCACTGTAGACACCCTGATGCCGAGGCCTCTTATCTCTGGACCCCTGATCATGTCGTTGTAAGTCCTCCACAGTGCGGGCATAGTCTACAATAGCCTGGAATGACCGACCACTGACAATCAATATCTCAGTTGGCTGACTGATCTCTGGCCTCAAACCCCATACAAATCTGCAAATCCTATATGCCTCGATAGGAATGATCATAGCTCCGAACGGTGCTAGCTGATGAAAACGGGTCTCATACTCCGAGATAGTCGTAGACCCCTGTACAAGGTGAGTAAACTGCTCCCTGCGACGCTCCCGATCACTCTAGGGTAGGAACTTGGCCATAAAGGCCTCATAAAACTCAGACCAGGTCAAAGGAGGTGACGACGGTGGTCTACAAGCAACCTGGGCCCTCCACCATAACTTCGCTGGGCCCTCCAACTGATAGGTAGTATAACCAACCCCGTGAGTCTCCAACAAACCCAAATGATGCAACATCTCCTCACAGGTAGTAATAAAGTCATGTGGATCCTATTCAGAAGTACCAGCAAACCTCGGAGGTGCTAACCTCAAAAACCTACCCAACGCCTTCTGCTCTAACTCTGTCATAACTGGGCGATGAGCAAGAGGCTGTGCAACAGATGGAATCGGAATGACCTCTGCACGGGGAGCCATAGTAGTAGGCTGTGCTCCTGAGCTCTGTGCACCCAGGGCTGCCCCTTGAGCGGATGTCTGCGCTACCTCAGAAAGCCGCTCTCCAATCACACCCAAAAGCTGTAATAGTAATCCCCGAATATCTGGAGTTTGAGCTGCGGCTGGAGCTGGCACAGAAGTGGGCACTGGAGCTGGTACTGGAGCTGGCACTGGAGCTGGTGGTACCTGGGCTGCCCCCTGATCCACATGCCGCTCGGGCTCTATCTCCACTCTAGCAGCCCTAGCAGGTGCCACTGCTCGAGGGCGTCCTCGACCCTTAGCTGGAGTGGGAGGCTCATCTTCGCGTGATGCCGATGATCTCGTACGAACCATATGCGGGAGAATGAAGTAGAACAAATGAGATTTCCAGAAACTTCAAGGGTTCTACGCACGACACAAAAGCAATGAAAGAGTCAAATTTCCTAAAATTCCACTGTAGCCTCCCAAAGATTGAGTATGGACGTCTCTGCCCCAATCCGCAGGACTCTACTAGACATTGGCTCCTATACCGATAACACCGGTGAACTAGGCTCTGATACCAAGTTGTCACGACCCAATTTCTCGGTCATGATGGCACCTACAACCCCCGGTAGGTGAACCAATCCCCGTAGCCCAGAACAGTTAGTAATGGGCTACTATCTAACAAATAAGGAAACAAGACGAAGAGAATAGATAAAAGGGACATAAATGTATACATATGCGGAAACTAAACCAAACCCCAAGACCTGGTATCGTGGTATAGAGCCAAACTACATACATGGAGTGCAAATAATCCAAAACAATATATACAGATGTCTCTGAATGGTAATAGAGTACATGAAGTAGAAGATAAACTAAAGCTAAGCTCCGATCGCCAAGATCTCACCCTCAGTCTGAAGTAGTCCCCAACAGATCTCCAAGCACGAATCACAGCGATCTCACGGCGATGGCCCACGCTAGGATCTGCACCCAAAGATGCAGGGGGTAGGGTGAGCACCAAATGCGAAGCATAAGGTACCCAGTAGGTATCATAGGCCGACTGGGCACATATAAGATAAAAGCGTAGTAACAGACAGAATAGAAGCAAGTAGTCACAGAAAATCAACTAAAGGTACACATGAACTAGCCCAGAGGGAAATCAACAGAACCACATGTGAGGCTAGCAAGCAAAATATATACACCATAGGCACAGGTGAAAGTAAGAAACAACGCACCTGGGGTCCTTGCAATAACAGTGTATACATAATAAGTTTACGAAATGGACGGTATACCGGTAACCTCAAGTGTAAGAATAAGAGAGAAAGAGTAATGATAGGCATGCTCAGAGACAGGAATCAAACTCAACTAATCATAGCAATCTTAAATCCAGAAACTAACAGTTTAGCAGTAACCAATTTTATAATTAACCGTAACAGGGAACAATTCTACAAGTAAATAGAAAGAGTCTACCTACAGTCCCCCGGCCGCCCATAGAACCGAGGAACACAAAGAAGTGAAAACAAACCCTCCGGCATCCTATACTACCGGAGCGTACAATTAACAAACAACAAACAAGGGTGGAACCTCAAACAATGAATGATATGATGCATGAAGATCTCAAGTGAAATGGTATCTCTGTATGTACCTCCTCCGGTGCCGATCGGGCACAACAGGTAGGTTCCATGGAAGGACACTGCCCGTATACCTCTACTCCACCGTATACCCTTCCTCCGGCACACGCAGCCCACAGCCCCTGGCCCGGATGGCAAGGTCCATGGAGGTCCCTCCAAGGGTGCCCGGGCATAACCGGGTCTAAACAGTAGAAAGTCATCTCAGATGCTCGGTCCGACCGAGGCTAAAAATCATCTCAAGTAGCAAGAAAACTCAACTAGCACCCCGGCCCTGCCGAGTCTAGCGTTAGTAGTAAAACTGGTGTTTTAAAACATAGTTTTACTTCCTTTTACCCAGGAATATTCACAAGTTAAATCAAACCATTTCCAAATTATTTCCATAAAAAATAGGGCCCCCGGGCCATGTAAGGTTTAGAAAATGGTGCCAGTAGGCCCGAAGCCCAAACCGTAGTAAAACCTGTATAAAACCTTTTTATATGCATGAAAATGGTATGATCAAACACAATAGCTGCCCAACAGTTCACAATCAACCTATCGACCCTGCATAGGCCCACAGCTACTCAGCAAGCATAACCAACCTAGAAGGATAATTCTATGCCCGGGACTCGCGGACATTCCCAAAATCCCACCTTCTATGTTTCAGAGTCAACAAGGCCTCACAGGACCACAAGGGTAAATAAAATATATCGGCAATTACTACAAGCAACGGAGGAACAAAAGTAGGCGGACATGAATAAAGCGGTCGAGGTCTGTGGTACCAACCTAATAAACCAACCCAAGGATGCCCATTAATACAATTTTATCCTATATATGCGGAGTCTAGGGAAAATAAACCGTAACCTACCTGTCATCCGATGACAAGCTCGAACCTCTCCAAAAAGAAGCTCCAAAATGAAATCAAAATCGAAATTAGGCTTGAATAACTTGACGTAGACAATTGATTTTCTTTTGGTAACCGAATAAATTGTCAAAATGATTTTTCTCCTAAACTTCTCCACTCATACGTATATGAATATGCAGCAAGTCATATTTGGACCCTCCACTTATGTTTAATGGAAGAAACATATATATTAGCCTACCTTTAGCATTAAATACTAGACTAGCTTAATAAAATATTATCATAAGCCATGTATTAGACACCTAGCAGCTACAATATGTTGGCTGTTTTGCCTCACCTCCACGTGTTGTGGAGGTGGCAACATTTTAATCATTTCCAGCCCGTTATGTATGTATTCGGGTATTGAATAAATTCGTGGTAAAATAAATATAACTTTTTGATTATATCATAATTCATAGAAAATTATTTCGAATAAAATCTACTATATTATAATAATAAATTTTAGCATAACTAAATTTACTATCTCCTTTAAAATATTAATATGTATAAAAACCTTATAAAGTAAATACATATACAATTATATCGTAAGAAAAATACTTTTCATAAACCTTTAAAATATTTTAAAAAGGTAATAATAATATAGCTTTTTACCAAATTCAACTTTCAAATAAAATATTTTCAAATACACGCGATGTTAATAAATTCTCAAACTTAGGCTCGCAACTCACCAACGCACGATTTTGATACTCAAGAACTCTCTTGGAATCCTCCCTTATGTTTTCTCACTGTTTCAGAACTGAAATGACGTTTTAAAACGTGAAGTTGAGGCTTAAATCGAGTTTGACCCGACCCGGTTCGCGACCCGGTTCGCAACCCGATTCCTGCCAGACAGTCCGCGGTAAAACAGTCATAACTTTTTACTCCGAGATCAGTTGGACGTGAGGTTTTGAGCATTGGAAACTAGACTCATAGACCTTCGATTTGGTATTTTGTGGGACTTATAACTCTTTATATATTGGGAGAAAATCCCAGAGACATTTTACCTTAAGTTCAGAAAATTTATTAAAGAAACTTACGATAACTTTTGCCGACTTACTTGTCTTCAAAACTTATCATACGACCAAACAAATGGACCCGACACCGAAATACCGGTCCCAACGAGCCTTAAGTGACTTGGGGCTGCTACAAACAAGCTCTAACGGTTCAAGGAAAACGTATACGTGGAAATAACTGGAAGGGTCATTACATCCATAACGTGTCCTAAATGCTGTCTTAGGGATGTCATCCACCCTAATCCTCAACTGATGGTAGCTGGACCTCAAATCTATCTTCAAAAATAGGGTTGAACCCTGAAGCTGATCAAACAAGTCATCAATGCACGACATCGGATACCTATTCTTCACAGTCACCTTATTCAGCTGTCGATAATCAATACACATCCGCATCGACCCATCTTTCTTCTTCACAAACAAAATAGGAGCACCCCAAGGCGACATACTCGGCCTAATGAAACCCTCAACTAACAAATCTTAGAGCTTCTCCTTAAGATCTCTCAACTCGCTGGAGCCATACGATAAGGAGAAATAGAAATGGACCTGGTGCCCAGCTCTAACTCGATATCAAAGTCAATATCTCTCTCAGGTGGAAGGCCTAGCAAGTCAGTACGGAACACATCTAGGAAGTATCTAACCATAGGAACCGACTCAAAGGAAGAAGGATAGGCACTAGCATATAAGACATATTCTAGATAATCCAAACACCCACGAGAAATCAACTTCCTAGCTCGAAGAGAAGAGATGATCCTAGATGGTACGCGACTGACAGAACCCTGCCACACAACTAGGGATACACCAGGCATGACTATGGTAACACTCTTAGCATAGCAATCCAAAATCGCACAATTATGGGATAACCAGTCCATGCCCAGAATCACATCAATGTCTAATATATCAAGAATCATCAAATCACCCCAGTCTCTAAATCACCAACAAAAATCATACATGATCTCACAATCTGATTTACTACTAAAGAATCTCATATTAGGGTCAAAACAGATACAAGTACAGATAGTGGCTCACTAATAAACATACAAGCAAGTAGATCCGAGATCAAATAAAGCCAAATTTGACTGACGACATACAAAAATTGTACTTGTGATCACAGCATCTGAGGCCTCTGCCTTTAGTCTCCCAGGGACCGCATAAAATTGACAATGACCTCCACCTGACTGATCTCCATCTCTACCACCTGTCCTTCCACACTCTGCACCACCTCTAGCCTGACCCCACCTCCTCGAGTCAGTGGCTGAACTACATGAATAGGCTGAGGTGGCTGAACTATACCCTGCTGGGGGGTAATCTCTAGCACAGTGCCTAAACACTCTGCACTCATAATAGGGCATTGAAGGCCTAAGTTGCCGGGATAAACTAGACGCACCAGTGTGGCTACCACGACTTGATGCCCCTGAAGATGTACCCCTTAGAGTCTGATCAGCATAACCCTACTAGCTTCTCTTACCCTACTCAAACTGAGAACTACCTGAAGCCTGAAGTGATGCCTGAACCAGTTGACTAGACTGACCCTAGTGCTAGTGCGGCTGATAACCTCAGCCCTATTGGCCTTACCCTCTACCACTGTGATGGGAGCCACTGTAGCTGCCCTAGTGTCGAGGCCTCATATCTCTAGCCCCCTGATCATTGCAATGTAAATCTTCCACGGTATGGGCATAGTCTGCGATAGCCTGAAATAATCGACCATTGACAACTAATATCACAACTTGTTGTCTAAGCTCTATCCATAATCCCCAAACAAACCTATAGACTTTGTCGAGCTTGGTAGGCATAATTATAGCCCTAAATGGAGTAAGATGGTGGAAGCAAGTCTCGCACTTACAAACGGTCATAGATCCCTACATAAGTCTAGTGAAATTCTCTCTACGACGTACTTTGTCTCTCTGTGGAAAAAACTTGGCCATAAAGGCCTCATAGAACTCTGATCAAGGTAACGGAGGAGACAAAGATGGTCCGCAAGCAACCTGGTCCCTCCACCAAAACTTAGCTGGGCCCTTCAGCTAATATGTAGTATACCCAACTCCGTGAGTCTCCAGTAAACCCAAATGATGTAGCATCTCCTTACAAGTAGTGATAAAATCATGTGGATCCTGACCAGGTGTACCAGCAAACCTTGGTGGTGCCAATATCAGGAATCTACCTAATGCCTTTTGCTCTGTCTCTCGCATCACTGGGAGAGGAGCAAGTGGCTATGTAATAGATTGTACCAAAAGGACCTTAGCATGGGGAGCCAAGTAGCAGGTTGCGCTCCTTAACTCCGAAAACCCAGTGGTGCCCCCTGAGCGAATGCCTGTGATACCTTAGCAGGATGACCCTCGATCATACACAACAAGTATATAAGTAAACCCTAAATATCTAATCAATGAGTTGGGACTGAAACTAGCACAGAAGATGGTGCTGGCACTGGTGATACCTGGGCAGTCCTTTGTTCCATAGGTTGCTACTCTGGAATAATCTCAGGCTCATACTCGGGCTCAACCTTGACCTTAGGAGCTCTAACTGGTACCACTTCTCAAGCACGTCCCTAGCTCTACCTCTGGGACCTCATCGGCCCCTAGCTAGAGTCGGGGGTGCTAGAGTCGACGGCTCGCCCCTGCCTGATGTCGATGATCTCATATGAGCCATTTGTGAGAGAATGAACTAGAACATGTGAGATTTCAAGAAACCATCAAGGATATGACGCACGATATAGAATCAAGAAAGAGTCAGGTTTCCTAAGATGCCACCGTAGCCTCCTAAAGATTGAGTATGAACATCTCTGCCGTGATCCGCAGGACTCTACTAAATATTAGATCCTATACCAATGACACCGGTTAACCTAGACTCTGATACCAAGCTATCATGACCTGATTTCTCGGTCATGATGGCACCTACAACCCCAGTAGGTGAACCAATCCCTCTAGCCCGGAACAGTTAGTAATGGGCTACTAGCTAATAAGAATGTGGAAGATCAATATAAATAAGCAGAATAAAGGAAATAAATAAAGAAATAGGCAAAAGAAATATATATACACGGAAGCTAAACCAAACCCACGACCTGGTGTCATAGTATAAGAGCCAGTACTAAATATATAGAGTAACAAAGATTCAAAAGAATATATACATATGTCTCTGAATAACAGAAGAGTACATGATACAAGGGATTAGACAACAGCTAAACTCTGGTCGCTAGGATCTCACCCTCTAACTCAGATAGCCCTAAAGTCAACCACGAGTCTCCATGAATCAGCGGTGATGGCCCATACTAGGATCTCTACTAGAAAGATGCAAATTGTAGTATGAGCACCAATTTCTAAGCAACGACTACCCAGTAGACATCATAGTCCGACTGAGCACACATAAGATATAATGGCAGTAATATAGCAGAACAAAATAAGTAGTCACAGAAATAACAAATAGGTACACAGAAGCTAGAACAGAAGGAATACAAGGAGAAAACAATCATGCTCAGCTAGCTACTACACATATATACCACAAAACACAAATGAAAGAAAGAACAACGCACCTGGGGTCCTTGCAACAACAATATATAAGAGAGTTTAGGAAAACAGGCGGTATACCGGTAACCTCAAGAAAAAGGAAGGAAGGAAGGTAAGTGAACATAAATAGGCTAGCAGTGAACCACACAAGGTAAGGATGATCGTATGAAAATTCACAAGATTTATAGCATGAAATAGTACAACAATAGGATATAATAAGAACAAATCTACCTATAGTCCCAGTAGGCGCCCATACACCCGAGGAACACATACAAGTGAAAACTAACCCTCTGACATCCCATACTACTGGAGCGTACACTTAGCAAACAACAACCAAGGATGGAATCGAACACAAATGAATGATATAATACAAAAGTGAAAAGCAGGAGGAACAGTAACCCTATATGTACCTCCTCCAATGCCTATAGGCCTAGTAGGTAAGATATATGGAAGGACACGACCTGTATTCCTCAACTGCAGTGTATACCACTACTCCAGCACACTTGGCCCATAGCCCCTGGTTCGGATCGACAAGGTCCATGGAGGTCCTCGACCATATACTAAATCTCATAACCTTAATATAATCATCCAGAGTGTATCCAGATCCAAATCAGTGACCAAATCTATAAAATGCATGCCCAGAGTCTATCCGAGTCTAAATCAGTAAATCAAGCTTCAAAAACCCTCAATGAGGGTTCCCGGGCATAAAGGGGTCTAAACCAGTAGTAAAATAAGTCTGACGCTAGGCCCAACCGAGTCTAGTAACATTTCAAACCAATAGGAAAATATGTCTGGCACTCTAGCTCTGCCGAGTATAGTAATAGTACAAAAACCAGTGATAAATCAGCCTTTTAACTCTTTTATCCCAAGAAGATTCACAAAAGTCAGTCCAAACCTTTTATAACCATTTTTACCAAAAATGGGTCCTCGGGGCCATGCAAGGTTTAGAAAACTATCAATAGTCGGTCCGAAGCCAAAACAATAGTAAAACATGTAGAAAAATCTCTTTATATGCATCATAATGACATGCTCAATCACAAACAATAGCCCAATGGCTCACAATCAACCTATCAGCTCTACATAGGTTCCAATTGCTCTACAACAAATATAACCAGCTCTATAAATGAATATTGATGCTCGGGACTCACGGATATTCCCAATTAACCCACCATCTATTTACCAGAGTCAAATACAAGGCTACACAGGACCACAAGGGTAATACTATCACCTACAATGAATACTACAATTCATCAGAGTGAAAATAAGTCAGACATAAAGAAGCAGACAAGGTCTAGGGTACCAAGCTAATAAACCAAACCCAGGATTCTAATTAGTACAATTATAGATTATATACGCAAAGTCTAGAAGAGTTAAACCATAACCTACCTGTCGTCCAATGACAAGCTGCTAGAATGATGATGTCCAAGCCCGAATCACTCTGAGAAGCTCCAAAATGAAATAAAACTATCAAAAGCATAAACTATGCATCAAAACAAATATAAGGATACTCATATTGCTATAATTATAGCAGGGTCAAAATTTGGGTCATCGGTGGGCCCGTGAGCCCCATAACTCGAAGTTAGAAATGAAAGAGCGTATAATGATCACCACACTCTTGTGAGTGCATTCTCAGATTATTAGCAGAAATTGGCCAAAGAAATGGCTCAAAACAACCAACTAATGATATGAACATTCTAAGGAAATCAAAGAGGAGAATTTAGGAAATTAACAAGGAACTCACCGAATTGGAGATGAGAAAATGATCATAGGACCAAGAATCCCACTCAAATGCCAAGAATTGAAGTTACAACAAAAAAAGAAGGAGCCTGAGATGAATAAAAATGGAGGTTTTTAGTTTTGGGGAGTTAAAAATGAAGGAGGGAGTTTATATACTGCCTAGGGGTCCTTCTTCACAATCGTGAAGGGACCCACGTGGTCGTGAGAACTATGCTAGCTAGACCATCATGATTGTGAGGACTAACACGCGGTTGAAAAGAACAAGAGCGGAAAGGCTTCATCATGGTCGCAAGGGACGATCTCGCATGGATTGGTGATATTCCTATTATGCCTCAGTCGATTATAGAACTAGGATCGTTCTATTTCAGTTTCAAAATGAGCCAGTCTTAAAATGGAAGGGAAATAACTCAGTTCCTGTCATTTAATCTCTTACCTTAAGGCCAGGAAAATGATTTCCAAAGGGTATATCTATCATCTTGTTCGGGTTAAGGATTCAAACTCCAAGACCACAACTCTTGAGTTAGTCCCTGTAGTAAATGAATTTCTAGATGTGTTTCTAGAAGATCTTCTCGGAGTTCCTCCAGAATGGGAAATTGACTTCAGAATAGATCTCCTTCTGGATACCCAGCCTATTTCAATTCCTCTTACAGAATGGCTCCATCCAAGCTTAAGGAGTTAAAGGAACAATTGAAATATCTTCTAGATAAGGTCTTCATCAGACCCACTATCTCTCCATGGGGCCCTCCAACACTCTTCGTGCGTAAGAAAGACGGTTCTCTCAGGATATGCATTGACTACCGCCAGTTGAACAAAGTCACAATCAAGAATAAATATCCCATCCCTAGGATTGATGACTTGTTCAAACAACTTCAGGGTGCTAGTTGCTTTTCTAAGATAAACCTCAGGTCTGACTATTATCAGCTCAGAGTCAGAGATAGTGACATCCCGAAGATAGCCTTCTCGATGTGGTATGGTCACTATGAATTTTTTTTATGTCTTTTGGACAAACCAATGCTCCTACAACTTTCATGGACTTAATAAACAGGGTGTTCAAATAGTATTTGGACTTGTTTGTCATTGTCTTCATTGATAATATCCTTGTCTATTCTCGAAATAAGGAGGAGCATACGAACCATCTGAGCGTCATCCTGCAGACTCTCAAAGACCGTAAACTATTCTCTAAGTTTAGTAAGTGTGAGTTTTGGTTGAAATAAGTTGCCTTTCTTGGTCATGTGGTGTCTAGTGAAGGCATCCAAGTTGATTCTCAGAATATTAAGGAGGTAAAGAACTGGCCCAGACCTACCTCTCCGATAGACATCAGAAGTGTCTTGGGTTTGGCAGGTTATTACAGAAGGTTTGTGGATAGATTTTCATCCATAGCTGCCCCATTGACCAAGTTGACTCAGAAGAAGGTCAAGTTTCAGTAGTCAGACGAGTGTGAAAAAAGCCTCTTAGAATTGAAGACCAGGTTGACTACAACTCCTATTTTGACTCTACTAGAGGGTTCAGACGACTATGTGGTTTATTGTGATGCATCCAGGGTCTACCTGGGTTGTGTTTTAATGCAGCAGGGTAAAGTCATAGCTTATGCTTCCAGACATTAAGGTCCATGAGAATAACTACCTGACTCATGACCTCGATCTTGCAGTTGTTGTGTTTGTGCTATATATTTGGAGACACTATTTGTATGGTGTTCATATTGATGTGTTCATAGATCATAAGAGCCTCCAGTATGTGTTCACCTAGAAAGAGTTGAATCTTTGTCAGAGGAGATGGCTTAAGTTCCTCAAAGACTATGATATGAATGTGCTCTACCATCCAGGTAAGGCCAATGTAGTGGATGACGCCCTCAGCATACTATCCATAGGTAGTGTATCACAAATTTGAGTAAGAGAATAAAGAATTAGCAAGAGATGTTCATTGACTTGCTCGCTTAGGAGTTTGCCTTATGGACACGTCAGATAGTGGTGTGATAGTACAGAATGGATTGGAATCCTCTTTGGTAGCAGAGGTTAAAGAGAAACAGGATAGTGATCCCATATTGCTTAAGCTGAAGGGTGCAGTTCATCAGCAGAGAGTTGAGATTTTCTCCCAAGGGGGAGATGGTGTGCTTCATTATCAGGGTCGCTTATGTGTTCCTAACGTGGGTGAGTTGAGGCAGCAAATCCTTACAGAAACCTATAATTTCAGATATTCCATTCATTCGGGTTCCACTAAGATGTATCATGATCTATGGGAAATCTATTGGTATGACATAAAGAGGGACATCGCATATTTTGTAGCTAAGTGTCCCAATTATCAGTAGGTTAAAGTAGAATATCAGAAACCAGGAGGTGTGACTCAGGAGATTAGCATTCCTACTTGGAAGTGGGAAGTGGTCAACATGGATATCATTATGAGTTTACCTCGTACTCACAGACAATATGACTCCATTTGGGTGATATTGGACAGAGTCACTAAGTCAGCTCACTTCTTGGCTGTCATGACTACAGACTCTGTGGAGGACTATGCTAGACTCTACATCATTGAGATAGTCAGGTTGCATAGGGTTCCCTTATCTATCATCTTAGATAGAGATCCTTAGTTTAAATCTCATTTCTGGAGATTGTTTCAGAAAGGTCTTGGTACTCAGGTGAATTTCAGTATAACATTTCACCTGCAGATGGATGGTCAGGCAGAACGTACCATCCAGACCTTAGAGGAAATGTTGAGAGCTTGCGTGATTGATTTCAAGGGTAGTTGGGCTGATCACCTACCTCTCATACAGTTTGCCTATAATAACAGCTTCTACTACAGTATTCAGATGGCTCCTTATGAGGCACTTTATGGGCATAGATTCAGCTCACCAGTTAGTTGGTTCGAATTAGGTGAAGCATCCTTAATTGGGACATATTCGGTTCATGAGGCTATGGAGAAGGTTCAGTTCATCAGAGAAAGACTAAAAACAGCTCAGAGTCATCAGAAGTCCTATGCAGATATGAGGAGAAGGGACTTAGAATTCGAAATTGATGATTGGGTTTTCCTAAAAGTGTAACCTATGAAGGGAGTGATGAGATTTGAAAAAAAGGGAAGCTCAGTCCCAGGTATGTTGTTCCTTACAGAATTAAGAAGAGGATTTGTAATGTGGCCTATGAGTTAGAGTTTCCTGCAGAACTAGCAGTGTTTCATCCGGTCTTTCACATATTCTTGTTGAAGAAGTGTGTGGTGATCCCACATCGATAGTACCTTTAGAGAGTGTGGCTGTGAAGGATAACCTCAGCTATGAGGAGGTTCCAATTGAGATTCTTGACCGCCAGGTTCGTAGGTTGAGACATAAGGAAGTTTGTTCAGTAAAAGTTTGGTGGAGGAATAAGTCCGTAGAGGGAGCTACTTGTGAAGCAGAAGAAGCCATGATAGCCAAGTATCCTCACCTCTTTCCTTACGACCTAGTTTC
This sequence comes from Jaltomata sinuosa, assembly GCA_003996215.1. Lineage (NCBI taxonomy): Eukaryota > Viridiplantae > Streptophyta > Magnoliopsida > Solanales > Solanaceae > Jaltomata > Jaltomata sinuosa. The sequence goes on from QJPP01000076.1 coordinate 369,738, forward strand.
AGTTTGAAGTAATAGTTCCTCTCCAGTCTTTCAGTTTCATCTCATGCATGTCAGTCCAAGAATCATGTTTTCCCATTTATTCCAGTATTTTCAGCATGCTTTAATGTACTTAGAATTAGAATCAGTCAGATATCAACTTCTCGAATTCAGTTGGTAGGGATTATAGCTCTTCCCCTCCAAACTCATCTTAGTTAGTCATCATTCTAGGATGAATGATCCCAAGGGAAATATAATGTAACATCCCAAAATTTATACCAGCTTAAAAAACCCAGAACTCAGTGAAACACAAGAAAATTCCATCTACAATCAAGCCACATGGGCATCATGGACACGATGGCTCATCAGGGGTCCCCCGTGGGAATGGCCCAAGGACTCAGCCTTTCAGGATCCAACAAATGAGGGACCCGATGGGTGTCGGAGGTCCAATGGGTCATCGGGCAGCCTATGAAAAAGAGCCAGCATCCCCCCCAACCTCCCTTGCCCCGATGGGCTAACGCCACGGGAGTCGCTAATGTGACGGGCCATGAGTACCATCATGGGAATTTTCCAGGGGGCCTTCCCCTAATTCCTAGTTATGACTCCCTGGCCGACGAGCAATCGCAAGTCCGATGCCCATCGGGCAGCCCATCCGGCGATAAGATTTTTCGAAATCTCCAACTTAAGTTAGGGGCAGTCCAGTCTTTTCCCAATTCTTTTATTTCTGATTCTTAGTTGTTTTGGGAGTAATTAAAGGGTTTTTAACTCTATTCCCCCTTATTACCCCTAAATCATTCGACACTTAACAACATCAGACAAAAATAAAGCGCTTTCTCTCAAGAACAAAGCAGAGGGTTTCCTCTAAGTTTCTCCCAAAATCTAAAGGTTCAACCATAAAAATCTTCCTCCAGGTATGTGGGATTTCAGTAGTGGGTTCCTTTCACCCACTAGGTCCCTAGAACTCAGCCAGTTCCTTCAGTTTCTCCATGATTGATTAGACCTAAGGTTCATAAACCTTAGAGTTTCTTTGCTATTCAGATGCTTAATTTATATGATGCTTAGTTCATGTTTCTTGGAGAATTACTATAGTTCATGTATAGAATTGAGAACCCTAGCTTGTGATAATTTTTAGTACTTTATAAATCATGCTTGCTAGGCAGATAAGTCAGATAATCATGCTTAAGAATTTGAATCTCATATCCTTCAGTATGTTTATGTGCATTCTGAGATTATATTAGTATTTTGAGCTATCTAGTGTTATAGTTGCATGTTAACTTACATTCAGTTAGGAGTAGACTTAGCACCGAGCGAACTAAGGGATGAAGGCTCACCTGTCAGCTTTAGGCTGAGACCTTTAGTAGCAATCCCTGAGTTCCAGAATACGACACCACCGTAGGTTCTAAAGGGGTCACCCATCAGATTAGGCTTGACACTCTTTTCCATTGTGGACATTAGTTTAGTGGATCCACATCAGACTTGTTCGTGCCCTTGGAAAGGTATGAACACCTTCCATCCAGGGTTACAGGTTAGCCCCATAGCTAGATCAACTTGGGGTATGTCGGTTAATAGTATCTCCTACAGTCAGACTCATGTTGCATTGACCTTATATTCAGTTACTCAGTTCAGCATGTGATATACCCATGATATTTGTTTGGTCATTGCATCTTAGCTCAGTTCTCGGTTTATGCTTTAGTATATATATTTCCATGTTCAGTTATTATGTTGTTCAACTTAGTTCATATCCAGCATGCTCAGTACATTCAGAGTACTTACACATACTTTTGTGCTACATCATTTTATAATGCAGGTTCAGGCGCTCAGTATCCAGATCTCGCTTAGATTAATTTCCAGTCCATACTCAGCAGCTGTAGTGGTGAGTCCTCTTAGTTTGAGGATGATAGACATGCTTTTACTTTTCAGTCTTATTATTTTAGTTTTCAGATTGTTAGAGTTAGCAGGGGGCATGTCCCAGTAACTCATCTCGTTTAGAGGCTTTCAAACATAGATTAGATTCAGCTTGAGTTGATAGTGTTGTTCATGATTTATGACTACACTCTTATATATTTTACATTCACACATGTTTGTTTTCGGCTTTTCCCCACTTCAATTTTTAAACTGTTTTCAGCTTTCGCACAGTATAAGCTTTTAACTTAAAATTGTTTAGATATGGCAGATCATGGGTTAGCTTGGGGTCACTTGTGACTCTAAGTATCGTGTTACGTCTAGGGGGTACCCTCGTGGCGTGACAACTAACTTCACCCTTGATGCTCAAGGTGATTGAACCTAGTTTCCCGATGGATTTATCTTTCTTGCAACACTAGCGATATGACCTACCACTGGGTGTTGGTGGTGGTTTGCATCTTGGACGGGGTGGCAGTGAATGCAGCGGGCATATATAGTTGAGGAATGGAGGTACTTTTCCACGTCGAGAAATAGAGATTTGTCATTTCCCTCTCTGATTACTACACTGTATGAGCCGCAAATGAGTCCAGAGAGCGGGATGATGTTACAATTGAGTGCAACATGGCCTTCGACCCATTAAGAGTGAAGAGTGCGTCGGGGCATACCAACAAGTAGAGAAAGGTTGATATTGAGGGAGGGAGCAATAGTGGTTAGGGTTGTGGCAGAGCTAGGGTTAGTCCTTCACAGCCTCCGGCCTTTTGAGTGCTTAGGATCGGACATGGCTACTATAAATGACCTCCTAAGGTGATTTCCAGTGCCTCCCCATCAATCCGCTTCAGCCAGTATTGCCGGTCCTTCAGAACTTCAGGGTGCCTTGGAGTCTCTGGCCCAGGCTTATATCGAGCTTCGGGCACACCTGAATGCAGAAAAGAAGAAGAGAAGTTTCATGGATAAGATGCTAGTCTGGATCAGGAATGGAGTCAAGACACTTATAAAGACCCTAGCTTCGGGTGAGAAGGTCCCAAAAGTGAAGAAGGTGGATGCCCAACATTTCTCCTTCCTAAGCGGATTAGACAAAGAGGATTCTGATGACCCAAGTGCCAAAAGCAATGGATCATCTAACTAGACCATGACATAGTGCATTCCCTACCCCTTATTCCCTTTTATTCATCTTTATGATCATTTGCCCTTGCAGGGATCCTTTAAGACAATCTATTTACATTTTCGCATGTTTTGGATAATTTATTTATTTTGTTGGATGATTGGTTTGTTGTTTTTAATTTGCGGGTGCCATTGGTGGCACTTTAGGAAATGATGGCCTTGTTTTTAGGCCTGTACATTTTATGATATAAGCTTTAGCTTACAACTCTTGTATTTTATTGAAAAAGTGAAGTCCCTGAAACAAGCGATTGATTTCTGAGCATTCTACCTTGTGCATATCCACTTCAACGGATAGTATTTCGCTGTGGCAAAGGCACTACAATGAAAAATCATTTGCTATGGTGGATCCTTCAAACTCACAGAGGTGCACTACAACAAGGAAGTTCTTGCTATTAAGGACCTTCATTTCCTTCACACATGTGCTACAACGGTCACTTCCTCGCGAAAGTGAGATTTCTGGCATGAAAAATACCTCACTGAAACAAAGGTATCCGGACAGAATGGAACAGTGCTTAAACTTTTACTTTTTATAGGGCAAAATCTTTACGCTATCTCATCAGTGCACATAATGCTTTAGTATTGTCTTAACACACCACAAATTAACATAACCTTAGTACACACAAATTTAACTATCGCCTCAACAAACAACAATTTATTATTACCTCGCCACATAATCCTACAATCAACACGCTAACATGACTTCTATCCTCATATACTAATTGGAATTGACTAGATACCAATTGAATCTGTCCAAATATCAGGTGGAACAAAATGGATACCAATTGAACTTGTCAACATACCAATTGGAATCAACTAGATACCAATTGGACTTGACCCGGATAGACGATAAACTGGAACTGCACGACATGAAAGAAGAAAAGGGAATGACTCCTAGATGCCTCATAACTTCCCTAGGATTTGATATGGACGTCAACACACTAATCCACAGGACTCTACTTGACATTGCTCTTGTACTTGTGAGAGCGGTAACCAAGTGCTCTGATACCAACTGTCATAACCCAGATTACAAGATTGTGTCGGAACCTACTTGATTCTAACTCAATAGGAGAACCCCTTGATACCTAATCATTTTTAAGTGAAATTTCTTTAAAGCAACATCATTATAATAATCAACCCGAATAAAATGCATAGGCATATTTAATTTCTTTTGAAAACCATACTAGTCATTGATTCAATAAAATATAATGATTCCCAAAGACCTAGTCTAGACATCTAGAAGATCTTTTGAAACTAAGTAAATAATAAGAAATAAAAGACACAACTTCCACCTGAGGAATAAGATATTTAGAAGTTGATGTTGGATACTCGTCACTTTAAGCAAGATATTCAATCATCATGTACACACCTACACCCCAAAAAGTGTAGCAAAAGTAGTATGATAATACCATTCATACTGGTAGGCATCATCGATGGACTAAGATTAGTTCACAGAATACCATATATAAATTAACGAAATCAACAGATAATCTCATGCAACAACCTTACATCATAATTTCACACCACTCACTATGAATTCCAAACAAGTATGAAGATTTCAGATTATCCTTCTTACTTCGATTAGACCCTAGTAAATCTTACTAAGTATTCTGTTTCACTTTCTATAAGTTCGACAACCACTAACACAATTACTGACATTTAGAATCATCAAGATTACGCCTTCCCAATATCACCACTCGACAGTTTAGCTACGATAAGTATTACTCTCAAGTCACTTATCACTTATTACAGATTTCTAGCCTATGGCCCAAGTCAACTCAGTAATAAGTCACAACAGTTCATACATCTAAATCTCATAAACAAGGGATTAATTAAGGACTCGACCAACCAATTGGAGACGTATTCATGTAAATCAAGTTAACCTAGCAACATAGGAAATCAAATAGTCCACTGGGCAAGTAATAACAAAATATCCGAGCACATTAATATCAACCACTCATAAACACATAAATCACCTCACAGATATAGTAAATTATAATAAATCATGCAAACATAATGTAGTCACATCATAAAATGGATTCACGCCCACGCTAATTTTACAACTATATAGTCTCTGTATCTCATCACTCTCACTTTATACCATATCAAAACTCATAATAATCACTTATTTGTACACACATGTGATATGTTTGTAATCCATCAACTTATTGAGCTTTTATTCATGAATTATTGCCATATCTTAATGAGAATTAGAGGTACTTATTGCCTTTATTAATGTAAATACAAATACTCTTTGTCAAATAAAGAAAGAAAAGGAATTGAACCTAAAGATCTAAAAATGAAGTTAAAGTAAAAGGGTGATCTGAAAAGGAAAGAATTTATAAATAGATACGAATGACATATGAGCCGCAAAGAGGCACCTGCATTTCACAGGTGCCATCACACAAGGAAGGTCGAAACTGCCTAAGAAATTACCAACACGTGAGCTGCACTTTGCAAGGGGTGATCGCCCTCTCTTTCACACCTCACATTGCACATCTTCTGGATGGCACTGCCTGAAGAGAGAGGCACCTGCAATCCACAAACCTTATGGTGTGATCGCACATCAATCGCATAAGCCATGAAGGGCATTTTTTTCCAATTACATGTGATGTATTTGGAAAGGTTCTAAAACCTTTTTTGGGGTGTGTACTGATGAGAATAATCAGTTTTTACCTTTCTCGAGGAAGAGCATTGAGAGTACACTTTATCTTTTTTTCTTCCTCATTGAAAAATACCATTTGTAAGGAATTTGAACTTGGAATTGAAACTTAGCTTATAATATGAATGGAATTTTTGGAAACCCAATTGGTATATTCTCTTGTTCCCTTAATATGAGCAGCTAAATCCTATTCTAGGGGTATATGCATAATGAGTGTTTGAATTTGGGTATGGGTATTGATTAGTTATGCTTATAATTGATTATTTAATATGGGTCTATTGAATTCTTTATGGTTTAGTTATAAAATTGATGGTTGCAAATATTGATTGAGTTTACTAATTTTATACTTGCTTGAAAGAGGAGTTCATACATTGGGTAAGAACTCAATAGTGGGGATTTGAGAATTCCACCATAGATTAAGGCTAGAAATAGATTGATTGAAGGAAATTCCCTTATAAGAATCAAATCTAGTGATAGTTTGATTCCCCCAAGTGTTAATTGGTTTGTTAAAGGTAAAGCTATGGTGCTTTAGCAAAGACCATGGTATATATATTTGTAGGGTTGAAAGACTACCAAATATAGCTTGAATCAAGCTACCCATATCTTTAATTGAATGTTCACGTGATTAATCAATTCCCTATCCCATTGGAAGCATACCCCTAATCTTCCTTCTATTGAATTCTCTAAATTGTGTTTACGTTGTTCTCTTGTTACTTGCAATTTAATAATTCCAAAACCTTTTCCCCTAATTTTTACTTTAAATTTTTTGGATAATTACTTATAACTAGTAAATTGAACTCTGACATCTAGTGGCAAAACTATTATCCTATTCTCCATAGATTCAACCCTGACATCCCATTGGGTTACTTATTAGTTTGCTTAATGATCGCTACCACCTCCTTTGGGAGAGTGATTTTAAGCATCATCAAAATGGCGTTGTTGCTGAGGAATGGTTATTGATTTGCCATTTGATTGTCCTTTAATTCATTTTTATTGAGTGTTTGTTCTCTTTTACTTTTTGTTGTTTATGTTGTTGCGAACATGTTACCCATGATCCAAGTGGGTGATTAAAAGAGTGTTGATGGACTTATGGACATGGATGATGGACCCATTGTCCATGGCTCTGTGGGTGAAATTTGCCTACCCCCAATAATTGGAAATGTCGTGTTCTACTGGATGAGCATGATGCTTCATATGATATAAATAAAAGGGCTCTTTAGAGGGATGGATCACGAAGATGCCTATCGATATATCTGAAACTTTGTCGAAATATGTCAGCCTTTCAATATCCACAATATATCCTAAGATTTGATCTGACTCTAATTGTTCACTTTCTCCCTTGCGGGAGAAGAAACAACGTAGCTTGAGGAGCTCCTAGAGGGATCTATTAAAACTTGGAATGGACTAGTGGAATCCTTCATGGTGAGATTTTTCTCACCTTCTCCGATGATGCAGTTAAGGGATGATATCATAAATTTTTGACAACCACCGCATGAGCCATTGCATAAAGCATGGGTAAGATTCAAGAAGAAGATTTTGTTATGTACAAACCATGGTTTGCTGGACAATGTTCTCTTTCAAAGATTCCATCAAGCTCTAGAATATATGACCTAATCAGTGGCAAATAACATCGCAGGTGGAACACTATGGACCAAAACTATAGTCTCGCTACGGCTCTCTTAGATAAAATGACTAAACTAATTAGGCGTGGCATACTAGAGAAGTCGATGTCTCATCGGGTGTTACTTATTCCATTATAACTAGTGAGATAAGCAGAAAGGAGGAGAAAAGAGATGAGACCATAGCCAAAATGATGACTCAAATTAACTTGTTGGCTAAACAAATAATGGGAGCTAGGACCAAAAGTGTCAATGGCATGGGTATGTATAATTTTAAATATCATGATAATGTTGGTATTAATACATCGGGAGATGATGAGCTTTGTTATCTATCGGTGGGTTCTCGCCCGGGGTATTAAGGTGCCAATCAAGGCACCTAGAAACCACGGGATGAGAATCAAGGTTACAGAGACTGTGAGAGAGATCGTGAAAGGGAAGGTGATAAGTATAATCACCAAAGCAATAACCCCTTTGTGCTCCACCAAATGCAAAAGTTTCTCTATATCAGCCAAGTGTGAGTAACCCCGTACATTCAAAGTTTGAAGACATGTTATCTCAAGTGTTGAAAAAAGTTGAATCTATAGATAGCAGGGTAAAAGACTTAAAAAGTAAGGTATACAATCTTCATCAAATGGTAAGTTCACACTCGGCATCAATCAAGAACTTAGAGGCTCAAATGAACCATCTCTCTTCTCAAATGAACTCGCTTTGGAAGGGTACTTCCTAGTAATACTCTTGTGAATCCAAAAAATGATGGCCATGTGATGGAAATTATCATTCAAAGTGGAAGGATACTTCATGAAGTGAGGAATCTGACCAAAGAAGTCATTATGGATAATAATGACAAGATAGAAAAAGGAGTCATGATTGAGAAGAATTGTGGTGTAAGTCCAGATGTTGGGGTAAAGCTTAGTGCACCCAATGTGATTGTTTATGATGATAGACCATAGGAGGAAAAGGATGGAGCGGACTTGCCTTCTCAAATTGCTATTGAGATCGAGGAGGAAGCTCCAAGTGTGCCAAAGACATCACCTAAAAATCCTCCTCCATACCTTCAGAGGTTGTTCAAGAAAAAAGAAGATAATCAATTTAAGAATTTTGTATACATGTTCAACAAACTATCTATCAATATTCCTTTGGTTGACTCTCTCATAAAATGTTGGGTTATGCTAAATTTATGAAGGATTGCTAAAGAAGAAATGGGTGATTGTTCTGGGCATAGTTAAAGTGTACCATAGTTGTAGTGCTGTCATGATGACCAATATAGCTCCTAAACGGGAGGATCTGGGAGCTTTCACTATTACATGTACCATTGGTGTGTTCTTGTTCAAGAAAGCCTTATGTGGCCTCGGGGGAAGAATCAACTCGACGCCCCTCATGATTTGTAGAAAGTTAGGTCTAGGTCCTCCTAAACCCACACTGATGAGGCTACTAAATGGTTGACTGTTCAATAAAGCATCTAGTGGGAATACTATTTGATGTGTTGGTAAAGGTTGACAGGTTTATCTTGTCGGCTGATTTTGTGGTCTTAGATTGCGATGTTGATCTTGAGATGTCCATTATTTTAGGGTGTCCACTATTGGCCACCAGAAGGTCCCTTGTTGATATGGAGCTAGGGGAACTAAAATTCCGAGTGGGGAACAAAAAGGTTACATTTAATGTGTGTCAACCCACCAAACCACCAGATGAGTATAGAGTTGTGTCCGTGATTGCTACCGAGGGCAAGATAGTTGAAGTCCTTGGAGATAGTTGAATATTCGAGAAAGGAAGAATCTCGAGGGGTTGCTCTTGCCTAAGCCACCATACGTTGTAGGCATGCACATGAATCCAAATGATATACTTCAAATGCCCATATCTCTGATGTTGTCAAATTGATAACAAGAGGAGGTGATAGAGATTTTTATGAAGTACTTCCATTACTTTGGATGGGGTTGTGCCAATCATATTGGCATGCTACCGAGAGATGATTGAGAGTTGAGATACTATCGTCGAGCCGCGATGTAAAATCAAGCGCTTCTTGGGAGGCAACCCAAGTATTTTTAGTTTATTTCCTTTATCATTTGTTGTTTTTGGTATGTTATAGGAATGCATGGAGATTAAAAAATGGCTAAGTGGAAGAAAAATCTCAGAGGGCATGTGCAATGGACCATGCATTTCGTATGCCTCATTTTGCGGCTACAGGTGGCGTCGCCACTAACAAATAGTGCATTGAGAAGAAAAATAAAAAGTTGAAGGCATATGAGACAGAAGGTGCGAATTGCACCTACCGATGTGCGCATCACCCCTGCCGTCGCATGCCAAAATAGAGAACTGGAAAAAATTTGGCTCACAAATGTCACTTGTAAAGTGACATGCAAGATGCACATTATCATGTACAAATTGCACATCGTGATGCAAGCACAGGTATGCTTAAAAAAATTATTTGACCTACCTATTGATCGACCCAACCCGAACTTTGATTCGTGTCTCTTCCATTTCCTTCTTCCTTTTAAACCGTCACCTTCTTTCTTTTTTATCCCACAACTCTCACAAAAACCTCAATTACTCTCCACCAATACTCCCCAAATCTTCCAAACTTTCCCCAATATATATTTCTCCCTCGACACTACATCATCACCGCTGCTAAACTACCATCGCACTGCACTTTTTCCAGTGAAAAAGTTGGGTCTCCATTGTTAGGAATTAAAAGCTTCAAGTTTTTGCTTTTTAATCCCTCATCTTCACTTCTGGTATGTTTCCCAATATTAAATCCTTGTTTTTAAGTAGATTGGAAATGTTATTTGTATAGCATGCTAGTTTAATCAACCATATTAATTTTTGGTGAGATCTGATTTTTGGGTCCCCAATTTTGGGGCTTATTATCGATTTTACTTGAGAAACACTTGGTAGATCATATTTTTAGAATGATGCATGCAACTTGTGTAAATTTTTAGCCCTTAATTTTGTGTTTTTGGGTGAAGTCTGAGTAACCCACTTATGATGATGCATCATTTGACCCAATGATAGATTGGTAACATCATTCTTAAGGAAAAATCATCATCTTTGCAAGTTTTTGGTTGAAATTTATTGTGTGGGCTGAAATCGTATGCACCTCTGCGCCATTGTGTTATTTCAATTGATTATAATTGTTGAGTGAGTGCTTTGGTTGAGGGGAGTGAGCTCTTTTTGCATTGAATGTGCTTTATTGATTTTCATGAATTCTTGATGTTCTTTCTGATAGATGGGGTAACACCCTTCTTAAGGGAAGTCATTGAGAAATTCCTTCGTGATGTTTGGGTCTTGATAGTGTTTCAAGTTTTTAGGGAAAGTCTGAGTACACGGCTAACTTGGTAAATGGTCAAATAGTGCTGGTATTGCTTTAGGCCCCGTTAAATTTTATGTTCATAAGCCTTGTTTGCATGTGAATTCCATAGGTGTTGCTCTGTGAGTCACATACGCAACACACATGAAAACAAGGAATTGAAAATTTTCTACTGTCTCCATATGCGTTTCGCATGTGATCTGCAAATCTTCACCTGCGAAATGCACAGGGTGTCACATGGTTGTGCTAAGTTTGCCAGTGTACTTCCTGAAGGGGAGAAGGCACATACGACGTGTAAACTAGCTGAGGAATTTTGCATATGCCTTTTCACTCCGTAATTATTTTTACTCAGGTTCCTGCCAGCATGGGCGAAGCCACATGCGATGTGCAATCCTTCACATGCACTATGCATGTGACTCGTACATGCCAACAGTTACACAGTGTACTTATCCCTCTAGTATGCATTCAATTTCTTTTTTACTTAGTAGCTTTTTATAAAAATTCATGCATGGCGCTAACATATGTTTGCAAGAATATGACTTCTTGTAAGTGCTGCCCAAGAAGACAAGCTACTAATCAAGCTTTAACATCTTAAAATCAGGCTGCCCCTATGCAAAATATGGGACCATCTGAGTTGAAAACTCCATTTGGCCTTGAGGGGATGGAGGCCTACTTTATTAATTTTTGTGATAAGTGCTCCTTCTGGGAGGAAGCAGGGTTTGGTGTAGACTCCTTAAAAGATGAGTTCCCAAATATATCCAAGCAGTTTGATGAAAGAGACTAGGATCAATTGGCTAAAGCTCCCGACCCTTATTTCCTTAAATTGGTACGAGAGTTTTATGCTTCTTACCAGGCCAGGAAAGACATCCTAAAGCAATCAAGCAAGATACCATGCCTACAATCAGTTTTAGTGAGGAACAAAGAGGTTGATATTACCTCTGAAGCCATTAATTCTATAGGATGGGATGATGAACCAAGAACGGCATTGGGGTATACTCAACGAGAAGCTACAAAGGCCGACCAATATTCTAGGGTGGCTAGTGAATAGGATTCTTTTTGGGCAGTTTCAAAGGGACACATCTCTCGTCAGGATCTTAAGTTTGAGCTTTGGATGTGGTTGGATTTTGTGTGCATATGGATTATTCTAACTCACCACACCACCCATGTACTATAGAGGTTCTATTCTCATTGCATGCATCATATCTAGCATTCAAATCAATGAAGGGAAAATTATTGCATAATAATTCAAGAGAAGAGCTAGACATGATTCCACTTCCACAGCCTTTCACATTTTCATCTGTAATTTGTGTTTATGGGCACAATGTCCTCTATTCCAGCCATTGGAAAAAATTTGCCAAGTAACTGCCATGGTTTATTTGGACACAAAGTGGGACTAAGATGCTCCATACGTCAAGAACAGAGGCCTTCTTCAAAACCCAAATGCACCAACAGGTATAAAGCACACCGTAAATATTGAACATGAATATTTGAAAGATCCATATCGTGCCCCTGGGGTGCCAGCTGCAACCCATACTGTTCTCTAAGCCACTTCAGCTTTAGGTGTCTTACTCAAGCTTGCTCACCTTTCTCGCCACAACGAGGAGCATTTGCACAAGATAGCTAAGGACATTTCATGCATGATTCAATCCGCGATCAAGTCAGCTTTAAAACATATATGGGATAATTTGCATAAGCTATGCACCCAGGTTGACATAGTGGAGCAGGATATTGGGGCACTCCAAAAAGAAGTACCTAAGTCCACACCAAAAATCCCATACTTGACACTTAATTTATCGGCTCCTGATTCTGCATCACCTCAAAGGACTAGGAGTGCGCCAGATAATTGGTGGGTGGATGGAACCCCACAGACTACTTGGGCCAAATATGAAATCCAACAAGTATGCTCGACAAATAAAGATGCCATTATGTCACAAGAACCACCAATGCAAGTGCACCCCTTATCTCACATGGCAGCCAGAGATCCTTGGACTAGACCCAGCTAGGCGGCTCGACCTCTATTGTATCATGAGTTGATAATGCTTCAGGATAAATAGGAAGTTATGACCCTCCTAGTCCCCTTTAAGTTAGATGGGACCCATCAATTCCTTTGGTGGAAGATTTTCAGATTGATCCAGCACATGCATACGGTCCACTACCACTACCCAGGCCTTCGAGAGAACCATATTGTTACTATTTAAGAAGGCATCATCGTCAAACTTAGAGTCCTAGGGAGTTCTTGCACTTCATATCTTTGTATAAGCTTTTGCGCATTGGGGGCAATACTTTGTTTAAGTTTGGAGGAGTAATTAGTATTTAAGCCACTGTGATGCATGTCTAAATAGACATTGTTGGCTGATGTGTTCTTAATTGTGCCATTGTCGGGCTAGATTTTTCATGGTGTTTTGAATATGAATGCCGAGTTAGTCCTACACGCGCAATTGTTTCACTACCCATGCATTGCAAATGCGCTTAGTGCCTATGCCAAGGCTTGTTTTCCATTGACCTACGAGCACTTAACTCACTTTTGTCTTGGTAATAGTAGGTAGTCGAATAAACTTCAAGGGTTTTCTTCATACCATAGTTCTCCCAAGGAGCAATTTGTTTTCTTTTGTTTATTTTTGGTGTCGAACTGGGTTGGTGTTTTCCTATGATAGATTGAGAGGTGACTTTCATAAGGGAAAATGCCAAGTTTTAGTATTAAATTGAGTTCATGTTTTGCTTGTCTCAAAATAGGCCCACCAAAAATTTACTTGGCAAGAAATTTGCAAATTGAAGGAAAAAGGGAAAATGATTTTATTTAAAAGCATTCTCTTGTCATGACGTGCACATTCCCTGTTTGGCTTGATCGATTCACAAATGATTGTGTAGAAGAACTTGAAATAGCTTGTCAAAAATCATTTGTCCCAATTAATTGTGAGACTAGTTGTGAAGTTCTTGTGCTATGATGCCTTATGTGGCAAGGTTATACTTTGTTCTTCTTTATATGTGTTGTCTAGAACTTTCTTCGAATGTGATTCAAGAAAAAATCCTAGATGTCACCGAACTTGGAAGATGACCTTAGGCCCTTTTTGACTAGCAACTTCACGCAAATCGACTTCCCTTGACATCAACCCTAGTAAGCCCCTTTGAGCTTGTGACCTTTTTTTTGCACCTTTTGACACCTTAACCTTTTTTGAACCCTCTATTCTTTCACCCATCCTCCCTAATGGCTAGAAAATAAAATGTAGGCTAAAATCCTAAGTTTAAGAGGGGGGAATTGAAATGTTAATGTAGGCTAAAAGCCTAATTTTAGAGGTGTATGTACAAAATATAGAGAAGAAAAGGGATGCACTTCAATATAGGGTAGCATCTTATGCTCGAAATGAAATTGCTCCAAAATGTTCAACGAAGTGAGCAAAAATGGGAAGGAAATAAAGAAATTGGTGCAATCGAATAAATAAAGCAAAATGTTGTTGAATAGATAAGTTGAAAGGGAAGCTTTGGTTGTGAGAGGGAGAAATAAGGTAAAGTTTAGAGTTTAAAATTGTGAGCGGTGTTTTGAATGATCACAAGGAGCGTTAGGGAGGCTCAGTCACTTTAGCCAAATGTAATCCTCACCTTAACCCTAGCCAACATCGTAGTCCGCAAGTCTTTAGTGATTTAGAGCTTGGTAACTCTACATTAGTGGCGAACTACATAAAGGGCAAGCCTATGGTTCAATGTGTATGCACTCGAACTTCTTTGAGAGAGTGAGAGTCTCTTTGGTTCTCTTATAATCCCTTTTTATTATGAATTGCATGATTGTGAGTGGTATTTTATCTTGTGGTGAGTGGCATCACACACTTGAAACAAAGAATGAAGTCTCTATTTCAATTGAGAGGAATGAATGAGACAAGTTATGTAGTGAATCTCGAGGCAAACCTTGAAGGTCCATGCCAATGACTTGAGAAGCTTGATAAACTTGTTGTGATTAACAAATCCCTTGCTTTTGAATGATAAATTAAATCCTTTTTGGCGAAGTTTTGAAATGAGCACTTGCCTTGAAAGTATGGTGATACCATTTGAGATAAGCATTGTTGTTGAGTCTTTTTGCTTTGTGTCTTTTGTTCTTATTTTCTTAGGTTTTAGATTCAAGATAATCTTGTGTACAATCCTTGTGTTTTGAGAACCTGTTTCATTCCTTACCTTGTGAGTAGCTTGCTTGAGGACAAGCAATAGTTCAAGTTTGGGGTTTAATAAGTTGGTAATCTACCAACTTATTGAGCCTTTATTCATGAATTATTGCCATGTTTTGATAAGAATTAGAAGTACTTGTTGCCTTTATTGATGTAAATGCATGTACTTATCAAATGAATAAAGCAAAGGAATTTAACCCAAAGAGATAAAAATCAAGTTAAAGTAAGAAGGTGATCAGATAAGGGAAGAATCTGTAAAGAGATGCAAATGACATGTGAGCCACAAAGAGGCACCAGCATTTCGTAGGTGCCATCGCACAAGGAAGATCAGAAACTGCCTGAGCAGTTACCAATATATGAGCTGCACTTTGCAAGGGGCGATCACCTTCCCTCTCATACCTCACATTGCACATCTGCTAGACGGCACTGCCTGAAGAGAGAGGCACCTGCAATCTACAAACCTCAAGCTGTGATCGCAGGTGTTTTCGCATATCAAATGCAAAAGACCCGAAGGGAATT
Organism: Jaltomata sinuosa; assembly: GCA_003996215.1. Taxonomy (NCBI): domain Eukaryota; kingdom Viridiplantae; phylum Streptophyta; class Magnoliopsida; order Solanales; family Solanaceae; genus Jaltomata; species Jaltomata sinuosa. The sequence continues at coordinate 385,029 of QJPP01000076.1, forward strand.
TTGTCCAAGTATATGTGACGTATTTGGGAAGGTTCTAAAACCCTTTTTGGGGTGTGTACTGAAGAGAATAATCAGCGTTTACATTCCCCAAGGAAGAGTATTGAGAGTACACTTTCTCTTTTCTTCTTCCCCATTGAAAAACACCATTTGTAAGGAATTTAAGCTTAGAATTGGAACTTAGCTTATAATATGAATGGAATTTTGGAAAATCCAATTAGTATATTCTCTTGTTCTCTTAATATGAGCAGCTAAATCCTATTCTAGGAGTATGTGCATGATGGGTCTTTAAATTTGGGTATGAGTATTGATTAATTATGCTTATAATAGATTATTTAGTATGGGTCTATTGAATTCTTCATGGTTTAATTATATAATTGATGGTTGCAAATATTGATTGAGTTTACTGATTTTGTACTTGCTTGAAAGAAGAGTTCATAAATTAGGTAAGAATTCAATAGTAGGGATTTTAGATTTCCACCATCGATTAAGGCTAAAAATAGCTTGATTGAAGGAAATTCCAATCTAAGAATCAAATCTAGAGATAGTTTGATTCACCCAAGTATTATTGGTTGGTTTAAGGTAAAGCTATGGTATTTGAGAAAAGACCATGGTACCTATATTTGGAAGGTTAAAAGACTACCAAATATAGCTCGAACCAAGCTACCCATATCTTTAATTAAAAGTTTGCATGATTAATCAATTTCCTACCCCATTGTAGAACCCCATCAGAAGCATACCCCTAGTCTTCCTTCTCTTGAATTCTCTAAATCGTGTTTACATGTTTTCTTGTTACTTGCAATTCGATAATTCCTAAACCCTTTCCCCTAATTTTTATGTTAAATTATTCAGACAATTACTCATAACTAGTGGATTGAACTTTGTCGTCTAGTGGAAAAACTATTGTCCCATTCTTCATGGATTCGACCTTGATATCCCATTGGGTTACTTATTATTTTGCTTGACGATCGCTACCACCTCCTTCGGGAGAGTGCTTTTGAGCGTCATAAAAAATTAAAGGGTCTTTTTTTGCTCAACTAGTCATGACCTGTAGGGAAAAACCTAGGGTCCATGTACCTGTACCAGCATAGTACCTGCTCTATAACATATCCGCTCATCTATAAGCTCACATCGGACTCAAGCCTCTCAACAACCAAATAGTATGTATATTCTCAGTTCTCTCAACATATATCAACATGTTCTCATATTCAACTATCACTTAGGATATCATCAACAAGTACACAAAAATATAACAAGTGCATATCATAGTCATTTAAAGACAGGCTTTAAATAATTCATAAGCTTATTCATGCGATCATTGTCAAGACAAATAAAAAATCAAATAACAAATTATGTCCAAAGGACAACCAATATGCTCATCAATTCATGATACATACAAGACACTAGATTAAGTCTAACTCCACGTAAACTCCCATAAATTCCTCTCAATCACCTAACAATAATTTATTATGCCAAGGACCATTGAATTAAGTTCCTAAGGCAAATACCTATCACTGGTATTATTATCACATTCACAAAAACCATGTAATGATCCATTTATTAGATAGTTTGTCAACACTAAGTGTACAATGCAACTCCTAAGTTATTTCACTTTTCAGAACAGATCACATATTATTCATTTAATCATGTTTTCCTCCTCTAAGTTTATCTCAAGATCGTACTAGCGTTACTTCTAGTTATGTTTCTACATTAAGATCAAAAGAACATTATCACCATGAGATGAACACATCATCAAGAGAATACACAAATAGACAGGTTTATCATTTCCGCGATTTCTTCCATCACTATTCACATTAGCCTTTTCAAATTAAAATTATATGATGAAAATCAACTCTCTCTCTATATATATATCATTGCATATGCAACTCTTTTTATGTTATTCTAAGCAATATCTAGCCAAACTCCATGCCCAAAAGTCTAATCATGCTGCCTTTCATCAATTCTACACAGTATATATAAATAACTAATCAAAGTTTACTAATCAATAAACCATAACCTACCTTGATGCCAAGATACTTCCTTAGGGTATATGCAACCTTGCTTCTTTCACTTGATCCCAAAATAGAAAAACTGCGAGGAGGATAAGGAGCCATGCTTCCTTGAGAGCTTTCTCTCTCTGCTATTGGTATTCTAACTTTGAATTAACCCTAGTGGTATTTTTAGGAGAGAAACTTCCTTTAGAATAAGAACTAGAACATGAAAATATCTAAATCTTGGGATTCTAGTTTGCAGGCTCCGCTGCAGCAGTCATATCCTGTAAATAATTTAAAGATAGATAGAATGAAAATTATACTTAAGGCATAACTTGCCTGACATAACTTGTAAATATATAATTTTTATTCTTCTGAATATGTAAAATCGATTTTACATTAAGATAAATTTCTTTAACAATACAGAAGTTAAATGGCGCATGTAGAATAACCTATGTTTCCAGGATCATTCAAGTTATTTTGAAAGATTTTTACATAATTAGCCGTCAGGCCTAGGTTATCATGACTTTTGGTCTAGCCAATCGGTGAGGACCCAGAGAAATTCTCAATCCACATAGCGTTAAGAAGCAAGTTTTGATATCCTACGATGGATTTAATTACTCTATTGACAAGGCATTGTCAGTGATTTAGCAACTTTATTTGCAAAGGACCTGTGACATAGCCTAACAGTCTTATCAGCGTAAGGCCTATTGTATGATTTAGTTGGTGTACAAATGAGAGACCAACTTATTATTATTTAAAAATATTATTATATATCATGTAATTTCTTTCAGGCATTTATTTTTTAAACTTGCACCATGGGGCAATATAAAGAGCATGTCGATTAACTTGTTGGAATGTATTATCGTAAATTACTTGCTACTCTGTGTGGATCCTTCTATTAGTGAAAATGCGGAGTTTTCATGATCTAATTTGAGGCATGTTCAATTTCATCTTAGGTGAGCCAACCATTGAGTTCGTAATGGCTACTATCTTGTTATATTTCTTAATTCAGTAATTCAAGTTGACTATTTGAATTAAATTTGTCTATTAACTCTTCATTTCTTAAATTTCGCAGGTTTTGAGTTATTAGAAACTTTGTGACACATTCTGTATTTATTTTTTAATTAATTATTTGCCCAAAGGTGAGTATATGATCATTAGGTGCCTATTGTTACTAGCGAAAAGTAGGTCATGACAAGAATATTTAATAGCACTAAAAAGGCACTTCTCTAATTCTATTTTTGATAGTTCTTTTCGATCTACAATTGAAGGTATTCAAGTAATCATGAAAGTTAAGATTTTATTGGGATGATTAATAAGTACTCCCTTTAATTTCTTTTATACTAGTGTATTACTCGCGCAATTATTATTTGATCTCCTTGATCATACTAAATTTTGCAAAGGAAACCTTGGAATAATGATAAAGTTATTTCTGTAAGACCCATCGATCACGGAATCAAGCTGTGAAAGTAGTCAATAATGCTTGCAACGGCAGAGTAGCACATTATCATATGATTTTCTATGTTCAGTTTCAAGCTAAGATCACCAAATTCATATATAAAAGCATATCACGATTAAAGACATAGGTCTAAAGAAGTTATTTTTCAATATTTTTTTCTTTTTCATGTAATGTATTTATTTAAAAAAAATATTTGACTCAAAAACTCACTAGCTATAATAGATCAAGAGTTTTCTAAAAGTAGAGTTTCAATAAGTTGATAATACTTATCCTACCCGATTATACATATTATTCTTATTAATAAAATTAAAAAACTCTTGAAAAAATAGTTTATAATGTAATAGAAGAATTCAGTTAGATCTTTAATGGCACTCTCTATTACACAAAAAAATTGGATACTATGTTGCAAAATTTATATGTAAAGTGGCTCGAATAACTTCATCGAGTTGTGTTCTCATGATTCAACTTACCGTGAGTGGCACCCATGCAAACCCATCGATGGGAAAACCAACTAACCCGAACATTAGCTTTATTACTTAACCAAATTTTAAGAGAGTTAATATAAAAGAACTTAAAACAATAACGAAAGTCAAAACTAAATAAATAGTGCAGAATAATTGACTACTAAAACAATCCCAAAGAACTGAAAGTTATCATACAAGAACTCTAATAATAAACAATATCTAAGTGTAATGACCCTTTCGGTCATTTACGAGTTTTTGCCTTCTTTGTACTATTAAAACTTTCTAACAGTGGATCCAAGTCATTTATGGCTTGTTGGGACTAGTAGTTTGATGCCCTGGGTGTTCGTTGGGTCGTTATTGCCATTTTCCTATTTTAGAGCTTTGACTTAGGAAATGATTGACTTTAGTCAATATTCTTAGCTAGCATGCTCGGAATTAAATTGTGACAGTTTTGTTAGGTCTTGAATGTGAATTTTGGTCTAGCTGGTACTTTAGTCGGGACCTACAAACTTTTGGTATAATTCTATCTCACATTTTTGAGATTTCAGGCCAGTTAGAGTTAGAAGTTTGACTTTGATCAACTTTTGATGATCGGAGCATCGGACTTGAAATCCGACAATTCTATAAGCTCCAGAATGTCGAGTTTGGGCTAGGTAGGTGGTTGGTTTGGGTCCCAGGTAAGTCGGGCTTAATTTGGGTGATTGGTTGGTTTTAGTAAGTGTTGACTTGGGTCAACATTCAACCGAAAGGACCTCTTATGGAAGTTTCATTGATTCCGTTGAGTCTAGAATATCGTTTTCACTCTAGTATCATATTTAATTTATGGGAATTGGATTTTGATTGTGCTTGGAACCTCCCTCTTATGGACATTTTTATTCTTGACTTTACAATTTTTTGCTTGATTCCCTCTTTTTCTCTGGGCTATTTTAGGCCCTTTCTTTACTCGATTTCTGCTAAATTTTCAAGCATGTGCTCCTGGCGAGGTCGGGAACCTCATGGAAAATTTTTCTTTCGGGTTTTGTTGCAGGGCCCATGGGCTTGCTTTTGACTCAGATTTTGACCCGGCTAAACTTTTAGCAATATGGGTACTATTGACTTCATCTTGATGTATATTATATTGTGTTGATAGTGTGTTTGCAATTTGGAGCTTCTCAAAGCAGTTCGAGCTTGGACGATGTCATTTCAGCAGCTTGTCGTCGAATGAAAGCTAGGTTACGGTCTTCCCTACCTTAGACTTTGCGTATATAGGCTATAATTGCATTAATTAGTATCCTTGGATTGGTTGTTCTACATTGGCACCCTAGACCTTATCTGTCTCTTCTGTCCGTATTATTTCGTACACTATTTGTAGTATCGTAATATTACCCTTGTGGCATCCTGTGGCCTATGTATAAGCCTTTGGACCATAGACGGAGGGATATCTGGGAATGTCCGCAAGTCTCGGACATCAAGTTGTGAGTTAAGCTGGATATCTATACTATAGAGCTGATTATGCTTGTGCAGGGCTGATAGGTTGATTGTGAGACATTGGGCTATTGTTTGTTTGCAATCATATCATTCATGCAAAGGATGTTTTGCATTATTTTACTTCTATTTTGGCTATGGGCCTACGATAACAAGTTTTCTAAACTTTACATGGACCGAGGGCCCATTTTTGGTATACATAATTATAAAAGAATTTGAAACTGACTGGATGGATCTTCTTGGAATAAATGGGATATTATGATGAATTTATCATTGGTTTTCATACTGATACTAGACTCGGCTGTACCATAGCGCTAGACATGTTTTTACTATAGATTCAGTCCCGGGTATACTTCGGGAACCCTTTATTGGGGTTTTGAGATTACTACTAGTGATTTAGACCCGAATAAACACTGGGCTCATACTACGTGATTCTGATCACTGATTTAGACCCAGATGCACTCTGGGTGGTTATACTTTGAGATTTCACATTCTTTATTATATGTGGTCAAGGACCTCCATATTTCCAGTCGATCCGGACCAGGGGCTACGTGCTGAGTGTGCTAGAGGAGGGGTATATGATGGAGTTGAGGCATAGCAGGTGTGTCCCTCCATGGGTCCTACCTACTGGGCCTTTAGGCACTAGGGTAGGTACATACAAGGTTACTATCACAATGATTCCATCATATCAAATCATCATGCATATTATATTCATATCCACCCTTGTTTGTTGTTTGCTCAGTGTACGCTCCGGTGGTATAGGATGCCGAAGGGTTTGTTTTCACTTGATTTTGTTCCTCGGGTGTATGGTCGCTCGTTGGGACTGTAGGTAGATTATATTACTGCTATCTTAGTGTAGTACTTGTTAGAGGCTTCAGATTATTGGTGGATTAGTGAATCCTATCTTTTTGTGGTTATGATTTTATAGACTTGATCATTTATGGGTTAGCGAGTTCTATATCTTTGTGGAACTAAGTAGTGGCCTCTCAGTTAATTGAGGTGTAGATTGTTATAACCTAGGGTTGTACTTGCGAGATTGCATTCCAATTTTTCTTCTATTTAGGGTGGTGTTATTAGAATGAATTGGTTAGTACTATTGTTTTGAGCATGATTATGTGGGTTTCTTTCCGTTTCTTCCTTATCTTTTATTCAGGTTACCGGTATACTTCCACTCTCTTCTTTAACTCTCTCTTTATATATATTATCATTACAAGGACCCCATGTGCATTCACCTTTCCCTTACCTATGTTCTGTGTTATATATATATATCTCTTATGGCTAGCTTAGTTTGGTTGTTTTATCCTTGTATTCTATCTGTGCTAGCTTCCATGTACTATTCTCTGTTTGCCTTTGTGACTACCTTTTTTCTTTCTGCTATTTACTGCTTTTATATCTTATATGCGCTCAGTCATCCTATGATGCCTACAAGGTACCCCTTTGCTTTGTATTTGGTGCTCATACTACACTTCTGCTTCTTTCTGGTATAAATCTTAGTATGAGATTTCGCTTTTGATCACGTGCATATTCATATAGCTTTTGGATATTCGAGACTAGGATGAGCTCTTGACGACTTGAGCTTGACCATATCTCATCTTTTGGCACTGTTACTCTCTTTTGTTATTTTGGAGATGGCTGTATATTCTATTTGTTATCTCTAGCACCTTCTATTCTATTAGAGGCTCTTATACTATCAATATTGGTGTTTGGGTTGGTTTAGTTTCTTTATGTATATATTCAGGTTGTTGAATCTGCGTTATTCTATTTTATATCTGATTCCTCTTATTTCTGCTTATTATGCGTGTTGGTTTAGGTAGTAGCCCATTCGAGCTGCAGGAATTGGTTTGCTTACTAGGGGGTTGTAGGTGCCATCATGACCTAGGAAATTGGGTTGTGACAGCTTGGTATCAGAGTTCTAGGTTCATCGGTGTCATTGGTATAAGAGCAAGTGTCTAAGTAGAGTCTCGTAGATTGGTATGATGACGTCTGTATCCTATCTATGGGAGGCTACAAGGTATTATTAGAAAAAGTTCCCTATTCTTGGCTCCTTATCATGCATTCCTGACTCTATCGATTTTTAAATTTCATTCATTTAATTCCTTCTAAGATGCCTAGGACGAGTATGATAACTGGTGATGTGAGGCTTCTGTGGCTGTTGCTTCATTGCTTTCTTCAGCCCCAAGATTTCAGAGTGAGAGCCTACCGCATCAGTTAGCAGGTTTAGGGCCAGCCCAGCCTCCGGTAGGATTTATGGCTACCCCAGTTCTTTTGGACATCATGGCTAGGACTCTGAGTCTTCCAGAGGGTGTATCAGTACCCCAGGTAAGGGCATTACCCAATTTCTCGAGTGGTGCTTCAGCTAGATTTGAGATTCCAGGTCTTCAACAGTGTTATATGTCGGTGGTTCGGTGCACTGCTAGGACCGTGCCTACAGAGTTTGAGAGAATTCAAGGTTTTGTTGGAGGATTGATCTCACCCATCCGTTTGGTGATAGAGCACTTGGTGACACTTGGGACTACCTTCCTTAAGGTGGTTGATCATGCTTAGGCTATAAAGGGGTTATGTCGTGAGGCTTATGGAGGTAGTGGTAAGAGGTGCTATTGTCAGGGCAGTTTCTGAGGTTCTCAGTCTCTAGGTAGGGGATTCTATGGTAGAGATCGTTTTTATTGCTTTACATCTAGCAGGACCATTTTTGTGGCTCCACAGGTTTCAGAAGGTGGTTGTGTAGAGCGTGTTGAGTAGAGCAAACATGGTACATGTTAGGGTTCCCGGGGTTCGTATTCATGGTGTGTAGGCTATGATGGCCAGTTATGCTCAGTAAGATATTCACATCAGACTTTATCTGGTAAAGGTTGTTTCCAGTGCGGTGAGTATGGGAACTTTGCTAGGGATTTCCCCATGATCACACCTTTCAGTCAGCAGGGCAACAGGTTTTATCTCCCATCTCTCCATTGCCACCAGCTAGAGGTATTTTGCAGGGTAGTAGGGTTGGTCCCCAGGAAGCAAGACGTGGTGTGCAGGGTGGTAGGGGTGGTCCTTAGATGGTTAGAGATGCTTTCATCAAGGCAGTTCAAGTATCTGTCCAGAGTTGATAGGCACCGTGTGTCAAAGCATGGCTTCCTTGGGTTGCTATAGTTGTGGAGTGATTGGTCACTTTTCAAGAGATTATCCCTAGCAAGGGATGGTCCAGCCTTCAGCATTAACTACTCAGTCTAATAATACACACCATCAGTCTGATACCCCTCTTAATAGGCCAGAGGAGGGGGTTCCAGATATCGTTGCTTCAGGTACGACTTTAGTTATCATCATCTAGTCTTGGCGTTGGTTACCTCGCAGATCTACCTTTTTCTTTCGTGTGTTTCTATATTTGCCTACCTATTTCTTGTTCAGTTGTGCAATTTGAGTTTGTAGTGGTTATGCATGGGTTTTCTCAGTAGCTTGATTCTTCTTAGTAGTTGATGGGGTGTGTTGTCTTTGCGAGGCAACTACCCGGGGTTATGAATTATGGGTAGGTCTTGTTATTTCTGGATTTTGCTGAGATTTAAGAGTTGATTTGAGTATCTCAATTTTTGGCAATCTTGGGTGGTTGGGTGGTTGTTGCCTAGGTTGTTATCTAGTATTTTGTAGGAGTCATTCTGTTTGTGTGGTGTGGTACCGGTAGCTACGTACCAGGGAAGGTTGCTTTGTCGAAAGGAGAATGGTATTGGTTATGCGAGTGGGTACTGGATGGTTTTTCTTTTCTCGGAGGTTAGAATCGACCCTCTTTATTTGATTGGTGTGAGAGGTTGGTAGGTGTATTAAGTTGTCTCTATTATTTTCCCTAGTTCCAGCTGGATTGAGTTTTGATCGTAACATTGTGGTTGAGTTGGGCATTCAACCTATTCTTTTCCCATTTTATTAAGTGTCGCCAGTAGAGATGTGGGAGCTAAGGGGATAGCTCTAGGATCTTCTAAGAAAGAGTTTGTTAGGTTCATGGTATCTTTGGAAAGGTTTTCATTTGGTTTGAAAAAGGAGGGAGATGACTCCTTGTTTGTATGTATGGATTACAAGTAGCTGACTGAGGTGACTATTGAGGGTATGCTTGGGTTTGTGTGTTAATGACTTGATTCGACCGACTACAGAGTGCAGTGGAATTTTCCTTAGATAAATTTGGTGTCAGAATTCCATCTGGTAGAGATCGAGGTTGTAGGCTTTCCATGACTACGTTTGGGTGCCTGTTGCATCAACTGTGGTTTCTTTGTTATATTCTTTAGAGGACGCAAGTCTCAGCAGCACCTACGGATTGGGCAGATCGTATATTCAGAGCCTAGATGGCTCCAGTTTCTATAGTGTTCCTCGGTGGCATATGAGTCTACTTAGGGGTTTGACAGATGCGCATTGATTGGAAATTGGAGTTGGGTTTTGGAATCGTGGGCTAGCAGGTTACTTCGAATGGTTCATGAAAGGTTCTCTTCGATTGCAGCATTTTTGAGCCAGAAAGTAGTAAGTGCGGATAACTTAGCTTCTCTATTTATGTTTGAGAATAGCCGTTGGCCTTGGACATCCAGTGCTTGGTTAACCACTTGATTTGGCTAGACTTGTTAGGCACCAACAATGTTCTTGTTGGTGTTAAAGTCCATTTTTCTTTGGTTAGACAGATTCATCAACGCCAATTTGAGGATCAATGGTTGTGTGAATTATGTGATCAGGTTGTTCGGGTTAAGGTCGTTAGGGCGACTTTGGATTCTGATAGTACTTTGAGATTAATGGTCACCTTGGTGTTCTGAGAGTTGGAGGCTTGATTTGGTTGATTCTTTGAGAGATTGTTTGTTGTGAGGTATTCCCGTGTTGATTAGGCTATGCTAGTATGGGCCATGAGTTATGGTATGTTGAATGCTTTCAGAGTTGGTGGTTTGCATACTGAAATAGCAAAGCAGGTGTTTTGAGATAGAGAGTGAGTAGAAAGCTAATGAAGTTTTCAATAGCTAGGTGGCGACATTGGACTTTAGACATTTGTTCCTTTGCCTACTACGCGTTGGTTTGAATTAGTATTCGAGGCATGGTGGACTTCTTTCTGAGGTAAGGCTAGTAAGGTGATCTTGGATCTGAATGGTGTTCGAGTATTTGGAGAAGTAGCAGTATTTCTAGAGTTGGAGCTTAGTTGATTGCTACAGACTTCGTGGTAGGCTTACCATAATCCTTGCAGAGTTTGGGTTTTGTTTTGGTCTTCTTGGACAGGTTGCCCTAGTTCATTCACTCTCAGTCGGTTCAGACTTGGCATGATTCAGCGAGGTTGGCTTTGTTCTACATCTAGGATATTTTCCTTTGGCATATAGTGTTCATCCATGTCATTCCTCACCCTGGTATGTTGGTTGTTGTTGGGCTCTGATGGTTGGTTCAGTTAGGTTTAAGTATCGTGATGGATCTTAGTAAAGGTATCTGTCTGTTAGTTGATGGTCAGTCGGGGAATGTTACTCCAGCTTTCAAGGATATGCTACGGGTTGGTATTTTAGATATTAGAGGCTAGTAGACTAGAGCTTTGCTTGGATAGAGTTTGAGTCTGAAGGTGACATCATTTGAGGTTGAGTATAGCGTGAACTATGGATCTCCAGTGGATTAGTTGATGTTTCGAGGGTGGCTCAAGTATTTGACTTGTGGGAAGCTTTATGGTTATGGTGCAAGTGATTCAAGTTAGATAAATGGGTTTTACTGGTCAATAGATTCACGAGTTAGAGGTTTGGTTGGTGGCTTTCTGGGTTAACCTGGTTATGGTATCGAGGTTTTGAGTTCCATGGGTTGATCACCTTGATTCTCTTAGTTTCTGTGTTTTGCCGATAAGTTTCGGTTGAGTTCTTGAGGTTCGATTCGGTTGATATACTTTTTGCAGTTTTGAGTTAGAGGTTGGAGATTAGTTTGGCTGTTAAGGAATTGAGGTTGGGTAGTTTTCCCTTTGGTTCAGCTCTATGGGGTGTCGTCCAGTCGAGGAGGCTACCCAGAAGACTGAGAGTGGTGTAGGCTTAGTATCTGTCATTGTTTGAGTCTCCGGTGTTCTCTTTTCTTGACTTTCGCAGACGAAAGTCCTTTTTAGTAGTGGATGATGTAATGACCCTTTTGGTTATTCATGCATTTTTGCCTTCTTTGTACTGTTAGAGTTTTTCAGTAGTAGCCCCAAGTTATTTATGGCTTGCTAGACTGGTAGTTTGGTACCCTGGCTATTTGATGGGTCGTTATGGTCATTTATCTATTTTAGAGCTTTGACTTATTAAATCATTGACTTTAGTTAACATTCTTAGCTAGCGTGCACAAAATTGAATTCCAACAGTTCTGTTAGCTTTGAAATGTGGATTTTGGTGTAGTTGGACCTTTAGTCGTGGCCTGGGAAGTTCTGCTATGATTCTATCTCACCTTTTTGAGATTTCAGGCTAGTTGGAGTCAGAAGTTTGGCTTTGTCAACTTTTGATGATCAGAGTGTCAAATTTGAAATCTGACTGTTCCATCAGCTCCAGAATGTCAAGTTTGGGCTAGGTAGGTGCTTGGTTCAGTTCCAAGGTGAGTCAAGTTCATTTTGGGTGTTTGGTTGGTTTTAGTAAGTGTTGACTTGGGTCAACATTCCACCTAAATGACCTCGTATAGAAGTTTCATCAATTATATTGAGTCCGTAATGTCATTTCCCCTCTAGTATCATATTTGGTTTGTGTGTATCAGGTTTTGATTGTGCCCGGAACCTCTCGTGGAAGTTTTTAAGTTTGCTAGTTTTTCTGCAGCAGAAGTGTTCAGCGCCAACGATGCTCAAGCTGCGCGATCACGCTAGCCTATGCTTTCCTTCGGCGCCAACGGTGTGCAAGCAGTGCAATTGCGCTAGCTTGTGATCCTCCCTTCCGCGTGATCGCGCTGTGTTAGTGCGATTGCGTTGGTCTGCAACTTCCACTCTTTAAGTGCAATTCCTCAAATTTTCAGACCATTTCATCTTTGTTCTCTCACCCTAAATCACTTCCTCTAACCTAAAACTTGTTCCAAATTAATTCCCAGCCTTGGGATTTTATCAATTGGCGGTCAATCTCGTTTCCCTCTTTGTTTGGTAAGTCTTATTTTTTTGGATTTCTCCTCTCCCATGGCTTAGAACCTCCATTAATGTCCTTATTGTTTCTTAGGATTTCTTGCTTAGTGGTAGCTACTGGTTAGGGCTGTTGTTTGTGGTTTTGCGTGTGTCATCTCATAAGACTTGCTCCCTCTCATCGTGATAAGTAATTCTCCATTTTTATTCTTGACCTTACAAGTTTTCACTTGATTCCCTCTTCTTCTCCAGGCTGTTTTTGGCCCTTTCTTTACTCGATCTCCGCTAAATTTTTGGCCATGTGCTCCTTGCGAGGTTAGAAACCTCATGGCAAATTTTGTTTTCGGTTTTGGTTATGAGGCCCACGAGCCTACTTTTGACCTAGATTTTGACCCAGCTAAACATTTAGCAATATGGGTACCGTTGGCTTTATCTTGATGCATAGTATATTGTGTTGATAGTGTGTTCGCAATTTGGTGCTTCTCAAAGTAGTTTGAGCTTGGACAACATCGTTCCAAAAACTTGTCATCAGACGATAGGTAGGTTACAGTTTTTCCTACCTTAGACTTTGCTAATATAGGCTATAATTGCATTAATTAGTATCCTTGGGTTGGTTATTCTAGGTTGGCACCCCAGACATTGTCCGTCTCTTCTATCCGTATTATTTCCTACGTTGTTTGTAGTATTTGATGTAGTATTATAATATTACCCTTTTGGCACCGTGTGGCCTTTGTATAACCCTTTGGACCATAGACAGTGGGATATTTAGGAATGTCCACGAGTCCCGGACATCGAGTTGTAATTTTAGGCTGAATATCTATGTTATAGAGCTGTTTATGCCTGTGCAGGGCTGATAAGTTGATTTTGAGCCATTAAGCTATTGTTTGTTTGTGATCGTATCATTCATGCAAAGAATTTTCTGCATTATTTTACTACTACTTTGGCTGCAGGCCTTTTATAACCAATTTTCTAAACTTTGCATGGCCCGAGGGCCCATTTTGGTATAAATGATTATAAAAGGATTTGAAACTGGGTGGATGGATCTTCTTGGAATAAATGGGATATTATGATGATTTTGTCATTAGTTTTCATACTGATACTAGACTCGGCTATGCCATAGCGCTAGACATGTTTTTACTATGGACTTAGACCTGGGCATACTCTGGGGTTTTGCGATTACTACTAGTGATTTAGACCCAGATAGACATCGAGCACATACTACGAGATTCGAATCACTGGTTTAGACCGAGATACACTCTAGGAGGTTATACTTTAAGATTTTGCATCCTTTATTGTATATGGTCGTGGACCTCCATGGACCCTGTCCATTCGGACCAGGGGATACGTGCTGAGTGTGCCAGAGGAGGGGTATACAGTGGAGTTGAGGTATAGCGGGTGCGTCCCTCCATGGTTCCTACCTACTGGTCTTTTAGGCACCGAGGATAGGTACATACAGGGTTACTATCACACCGGTTCCATCATATCACAACATCATGTATATTATATTCGAATCCACTCTTGTTAGTCATTTTCTCAGTGTACTCTGCAGTAGTATAGGATACTGGAGGGGTTGTTTTCACTTAATTGTGTTTCTCGGGTGTATGGGCGCCCGTTGGGACTATAGGTAGATTATATTACTGCTATCTTAGTGTAGTACTTGTTAGCGGCTTTAGATTATTGGTGGATTAGTGGATCCTATCATGTTATGGTTCTGATTTTATGGACTTGATCATTGATGGGTTAGCGGGTCTATCTCTTTGTGGCACTACTTAGTGGCCTCCTGGTTATTTGAGGTGTAGCTCGTTCTATCCTAGGGTTGTACTTGCGAGATTGTGTTCCGATTATACTTGTATTTAGGGTGGTGTTATTAGGATAAATTGGTTAGTACTATTGTTTTGAGCATGATTATGTGGGTTACTTTCCTTTTCTTCCTTCTCTTTTATTAAGGTTACCGGTATACCGCAACTATCTTCTTTAACTCTCTCTCTTTATATAAATTGTTATTGCAAGGACCCAGGTGCATTCGCCTATCCTTCACCTGTGTTCTATGTTATATATATATACCTTGTGGCTAGCTTAGTTTGGTTGTTTTATCCTTGTATTCTATTTGTGTTAGCTTCCGTGTCCTATTCTCTGTTTGCCTATGTGACTACCTTCTTTCTTTATGTTATTTGCGCTCAATCGGCCTATGATGCCTACTGGGTACCCGTTGCTTTGCAATTGGTGCTCATACTACACTTCTGCATCTTTCTTATGTAGATCCTACTATGAGCTTTCCCCGTTGATCACGTGGATATTCATGCAGCTTTTGGATATTCGAGACTAGGGTGAGCTCTTGACGACTGGAGCTTGATCGTATCTCGTCTTTTGTCACTATTACTCTCTTTTGTTATTTCGAAGACAGTTGTATATTCTATTTGTTATCTCTAGCACCTTGTATTTTATTAGAGGCTCCTATACTATTGATATCAGGTCTTTGGGTTGGTTTAGTTTCTTTATGTATATATTCGGGTTGTTGTTTCCACGTTATTCTAGTTTATATCTGCTTTCGCTTATTTCTGCTTATTATGTGTGTTAGTTTAGGTAGTAGCCTATTACTAACCATTCCTGGTTACGGGGATCGGTTTGCCTACTGGGGGTTGTAGTTGCCATCATCACCTGGGAAATCAGGTCGTGATACTAAGATATTCAAAAATGATAAAAATAAGTAATAAGTTCCATCATTTGAAAGAAGGACAATGACTCAAGGAGGATCCACGACAGCCTGAGATATAGTGCTCACCCTTGGATCATAGTATCAGCCGCCTAGTTTAGACGAGGTCATGTATGAGCCTCTGGAACACGGTCTATACTAAACAAACAAAGAGTACAGTGTAGTATCTGTATAAAACACTATTGACTGGTAGGTATCATAGGGCGACTCAGTTTAGAACAGGTATATAATCAAATCAAATAACAAGTAAAAGACACTTCAACACTTAGCATGTAATTTAGTCAACAAATAGTCATCTCAAGTCAAGTCAACAACAATAATATCAAGTTCACAAAAGTAACCAAATATCACCACAAGAATGTAAGAGAAATCATTTTTTATAGTCAAACCTCATGGAATCTATGTCCATCTAACTTTTATTAATGTAACCAATACTTCTAGTCTCATATCATCTCACAAAACTATCTCTCCATATTTGACCACAAAATAAAAATAATAATATAAGAAAGGGTGTACACACATGCTAAAGGGTCTTATTTCTGCCCAACGAGCCATGGCCTGCAGGGGACACACTAGGGTCCATGTACCCACCAGAACTATTCATAACGGATCGTGGTACCCGATCCATAACAAGTAATAGTATCAATGAACCTGTGGTTCTTAGTCCTATCTCTCAGGATGCAACACAATACACTTACATCATTTAAAGTTTATTAAACAGTTCATGTATACCTAGCTTATTCATTCAAGCACAACATGAAAAGACTCATCAATCAAACATGTCCGAAGACCAATCACAAGTCAGATAACTCAACCACATACATGTACTAAAATAAGTCTCAACTCCAATATAAATTGTAACCTACATCAATTGCCGAATTCTCAACCATAAGCTACTTAGCAATATCCTTGCTTTTCCTCAATTCTCTAGAGCGTTCAAAGTCTATACACATAAATACAAGAGTAATTAATCATTTACTCTCCATTTCAGGACTTGGGAATTAAACCCACTAATTTTACCCTTATCTGAGGCCTGTAGCGTTCTCCAAGGGTCAATTAACCTTTACTAGTCTCACAACATTCATATAATAAACACCAAAGGGATTCTAATTAAGTTAACCCCTTTTAGCAATTTTTATGCCTTAAGGTATCCTCTTTATGGAATCCAAGGATCTCTATTAGCCTTAGTCATGTTAAGAACTATTAATTTCATGCTAGGAATCATAATAACATATCCTAGGATCAATTCTAGGTGAAATTACACCTACCCGTAGGGTTTTCCCCAATTTTTATGCTTTTAGGGCTCAAACTCAAGAATTTCACCATTAATCTTCTCTCTAAAGGTACTACAAGTATTAATGATTGCTAAACAAATTTTTTTACGAAGTTACTTACTGATAAATTGGTATTCTACCTACTTATTTAGCCTTTAAACTTATGCTTTTGCTAAGAATAAATGGAAAAATAGTGCAACTAATATAGATTACTTCTATTTTGCAGGTTTCTATGTCTTAGAAGTGTTTGAGAAGAATTTGGATGAAAATAAGTCAGAAGGAAGCTATTCAGAGAAACAAGTAGCTGGCAGCTGCACATGCCTTCGCAAACACGGAGGACTGGCCGCGAACGCGAAGGCCAGCTAAGTCAAAGATCCACAAATGGAGTGGGCCGCTCATAAATGTGAAGGTCAACCAGACAGAGACTCTTCGCAAATGCGGTGGACACTGTGCGTAGGCGAAGAGGAAAAGCAGCTGCGGGGGCAGAAATGGAAATTTCACCTTTTGGAAACCCCAATTCACATAAAACTCTTCCAAGCCATCTTGAAATAGATCTTTGGATATTTTCACAACTTTTGAGCAAGCTTGGGAGCAAGTTCATCAACCAACACCATAGGAGTGAAGATTTGGATGCTTTGTATTGTAAAATCATAAGTTCCATTCTTCAACTCTTGTTCTTAATTGCTATTTTTATTGGTGTATTGTTGACTTGAGATTTTGGGTTTGTATTAGAGATAATACTTTATGGGTTATTGAATTCATATATAGATTTTGTTCTTTTTTTATTATTTGGGTCTATTGAATCCTCCTTTTCTTGAATTTATAGTCAACGGTTGCAAACATTGACTTAGCTTGCTGATTTAGGTTTTTGCTTAAGAGAGAAATTCTCGAATTCGGGAAGATTCACTAGTGGGTACTTGGGAATCCATCTAGATTGGAGGCTAGACATAGCTCCAATCGCGGAATAACCTATTTAAGGGTCCGAGCTAGAGATAGGACGACCTCCCCAAGTTAATTGACTTGTTTATTGCTTACTCGTGTTAGTTCGAGAGAAAACACATGAGATATATGCTTGATTTGTCGAGAGACAGTTAGGCATACCTCTAGCTAAGACTACCTAGGTGTCAACTGGGTGCAAGTCTTGTGAATTGAATTCCCACACCCAATTCTCCCTTGTTGTCCTTGCTTGCCGAAAGCAAGGAAAGCCATTGATCAATTTATCTTTTATTTGATTTTTCTTTTATCTTTTAGTTGTAGTTAAAACCCCCTTTAGATATCTTTTCCCTTTTCATTATTTGAACTTCAATAAGTTGCTTCGATTCTTTATTAGCTCGATTGCGACTACATTGTTACCTTGGGTACGACCCCAACACTCATTGTAAATTATAAAATTTGTTTTGACTACGCGATCGTTGTGACCTCCTAATTAGAGAGCACGATTTGAGCGTTATCAAAAATGGCACCATTACCAGGGAACAATTTGGCGTATTGAGTTAGCTTAGGATTTAAGTTTACTTACTCTAGTTCATTTTTTGTGAATAGTTGTTTTTGTTTTGTTTATTTTCATTGTGGTGTGTGATGCAATGGCATCTCATAGTGAGGATTTTATGAATGAGACAAACTTGAAGATGGAGACGCCTAAATTCCACTTCAACCTTTGTTCGACTTTAAGTTTGATTCAATGGATGAAAGTTAAAGTAATAAAGATTTTGGAAGACCTTGGAAGGAGGGTGGATGAAGGTCTATCAAGTTTTGAGTTTGTTATGGAGCGAAGTCAAAGTATCCTTCCTCACTTGAAGGCTAAAAGGTGCGACATGCGGAATCAAGATAATGGCCTTCTCATGCTAAAACCTTCACCCCAGGAGTGCCACCAGAAATTCGATTTATGTTTGGGTCGAAGGTTCAAATCCTCCAAATGGAGATCCAAGAGGCGAGGTAGCTTGCGTCGCACTGCGACGTTAAATTGTGCGCTTGATGGGAGGCAACCCATAATTTTTATGCCTTACTTTACTTTTTGTTTCTTTTTGGTGTGTTCTAGGTGCCCATGAAAATGAGAAGAGGAACCAAGTGTTGAGAAGCACCAAAAATACCTCCGAAAAATGTGCTTTTCGTACCTAGAAGAGTGCCCGCCCGATAAGTAACCAGTGAACTGATCAAAAACACTGGCATGTGCAAACATGGTGCATTTCACACATCACAAAGTGCCCATCACACATCGTGTCGCAAATCACGGGTAGAATGTTGAAGAAAAGTGAAAAATCTGGTCAGAACAGTCTTCTTCACGAAAGCAGAAGACTAGCCGCGAACACGAAGACCAAGTTACATTATGTCGGGCTTTTGTGTTGTTGTGGGAGAAGTTGATGGTTTAGATATTTTTAGTTTTATTTACTTTGTAGCTTCTTTTGTTATTTTGTAGTTGAGATGTTGGTTGTTGTGGGCCAGGGGAAGTCTGAGTACCCGTTAGGCTAGATGGAACTTGTTGGGGGATATTTGTTCTGCAAATGACGGGGTACGAACCGCACGAGCTTCGCATAGGCCCACTGTTTGGCCTATGCATTGCATCTGCGACACACACTTTGATATGTGTGAATAACATGTGCCCCAAAAGTGTGATACTTGTTTTGATCCACCTTGTGTAGCCATTCCAATTTAGATAGATGAATTGGCATAATGACAGACTGAGTGACGACATTCTTAAGGGCAAATCATCATCTTTTGAAGTTTGGGTTGCAAATTGACTTGTTTGGTACTAATGAGGTAATATTGCATGCTAAGTGAAATAGGCATACCCTTCCAAAAAAGTTTTGTGAAGAATGCATGGCGAAGAGTGATTATTGTGACAACTCTTTTAATCTTTTTGTGACTCTTGACTCATTAGTGGCGATAATGTAGAATAACTCATCTTTGTTCTTGTTTAGGAAGCTAAAGAAAATTGATCATTCTAGAATGATTCGCATGCCATATGTGGTGAGGTTTAGTTGAATAATTCTTGTGCATGAGTGTTGTCTAGAACTTGCCTCGAATGTGATTCAAGGCAAAATTCTAGGTGTAATTGAGCTTGGAAAATGACCTTAGGCCCTTTTTGATAGTCACTTTACCCAAATGACTCCCCATGATATCAATCCTAGTGATCTCCTTTGAGCTTGTGACCGTTCTTTGGCACCTTATTAACACATTGACCTTTTTGGAACATCCATCTTGGCACCCATCCTCCCTAATTGCTTGAGAATGAAATGTAGGCTAAAAGCCTAAGTTTTGGGGGGAAAGAGAAAGATAACATAGGAAAATGCCTAAGTTTTGGGGTGCATGTAATCAAATGAGGAGAAGAAAAGAAATGCACTTAAAGTGCAAGGTGGCACCTTATTTCAAAAATTGAAAATTGCTCCAAAAGATCAATCCAACGAGCAAATTGAAAATCAAAAATTGGTGTTACCAAGTGAAGGTGATATAAGGTGTGAATGATCATGAGTTAAAAAGGAG
Organism: Jaltomata sinuosa; assembly: GCA_003996215.1. Taxonomy (NCBI): domain Eukaryota; kingdom Viridiplantae; phylum Streptophyta; class Magnoliopsida; order Solanales; family Solanaceae; genus Jaltomata; species Jaltomata sinuosa. The sequence goes on from QJPP01000076.1 coordinate 404,904, forward strand.
AAATCGTGGGTTGTGTGAGGGAGAAATAAGGTGAAGTTGAAATTGAAAAATGTGATCGGTGTTGAAATAAAAACAACGAGCATTAGGGAGGTGTAGTCACTTGAACCAAATGATATCCTCACCTTAACCCTAGCCAACATCATAACCCGCAAGTCCTTTGTGATTCCAAACTTGGCTACCCTACATTAGTGGCAAGTTACATGAAGGGCAAGCATATGGTTCGACATGTGTGCACTTGAACTTCTTTGTGAGTGTGAGTGTTTGTATTTGTCCCTTGTGATTGTCTTTGTACATAATGTGTTTTGGGACTTTCATCCTTCTGAGGGCATGCTAATTAGGATAGTTGGTGACATTGGTACACTTTGAGCAATGAATCAAATGAGCATGTCTTGGTAAGCTAGTTGTTTGAGTGACATCTTGAGGATTGGTTGTTGTCACTTGCGTGTCATGTTGTGCCATTGCATCATCGAATTATGTTTCGAATTGGAAGGAAATGCTTAGAGTAAGTTATCATGTGATTGACTAATCGCTAGTACCAACCGAAGTCATGTTTGGTGCTTGAAATGGGTTTTCCTTGGCTTATGGTATTGTCATTTGCACTTGTGATTTTATGCCTCTTGAGTTGGAATATTTGAGTTGCTTGAGGACAAGAAATAGTTAAAGTTTGGGGTTTTTGATAAGCCGGTAATCTACCAACTTATTGAGCCTATATCAATGAATTATTGAGCCACCAGGAGGTGTGGTGGACGTGCGACACGCACAAGCCAAGGTGCGGTTCGCACCTCCTCCATATGCAGCTATAAAGATGACTGAAGATTCTGCTAAGGAGTGCGGTCACCATGCGATGCACATATCCCGTGGTGCAAAATGCACCACCATTGCACAAAGCTTACCTTTGTGGCTGAAGTCATTGGCCAATCTGAAGCAGGTGTGCGATGCGCACACTGCGACGTGCGAACCGCACACCACTCAGAGGGAAATTTTGTCCTAAATTTATGTGATGCTTTTGGAGCATATAAAAGGCAACTTTAGGCTTATTTTATATATACAATTTTTAGCAGAGAATTTCAGAGACAACTTAGAGATAGTTTTGGCTTGTAAACACTTTTCTCCATCTCCATTGAGAGAGGGTTTTCAATCCAATCTTTTGGTTAACAAATTATGTGCCTAATTTGACTCTAGAACTTGAGAATCAACTACAATGGATGGGAATTTGATTTACCCAGCTGGTATATCTTTTCCCCGTTCTATGAGTCGCTAATTTCTCTTGTCTAGGGGTGCATTGATTATGGGTGCTTAGCTAATGGTTATGGGTGTTGTTAATTCGCTTTTATAATTGCTTATCCTATATGGGTCTAATAATTTCACCATATTTTATACTAATAATTTATGGTTGCAAACATGAATTTACCTTACTTGGCTATATAACTGCTCGAGAGAGAATTTTGTAGTTGTGGATGTGAAATTACTAGTGGGTACTTGGGAATCCACTTAGATTGGAGGCTAGACATAGCTCCAATCATGGAATCTTTCAATTAAGGTTCCGAGCTAGAAATAGGATGACCTCCCCAAGCAAATATTAGTTGGTTATTTAGCACACCGAATGATGTTCTAATCGAAATCATCGGATATGTGGATGTTGATGGAGAGATAGCATTCCACACTTATGACCAATGCTACCCGTGTCAATAGGTGAGAATATAAGTGAATTAGTGACTACCATATCCTATAGCGAATTCCCCATCGAAAATGTTCCCCATCGGAAATGCACCCCTAGTCATCTAGTTCTTATTGGTACACCCATCTCGATTTTATAGTTTTTATTTGAATTGAGTTAGTAGTGACAACTTTCCCAATTCCCCCATTTTATTGTTTTGGTTTTGTTGAACAATTACTCTCTCTTTGAAATCACTTCGCACAATCTCTAATTAGTTAAATCAGGTCCCTTGGGCACGACCCCGACATCCTTTGGGTTTATAAATATGTTTTGACTACGCGATCGCCATGACCTCCTAGTTGGAAAGTCACGTTTTGAGCATTCATCAAAAATGGCGTTGTTGCCATGGATACCTGGCAACTATTACAAGGAGTTGGTTTGGGAGTTTTTCGCTTCATACTAGGCCACTCAAGATACTAAGGGTCACAAAAGCGGTTGTGAGAAATTTTCCGCTTTAGACTTAGTTATGGTTAGGGGGAAAGCAGTCCAGATCACCCCAGCTACAATTAATACCACATACTGGAGCAATCCAATTGATTCAGCACCCATCCTCATGGAGAAGTTACTTCTCAGGCGCAAACCTCTTGAATGGGCTGCTCCTATCATTACTCCTTATACTTCTTTCTGGGCTACTATGAGAGGTGAAATCCCCCGCCTGACTTTGTACTTCGAGGCTCGCTTGTGGTATGACTTTTTGAGTACCCGTCTTATACCATCTCAGAACGACCAAAAAATCACACACGATAGAGCCATACTGATAGCTGCCATCATGGAAGGAGATCATATCAATGTGGGAGAGGTCACTGCCTTGGTGATAAAAAGGAAGTCCCAAAGGAGTAGTGATGCTTTTCCCTTCCCGGTAATAATTAGAAAATTATGTGCACAAGCCGGTGTTCCCTTCTTCGAGTGTGATACTTCTACCCCTACCATTGGTGTGTTGGATCTTGACAAAAAGACTAACCAGGATGCTCCCCAATTCAAAAATCCTAGGGTTGAATAATCGGTGGAAGCCGAGGGTGATGACTCGGATATTGAAATGCATGCCTCTCCTCTTTCGCTTACTGCCTCACAAGAACACGCTCCTCCAGCTACTGCCCCTAGGGAGGCACTCAGCCTCCAAGACATGGTTGACAAAACATACAATCATGAGAGACAGTTGAAGGATTTGTCAAATGATCTCCCAGATTTGATCGAGAGGGCAGTCAAAGTGGCCATGAAAGAAGTGGTGGAAGGAACTCTCAATCTACGTAGACGAGTGGATGCGTGCGAGAGGTCTCTCAAATCCCTTTAGTCAGACTTGGCCAAAGAAAAAGGGAAAGCACCGATAATTTAAGAGGACTTGTCCACATTGCCTCCACCTCTTAGATGGGTTGTTTGCCTCCCACAAACGAGTTTGTAATGAACTCGGAATAGCTTGTCAAAAGTCATTTGCCCCAATTGATTGTGGGACTAATGGATGAAGTCTTGTTCAATGATGCCTTGTGCAGTGAGCCTTTATCTTGATTCTTGTGCATAAGTGTCATCTACAACTTTCCCCGAATGTGATTCAAGGCAAAATTCTAGGTGTAACCAAGCTTGGGAAATGACCTTAGGCCCTTTTTGATAGCCACTTCGCTCAAATGACCTCCTAATGACATCAACTCCTAGTGAACCACTTTAAGCTTGTGACCATTCTTTGACACCTTTGTAACACCTTGACCTTTTTGGAACCTCTATCTTGGCACCTATCCTCCCTAATTGCTTGAAAATGAAATGTAGGCTAAAAGCCTAAGTTTGGGGGAGAAACAAAAGATAACATAGGTAAATGCCTAAGTTTGGGGGGCGGTGCATGTGATCAAATAAGGAGAAGAAAAGAAATGCGCTTCAAGTGCAAGGTAGCACCTTCATTCAAGAATTGAAAATTGCTCCAAAAGATCAATCCAATGAGCAAATTAAAAATCAAAAATAGGTGCAACCAAGTGAAGGTGATATAAGGTGTGAATGATCATGAGGTAAAAAGGAGAAATCTTGGGTTATGTGAGGGAGAAATAGGGTGAAGTTGAAAATTGAAAAATGTGAGCGGTGTTTGAAATGAAAACAACGAGCATTAGGGAGGTATAGTCACTTGAACAACATGATATCCTCACCTTATCCCTAGATATCATTATAACCCATAAGTCCTTGGTGATTCCGAGCTTGGCTACCCTACATTAGTGGTGGTTTACATGAAGGGCAAGCCTATGGTTCGATGCGCATGAACTTGAACTTCCTTGAGAGAGTGAGAGTATTCTTGGTTCTCTTATAATCCCGTGGTTAAGAATTGAATAATTGTGAGTGAGATTCTCTCTTTTGGTGAGTGGCATCATGCACTCGAATTGAAGCATAGAGTCTCTATTTCAATTGAGGGGAATGAATGAGACAAGTTGTATGGAGAATATCGAGGCAAACCTTGACGGTCCATGCAAATTACTTGAGAAGCTAAAATGTCTTGTTTTGAATGGCAAATTCCTGTGAGTTTTAAAAGAGATACAATGTCCTTTTGAAAAAAAGGGTTTTGAAATGAGCAATTGGGGGTCCAAATTGGAATAAGCATAGTAGTTGAGTCTTTTATTTAAGTCTTTTGTTTGAGTCTTTTGTTTGTTTATTTTTATTATACTTTTAGTGTAGAGTAGTTTTTGTGCCTTAATTGAGCCTTAGCATAATTCATTCCTTGCCGTGTGAGTATCTTGCTTGAGGACACGCAATAGTTCAAGATTGGGGGTTTGATAAGTCGGTAATCTACCAATTTATTGAGCCTATATTCATGAATTATTGCTATGTTTTGAATCGACTTAGAGGTTCTTATGGCCTTTATTGATGTCTATGCAGGTACTTTGGATAGAAGAAGAAAAAATAAGGATATGGACCCAAAAAGAGACAAAAAGGAGTTAAGTATGACGAGTTGTGCAAAGCTGGAGAATCTGCCAGGAGGTGTGGTGGCCGTGCGACATGCACAAGACAAGATGCGGTTTGCACCTCTTCCGCATGAAGCTGCAAAGATGACTGAAGATTCTGCTAAGGAGTGCGGTCTCCATGCGACGCGCACATCCCGTGGTGCAAAATGCACCACCTTCGCACAAAGCTTACCTATGCGGCTGAAGTCACTGCCAATCTGAAGCAGGTGTGCGACGCACACACTGCAACATGCGAACTGCACGTTGCACCACACACCACCTGAAGGGAAATTTTGTCCTAAATTTATGTGACGCTTTTAAAGCATATAAAAGGCAACTTTAGGCTTATTTTATATGTACAATTTTTAGCAGAGAATTTCAGAGAGAACTTGGAGATATTTTTGGCTTGTAAGCACTTTTCTCCATCTCCATTGAGAAAGGGTTTTCAATCCAATCTTTTGGTTAACAAATTGTGTGCCTAATTTGACTCTACAACTTGAGAATCAACTATAATGGATGGGAAATTGATTTACCTAGCTGGTATATCTTTTCCCCCATCTATGAGTGGCTAATTTCTCTTGTCTAAGGGTGTATTGATGATGGGTGGTTAGCTAATGGTTATGGGTGTTGCTAATTCGATTTTATCTGATACTGGTCTAGTAATTTCACCATGTTTTAATCTAATAATTTGTGGTTGCAAACATGAATTTACCTTACTTGGCTATATAATTGCTCGAGAGAGAATTTTGTAGTTGTGAATGTGAAATTGCTAGTGGGTACTTGGGAATCCACTTAGATTGGAGGCTAGACATAGCTCCAATCATGGAATCTTTCAATTAAGGGTCCGAGCTAGAAATAGGATGACCTCCCCAAGCAAATATTAGTTGGTTATTTAGCACACCGAATGATGTTCTAATCGAAATCATCGGATATGTGGATGTTGATGGAGAGATAGCATTCCACACTTATGACCAATGCTACCCGTGTCAATAGGTGAGAATATAAGTGAATTAGTGACTACCCTATCCTATAGCGAATTCCCCATCGGAAATGCACCCCTAGTCATCTAGTTCTTATTGGTACACACATCTCGATTTTATAGTTTTTATTTGAATTGAGTTAGTAGTGACAACTTTCCCAATTCCCTCATTTTATTGTTTTGGTTTTGTTGAACAATTACTCTCTCTTTGAAATCACTTCGCACAATCTCTAATTAGTTAAATCAGGTCCCTTGGGCATGACCCCTACATCCTTTGGGTTTATAAATATGTTTTGACTACGCAATAGCCATGACCTCCTAGTTGGAGAGCCTCGTTTTGAGCATTCATCACTTACCTCACACAAAGGAAAATGCCCTAGTTCTTATGAAAGACGCTTCTTAGAGCTCTAGAATGCAATAAGAGTTTGTGGGGGAAATAACACAGAAAAATGAATTACGTACATGTATTCTGCCCCATCATTTATCATGGCAAGTCAAGTCTTGTCATGATGAGTTGCTATGATGAGGATCGGCTTGCTACGACAGCTCATTACAATGAGAGGCCACTTTATCATGGTGAAGTGAAATTTTCAGAACATCAGAAACTAGCCCCTAACCCTTCATTTCACAACCTACTTTACTTTCTAGACATCACGGATTAATCCCAACGCAGTAGCTACCATAACAGGAGTTCTATGAACCTGATTTATATCCTAAGACTTCCTATAAGGCCATACAATAGTCATCTATCCATAAATGAACACCATACTATAACTTCAGGAACCACGAGACCCCAACTATCTCTAAGGCATATAACACTACATTTTTATCAAAGCTCACCCTAGCCTGAGATTTTATCATCTCTCATCTTAGGGACTTTTCTAGCCAGGTACTGAAAGATACATGCTTTTGAACCCTCATCCATCTAAAGAGCCACAATTGTAGCATACTGGGTCACCGAATGATGTATGATGGGCAATGCAGGAGTAGTCCTATTCCCTGCTAGTTCACTCAGAAAACTCAGAACCTGTTGGATCATATCAAATGACATCAGAACTGGCATTGCACCTCCCTGAATGGGTGCCACCCATATCCCCTGAACTGGTACTAATTCCTCCTCTACAACCTCAGGAACATCCTTATGTGGGGGGGAAGATGTTGACCTTTATCAAACCAGAGTGGCGGCCTGAGATCCATCTTTGGCGGGTGTACCCCTCTTTTCCCTAGCTCTGCCTCTCACCCTTACTCTATCATGAACCATAGATACAAATATTGGTTCTGGCACCTCTGCTCTAGCCTCTGAAGTGCGTGTTCTCACCATCTTCAAGAATAAGAGTGAATGAGTCAGATACCAATTTGGATTGAAAGATACCAATTAGAATCAAGTAATAGAACGAAAGGAGAAAGAAGTTGAGTTTTCCTAAAGTCCTATGGCCTCTTGAAGAAAAGTACAGACGTCTCCATACCATTCCACAAGAATCTACTAGGCACATTTTTGTATGACAAGATCAACGAACTCGGGGCTCTGATACCGACTTTCCCATGACCCAACTAGCTGTCAATGGCACCCACACTAATCCTTTGGTGGGAGAACCAACTAACACCAAACCTTAGCCTTATTACTTAACCAAATTTTAAGAGAGCTAATATAAAAGAACTTAAAACCATAACGAAAGCCAAAATTGATAAAAATAGTGTGGAATAATTAGATTACTAAAACAATCCCCAAGAATTGAAAGTTATCGTACAAGAACTCTTATAATAAACAATGTCTAAGATATCTAAAAATGATAAAAATAAGTAAATAAGTTCCATCATCTGAAAGAAGGATAATGAATCAAGAATGATCCATATCAATCGCCTAGTCTGGATGAGGTCGCATCTGAGCCTTTGGAACACAATTCGCACTCAACAAAAGAAGAGTACATGGTAGTATCAGTATAAAATGCTATGTACTGGTAGGTATCAAAGGCCGACTCAGTTTAGAACATGTATATAATAAAATCAAATAACAAGTAAAAGGCACTTCAACACTTAGCATGTAATTCAGTCAACAGATAGTCATCTCAAGTCAAGTCTAACAGTAATATCAAGTTCACATAAGTCACAAAGTATCACCACAAGAATGTAAGAGAAATCCCTTTCAATAGTCACACCTCATGGAATCTGTGTTCATCTAACTTTCGTTAATGTAACGAATACCTCTGGGATTATATCAGCTCATAATACTACTTCTCCATATCTAACTACAAAACAAAAGCAATAATAAAAGGACGGGTGTACACACATGCTAAAGGATCTTATTTATGCCCAACAAGCCATGACCTACAAGGGACATACCAGGGTTCATGTATCCACTAAAACCATTTCCCATCGGTGCAATATTAATTCGTACCAGCTCATGGTACCCGATCCATAACAAGTAATAATATTAATGAACCTATGGTTCTCATTCCTATCTTTCAAGATGCAACACAATACACTTACATCATGTCAAGTTCATTAATTAGTTATGTATACCTAGCTTATTCATTCATGCCCAACATGAAAACACTCTTCAACCAAACATGTCCGAAGACCAATCACAAGTCAGATAACTCAACCATATACATGTACTAAAATAAGTCTCAACTCTAATTTAAACCATAATCTTTCTCTATTTTCGAATCCTCAACCACAAGCTACTTATTACGACCCAATTTCTCAAGTCGTGATGGCACCTACAACCCCCCAGTAGGCAAACCAATCCCCGTAGCCCAAAATGGTTATTAATAGGCTACCACCTAACCAATACGCATAATATAAGCAGAAATAAGTGTAAGCAAATATAAAGAAATGACAATGCGAAAGCAAACGACCTTAATATATGTATATACAAAGAAACTACACCAACCCCAAGACTTGGTATCGATAGTACAGAAGCTTCTAATAGAATAAAAGTGCTAGAAGTACAAAACAAAATACAACTATCTACGAATAAACAAAGAGTAACAGTGCCAAGAGATGAGATATGGTCAAGCCCCAGTCGGCAAGAGCTTACCCTACTTTCAAATATCCAAAAGCTGCACGAGAATCCATGCGATCAATAGCAAAGGCCCACTCTAGATACTACACCAACAAGATGCAAAAGTGTAGTCTGAGCACCAATTGCTAAGCAATGGGTACCCAGTAGGAATCATCGGCTTACTGAGCACATGTAAGATATAAAAATAGTAACTAGAAGATAGCAAAGAAGTAGTCACATAAGAAATAGAGAAAGCACATGGAAACTAGCACGGGATAGAAGTCAACAAGAATCACAAACATGTTATGCTAGCCACAGAGGATATATATATAACACAGAACACAGGTGAAGGAAAGAAGAATGCACCTGGAGTCCTTGCAATAACAACATATATAAAGAGAGAGTTTAGAAAGATGGCGGTATATAGGTAATCTCAAGTAAAAGGGAAAGAAGGGAAGCAATTAACCATATTAAAGCTAGAAACAATAAACTTAATGAAATCATGCTCAAAACCCAACTTCAAGATAAGAACAGACAGAAATCAACCTCACAAGTACAACCCTAGGATGGAATAAGCTAAGCCACAATGAACCAGAATCCACTAGTCAGCACCAATATAAAGGATAGGAACCGCTAACACACAACTGCTCAAAAGGCCACATAAATAGTGCCTCAACAATAAAGGATCCATTAATCCATCAATAATCAAATGCCCAAATAGTCAAAACCTTAACAGGCTTGAAACAACCAATCCACCAATAACCGAAGGCCATAACAAGATCTATAATAAGATATAAGCAATATAATCTACCTACAGTCCCAACGGGTGCCTATATACCCGGGGAATAGAATTAAGTAAAAACAAACCCTTTGGCATCCCATACTACCAGAGCGTACACTGAACACACAACAAACAAGGGTGGAATCCAAATATAATATACATGATGATGTGATATAATGGAACCGGTGTGATAGTAATCATGTATATACATCCTCTGGCACCGATAGGCCCAACAAGTAGAATTCATTGAAGGACATGGCATGTATAACTCAACTGTACGTGTACCCCTCTTCCGGCACACTCAGCATGTAACCTCTGATCCAGATCGGCAAGGTCCATAGAGGTCCATGACCATATACTAAAATGTGAATCTTAAAGTATAATTGCCCGAAGTGTATTTGGGTATAGATAAATTACTGGAATCTCATAGTACGTGCCCAGATTTGATCTAGGTCTAAATCAGTAGTAGTAGTCTTAAAACTTCTTCAAAGGGTGTCCAAAGTTTATCTGGGTCTAAATCATTGATCAAAGTCTCAACAACCCTTAAAAAGGGTGCCCAGAGCGTATCCAGGTCAAAATACATAGTAAAAACATGTCTAGTGCTACTGCATAACCAAGCCTAGTATCAGTATGAACTGGTACTGCTTCCTCTTCTACAACCTCAGGAACATCCTTATGTGGGGGGGAAGATATTGACCTCTCTCAAACAAGAGTTGCAGCTCGAGATCCACCCCTGGCGAGTGCACCCCTCATTTCCCTAGCTCTGCCTCTCACCCTTCCTCTATCATGAACCATAGCTTCAAATATTTGTTCTAGCACCTCTGCTCTAGCCTCTGAAGTGCGTGTTCTCACCATCTTCAAGAATAAGAGTGAATGAGTCAGATATCAATTTGGATTGAAAGATACCAATTAGAATCAAGTAATAGCACGAAGGGAGAAAGAAGTTGAGTTTTCCTAAAGTTCTATGGACTCCTAAAGAAAAGTACAGACGTCTCCATACCGTTCCACAAGACTCTACTAGACACATTTTTGTATGACAAGATCAACGAACTCAGGGCTCTGATATCGACTTTCTCATGACCCTACTAGTTGTCAATGGCACCCACACTAACCTTTTGGTGGGAGAACCAACTAACCCAAACCTTAGCCTTATTACTTAACCAAATTTTAAGGGAGTTAATATAAAAGAACTTAAAACCATAACAAAAGTCAAAATTGATATAAATAGTGCGGATTAATTAGACTACTAAAACAATCCCCAAGAATTGAAAGTTATCGTACAAGAACTCTTATAATAAACAATGTCTAAGATATCCAAAAATGATCAAAATAAGTAAATAAGTTCCATCGTCTGAAAGAAGGATAATGACTCAAGAAGGATCCACATCAGTCACCTAGTCTGGATGAGATCGCATCTGAGCCTTTGGAACACAGTCCGCACTCAACAAAAGAAGAGTACATGGTAGTATTAGTATAAAATGCTATGTACTGGTAGGTATCATAGGCCTACTAAGTTTAGAAAATGTATATAATCAAATCAAATAACAAGTAAAAGGCACTTCAACACTTAGCATGTAATTCAGTCAACAGATAGTCATCTTAAGTCAAGTCAATAACTGTAATATCAAGTTCACATAAGTCACCAAGTATCACCACAAGAATGTAAGAGAAATTACTTTCAATAGTCACACCTCATGGAATCTATGTTCATCTAACTTTCACTAATGTAACCAATACCTCTAGGATTATATGAGCTCACAATACTACTTCTCCATATCTAACTACAAAACAAAAGTAATAATAAAAGGACGGGTGTACACAAATGCTAGAGGATTTTATTTATGCCCAACAAGCCATGACATGCAGGGGACACACCAGGGTTCATGTTTTCGCCAAAACCATTTCCCATCGGTGCAATATTAATTCGTACCAGCTTGTGGTACCCGATCCATAACAAGTAATAATATTAATGAACCTATGGTTCTCATTCCTATCTCTCAGGATGTAACAAAGTACACTTACATCATTTCAAGTTCATTAATTAGCTTATGTATACCTAGCTTATTAATTCATGCACAACATGAAAACACTCTTCAATCAAACTGTCCAAAGACCAATCACAAGTCAGATAACTCAACCACATACATGTACTAAAATAAGTCTCAACTCTAATTTAAACCATAATCTTTCTCTATTGCCGAATCCTCAACCACAAGCTACTTATCAAGACCCGATTTCTCAGGTCGTGATGGCACCTACAACCCCCCAGTAGGAGAACCAATCTCGTAGCCTAGAATGGTTAGTAATGGGCTACCACCTAACCAATACACATAATATAAGCAGAAATAAGTGTAAGCATTATATAAAGAAACGACAATGCGGAAGCAAATGACCTGAACATATATATATATAAAGAAACTATACCAACCCCAAGACTTGGTATCGATAGTACAGGAGCTTCTAATAGAATACAAGTGCTAGAAGTAACAAAATAGAATACAACTGTCTCTGCATAAATAAAGAGTAACAGTGCCAAGATGTGAGATGTGGTCAAGCCTCAGTCGGCAGGAGCTCACCCTAGTTTTGAATATCCAAAAGCTGTATGAGAATCTATGTGATTAACGGCAAAGTCCCACTCTAGATTTTGCACCAGAAAGATGCAGAAGTGTAGTATGAGCACCAATTGCTAAGCAGTGGGTACCCATTAGGCATCATCGACTGACATAGCACATATAAGATATAAAAAAAGTCAGCACCAATATAAAGGATAGGAACCACTAACACACAACTGCTCAAAAGGCCACATAAACAGTGCCTCAACAATAAAGGACCCATTAATCCATCAATAATCAAATGCCTAAATAGTCAAAACCTTAACATGCTTGAAAAAACCAATCCACCAATAACCGAAGGCCATAACAAGATCTACAATAAGATATAAGCAATATAATCTACTTATAGTCCCAACGGGCGCCTATACACCCAAGGAATAGAATTAAGTAAAAATAAACCCTCTGGCATCCCATACTACCGGAGCGTACACTGAGCACACGGCAAATAAGAGTGGAATCTGAATACAATATGCATGATGATGTGATATGATAGAACCAGTGTGATAGTAATCATGTATATACCTCCTCCGGCACCGATAGGCCCAGCAGGTAGGATTGATGGAAGGACATGGCCCGTATAACTCAATTGCATCGTGTACCTCTCTTCTGGCACACTCAACATGTAGCCCTTGATCCAGATCGGCAAGGTCCATAGAGGTCCATGACCACATACTTAAATGTGAATCTTAAAGTATAACTGCCCGGAGTGTATCGGGGTCTATATCAATTATTGGAATCTCATAGTACGTGCTCGGATTCGATCTAGGTCTAAATCAGTAGTAGTAGTCTCAAAACCCCTTCAAAGGGTGTCCAAAGTTTATCCAGGCCTAAATAAGTGATCAAAGTCTCAACAACCCTTAAAAAGGGTGCCCAGAGCGTATCCAGGTCAAAATACATAGTAAAAACATGTCTAGTGCTACGGCACAGTCGAGCCTAGTATCAGTATGAAAACTAGTGATAAAATCATCATAATATCCTCTTTACTCCAAGAAGTTTCATAAAATAAGTTCCAAATTCCTTTTATACTCATATTACCGACAACGGGCCCTTGGGGCCATGCAAAGTTTAGAAAACCTTGTATAGTTGGGTCGTAGCCAAAACAGTTGTAAAACATGCAGAAAAATCCTTTGCATGAATGATATGCTCGCAAATAATAGATTAGCCCAATAGCTCACAAACAACCTATCGGCCCCGCACAGGCACAATCAGCTAAAAACATAGATATCCAGCCTAAAGTAACAACTCAATGTCCTGGACTCACAAACATTCTCAAATATCCCACCGTCTATGGTCCAAAGGAATATACAAAGGTCACACGGGGCCACAAGGGTAATATTATATTACTACAATAAGTACTACAAACAAAGTAAGAAATAAACGGACAAAAGAAATGGACAAGGTATTGGGGTACCAACCTAGAAAACCAACCCAAGGATAAAAAATTAATGCAGTTATAGCCTATATACACAGAGTCTAGGTAGGGAAGATCGTAACCTACCTATCGTCCGACGACTAGCTGCTAGAACGACGTCATTTAAGCTCGAACTGGTCTAGAATCCCCAAATTACAAACAAACTATCAATAATATATTCTATGCTTCAATATGAACCTAACGGTACTCATATTGCTAATATTCTAGCCCGGTCAAAATCAGGGTCAAAAGTGGGCTCATGGGACCCGCACCTAAAATCAAAAATAAAATTTACCACTAGGATCCCGACATTGCCAAGAGTACATGCTCCAAAAATTGAGTGGATTTGGCCAATGGAAGGGCTCCAAAATAGCCCACAAGCTCAAGAACTAAAGAAGAAATTAAAGAAGAAAAACCGAGAATTAAATAGGAAACTTACCGAATTAGAAGCCAACAACGATCACGGGTCAGGAAAATATAAATCTCCAAGCTCTTGGAATGATCAGGAGTGATTAATGGAGGTTTGGTTTTAATTTCTATGGAGAGAACAATTTTGGAAAATTTAGGAAATTAACGAAGAAAGCTTACCAATTGAAGTGGGGGAATCGATCCCGAACCAAAAAATAATCTCCCCAACGTCTAGGAGTAGCCCACACACAATTTTGGAAGCTTGGAGCTTAAAGGATTGGAAGAAAATGATTTTTGGGTGTTAGGAACGCGGCCAGGCACTACACTCGTGGCCAGTGCGAACGCGGCCAGGCACTGCACTCGTGGCCAGTGCGCACGCGGCCAAGTACAGGCGCACACGTTGTTTAGGCGCTAGCCAGGCTAGGCGATAGCCATATGCACGCATGTCGGCCACTGCGTACAGCCCATGCAAACATAACCCAAGCAACACGCAGGCGAAGGCTAATGGAGAGGGGCGGCTGGATGGCACCCATGCGTGGGCGACGGGCATGCTGGTGCTGCAACAACCCACTAGCAACCAGCAATAAGATAACGCTAGAAATTTTTCGGATAGACTCTCGGGAACGCATCTGGGGTCCCGCGAATGCAAATGAGTTGTGCTATTTGACTAAAAAGGCATTTTGGACTCAATGGAATTGACGAAAATCCCAGTGGAGGTCAATTTAATGAAAAGGTGGGCCCCACGCCCAAAATCAATCATTAGGCCAACTTTTTTGAAATGGAACTCCAGGGCCCAAAATGAGTCAGAAAGCCGGACCTGCACAAAAGGTCCTTCTAGCCCAAAGTTGACATTTTGGAGCTAACAGTGCAGATGGAATTTTCATCCGAGGCCGTCTTCTCCGAATGTTGACCAAAGTCAACCATACAAGCCCAACTAGCCTGAAAACACAGAATGAGAGAGAATTTCAAGTTGAAAAGCTTCCGAATCCTGACCAAAGGTCTAACTAGACCAAAGTCAATGCTCCGGAGCTAACAAAATTGTCGATATTTGATTCCGAGCACGATTACAAAGAATGTTGGCCGAAGTCAATAATTTCCTCAATTAATGCTCTAAAATAGGGAAACAACTATAAAGACCAAACAAATGGCCCCGGCACCAAACTACCAGTCCCAACAAGCCATAATTAATTGAGACTGCTACAAGCAAGCTTTAACAGTACAATGAAGGTGAAAACGCATAAATGACTGGAAGGATCATTATATCATCAACTACTAAAAAGGACTTTTGTCCGCGAAAGAAGGAAACAGGAGGGACACAATGATTACGGATACAAAGGTCGTACGACTCTCTAGGAATACCCGGATAACCTCCTCGATTGAATGGCACCCAACGATGTTAAACTAACAAAAAGCTACCAAACCTTAACTCCTTACTAGCCAAGCTAGATTCCAACCTTTAACTTCAAAACTCCAAAGGTCTAACAACTGAACTGAATCTTAAGAAACTCAACTGGAAAGAACTTACACTACACCAAAACCAAGAGAACCAAGGCGATCAACACAAGGAACTCAAAACCGAACATCTATAGTTCACGCTGTACTCAACCTCGAATGATGTCACCTTAAGACTCAGGCTCTATTCGAACCAAGATCTGGTATACTAGCCTATGCAATCCAAGATAATAGCCCATAGCATATCCTTAAAAATTGCAATGATATGCCTAGACTGATCACCAACCAATGGATGGATACCTTTGTAAGATCAATCTCGATACCTGAACCCAACTGAACCAACCATCGGAGCTCAACTAAAACTTGCACACTTGGGTTGGGAATGTCATGAATTAACACCCTGTGTCAAAACAGAATCTCCCAACTATAGAAAACCAACCTCGCTAAAGCGTGCCAAGTCTGAATTGACTGAAAGCGAATGAACCAGGGAAACCTGCCCAAGTAAACCCAAACACAAAACCAAATCTCTTTGAGAAGTGTGGTAAGACTACCACGAAGTCTGTAGCCATTAACTAAGCTCCAAACCCTAAGAATACCGTTGTTGCTCCAAATACTCAAACACCATTTGGATTTGAAATCACCTTACCAGTCTCACCTCAGAAAGAAGTCCATGCCGGGAATATCACATCAAAACACTCTGTAGGCAAAGGAAAGGATGTCAGGAGTCCAAGGTCGCCACCTAGCAATAGAAAACTTCATAATCCTTCAACTCTCCCTCTAGCTAAAAATCACTCGGTCTACTATCCTAGTAAATAAACCACCAACTCCAGAAGAATTTCAACATACCACAAATCTTGGACCACACTAGCCGAGTCTACCCAATGCTGGAATCCCATACAATAGACAACATCTTAGAGAGTCAACCAAATCACGCTTCCAACTCTCGAAACACAAAGACGACCACCAACATCGAGTACTATCAGAACCTAAAGTAGCCCTACTAGCTTCAACCCACAGAACCTAATCACATATAACACACCACTGCTGATCCTCGAACTGACGCTGCTGAATATGTCCACCCAAAGTAGAATGGACCTCGTACTGACAAGAACACCGCTGGGAGCTGGGAAGTTCAACCTAGTCAAATAGTTAGGCAAGGATTGGATTTCCAAGGCTAGCTGCCACTCTGAAACTGAAGTAGAGAGGCTAAGTTGCCCGCACTTGCTACCTTCCGACACAAGGATGTGGCAACCAAAGAGAAACTTTCACAAACCATCTAAAGTAACTTGATAGCCCACGATTCTGAAACCCAACTCAATTGCTAATCAATGCCTCTGTCAAACCCTTGAGTAGACTCATACACCATCAATGAACACTATAGGAACAAGATCCAACTAAGCTCTGAATGTACAATTTTCCTTATCAGTAGATGTTGATAAGACTTGGGTCCTCCAAAGAATATAACAAGGAAACAACAGTCGATGCAACAAATTCCCAAAGGTAGTAATGGAAATGGCCACTACCTCAATCTCTTACTAGAAGGAAATCTGACCTCGAATTCATCTAAGGAACATGCCACTGCACTTTGTAGTCGGTCGAATTAAGTCATAAACACAGAAGTCAGCTACTAGTAACCCATAAATGTAAGCAAGGAATCATCTACCTCCTTTTTCAAGCCAAACAAAACCCTTCACAAAGATACCCTGAACCTGACAAACTCTTTCTCAGAAAATCTTGGGGCTGTCCCCTTAGCTCCCACAACTCTACTGGCGACACCCGATAAGGCAGGAAAAGGAATTGGCCGAATACCCAACGCAACCACAATGTTGCGGTCAAAATTTAACCACAATTCCACTGCCAAAACTCAACCACATGCCACAGTCAAAACTCAACCCAACTGAAACTGGGGAAAACAAGGAAAGCAGCTCAACCAGACTTGAGATGGAGGAAAATAATGAAAGGAACCCATTTACCAGCCAAATTCCAAAACCAACCAAAATAACGAGGATCGACTCTACCCTTCGGGAAAAGCCAAACCATCAAATGCCCACTGGCATAACCAACACCACTCTCCTTAAGACAAAACAACTATCTCAGGTACATCACTACCGGCACCACACCAAACAATAGAGATACTACTAGCAAACACTAGATAAGATCCTAGGAAACAACCGCCCATGACTGCTAGAGAAGAAATACTCAACCTAATTCTAGAACCACAATGAAAACAAAAATAAATACAACCAGACCTACCCAGGAGTCACAACTACAAGTAGTCACCTCTCAAGGACAGCTTACCCCATCCACTACTAAAAGAATTAATCTACCAAGAAATTATATGCATAAACACTATAACTCAAGTAGTAATACAACCAAATAAAAAAAAGTAGGCATATAAGCATATACACAAAAAAGGGTAGGTTCGCAAAGCAGACAACACCAGCACTAGCCAATGGTAATAAAAGTCGTACCTGTAGCAATGATATCGAGAACATATAGAGCCACTAAAACTAGTCTGCTAGATAAGAAGCAATAGAACTGATCCCTATCAGAGAATCTCCTACCTCGAGTCTGAGAACCTCATAAATTTCCCTGACAACGATGCCTCTTTTCACTACCTCCATAAGCCTCACGGCATAACCCCTCAATAGCCCAAGCATGATCGACCACCTGAAGAAAGGTCATCCTAACTGTCACCAAGTGTTGTGTCACCAAATGAAGCAGTGAAACCAATCCTCCAAAAAAACTCTGAACTCTCTCAAACTATATAAGCACAGACCTAGCAGTGCACCTAATCACCTTGTGAAACTTTACCTCATACTCCAAAATTGACATACAACCCTACTGAAGAACTGGAATCTCAAACCTAACTAAAAAACCACTCAAAGAATCGGGTACTGCCCCTACCTAGGGTACTTACACACCCTCCAGAAGACTCAAAGTCCTAGCCACAGTGTCTTAAAGAATTAGGGTAGCATGACACCCTACCAGAGGCTGGCTGGCCCCACACCTCTTAACTGATATGGTCTGCTCTCACTCTGAAATTCTGGCACTAAAGGAAGCACTGAAGCATCAGATACAGAAGCCTCGATATCACCCACTATCGCACTTGTCCTAGGCATCTTATAAAGAATGGAACAACGTTGTTTAAAGATCAGTAGAGCTAGGAACGCATGATAAGGATCCAAGATTATGGAACTTTTCTTAATAATGCCCTATAGCCTGTTGCAGATAGGATACGGACATCATTGTACCAATCGACGAGACTCTACTTAGACACTTGCTCTTGTACCATGACACTGGAGATCCTAGAGCTCTGATACCAAGTTGTCACGACTCGAGTCATGATTGAACCTACAACCACTTAGTAGGCAAACCAATGCCCATATACTGAAACAGTTAGTAATGGGCTACTACCTAACAATTATGCACAATATAAGAAGAAATAAGTGAAAGCAGATATAAAGTAATGACAACGCAGAAGAAAATGACCTGAATATATAAATACAAGAAAACTACACCAACTTCAAGACTTGGAATAGATAATACATGAGCTTCTAATTGAATACAAGTGCTAGAAGTAACAAAACAAAATACAACAGTCTCTAAATAAATAAAGAGTAAAAATGCCAAGAGATAAGATATGGTCAAGCCCGATCGGTAGAAGCTCACCCTAGTTTTGAATATCCAAAAGCTGCATGAGAATCCACCAGAAAGATGCAAAAGTGTAGTATGAGCACCAATTACTAAGCAACGGGTACCTAGTAGGCATCATAGGCTGACTGAGCACATATAAGATATAAAAATAGTAACTAGCAGATAGAAAAGAAGCAGTCACAGAAGTAATAGAGAAAGCATATAAACACTAGCAATGATAGAAGTCAACAAGAATCACAAACATACTACGTTTTCCACAAAGGATATATATATAACACAGAACACAGGTGAAGGAAAGAAGAACGCACTTAGAGTCTTTACAATAACATTATATATAAACAGATTAGAAAGAAGGCGGTATACCGGTAACCTCAAGTAAAAGAGAAAGAAGGGAAGCAATAAACCATACTCAATATAGAAATAATATACTTAACAAAATCATGCTAAAAACCCAACTACAAGATAAGAACAGATGGAAATCAACCTCACAAGTACAACCCTAGGATGGAATAAGCTAAGCCACAATGAACCAAAAGACACTAGTCAACACCACAATAAAGGAAAGAAATCGCTAACCCACAACTGCTCAGAAGGCCATATAAACAGTGCCTCAATAATAAAGGACCTACTAATTCATCAATAATTAAATGCCCAAACAATCAGAACCTCAACAGTCTAGAAACCACTAATCCACTAATAACCGAAGGCCATAACAAGATCTACAATAAGATATCAGCAATATATTCTACCTAAAGTCCCAACGGGTGCCCATACACCCGAGGAACACAATCAAGTAAAAACAAATCCTCTGACATCCCATACAATAGAAGTGTACATTGAGCACACAGCAAACAAGGGTGGAAACCAAATACAATATGCATAATGATATGATATGATGGAACATGTATGATAGTAATCTTGTATGTACCTCCTCAAGCACCGATAGGCCCAACAGGTAGAATCTATAGAAGGACACAGCCTGTATACCTCAACTGCACCGTATACCCCTTCTCCATCACACTCAGCACATAGCCCATGGTCTGGATCGACAACGTCCATAGAGGTTCCTGACCACATACTAAAATATGAATCTCAAAGTATAACTGCCCGAAGTGTATCCGAGTCTAGATCATTAATTGGAATCTCATAGTACTTGCTCGGATTTGATCTAGGTCTAAATCAATAGTAGTAGTCTCAAAATCCCATCTAAGTATGCTAGGAGTGTATCCGGGTCTAAATTAGTGATCGAAGTCTCAATTACCCTTAAAAAGGGTGCCCAGAGCATTTTTGGGTCTAAATACATAGTAAAAACATGGCTAGCGCTACGTCACAACTGAGCCTAGTATCAATATGAAAACTGGGGATAAAATCATCATAATATCCGCTTTACTCCAGGAAGATTCATAAATCAGTTCCAAATTCCTTTTATACTCATATTATTGAAAATGGGCACTCGAGGCCATGCAAAGTTTAAAAAACCATTTATAGTAGGCCCGTAGCCAAAAATAGTAGTAAAACATGCAGAAAAATCCTTTCTATGAATGATATGCTCGCAAATAATATATTAGCCCAATGGCCCACAAACAACCTATCAGCCCTGCACAGGCACAATCTGTTGTACAACATAGATATCCAGCCTAAAGTAACAACTCAATGTCGGGGACTCGCAGACATTCCTAAATATCCCACAATCTATGGTCCAGAGGCATATACAGTCACACGGGGCCACAAAGGTAATATTACAATACTATAATGAGTACTACAAACAACGTAAGAAATAAATGGACAGAAGAGACGGACAAAGTCAAGGGGTACCAATCTAGAAAACCAACCCAAGGATACTAATTAATGCAGTTATAGCCTATATATACAGAGTCTAGGTAGGGAAGTTTGTAACCTACCTGTCGTCCAACGACTAGCTGCTGGAACAGTGTCATCCAAGCTCTAACTTCTTCAAGAATCCCCCAATCGTGAATAAGCTATCAACAATATATTCTATGCGTCAATATAAAGCTAATGATACCTATATTACTAATATTCTAGCCTGGTCAAAATCAGGGCCCAAAGCGGGCCCATGGGCCTCACACCTAAAATCAAAAATAAATTTTACCACGAGGATCTCGATAATCCCAAGAGTACATGCTTCAAAAATTGAGTGGATTTGGCCACCGAAAGGACTCCAAAACAGCCCACAAGCTCAAGAACTAAAGAGGGAATTAAAGAAGAAAAACCGGGAATTAAAGAGTAAACATACTGAATTAGAAGCCAACAACGTCCATGGGTCAGGAAAAAATAAACCTCCAAGCTCTTGGAATGATCAGGAGTGATTAATGGAGGTTTGGGTTTAATTTCTATGGAGAAAATGATTTTGGGAAATTTAGGAAATTAACGAAGAAAGCTTACTAATAGAAGTTGGAAAATCAATCCCGATCCAAAAAATAATCACCCAACGACTTGGAGTATCCCACACACGATTTTGGAAGCTTGGAGCTTAAAGGAATGGAAGAAAATGATTTTTGGGTGTTAGGAACGAAAATGGAAGAAGATGGCCTAAATAGACTGCCAGGCGCCGGCAACTGCGCACGTGGCCAGGCACTCTGTGTGTGGCCCATGCACACGTGGCAGGCACAGGCGCACGCGTAGGCCAGGCGCTTGCCAGCGCGCACGCATGCCAGCCACTGTGCGCGTGGCCCATGCGCACGCGACATAGGCGATGAGCAGGCGAAGGCCAAGGGAGAGGGGCGGCTAGCTGGCGCCTCAGCGCGTACGTGGCCATGCCCATGCATAGGCGATGTCCATGCTGGAGCTGCAACATCCAACAGCAACCAGCAATAAGACAACACTAGAAATTTCTTAGATGGACCCTCGGGAACGCACTCGGGCTGCTGCAAATTCAAATAAACTGAGATATTCGACCAAAATTGGTATTTTGGAGTCAGCAAAATTGATGAAAATCCCCGCAGAGGTCAACTTAATGAAAAGGTGGGCCCCGTGCCCAAAATCAACCTTTAGGCCAACTTTTCCAAAATGGAACTCCAGGGCCTAAAAGGAGTCCGGAAATGGGACCCACACCAAAGGTCTTTCTATCCCAAAGTCAATATTTCGGAGCTAACAGCGCAGACAGAATTTCAATCCAGGGTTGTCTTCTCCGAATATTGACCAAAGTCAACCATACAAGCCCAACTGGCCTGAAAACACAGAACAAGAGAAAATTCCAAGCTAAAAAGCTCCCGGATCCTGACCAAAGTCCACGCTTTGGAACTAACAGAATTATCAAAATTCGATTCCGAGCATGATTATCAAGAATCTTGATCAAAGTCAATGATTTCCTAAGTCAAGGCTCTAAAATAGGAAAACAGCCATTAAGACCAAAGAAATGGCCCAGGCACAAAACTACCGGTCCCAACAAGCCATAAAAAACTTAGAGCTGCTACAGGCAAGCTCTAATAATACAAAGAAGGTTAAAATGCGTAAATGATCGAAAGGGTCATTCCACTACTTAGCAATAGCCTTTCCTTTCCTCAATGCTTCAGAGCGTTCAAAGTTTATAAACACAAATACAAGAGTAATTAATCATTTACTCCCCATTTCAGGCCTTGAGAATTTAACCCACTAATTCTACCCTTATTCGAGGCCTATAACATTTCACAATGGCCAATTAACCATTTACTAGTCTCATAACATTCATATAATCAACACCTAAAGGATTTTTAATCAAGTTAACCCCTTTTTAGCCATTTTTATGCCTAAAGGTCTCATTTATATTGAACCCAAGGTTCCCCATTAACCTTAATCATGTTAAGAACAATTAATTTCATGCTAAAATCATAAAAATACATCCTAGGATCAATTCTAGGTGAAATTACACCTACCAATAGGGGTTTTGCCAGGTTTTATGCTTTTAGAGCTCAAACTCAAGAATTCCACTATTAATCTTACCTCTAAAGGAATTGCAAGGATTAATGTGTAATGACCCTTCCGGTTATTTCCACGTATAAGTTTTCCTTATATCGTTAGAGCTTGTTTGTAGCGGCCCCAGGTCATTTAAGGTTTGTCGGGACTGGTAGTTCGGTGCCGGGGCCATTTGTTTGGTCGTATGATAAGTTTTGAAATCAAGCAAGTCGGCAAAAGTTACCGTAAGTATCTTTAATAAATTTTCTGAACATTAGGTAAAATATCTCAGAGCTTTTCTCTCAATATATAAAGAGTTAGAAGTCTCCCGAAATACCAAATTGAAGGTCTACGAGTCTAGTTTCCAACGCACAAAACCTCACGTCCAACTGATCTCGGAGTAAAAAGTTATGACTGTTTTACCGCGGACTGTCTGGCAGAAACTGGGTCGCTAACCGGGTCGCGAACCGGGTCGGGTCAAGATCGATTTAAAGCCTCAACCTCACGGTTTAAAATGCCATTTCAGTTCTGAAACAGTGAGAAAATATAAGGGAGGATTCCAAGAGAGTTCTTGAGTATCAAAATCGTGCGATGGTGAATTGCGAACCTAAGTTTGAGAATTTATTAACATCGCGTGTATTTGAAAATATTTTATTTGAAAGTTGAATTTGGTAAAAAGTTATATTATTATTACCTTTTTAAAATATTTTAAAGGTTTATGAAAAAAAAATTTGTTACGATATAATGGTATATGTATTTATTTTATAAGGTTTTTGTACATTGTAATAGTTTAACGGAGATAGTAAATTTAGTTATATTAAAATTTATTATTATAATATAGTAGGTTTTATTTGAAATAATTTTCTATGAATTATGGTATATTTAAAAAGTTATATATGTTTTACCACGAACCTACGCAATACTCGAATACATATGAAGAGGAATGAGAATAATGGTAGTGTAGCCACCTCCACTACACGTGGAGGTGGAGGAAGTGGGAATATCTCCACTCTACATGGATGGTGGTGAAAGGGACAGCAAGTTCCCAAAGGTTGCTATACTTCCACTTGTTAGCCAATATTAATAGAATCCTATGGAAATTGCTGCTGATATATATGTTATATCAATAGCTAGTGCCCATTATTTTCCCCATACAAATACAAGCTACCTATATACATATCTATAGGTATTGAAATCAACGGATTTCTAAAATATTAACTTTTATTTTATCACGTTGGAAAGTGAATTGGCAGGAGAAATATTTTGACGATTTATTTTGATCACGGAAAGAAAATTGACTATCTACGTCAAGTTATTCAAGCTCGAGTTCAAGTTTGATTTCATTTCGGAGCTTCTTTTTGGAGAGGTTCGAGCTTGTCATCGGACGACAGGTAGGTTACGGTTTAAACTCCCTATACTTAGCATATATCGGATAAAATTGTACTAGCTGGCATCCTTGGGTTGGTTTATTAGGTCGGTACCACAGACCTCGACCGCTTTATTCATGTCCGCCTACTTTTGTTCCTCCGTTGCTTGTAGTACCTACCGATATGTTTTATTCACCCTTGTGGTCCCGTGAGACCTTGTTGACTCTGGAACATAGAAGGTGGGATTTTGGGAATGTCCGCGAGTTCCGGGTATAGAATTATCCTTCTAGGCTGGTTATGCTTGCTGAGTAGCTGTGGGCCTGTGCAGGGTCGACAGGTTGATTGTGAGCTGCTGGGCAGCTATTGTGTGTGATCATACCATTTCCATGCATATAAAGAGGTTTTATCCATGTTTTACTATGGTTTGGGCTTCGGGCCTACTGACACTATTTTCTAAACCTTGCATGGCCCCGGGGGCCCATTTTTGATGAAAATAAATTAGAAATGGTTTGATTTAACTTTTGAATATTCTTGGGTAAAAGAAAGTAAAATTATGTTTTAAATCATCAGTTTTACGATTAACGCTAGACTCGGCAGAGCCGGGGTGCTAGTTGAGTTTTATTGCTACTTGAGATGATTTTTAGCCTCGGTCGGACCGAGCACCTGAGATGACTTTCTACTGTTTAGACCCGGTTATGCCCGGGAACCCTTGGAGGGTTTTTTGAGATATGTTCCTACTACTTTAGTCTTGGACAGGGTCTGGGCATGCATATTAGAGACTAGGTCTCTATCTTGAAATCAGACTTGCTTCCGGACGACATGTTTTGATACTGAGTTTTACTATGGGGTCAGGGACCTCCATGGACCTTGCCATCCGGGCCTGGGGCTTCGGGCTGCGTGTGCTGGAGGAAGGGTATACGGCGGAGTAGAGGTATACAGGCAGTGTCCTTCCATGGAACCTACCTGCTGGGCTGAATCGGCACCGGAGGAGGTACATACAGAGATACCATTTCACTTGAGATCTTCATGCATCATATCATTCATTGTTTGAGGCTCCACCCTTGTTTGTTGTTTGTTGATTGTACGCTCCGGTAGTATGGGATGTCGGAGGGTTTGTTTTCACTTGTTTGTGTTCCTCGGTTGTATGGGCGGCCGGGGGACTGTAGGTAGCCTCTTGCTATTTACTTACAGAATTGTTCCCTATTATGGTTAAGTATGAAATCGGTTACTGCTAGACTATTAATTTCTGGATTTGAGATTGATATGATTAGTTGAGTTTGATTCCTGACTCTGAGCATGCCTATCATTACTCTCTCTCTCTTCTTACACTTGAGGTTACCGGTATACCGTCCATTTCGTAAACTTATTAGGTATACACTGTTATTGCAAGGACCCCAGGTGCATTATTTCTTACTTTCACCTGTGCCTATGGTGTGTATATTCTGCTTACTGGCCTCACATGTGGTTCTGTTGATTTCCCTCTAGGCAAGTTCCTGTGTACCTTTTGTTGATTTCTGTGACTGCTTGCTTCTATTCTGTCTGTTACTACGCTTTTATCTTATATGTGCCCAGTCGGCCTATGATACCTACTGGGTACCTTATGCTTCGCATTTGGTGCTCACCCTACCCCCCTGCATCTTTGGGTGTAGATCCTAGCGTGGGCCATCGCTGTTAGATCACTGTGATTCATGCTTGGAGATCTGTTGGGGACTACTTCAGACTGAGGGTGAGCTCTTGGCGATCGGAGCTTAGCTTTAGTTTATCTTTTGCCTCATGTACTCTATTACCATTCAGAGATATCTGTATATATTGTTTTGGATCGTTTGCACTCCATGTATGTAGTTTTGGCTCTATACTATGATACCAGGTCTTGGGGTTTGGTTTAGTTTCCGCATATGTATATATATATATCCCTGTTATCTATTCTCTTCATCTTGTTCCCTTATTTGTTAGATAGTAGCCCATTACTAACTGTCCTGGGCTACGGAGATTGGTTCACCTACCGGGGGTTGTAGGTGCCATCATGATCGAGAAATCGGGTCGTGACAACTTGGTATCAGAGCATTAGGTTCAGCGGTGTCATCGGTATAGGAGCCAATGTCTAGTAGAGTCCTGCGGATCGGGGCGGAAACGTTCGTACTCAATCTTTGGGAGGCTACAGTGATATTTTAGGAAATTTGACTCTTTCATTACTTCTGTGTCGTGCGTGGAACCCTTGAAATTTCTTGAAATCTTATTTGTTATACTTTATTCTCCCACAGATGGTTCGTACGAGATTATCGACATCACGCGGAGATGAGCCTCCCACTCCAGCTAAGGGTCGAGGATGCCCTCGAGCAGTGGCACCTGCTAGGGCTTCTAGAGTGGAGATAGAGCCCGAGCGGCATGTGGATCAGGGGGCAGCCCAGGTACTACCATCTCCAGCCCCAGCTCCAGCTCCAGTACCAGCTCTAGTGCCCACTTCTGTGCCAGCTCCAGCCGCAGCTCAGTCTCCAGATATTCGGGGATTACTATTACAACTTTTGGGTATGATTGGAGAGCGGCCTTCTGAGGTAGCACAGACATCCGCTCGGAGGCATCCTGGGTGGCACAGAGCTTCAGGAGCGCAGGCCTGGTACTATGGCTCCCATGGCGGAGGTCCCCCATTTTGGTTTCCAATCTGTTGCAACAGCCTCTTGCTCTCGCCTGTTGATGAACAGAGTCAGAGCAGAAGGCATTGGGTAGGTTTTTTGAGGTTAGCACCTCCGAGGTTTGCGGGTACTTCTGGACAGGATCCACATGACTTTATTACTACCTGTGAGGAGATGTTGCATCATCTGGGTTTGTTGGAGACTCACGGGGTTGGTTATACTACCTATCAGTTAGAGGGCCCAGCGAAGTTATGGTGGAGGGCTCATGTTGCTTGTAGACCACCATCGTCACCTCATTTGACCTGGTCTGAGTTTTATGAGGCCTTTATGGCCAAGTTCCTACCTCAGAGTGATCGTGAGCTTCACAGGGAGCAGTTTACTCACCTTATGCAGGGGTCTACGACTGTCTCAGAGTATGAGACCTGTTTTCATCAGCTAGCACCGTTCGGAGCTATGATCATTCCTACTGAGGCAGATAGGATTCGCAGATTTGTATGGGGTGATTTGATGATTCTTGATATGCTAGATTTTGATGTGATACTGGGCATGGACTGGTTATCCCCTTACCGTATGGTCTTGGATTGTTATGCCAAGACCATTACCATAGCCGTGCCCGGTGTATCCCCAGTTGTGTGGCAGGGTTCTGTTAGCCATGCACCATCTGGGATCATCTCTTGTCTTCGAGCTAGGAAGTTTATTTCCCGTGGGTGTTTAGCTTATCTAGCATATGTCCGAGATGTTAGTGCTGACCCCACTTCTCCTGAGTCTGTTCCTGTGGTTAGAGAATTCCTCGATGTGTTTCCTACCAACCTGCCAGGCTTTCCACCTGAGAGAGATATTGATTTCGCTATTGAGCTAGAGCCGGGCACCAGCCCATTTCTATTTCTCCTTACCGTATGGATCCTGCTGAGTTGAGAGAGCTTAAGGAGCAGCTCCAGGATCTGTTAGCTAAGGGGTTTATTAGACCTAGTGTGTCACCTTGGGGTTCTCCTGTTCTTTTCGTAAAGAAGAAGGATGGGTCGATGTGTATGTGTATTGATTATCGGCAGCTGAATAGGGTGACAGTGAAGAATAGGTATCCGATGCCGAGGATTGATGATTTGTTTGACCAACTTCAGGGTTCAGTCATGTTTTCGAAGATTGATTTGAGGTCTGGCTACCATCAGTTGAGGATTAGGGCGGAGGACATCCCTAAGACAGCATTCAGGACATGTTATGGCCATTATGAGTTCCTGGTGATGTCTTTTGGGTTGACTAATGCCCCCGCAGCCTTTATGAACTTGATGCATATGGTTCTTGGACCGTATTTGGACTAATTTGTGATAGTTTTTATAGACGACATCTTGGTATACTCGCGTAGTAGAGATGAGCATGAGCAGCACTTGAGGGTTATACTCCAGACTTTGAGAGATCATCGGCTTTATGACAAGTTCTCAAAGTGAGAGTTTTGGCTTGAGTCAGTTGCATTCCTAGGGCACGTGGTGTCTAAGGATGGGATTAGGGTTGACCCAGGAAAGATTTATGCGGTTTGTGATTGGCCTAGACTTACTACTGCTACTGAGGTCCGCAGCTTTATTGGGTTAGCAGGTTACTACAGACGGTTCGTTGAGGGATTTTCCTCCATAGCAGCACCCTTGACTATGCTGACTAGGAAGGATGTCCCATTTCAGTTGTCGGATCAGTGTGAGGATAGCTTCTAGAGTCTTAAGGCCTTATTGACTTCAGCTCCAGGTTTGACTTTGCCGGTTGAGGGTCAGAGCTTCTCCGTGTACTGTGATGCTTCTGGGGTTGGTCTTGGTTGTGTGTTGATGCAGCAGGGTCGTGTAATAGCATATGCATCGAGGCAGCTGAAGGTTCACGAGTGCAACTACCCCACTCATGACTTAGAGTTGGCGGCGGTAGTTTTCGCGCTCAAGATCTGGAGGCATTACCTATATGGAGTTCACTGTGAGATCTTCACCGATCACCGTAGTCTTCAGTATATCATGAGTCAGCGAGAGTGGAACTCGATATAGAGGATATGGGTCGAGTTACTGAAGGACTATGACTTCACTATTCTTTATCATCCGGGCAAGGCAAACGTGGTAGCGGATGCCTTGAGCCGGAAGGCAGTGAGTATGGGTAGCCTAGCTTCTCTTTCAGTTTTAGAGCGACCATTGGCCTTGGACATCCAGTCCTTGGCTAACCGTTTGGTTAGGCTTGACTTGTCGGATCCTAGCAGAGTTCTCGCCAGTGTTGAGGTTCGTTCTACTTTGATTGATCAGATTCAGAGCCGTCAGTTTAAGGATCAGCAGTTATGTGACCTTCGTGATCAGGTTGTACAGGGTGAGGCTAGTCGGTACTCTAGATTCAGATGGGGTTCTGAGGTTTGATAGTCGCCTTTGTGTTCCGAGGATTAGTGATTTGATTCAGTTGATACTTCACGAGGCACATTATACTAGATACTCCATTCACCCTGGCACAACAAAGATGTATAGAGACTTGAGACAGCTTTACTGGTGGAGTGGTATGAAGCGGGATATAGCGGAGTTTGTATCTCGGTGCTTGAACTGTCAGCAGGTTAAGTTCGAGCACATGATACCTGGTGGTTTGATGCAGCGACTTCCCATTCCTGAGTTGAAGTGGGAAGGGATTACTATGGACTTTGTTGTTGGTTTGCCTCGTACTTCTCATGGGTTTGATTCCATATGGGTGATTGTTGATATGCTGACTAAGTTAGCACAATTCTTGCCGGTTCATACTTCTTATGGTGCAGAGAGGTTAACTCAGATCTACCTTCATGAGATTGTTCGATTGCATGGGGTCCCAGCTTCTATTATTTCAGACCGCGGCACACAGTTCACATCTCAATTCTGGAGGGCTATTCAGCGAGATTTGGGTACAGAGGTTCATATTAGTACCGCTTTCCACCCTCAGACAGATGGCCAGTCCGAGAGGACCATTCAGATTCTGGAGGACATGCTTCGGGCCTGTATTCTTGACTTTGGAGGTTCATGGGATCAGTTTGTTCCCTTGGCAGAGTTTGCTTATAATAACAGTTTCCATTCGAGTATTGGCATGGCACCTTTTGAGGCTTTGTATGGCAGGCGTTGCAGATCACCGGTAGGTTAGTTTGATGGCTTTGATTCTAGGCCACAGAGTACAGATTTGCTTCGAGATTCCTTAGATCAGGTTTGAGCGATTCAGGACAGACTTCGGGCAGCTCAGAGCAAGCAGATGGGTTATGCTGATCGTAGGCTTCGTGCCTTAGAGTTTAGTGTCGGTGACTTGGTGTTTCTCCGTGTATCGCCCATGAAGGGCGTGATGAGATTTGGTAGGCGGGGCAAGCATAGCCTCAGGTACATTGGGCCGTTTGAGATTCTTCAGAGGGTTGGTAGCGTTGCCTATCAGTTATCCTTGCCTCCGATGTTTTCAGCTATACATCCTGTATTTCATGTTTTGATGTTGCGTCGGTATGTCCCAGATGAGTCTCATGTGTTGCAGTGGGATTCAGTTCAGTTGGGTGAGGGTTTAGCCTTTGTTGAGGATCCGGTGGCTATTTTGGCCAGAGATGTCAGGAGATTGAGGTTTCGAGAGATCCCGATTGTTAAGGTTCAGTGGAGGCACCAACCAGTCGAGGAGGCTACCTGGGAGACTGAGAGAGATATGCGGCCTCAGTATCCGCAGTTGTTTTAGCCTTCAGGTACCCCCTTGACCTTGACTTTCGAGGACGAAAGTCCTTTTTAGTAGTGGATGATGTAATGATCCTTCCGGTTATTTCCACGTATAAGTTTTCCTTGTACCGTTAGAGCTTGTTTGTAGCGGCCCCAAGTCATTTAAGGCTTGTCTGAACTGGTAGTTCGGTGTCGGGGCCATTTGTTTGGTCGTATGATAAGTTTTGAAATCAAGCAAGTCGGCAAAAGTTATCGTAAGTATCTTTAATAAATTTTCTGAACATTGGGTAAAATATCTCAGAGCTTTTATCTCAATATATAAAGAGTTAGAAGTCCCCCAAAATACCAAATCGAAGGTCTACGAGTCTAGTTTCCAATGCACAAAACCTCACGTCCAACTGATCTCGGAGTAAAAAGTTATGACTGTTTTACCGCGGACTGTCTGGCAGAAACCGGGTCGCTAACCGGGTCGCGAACCGGGTCGGGTCAAGATCGATTTAAAGCCTGAACCTCACGTTTTAAAACGCCATTTCAGTTCTGAAACAGTGAGAAAACATAAGGGAGGATTCCAAGAGAGTTCTTGAGTATCAAAATCGTGCGATGGTGAACTGCGAGCCTAAGTTTGAGAATTTATTAACATCGCGTGTATCTGAAAATATTTTATTTGAAAGTTGAATTTGGTAAAAAGTTATATTATTATTAACTTTTTAAAATATTTTAAAGGTTTATGAAAAATATTTTTGTTACGATATAATGGTATATGTATTTATTTTATAA
This sequence comes from Jaltomata sinuosa, assembly GCA_003996215.1. Lineage (NCBI taxonomy): Eukaryota > Viridiplantae > Streptophyta > Magnoliopsida > Solanales > Solanaceae > Jaltomata > Jaltomata sinuosa. Next base: position 436,155 of record QJPP01000076.1, read on the forward strand.
GGTTTTTGTACATTGTTATAGTTTAACGGAGATAGTAAATTTAGTTATGTTAAAATTTATTATTATAATATAGTAGGTTTTGTTTGAAATAATTTTCTATGAATTATGGTATATTTAAAAAGTTATATATGTTTTACCACGAACCTACGCAATACCCGAATACATATGAAGAGGAATGGGAATAATGATAGTGTAGCCACCTCCACTACACGTGGAGGTGGAGGAAGTGGGAATATCTCCACTCTACGTGGATGGTGGTGAAAGGGACAGCAAGTTCCCAAAGGTTGCTTACTTCAACTTGTTAGCCAATATTAATAGAATCCTATGGAAATTGCTGCTGATATATATGTTATATCAATAGCTAGTGCCCATTATTTTTACCCTTACAAATACAAGCTACCTCTATACATATCTATAGGTATTGAAATCAACGGATTTCTAAAATATTAACTTCTATTTTATCACGTTGGAAAGTGAATTGGCAGGAGAAATATTTTGACGATTTATTGTGATCACGGAAAGAAAATTCACTATCTACGTCAAGTTATTCAAGCCCGAGTTCAAGTTTGATTTCGTTTCGGAGCTTCTTTTCGGAGAGGTTCGAGCTTGTCATCGGACGACAGGTAGGTTACGGTTTAAACTCCCTAGACTTAGCATATATCGGATAAAATTGTACTAGCTGGCATCCTTGGGTTGGTTTATTAGGTCGGTACCACATACCTCGACCGCTTTATTCATGTCCGCCTACTTTTGTTCCTCCGTTGCTTGTAGTACCTACCGATATGTTTTATTCACCCTTGTGGTCCCGTGAGACCTTGTTGACTCTGGAACATAGAAGGTGGGATTTTGGGAATGTCCGCGAGTTCCGGGCGTAGAATTATCCTTCTAGGCTGGTTATGCTTGCTGAGTAGCTGTGGGCCTGTGCAGGGTCGATAGGTTGATTGTGAGCTGCTGGGCAGCTATTGTGTGTGAACATACAATTTCCATGCATATAAAGAGGTTTTATCCATGTTTTACTATGGTTTAGGCTTCGGGCCGACTGACACTATTTTCTAAACCTTGCATGGCCCAGGGGGGCCGTTTTTTATGAAAATGAATTGGAAATGGTTTGATTTAACTTGTGAATATTCTTGGGTAAAAGAAAGTAAAATTATGTTTTAAATCATTAGTTTTACGATTAACGCTAGACTCGGCAGAGCCGGGGTGCTAGTTGAGTTTTCTTGCTACTTGAGATGATTTTTAGCCTCGGTCGAACCGAGCACCTGAGATGACTTTCTACTGTTTAGACCCGGTTATGCCCGGGAACCCTTGGAGGTGTTTTTGAGATATGTTCCTACTACTTTAGTCCTGGATAGGGTCTGGGCATGCATATTAGAGACTGGGTCTCTATCTTGAAACCGGACTTGCTTCCGGACGACATGTTTTGATACTGAGTTTTAGTATGGGGTCAGGGACCTCCATGGACCTTGCCATCTGGGCCTGGGGCTTCGGGCTGCGTGTGCTGGAGGAAGGGTATACGGCAGAGTAGAGGTATACGGGCAGTGTCCTTCCATGGAACCTACCTGCTTGGCCGAATCGGCACCGGAGGAGGTACATACAGAGATACCATTTCACTTGAGATCTTCGTGCATCATATCATTCATTGTTTGAGGCTCCACCCTTGTTTGTTGTTTGTTGATTGTACGCTCCGGTAGTATGGGATGCCGGAGGGTTTGTTTTCATTTGTTTGTGTTCCTCGGTTTTATGGGCGGCCGGGGGACTGTAGGTAGCCTCTTGCTATTTACTTACAGAATTGTTCCCTATTATGGTTAAGTATGAAATCGGTTACTGCTAGACTATTAGTTTCTGGATTTGAGATTGATATGATTAGTTGAGTTTGATTCCTGTCTCTGAGCATGCCTATCATTACTCTCTCTCTCTTCTTACACTTGAGGTTACCGGTATACCGTCCATTTCGTAAACTTATTAGGTATACACTGTTATTGCAAGGACCCCAGGTGCGTTATTTCTTACTTTCACCTGTACTGGTAGTATGGACTGCTTGCTTCTATTCTGTCTGTTACTACACTTTTATCTTATATGTGCCAAGTCAGCCTATGATACCTACTGGGTACCTTATGCTTCGCATTTGGTGCTCACCCTACCCCCCTGCATATTTGGGTGCAGATCCTAGCGTGGGCCATCGCCGTTAGATCGCTGTGATTCGTGCTTGGAGATCTGTTGGGGACTACTTCAGACTGTGGGTGAGCTCTTGGCGATCGGAGCTTTGCTTTAGTTTATCTTTTGCCTCATGTACACTATTACCATTCAGAGACATCTGTATATATTGTTTTGGATCGTTTGCACTCCATGTATGTAGTTTTGGCTCTATACTATGATACCAGGTCTTGGGGTTTGGTTTAGTTTCCGCATATGTATATATATATATCCCTGTTATCTATTCTCTTCGTCTTGTTCCCTTATTTGTTAGATAGTAGCCCATTACTAACTGTCCTGCGCTACGGGGATTGGTTCACCTACCGGGGGTTGTAGGTGCCATCATGATCGAGAAATCGGGTCGTGACATAATGATTGCTAAAAGAAGGGGTTTACAGAGTTGCTTATCTCAAACGAAGGAAAACACCCAGTTCTTGGGAAATATGCCTCTTGGAGCTCTAGAATGCAATATGAGTTTGTGGAAAAATAACACAGAAAACTTAATTAAGTGCAGGTTTCTGCCCTGTCGTTCATCATGATGAGTTGTATCTCATCACGATGAGTCGCTATAACGAGGATCAGCTCGCTACGGTAACTCATCACTATGAGAGGCCACTTTGTCACGGTGAAATGCAAATTCCAGAACGTTGGAAACTTTCCCCCAACCCCTCATTTCACCACACATTTTATTTTTTAGACATCACGAATTAATTCCAATGCGGCAACTACCATAACTTAAATTCTATGAACCCGATTTTTATTCCAAATTTCCTATGGGCCCTTCAACAGTCGTCTATCCATAAATGGATACCACACTATCATTCAACAAACCATGAGACTCCAACTGTCTATAAGGCATAGAACACTACATTTTTGTCAAAACTCACTCAAGCGTGAGATTTTATCTTAGAGACTTTTCTAGCCGGGACTTATGCCCTTACATTACTATAACAATGAAACAAGTTGTTACATATTTATTTTTAAATTTAATAAGACTTGTATTTAGATCATTACGAACATACATAATATTCACATGAACATGTATAATAAAGTAAACAAATTTAATTTGATATAAATTCAATGGAATTTCAGCTACCGTGATATTTTTTAGCAATAGAACATACCAAAAAAAATATTTTGTTTTTAAAATAAAACATGAAACTTAGTCATGTTAATAGAATCAATAAGACTCCATCTCTATAAATCCTCATCTTGAATATAGTGTGTATAACAATTAAGTTAAATATAAAACCTGTGAAATAGAGCACCATTAGTAAGAAAAACAACAATGTAAAACACATATTTTTTTTATAAAATATATAACTTAGAAATCCATCAATAACATTATGTACCTTAGAAACTTCGACTAGCGTTGATAGCTTTGGAGACAATCTTTACAATGACATTTTTTTGAAAAAAAAAGAAGAAAGTTCAAAAACGTATTTTAATAAGCCATATCTAAAATTATTCTGTAAGAAAAAGTGTGCACATCATTTATTCAAATCTTCACCCAAAATATACTCATTGGATTTACCCAAATATATTTTAGAAAATTTTTTATATCTCAATTTAAATGGATAAATAAATTATGTTAAATATACTCAATGAACATAGATTATTTCTCGTATGATAAAAAACTGTTTGATATTGAGGTTTAGTTGATATAGGTGAGGAATGAGTAGCTTGGAGAAGTTTTTCTTCATGAAAGAATCAGTACAATCGTTATTTGGGGACTTTATTACCTCTAAATCTGCACTAACACGATCAATTTTTAGTAAGTTTTATACCGAGAAAAAATAATTAGTTTTACATGCAAAATATAAATTGCAAAGAAATAATTAAATAGTATGATCAATTGAAAGTGTATGCAGTATGTATAAATATATAAGCGTCCACTCAAACACACGGTTTCAGTTTTTTCAAAAAAAAGATTTGGTTTTTTTTAGACTATTAAGATAGTAAGATTAAAAATCTTTTATCTTTGAGTATATCCACAAAGAAAATATTAGAATTTACCTTCAAAAAATATCTATCTCTAACACAATTTCAAATTATTTTTATTAGTAGCAAAATGCATACACTACTGGGAGAAAACTCCTAGTAAATTATCACGACCCAAATGACCGTGAGTGGCACCCACACTAACCCACCGGTGGGTGAATCAAATGTTACCATCTAACTCAATTCTTAACCAGTTTATTTAGCAATAATAAAATATTTTAAGGTATAAAAATAAAATCTCAAAAATAAATTAAATTAAGCGCAAAAGTCTAACTAATACATCCCCAAGATCTGAAAGTCATCGTACAAGTACATTAACTAAATAATATCTAAGAATAATCCAAAATACTAATTAATAGCAATGTGTAAAAATGGAAGACATGTGTATAGTAAGAATGATCCGTGGAAGCCATGAACAGAAGTATTTCACCCTCGAATCGATCAATCGGTAATGATAGATGCGAGGTCTTGTCGAAGCCTCTGGTACACAGTCTGCACTCAAAATAAGAAGTTCATAAGTAGCATCATTATAGACACTATGCACTCATAAGTATCATAGGCTGACTCAAAATAGAAGCAAATATATATCAGTAATAATAAAATATGTAGCAAGTACAACAACACATAATCAAATAATCGTTTAATCAAAGAGTCACAAAAATCAGGTAATTACATCAACTAGATAAATCACCAAGTTCAGACATATTAATGTCAATGAGTAAAAGACACATAAGTCACCAAAACAGACATGAAAGTCATCAAGTTACCCTGCAAATATAAAGCAATCACATCACAAACATGGGTTCATGCCCATATTGATCTCTCAGATATGTAGTTTCTGCACCTCATCATTCTCATAATAATCACTCAATATGTACACATATGCTAAAGGGTCTTATTTCTACTAAACTAATCATGACCTGCAGGGGATAATCTAGGATCCATGTACTATACCGGCATGGTACCATCTTCACTATATAAACACTCGTATGTAAACTCACATTGGCTCGAGTTACTCAACAACAGAATATAATGTATATTCTTTATTACGCATATCATATCTTAGTATGTTCTTATCTCAATTATCTCTCATGATAATGTCACTAGTACACAATCCATAACAGGTACACTCCATAATCACAGGTCATCAAAATACAGGCTTCAACAATTAAGCTTATTCATACAAGCAATGTCAAGACAAATAATAAATCATCTACTAACCATGTCCAAAGATCAAACAACATGCTATCAATCCAAAACACATACAAGAGACTATATTAAGTCTAACTCCACGTAAAATTATAACTTACCTCAATCAAAGAATCTTAGATCAACAAGCTACTTTGAAAGAGCCTTGCCCTTCCACAATGCTTCAGAACATTCAAAGTCTAGAATCAAACAATATTGAGAGTAATTAATTATCTATATTTTAAAATTCAAGTCTTGGAAATTTAACCTACTAACTCTACCCTTACTCGAGGTCAGTAGCTTTTTCAAAGGGTCAGTTACCCATAAACCAGTCTCATATTATTTATATTATCATCATCAATGGAGTTTCTATTCTAATTTTTCTCCTTTAAGCCATTTTATGCTAAATGTCACATTTTTATAGAACTCAAAGTTCCAATTCATCAGTATTCATGTTTTAGAACAACAATTATATGCTTAGGAAGTATTTATCTACACAACAGAAGCATTCTAAATGATTCTTTTATCTACCCATAGGCTTTTCCATAATTTCTCAAACCTAACATCATAATATCCCCAATGATTCTATGATAGCAATGGATTACTAAGCGAGAGGTTGATGGAATAAGTTACCTCAACCAATAAAAATCACCCTAGCCTTGGGAAAATTGCTCTTTTGGAGCTCTGGAATGAAGTTTTGGAATTTATGAACTAAAACTGGAGAAACTAACTTAAACAATCATTCTTCCTCTTTGTCATCCACTGCAATGACCTTTTTTTTGCTAGGACAAGACTGTTGTGGCAAAAATGGGCTCACTATGGTGAGCTTTGGTGACTCGTTGAGTTCTTCTATGGCGGGACTCCTACTGCTATGGCAGTCTCGCTACAAGGAGAATTTTTCGATTAAAGTGGTCCTTAAACCAGTAACACAAAAATTCTGTCCAGCAACCCTATTTCACAACACACTTTTTGAACTAAAGACATCACGAAACTACCCTATTACAGCATCTACTATAAATACATACTACAAATTCATTCACAGACCCAGAATTTCCTACGGAGGTCTAGATTACTAAGTCACCCCTTAACGGATCATGATAACACAAAATGCAACCCTACGATTCATAATTCACCACAATTAGATGCAATACACGCTTTCAGCCTTAAACCATCCCACCTTGAGATTTTATTGACTCAACTCACTAGGGGAAACTCTAACAGGATACTTAGCCCCTAACCACTCCATAACAACTGGGAGGGTCGTTAATTTAGATACCAATGAAATAATTGTTCGTCCTTGAAAAGACAAGAAATGAAATATAAGGGAAAGATACCTAACTCAGCAAAAAGTTAGGGAAACTTGTTATGCATGTCTGGTTTGGTCTCCCAAGTGGCCTCCTCAATAGGAAAATTCTTCCACTAGACCTTCACAGATGCAATCACTTTTGATCTTAACTTGCAGACCTCTTTATCAAGTATACCCATAGGTTCCTCTTTCATAGGACAAATTTTCATCAAATGTAATACCCCATGCACGTATCCAGCTATCTAAGTTAGAAACTTTAGAATTTTCCCATGATTCAGGGTCTATGAGTCCAACCACGAGTCATGGTTGAAACCATGGTTCGTGGAAGGCACTCGTGGAATCAAGGATGCAAACGGTCAGGATCCACGAGTCCAGTCTACGGTCTGTGGTTTAAATCACGGATCCATCCTGTTGACTCGTGGAAAGTTTTAAGAGGGATGACATTTCTCAAATTCCCTTTAGGAACTACGAGTCAAGTCTACGACTCGTAATTCAAATGATGAGCTGTAGTCTTGAGTCGTGGTTTGACCGAGTCAGCCTAGAAACCTGAGTTCTATGACTCCATTCAACGAATCATGATCCATTACACGGGTCCATCCTGTTGACCCGTAGAAATGGAACTGCAGCCCAAGCTTCCATCCTGAGTTCTACAAATGGCAAATGATGACTCGTCGTTTAGATCATGACTCATAGACTGAATCATGGTCACTGTAAGTTGACCATTTTCCAGCTTTTTCCCTATTAAATCCCAGGGTCATTTTTGTCATTTTCCACCCAATTATGTATTAAGTGAAGTCATTTTGACTACTTTTAGAACGGTTTTCACTCATATTACCCTAAGTTCATCCCAAGTTCCTCATTCTCCTCCCAAAAAGGAAAATCCCTCTTCAAGCTCAAGTCTCCAAGCTCTAAGTCAAGTCTCCAAATCTTTTCTATTGAAGTGGGTAATCTTCACCTAAGGTATGTGGGTCTTTAGCAATGGGTTTCTTCCACCCTTTTGCCTAAAATCCCCAACTCATGAATTTGAATTATGAAGTTATGAAACTAGGGTTTTGAACCAATATTGGGGAAAGTTTATAAAATCAGTTTCTATATTTAAATTCATGGTTTCTTATTGATTATTCATGATTTGATTATGATTCTTTCATTTATTTTGAAAGCCCAAGCATGAAAGTGGATTTCTAGAATGAACCCATGAATTTACATGTTTTCAAGTGGAAATTAGCATGATTAGCTATCATGGCACTTATGAGCTTATGAAACTGCATGTATGATTCTTCAAGTATGAATTTGGTATGAAAAGCGTGTTTTGAGCTATGCCTAAGCTAAGCCTTCAGATTATGACTTTTAATTGCATAACATCAGATATGTCTTTTACTTTTCAAAATAGCTTTGGCATTAGATATGTCATTGGTTTTTACTTATCTTTGGCATTTGATATGTAATTGGTTTTTACTTAGCTTTGGCATTAGATATGTCATTGGTTTTTTTCTTAGCTTTGGCATCAGATATGTCATTGGTTTTGAACAGCTTTGGCATAAGATATGTCATTGGTATTATATGAGCTATATGTATATTTTTGGGAGTAGTATTAGCACTGAGTTGGATGGGTGAGAGTACCCATGAGTCCCAGAACTACGTTGCCCCCGTAGGTTATGTCTCGTGCTGGGCATCAGTTTCAGGTGATCACGTTACAGTCATGCCTTTGTACCCCTGGCAAGGTACATTAAGTCCTCTCGATGGGCGTAAACATTGGATTCCATGTAGCTCACATGGTCTATGTCGGTTATAGAACCTCCCACAGAAACAGTTTATGATTAAAGTTGCATTTGACTCTAAATAAGATTTCAGACTTATTACTTATGATTATACTTCGGCTTATGATATTTTAGAGTCAATGCATTCAGTTATTCTTTAAAAGCATGATTTCAGTTATTCAAGTATACTAAGCATGTTTTCACCATGTTCTTGCATTGCTCACATACTTAGTACATTCATAGTACTAACGCATATTGCACTGCATCTTTTAATGATGCAGACTCAGGTATTCCTACTCGTCGTGGCTAGAGATCCGGCCACTCCCAATTAGCTATTGGTGAGTCCTCATAGTCTGAGGGCTAGGCTCCACCTCAGTTTTATGTCTTCTTTATTTTTAGATGTTCGAGTTAGTTGGGGGTGTTGTCCCAACAACTCTCTATGATAGTGGTAGAGGATTTTCAGACATAGACCTTATGAGATGATTTCTGAGTTGTACTTAGTAATTGACTTCTATTTATGATATTCTGAGTTTCTATCTTAGATTGCTTCCGCTTATCTTTTGTTATGCTTGAGAATGCTATGACCAAGGGTTAGCTTGGGATCCTTGTGGTCTCAAGTCCCATGTTACATCTAGGGGGTAACCTCGGGCATGACAAAATTGGTATCATAGCCTCAAGTTCAAGAGTCCTAGGATGTCTAAAAGCCGCATCGAGTAGAGTCTCTTTCATGTGTGTGAAGCGCGCCACACATATAAAAGGGTATCTATGAGTTATCTTAGAAAAGAAACTTCACTTCTTTCATGATCACATCATGTGATAGAGCTTAAGTCTAATAATCCTCTAATCCTTATCTTATGCGTTTTGGATTATGCCTCCTCGACGTGCTATGCCTCCCCGAGCCACTTGGAATGTCGCTCCTCAAGTTATAGTTCCTGATGTCACGAATGATGAGTTTAGGAATTTTATCCATTTGCTATCTCAGACTTTGGAAAATCAACAGGCTCCTTCCCCCGCTCATCTTCAAGGTGGGGTAGCGGCTCGAGTTTGTGACTTCATCTGTATGAACCCACCGGAGTTTTAGGGTTCAAAAGTGGGAGGGGATCCGCTCAACTTTGTCGATGAAGTAAAGAAGATCTTTAAAGTTATTCAAGTAGTGGGTGTTGATTGTGTGGAGCTTGCATCCTATCAACTCAAGGATGTGGCTCATATTTGGTTCACGTACTGGAAGGAGGCTAGGGTGAGGGCTACGATCTGCACGACTTGGGAGTGTTTTGAGGGAGCCTTTCTTGATGGTTCTTTCCCCGTGAGTTGAGGTAAGGGAAAGTGGAGGAATTCGTGAACTTGAGATAGGGTTTGATGTCGGTGCAAGAGTATAGTTTGAAGTTCACTCAGTTGTTGAGATATGCTCCCTCCATGCTAGCAGACCCACATGATCAAATGAGCAAATTCATCTATGGTGTTTCAGATATGGTGAAGAAGGAGTGTAGGTCTGCTTTGTTGTTGAGAGACATGAACATCTCTCAACTCATGACTCATGCCTATCAGATTGAGGGTGATAAGCTTAGGGAGATGCCTAGGGAGAACAAAAGAGGTAGATCCAAAGGATCGGGTTTTAGCCATCAGAGGTCCGATAATGGACATCGCTCATCTTTCCAGAAGAAGTCTTCAGGCCCTGTTCACTCTTCGGCTAGTGCTCCTTCTTAGGCCTCCAGGCCCCATCATGATTAGTCCGGTAGAGGTGCAGGCTCTTATTTTCAGGGTGGTGGTGCAAAGGGGTATTCTTTCCCTCCTTGGACAAGGTTTAGGAAGAATCATCTCAGTGAGTGTCTAGCCGGTAGAGAGGGTTGCTTTGGTTATGGTCAGCCTGGGCATCGTATTAAGGATTGTCCTGCAGCTAAGAAGGGACAGGGAGGTAGGACTTAGTCTACCCCAGCAGCATCAGGAGGTAGACAATACCCCCAGGGTGCAACTTCTAGTTCTTGTGGTCAGCGCCAGAACCGTCTCTATGTTATGTCCTCCCGACAGGTTCAGGACAGTTCTCCCGATGTGGTTACCAATATGTTGAAAGTCTTTTCTTATGATGTGTATGCTTTGTTGGACCCCGGTGCCTCTTTGTCTTTTGTAACGCCTTATGTTGCTTGTAAGTTTGAGATTAATCCTGAAATGCTTTTAGAACCCTTTCATGTTTCTATTCCTGTTGGTGAGTCAGTCCTAGCCAAAAGAGTCTACTGAAATTGCCCTATCTCAGTCCTTCATAGAGTCACTTCAGTGGATTTAGTAGAGTTGGAGATGACTGACTTTGATGTTATTCTTGGTATGAATTGGTTGTATACATGTTTTGCCTCAGTTGATTGTTGCACTAGTGTGGTTAGTTTCAAGTTTCCTCATGAACCTGTCCTAGAATGGCAAGGTAGTCCCTCTTCTTTGAAGGGTCATTTTATATCTTATCTTAAGGCTAGGAGAATGATTTCTAAGGTTTATGTCTATCATATAGTTCGGGTTATGGACATGGAGTCCGAGACCCCGACTATTCAATCTGTTCCTATTGTGAATGAATTTCCAGAAGTGTTTCCCGATGATTTGCCTAGAATCCCTCTCGAATGGGAAATTGACTTTGGGATAGATCTTCATTCAGATACGAATCCTATCTCTATACCTCCCTATAGAATGGCCCTCGTGAAACTCAAGGAGTTGAAAGATCAACTCAAAGATTTTCTTGATAAGGGTTTCATCAGGCCTAGTATTTCTCCTTGGGGTGCCCCAGTTTTGTTTGTTCGGAAGAAGGATGGATCTCTTAGAATGTGTATTGATTACCGTCATTGAACAAGGTCACAATCAAGAATAAATATCACATTCCTAGGATTGATGACTTATTCGATCAGCTTTAGGGTGCTAGGTTCTTCTCCAAAATCGACCTTACATCCAGTTATCATCAGCTTCGGGTTCGGGAGTGTGATATACTGAAAACGGACTTCAGGACTCAGTATGGTCATTATGAGTTTGTTGTTATGTCTTTTGGTCTAACAAATGCTCCTGCAGCTTTTATGGATTTGATGAACCGTGTGTTCAAACAGTATTTGGATATATTTATGATCGTTTTCATTGATGATATCCTCATCTACTCTCAGTGGAAGGAGGAGCATGCGGATAACTTGAGGGTTGTGTTGCAAACTCTCAAGGATAGATAGCTATTTTCTAAGTTTAGCAAGTGCGAGTTTTGGATGCAGTCTGTTGCTTTTCTGGGTCACATTGTTACTAGTGATGGTATTCAGGTTGATTCTCAAAAGATTGAAGCAGTAAAGAACTGGCCTAGACCCACTTCTCCATCTGATATTAGAAGTTTCTTGGGTTTGGCTGGTTACTATAGGAGATTTGTGGAAGGGTTTTCTTCCCTTGCTTCTGCATTGACCCGATTGACTCAGAAAAAGGTTAAGTTCTAGTGGTATGACTCTTGTGAGAAAAGTTTCCAGGAATTGAAGACTCGATTGACTAAGGCTCCAGTGTTGGCTCTACCGAGGGCCTTGATGATTTTGTCGTGTATTGTGATGCCTCAAAAATTGGTTTGGCTTGCTCTTTGATGCAATGGGGTAAGGTGATTGCTTATGACTCGAGACAATTTAAGGTGCATGAGAAAAACTACCCTACTCTTGATCTTGAGCTAGCGGCCGTGGTTTTTTCTTTGAAGATTTGGAGACACTACTTGTATGGTGTGCATGTTGATGTGTTCACAGATCACAAAAGCCTTCAGTATGTGTTCACTCAAAAGGAGTTAAATTTGCGACAAAGAAGATGGCTTGAACTCCTTAAAGATTATGATATGAGTGTGCTTTACCATCTGGGTAAGGCTAATGTTTTGGAAGATGCTTTTAGTAGGTTGTCCATGGGAAGTGTAGCTTCCATCGAAGGTGAAAGGAAGGAATTGGTTAAAGAAGTTCATAGGCTTGCTCGGTTGGGAGTTCGCCTTATGGACTCGACCGAAGGTGGTGTGATTGTGACTAATGGTGCTGAATCATCCTTAGTGGCGGAAGTGAAAGCAAAGCAAGACCAAGATCCTGTTCTACTTCAGCTTAAGGGTGCAGTTCGTCAGCAAAGGGTTGAGGTTTTCTCCCAAGGGGGAGATGGTGTGCTTCGTTATCAGGGTCGCTTGTGTGTGCCAGATGTTGATGGGTTGAGACAACAGATTTTGTCTGAGGATCACAGTTCTAGATAGTCCATTTATTCGGGTGCCACTAAGATGTACCGTGACCTATGAGAAGTCTTTTGGTGGAATGGTATGAAGAAGGACATAGCCAAGTTTGTGGCTAAATGTCCCAACTGTCAACAGGTAAAGCTGGAACATCAAACACCAGGTGGTATGCTTCAGGATATTAACATTCCCACTTGGAAATGGGAAGCAATCAATATGGAATTTATTATGGGTTTGCCTCGTACTCGAAGGCAACATGATTCCATTTGGGTGATTATCGACCGGATGACCAAGTCATCCTATTTCTTGGTTGTTAAGACTATGAATCCTGCGGATGATTATGCCAGACTCAATATTCGGTAGATAGTCCAATTTCATGGTGTTCCCTTGTCCATTATTTCGGATAGAGGTCCTTAGCTTACATCTCAGTTTTGGAGGTCGTTTCAGAAAGGTCTTGGCACTAAGGTGAAGCTTAGCACAACTTTTCACCTTAGACGGATGGCCTGGCTGAGCGTACTATTTAGACTTTGGAGGATATGTTGAGGTCTTGTGTTATTGACTTCAAAGGAAATTGGGATGATCACTTACCTCTTATCGAGTTTGCTTACAACAACAGTTTCCACTCTAGCATCCAGATTGCTCCGTATGAGGCACTTTATGGCCGGAGGTGTAGGTCTCCTATTGGTTGGTTCAAGGTTGGTGAGGAAGCCTTGATTGGTCCAGATTCTGTGTATAAGACTATGGAGAAAGTTCAGCTTATTCGGGAAAGGTTGAAGACTGCTCAGAGTCAACAAAAATCTTATGCGGATGTGAGAGAAGGGAGTTAGAATTTGAAGTTGATAATTGGGTTTTCCTTAAGGTGTCACCCATGAAGTGGGTAATGTGGTTTGGTAAGAAAGGAAAACTTAGTCCCCATTTTGTAGGTCCTTATCGGATTTCGAGGAGAGTTGGTAGTGTTGCTTATGAGTTGTAGTTGCCAACAGAGTTGGAAGCGGTTCATCCAATTTTCCATGTTTCCTTGTTGAAGAAGTGTGTTGGTGATCTGAGCTTGATTGTTCCTTCGGAAGATGTAGGTGTGAAGGATAGTCTCACCTACGAGGAGGTTCTTATGGAGATCTTTGATCGTCAGGTTTGAAGGTTGTGAAACAAAGAAGTCACTTCGGTAAAAGACCATTGGAGGAATCAGCTTGTTGAAGGTGCTACTTGGGAAGCGGAAGAGGCCATGAAGGCCAAATATCCTCATCTCTTTCCTTCTGACTCAGTTCCAGCTTGAGGTACTAGTTTTCTCCTTAGTATATCACTCCAATTCTATTCCACCAGTTTCTCTCATGATCCTAGCATGCATACATGTTTCTTGAAGTTAGTTTATCATGTTTCAAGTTAAGAAGTTCAGTCGCCATGATTACTCCCTTGATTTCTATGTTATGATGTTTGGTTGGGTTGTTTTCCCCTTAGTTTCCCTTGTCTATCCTTCATTCGAGGATAAATGATCCCAATGGGGATATTGTAACACCCCGTGCACGTATCCAGCTATCTATGTTAGAAACTTCAGAAATTTCCCATGATTCAGGGTCTACGAGTCCAACAACGAGTTGTGGTTGGAACTACGGTTCGTGGAAGGCACTCGCGGAATCAAGGATGCAGACGGTCAGGATCCACAAGTCCAGTCTATGGTCCGTGGTTTGAATCACAGATCCGTCCTGTTGACTCATGGAAAGTCTTCAGAGGGATGACATTTCCCAAATTCCCTTCAGGAACTACGAGTCAAGTCTACGACTCGTCATTCAAATGACTAGCCATAGTATTGAGTCATGGTTTGACCGAGTCAGCCTAGCAACCTGAGTTCTATGACTCCATTCGACAAATCGTGATCCATTCTATGGGTTCGTCCTGTTGACCCATAGAAATGGATCTGCAGCCCAAGCTTCCAGCCTGAGTTCTACGAATGGTAAATGATGACTCATCGTTCAGATCATGACTCGTAGACTGAGTCGTGGTCACTGTAAGTTGACCATTTTCCATCTTTTTTCCCATTAAATCCCAGGGTCATTTTGGTCATTTCTCACCCTATTATGTATTAAGTGAAGTTATTTTGACTACTTTTAGAAGGGTTTTCACCTATATCACCCTAAGTTCATCCCAAGTTCCTCATTCTTCTCCAAAAAAGAAAAATCCTTCTTCAAGCTCAAGTGTCCAAGCTCCAAGTCAAGTCTCCAAATCTTTTCCATTGAAGTGGGTAATCTTCACCTAAGGTATGTGGGTCTTTAGCAATGGGTTTCTTCCACCCTTGTGCCCAAAATCCCCAACTCAAGAATTTGAATTATGAAGTTTTGAAACTAGGGTTTTGAACCAAAATTGGGGAACGTTTATAAAATCAGTTTCTATATTTAAATTCATGGTTTCTTATTGATTATTCATGATTTGATTATGATTCTTTCATTGATTTTGAAAGCCCAAGCATGAAAGTAGGTTTCTAGCATGAACCCATGAATTTACATGTTTTCAAGATGAAATTAGCATGATTAGCTATCATGGCACTTATGAGCTTATAAAACTGCATGCATGATTCTTCAAGTATGAATTTGGTATGAAAAGCGTGTTTTGAGCTATGGCTAAGCTAAGCCTTCAGATTATGACTTTTAATTGCATAACATCAGATATGTCTTTTGCTTTTCAAAATATCTTTGGCATTAGATATGTCATTGGTTTTTACTTAGCTTTGGCATTAGATATGTCATTGGTTTTTACTTAGCTTTGGCATTAGATATGTCATTGGTTTTGAACAACTTTGGCATCAGATATGTCATTGGTATTATATGAGCTATATGTATATTTTTGGGAGTAGTATTAGCACCGAGTTTGACGGGTGAGAGTACCCATGAGTCCCAGTACTACGTTGCCCCCGTAGGTTAAGTCCCGTGCTGGGCATCAGTTTCAGGTGATCACGTTACAGTCATGCCTTTGTACCTCTGGCAAGGTATATTAGGTCCTCTCGATGGGGTGTATACATTGGATTCCATGTAGCTCATATGGTCTATGTTAGTTATAGAACCTCCCACAGAAACAATTTATGATTAAAGTTGCATTTGACTCTAAATAAGATTTCAGACTTATTACTTATGATTATGCTTCGGCTTATGATATTTTAGAGTCAATGCATTAAGTTATTCTTTAAAAGCATGATTTCAGTTATTCAAGTATACTTAGCTTGTTTTCACCATGTTCTTGTATTGCTCACATACTTAGTACATTCATAGTACTAACGCATATTGCACTACATCCTTTAATGATGCAGACTCAGGTGTTCCTACTCAAACCGTGGCTAGAGATCCGACCACTCTTACTTAGCTATTGGTGAGTCCTCATAGTCCGAGGGCTAGTCTCCACCTCAGTTTTATGTCTTCTTTATTTTTAGATGTTCGAGTTAGTTGGGGGTGTTTTTCCAAACAACTCTCTATGATAGTAGTAGAGGTTTTTCAGACATAGACCTTATGAGACGATTTCTGAATTGTACTTCGTAATTGACTTCTATTTATGATATTCTGAGTTTCTATCTTAGATTGCTTCCGCTTATCTTTTGTTATGCTTGAGAATGCTATGACCAAGGGTTAGCTTGGGATGCTTGTAGTCCCAAGTCCCATGTTACCTCAAGGGGGTAACCTCGGGGCGTGACATCAAATATGACCAAATCCAAGTGAATAATATAATTCCCATATCCATGATATTTCTTCAACATGGACATATGAAACACCGGGTGAAGTCCCGACAAACTTGAAGGAATAGACAATTCATAGGCTACCTCCAACACACGCTTAAGAATTACAAATACCTTAATAAACCTCGGACTGATCTTACATATCTTGACAACCCTCATCACACCATTCATGAGTTAAACTTTGAGCAACACTTGGTCCCCTACCATGAACTCTATATCCCTTACTTTTCAGTCTGCATACTCCTTCTGCCTACTCTGGGCTGCTAAGAGTCTCTCTTGAATGAACTTCACCTTCTCTAACGACTCTCTCAACAAATCAGTACACCAAGGTCTCACCTCAAATGCATCAAACTAACCAATAAGGTACTTACATCTTCTCCCGTATGATGCCTCAAATGGGGCCATATCAATAATCGAGTGAAAACTATTATTATATGCAAACTCTGCAAATGGCAATAACTGGTCCCAATGACCACCAAAGTCTATCATGCATGTGCGAAGCATGTATTCCATGACCTAGCTCATCCACTCAGACTACCTATCATTATGAGGATGAAAGGTTGTACTAAGGTCCAACCTAGTACCCAACTCAACCTACAATGTTTTTCAGAAGTTAGAAGTAAATTGAGTACCTCTATCAAAAATGATAGAGACTATTTGAATCTTAGGTTAGGCTTACGAACACACAAGTTTACATGGTCTGGAATGTAATATAGGACTTATGAGTCCAAATATTGATCCCACAGGGAATTAACGAATTGATGACTATAATGAACTCCTATTCTAACTATTCAGTGATGTGAACAAGAGAAGATTATTTAGTTTAGCTAATTAACTACTAACTACTATAATTCTAATACTTAAGAAGATTTTAGGTTGTTTTGTGATTTTGGAGATGATTAGTAATCTTGGGTTGCGGACTTAGAATAATTCAGTCGAGTTATTAGTTAACTAGTTTGATTGATTTCTTGAGTTACTAGTTGAGGGTTGATATTCAGGATGTTGAGCATCTTTTCAAACTACCTCTATGCCTATTCTACTATTCCTAATGCCTATATTCCTATGGTCATTGATCGATATTAAAGTGCATGTGATTTGCATTTCGTATCAACTAAGAAAGGCTAATGGGTATATTTCTATCCATGTTAGCAAATCAATCCCACAAGAAGGGATCCACGACAAAGCTCTACCTTTTCTTATTGAGAATGTAAGTTGTCTATTCCTAGTTCAAATTACAAACCATATTTGGTACTTAATAATTGGCCAGAGAATTAAGTAATTAAGAGCAAGAAAAGATAAACAACTCAAATAGTGGAAATTCAATCAAACTACTTTAACATTCAAACAAAAACGTTCATATTCATCCACAACCCTAGATACTATGAGTTTAGAACCTCATGAGCTGATTACGAAAGCAATAGGTAGAAACCCTTGGGTCTCCCTCTGGGCAGGTTTCTCCCCCAAAATTGCCCCTCTGTCTTCTTCTACTCTCTTTTGTCAATGTTATCTCTTCTCTTATATTGTTCTCCCTGAGAATCTAAAGAAAAGTAGCATGTATAGGCTTTAGGATGGTTTCGGGTTGTATCTGGGTCAAAAAGACCAAACCAGGCCGAACTAGGCCAAAATATGGCTTGTGACCTCCCCCTATGTGGCGCCATGTGCAACACTGTAGTGTTATTTGGCAGCCCACATGTGCACTCTTATCCTGTGCACTACGGGGGCGTCTGGGGCAGTGCCCAGGACCTCTCTATAGTGTATTTTTCACCTTTTTCCACCATTTTGCCTCCGTTAAGTTCCTGTCTTGATCTCTTAACCATGGATATGCTCCAGATCATCTTTCTCAGCTTCTACTCAGACTTCAAAGCTCAGCCAAACACTCACCAGGGTGAGTCTTCCCACACTTAACATAAGCTCCGTAGGAAGATCCCTCCATAATGCTCCAAATCCATGCAAAATCCTTTACTTTTCAATCTACACATCAAAACAATCTACGTAAGTGTAATTCATATAAAGTAAGCTTAAAAGTGTCTTAAAACACGTAAAATTGAGGTAATCCATATTACAAAAACACCAATATTATCCTCACATCAAAACCCCATACTTAATCTCTTCCTCGCCCTCAAGTAAGCTTTACCCCATAATTATAATTCTTTCAATCTTTTCAAATCAAAACTAGTTCACTCAATTTAAGAACACACCTACTATAAATATAATGCATCTCTTCAAATGTGCTTTTTCTGTAAGTTTAAACTCATGACAACCTACCCAAGACCTCCTAACCTCAAGAACAGACTTAAGTAAATATGCACAACATCTTTAGAGGAAATCACAACATAGAAGATCACACATTTAAGCATATTATACTAAACATATTCCCTCACATCAAAGAAATGCCCTCTCACTCAAAAGATAGTATTAAAACATGAGCCTACGATGACTCAAACCCTCACTCTCACAAACAAAATTCACTTGCGACAAAAGGTTAACCATAAGCTTGCCTTTAGTGTACTTGCTTTACTAATTCAAGAAAGTTTATGTCTCAGATCAAGTAGGTCTTCATTTGGTTGTAATGTAGGATAAGGGACCAGTAGGAATATTTTGGATAAAATAGTGACTAATCCTCCCTAGGCACTTTTAATACATCACTTCTTTTCTCACTTTAACGCTTTCAACTTCTCTTAGCTACTTCTTTCTCTATTCTTTAGTTCGACCCTTCTCTTATTCTTCCTTTTTTCATTGAGCTTCCTTAATACTTAGCACAGATTTTCTTTTTTTATTATACTTTTTTTTCTTTTTTTATTTCCCATGATAAACTTTATTTTTATTTTGTTGCTCACACATTAACTTCTTTTTTTTTTCAAGGTTCACAACTCACCACCTCCCTTCTTCTTTTCTCGAACTTTCTTCAAGCACTTAACACTGGATCAAGTACCCTACAGGGGTTCTTTGGATAAATTATGGTCTAAGAACAAAGGGAATTAGGCTACATATGTGGCTATCAAATAAATTCAGCTAAAGGCTTAAAAAGGCTTACTATGGAAATCATTCAAGGATAGGTACAAGAGAGGATAAAAATAATGGCTAATCAAAGAATTTCCTCTATCACTTTCTTAACATGACTAACTTTATTTCTCTTCACAAAATACACAAGCAAGTTCTAGACACCAGTTGAACACATAGAATTCAAGTAATTCCTCACATCACACTTGGCACAAATTCAACACAAGAATTCATATTAAGAACATGGATACAAGTCATGAAAAATGAGCTTAGGTCTCTTAAGAAAGATTATCTTCTTATTTTTGCACAATATTTGCAAACAAACCAAGTTTGTATTCATAGAGGTGATATCCTAACTTAAGGACCTAGCCTACAAGAGATCATCCTATCTTCTAACACTAAAAAAAAACTAATCTATTACTAAAACTAAAATAACTAAAAAAAAATAATTCCCAGTTCAATGGTCACCCTTTCCGAAAAAGAACATATGGGTAGAAATATTGAAAAGTGAAAAGATGTGTCATTCAAAGACTAAAGAGAAAAACCAAAGAAACTAAAAAAATCTTTTTGTAATTTTTTTCAATTTTCTTTAAAACATAAAGTCCTATAAACTAACACTATGACACACTTTTCATAACCAAAATAAAAACTAAATCAAAACAAACTATAACAACAATATCAAATAACAATCCACCAATGTAGGAGTAGCAATAATATATCATAAGATAAAAATCAAGAATAACAAATAAGCACAAGAATCCCCACTCCATACTTAAAGATTTGGAGTCCTCACACAATAAAAAATTTAAAATATGGTTTTAAGGGACTCCCTCTAGATTTGGCTACTCCAACTCCTCCTCGGAGTTTTCATCTTTATTCCATCGCCTTTGTGGATGCCATGTTGGTGCATCAACGCTAAGGAAAACACACATAGCCGGTGTGAGTTGCCTCATAGCCTGGACCTCGTCTTGGCTAGCTTCATTGTTGTCAATTCTCTTCTTCATACGCTTGGCCAAGAACTTCATAAATTCTTCCATTTATTCCAACCTTTCTTTGGTAGTTGATGCCAACCTTTCCTCCGTAGTTCCTTTCTTGGAGGTGTTCTCATTTTTCATGGTTGTGACATCAAAGAGCTTTGACGGTGGCTCAAGTGTCCTATCTACACCTTTTATTGTAGGAACTCAGCTTTTCAAAGAATGACGATTAGCATACTTGGATAGAATAATTGAACTTTACCTTCTCTCTTCACTCAAGCCATATATTTAATCATGATCATGCCCATGTTGATATCTATTCTTGCGTATAATGGGCAAAGATCAAACAAATTTAAGCTTGGAGGCATGTGAATCGTTGGAGGTTGGGGTAATGCAATTGTTGATAAAACTCACCAATACTTTTGATGTCAAAGTCAATTTGTTCCTTTGATAGGATACATGCCTTCCATTTGAATCATGTTCCCATACTGCATCTAAATATTTACCATATACTTGGTCCCTAAGCTCTATGTAGTTTGACTTTCTATAAAAATCTTTAAATATCTCATAGGGACATTCGTTAAACTTTGTATATTTATTGATCATATATGGCACCATAGTGTTATTTGGCAGACCATATGTGCACTCTGATCCAGTGCACTATGGGGGCATCTGGGGCAGCGCCCAAGGCCTCTCTATAGTGCTTTTCTTAGCCTTTTTTTCATTATTTCACCTCCATTAAGCTTCTGTCTTGATATCCTAACCATGGACATGCTCCAGATCATCTTCCTCAGCTCCTACTCAGACTTTAAAGCTCCATAATGCTCCAAATCCATGTAAAATTGTTTACGTTTCAATCCACACACCAAAATGAGATACATAAGTGTAATTCATATAAAGTAAGCTCAAAAGCGTCTTAAAACAATTAAAATATGAGGTAATGTATATCATAAAAACATAACTTTTAGCCTCACATCAGAGACCAAAACTCTATGCAAATGGACCACCTCACGGATATAAATCTTGGCTAACTTCTCTGCATTGCACGTCACCTAAATTAGAATGAAGTGTGCAGACTTAGTAAATCGGTCAAAAATGACCCAAATAGAATCAAACTTATCCAAAGTCTTTATAATACCAACCACAAAGTCCATTGCAATCTTTTCCCACTTTCATTTAGGAATGTGCATTCTCTTAAGTGTCCCTCCAAGTCTTTGGTGCTCATACTTAACCTGCTAACAATTTCGACACTGGGCAAAAAAATCAACAATATTGCACTTCATCTTTCCCCACTAATAGTGTTGTCTCAGGTCACGATACATCTTGGTGGTTCCAGGATGTATATCAATCTTTCAAGCAGCTCTTTCAACGGCTGCCTAATCCCCCAACATGCTCAAGAACTGAGAGTCGTCCAGGGACAAGTACCTCGAACTATGAGCCTCTACAAGAATAGTCTTGATCAAATCATCAACATGGGTAACACATACATGCCCTTTAATTCTAAAAAATGCTCATCATCAATCATGGCCTCCTTTGCCTCTCCCTACAAGACCTTATAAAGAATCTTGTGCAACTTAGCATGTTCAAACTGCCAAGCCTTAATCCGCTCTAGAAAAGAGGACTTGCCTCAATGCAAGATGACACTCTCCCATACATAGTCAAATCAAGTCTCATAAAACTATTAGCTAGAGTTTGGACCTCTCTAGCCAAAAGATGCATTGTAGCCTCCAAACTAGCTATCCAACCTATATTCTAATGCTTTCTGCTCAACACATCAACTACTATATTCGCCTTACCTTAATGATATAAGATAGTAATATAATAATCCTTGAGAAGCTCCATCCATTGATACTATTTCAAATTCAGATCCCTCTACGTAAATTCATGTTGCAAGTTATGGTGGTCATTGGACACCTCACAACGGACATCATAAAGATAGTGCCTCTAAATTTTAAGAGTAAATACCACTGCTGCCAACTCTAAGTCATGTGCAGAATAGTTCTTCTCATGTACCTTAAGCTGCCTAGAAGCATATATAATGAGTTTCTTATCCTGCATCAACAATAGCACCCAAACCAGAACGTGAAGAATCACAATAAACAACAAAGTCCTTACCTTCCACGGGCAAAGCAAGGATGGGAGCTGTAGTTAACAATGTCTTGAGCTTTTGGAAGCTCTCCTCACACTCATTAGATCACTAAAAAGGTACATCTTTCTGGGTCAAGCGAGTCAATTAGGAAGCAATAAAAGTGAACCCCTTTATGAACAAATGATAATAACTAGCCAACCCCACAAAGCTGCGAATCTCAGTCATATAGATAGGCCTAGCCTGTAACACCCCATCTGTTCAAACATTTAAATTAACTCATGCTTTTGAGACAAGACTAAGATTTCTTAATATGTAGGAAGGATGTTTTATGAGGTAACTTAATTGAAAAATGGTCGTATGTTAAGTTTTGAAGTCAAGCAAGTTGCAAAATTAAAGTTGGGAAAAAGTTATTGTAAATTCCTTAAATAAATTCTCAAAATGTTTAGATCGAATATCTCAAAGATTTTCTCCTAATAAATAAAGAGTTAGAGGGGCCCTAACCTATAAAATTGAAGGTCTATGAGTCTAGTTTATAACACTCTAAACTATTTTTCCATACGACTTCAGAATAGAGAGATATTTGTATTTTTGTGAGATTGCACAAGCAGGCACATCAAGGTGGACCCCCAGCCCCTAAGTCGATTTAACTGTATAAATGATGATTCTCCTTTGTTTTAAATCAGAAAATAGACCAAAAAATCAGAAGTAAATCTCCTAAATCCTCCATGGACTTTCAATTCAAAAGTTTAACAAAAGTTGCTCTACATCGTGAGCTCATCATCGTGGTATAGTTTTCTCGTTGATTTTGGCTCTGTTTGTTGCTACTAAAAGGAGACAATTCATGGATTATATATTTCTCTAGTGTTATCATCCTAATATTTGAAGGTAAGAGTACTAAATCCTCAACACAATCTTAATTTGAGCTTTAGAATCAATTCCGAGGAGGAACTTATATTATTGACATATTTGTCATGTTTTCTTGTCGTATATTATTACAGCTCATGGTGGGTTCTTCTAAAAAAATGTTTAGCTTGGGATTGCAAAAAATTTTTTGTTGAGTTAATCTTCCTCTTATGAACCCCCTTCACAGTTCCATGTTCTAGTATCATATTAAAGATTTTCTAACCATGAAGTAGTGTTTTGGATACCATAGCTCTGGGCAGCCCTTTGTATTATTTAGTTGGGTTATTATTGTTGTATATTAATAGTGTTAAGGTTTTGAGGTAGTGGGGGTTGGTGTGATTCATATCAGAGTCACATACGATAGTTGTTGGATTGTAAAATGTAAAGTATGCCTTGAAATAGTGCCTCGGGAGCTTGTCGCTCCTTCAAGATGTGGTTAGAAAATTATTGTTGGATTTAGCTGATGTTTATTATTTTTATTGGCCTTATTTTATGCTTTGGAGTTGAATGGTCATGAGTGTGAAATTAATGCCTTATCAATTGTCTATGGCTCATTCTTGTAGCCTTGTATATTCTACCAATTATTGTATTACAATAGGTCGGTCGAGCTTCATCGAGACACCTTTGAGGGTTCAGTTGAAAGGTATGATAAGGCTTCCTTTTTGCTTTTTAGAATAACCCATAAGGCCAAGCCTTTTATAGCTTGTATAACATTGTTATTCACCTTGTGGCCTTATTATATTAAGTTTGCTACCACAACATGATATAGTGATAACCAGCAACACTCTATTCCTTACTTTGTGGACTAGAAAAGCATGTTCTAATTGGATTGAGGTAACCTGTGATTACTTGTTGTTATTGTTTTATTTTTTATCATATTGCTACTGCCTATGAGCTTGTTTTGGCCTCAGTAGACACTAACACTACCGAGTTTAAGAGCCTACATTTATATAACTATACCGTGACTTCGGGCCGGGCAGATCGTGCCTACAGGCTGAGCAGACCATATCTATGGGATGGGTAGGCTGTACATATGGGGAATCAATTACATTATATTACCATGCCTTCAGGTTGAGCAAATCATGCCTATAGGTCAGGTAGACCATACCTAGAGGACAATTAGATTATACATATGTGGTAGAACTTATATTATACCACAAAGCCTCAGAGTTGTACCGATTCACAAAACATGTATATTCAGACTGCTGATATCAGTTTATCACTGGGGTCTAGGTAAGGGGGCTAGTATGGGTATTTAGCAACTGTTTGTACTCCTTAGGACTAATACTTATTGTGTGTTATTTATACCTGTTGGGCTTATAGGGGCCACGTCAGGTTATTATTTTCTACGTGTTTAAATGCTACATTATTGCAGGAAGGTAAGGTATTGTACTTCTGTTTTACTCCTGCCCTTCTTGTTCAGTCCTTACACTTTAGTTTTAGTTTCAATTTGCCTTACATGCTCGGTACATTATTTTGTACTGATGCCCCATTGCCTAGGGGTACTGCATTCATGCCTGCATGATCTGAGAGACGACCAGATAGACCTGCTCTGTAGCACAACCAAGATTTTAGTAGGTTGGTTGACTGCTCAATTTGCCTTTTTATTTTTTATAACTTTTGGGTAGGTTGGGGACCTGTACCACTAATTATGGTATT
Source organism: Jaltomata sinuosa (assembly GCA_003996215.1). Taxonomy (NCBI): domain Eukaryota; kingdom Viridiplantae; phylum Streptophyta; class Magnoliopsida; order Solanales; family Solanaceae; genus Jaltomata; species Jaltomata sinuosa. The sequence goes on from QJPP01000076.1 coordinate 461,129, forward strand.
CATAGAGGCTTGTAAACTAGTCTGTTGGGTTGCATAGCTACTATGGTGTCCATTTTGGCCTTGTATGTTTATAAGTTGTAGCTTGTTAGTCAGTTGGACCTTGTTGTTGTTACGTTGGCAGTTTAGAAGCTCATTGGCCTAGTTTACATTGTATATACATGTTTTTAATTTCCATATAGAGATCATGGTAGCCTTAATAGACCATATAGTATTTATGCTTTCCAAGATATCATGGCAGCCTCTACGACCCAAACATGACTTATGTGCTACCTGCTTATTGCTTTATATGAATATTTAGGAGAAGTTGCTTTCTTTCTAGAGTTGTCAACAGGGGCCTCGCCAGTCGAGGTTGAATATTAAGCCAAGATAAACTTGTTTGTTTTCTCTATTGTGTGTGGCTGCTATGCGCCATTGACAAATTGTTCAACATGGTCGGGTTTGGCCTAAGTTCTGGCATCAGGTGCCAGTTGCACCCCCCCGAGTTTGGGGCATGACAAACTTGGTATCAGAGCAATATCGTATCCTAGGGAGTCTGTAAGCCATGTCTAGTAGATTCATGTTTATAAGTGTGTTGTGCACCATATTTTGTAAGCAGGAAGCGATAGACTTTGTTCAGGAAAGTTACCCATATTTTGCTTAAATTGTGCTATAGAGCTGAGTCATAAGGGTTGAGTTCTTTGGCTTACGATTGTTATTGGGCTTGTACTATCGCACTTAATAATAATATCAAAAGTTTTAGGATTTAGTCCACTGCATTGAACATAGAGAGGCTTCGACATCAAGAGTATACAATAAACAAGGTCGAGAGAGAGCAATAGAAGAGGGCTAAGCCCACGAGTTTCTGATGGATAATCAGGGTGGCTCCAAACCTCAGTATTATAGAAGACTACCCAGGCCCCACCATAATAGTCCCAGGGTATCATGTTGGATCACTAGGGGCAGTCATGTCTGGGTGAGAGCTCACGAGCATTAGGACCACCGATAATATTGGGTACCAGAGCATTCTACATTAGCTATGCCATTTTGTGATACTTGTGGTGGAGCACATACAGGGAGATGCCATCAGGGCTCTTCAACGTGTATTATTATGGCCAGAAGAAGGGTCATGTACAAAGATATTATCTATTGAAGTACCAGCAGGTTTAAGGTCAGAATGCCAGATCAGCAGCAGGGTGGTCTTCCTCAGAATATCCTGTAGAGCATAAGTCCCAGACTTCAGCATGTAGAGGTCAAGGCCGAGGGGGAGCATCTAATTCTAGCAGTGGATAGAATCACTCTCACGCACTGATAGGTCATCAGGATTCAGAGTCATCGCCAGATGTTGTGACAGGCATATTGAGTGTTTGCTTGCACTTTGTTTATGTTTTGATAGATCTAGGCTCCATATTATCATATGTTACCACATTTATTGTTGGAAAGTTATGTATAGTACCAAAGTTATTGCAGCGACCTTTGGATATATTTACCCCAGTTTGCGACTCTATTATCACAAAGAGGGTTTATCGAGGTTGTACAATAAAGATTGGTTGGCGTTAGACCTTTGCAAACTCGATGGAGTTGCAAATGCTTGACTTTGTTATTATTATAGGAATGGATTGGTTGGCATCTTGTTAAATTAATGTCGACGCTGTGTCAAGGCTATTAGATTCCATTTACCAAGGGAAGTAGTTCAGGGGTGAAAGGGTAATGCAGCAATGCCAAAAGGCAGGTTTATTTCCTATCATCAGGCAAAGAAAATGATCACGAAAGGATGTATTGACCATATTGTCCTAGTTTAAGATATTGATGCTAAGCAATCAACTCTTATGTCTATTATAGTGGTTAATAAGTTTCTAGATGCATTTCCATATGAGCTTCCTGGTATTCCCTTATAAAGGGAGATTGATTTTTCTATTGATATATTACTAGATGTCAATCGATACAAATTCCCCTATATAGAATTTTACCAATAGAATTAAAGGAACAACTAAAAGATTTATTAGATAAGGGCTTCATCGGACCTAGTGCATCACTGTGCGGTGCACCAATGTTATTTTTATGGAAGAAAGATGACTCATTGCAGAAGTGTATAGACTACCAAAAACTAAATAAGGTGACTATAGAGAACAAATATCCACTATCAAGGATTGATGGATTTTTTGACCAACTGCAAGATGCCTGATGCTTCTCAAAGATTTATTTATGTTCAGGGTACCACCAGGTATTTGTTCAAGAGAATGATGTTTACAAGACAACCTTCAGGCTTAGATATGGCCATTTTGAGTTTCTTGTGATGTCTTTCGGGTTGACAAAATCCCCAACAGTATTTATGGACCTAATGAATAGTATATTTTGGTGTTCTAATACTTGTTCATCATTGTATTTATAAATGATATTTTGGTACATTCTTGATTAGAGGCCAAGCATAGAGATCATCTTCGAGTAGTGCTTCAGGTACTCTGAGATCAGAGGTTGTATGCTAAGCTCTTGATGTGTGAGTTCTAGTTGCATTATGTGGCCTTTTAGGGCCATATTGTATCAGATGCTGGTATTCAGGTTGACTAATAGAAAATTGAGGCAATGAAGACTTGGCCTTGGACCATGACCCCTACAGAAGTTCTATTCCAGTATCAAGATAGCCCCATATGAGGCACTTTATAGGCGTAGATGCAGGTTATTGGTTTGTTGGTTCAAAGTAGGTGAAGCAGCCTTGGTTGGGCCAGATTTGGTTCATGAGGCTTTGGAGAAAGTTTAACTTATTAGAGAGAGGCTAAAGATAGCTCAGAGTCATCAGAAGTCCTATGCAGATATAAGGAGAATAGACTTAGAGTTTGAGATCGATGATTGGGTCTTCCTGAAATGTCACCCATGAACGGGGTGATGAGATTTGGAAAGAAAGGGAAGCTCAGTCCCATATATGTAGGTCCTTACAGAATCTTGAAAAGGATTGGTAATGTAGCTTATGAGTTAGAGTTGCCAGCAGAATTAGCAGTGGTTCACCCGGTTTTCCGTATTTCATTATTGAAGAAGTGTGTTGGGGATCCGACATTGATTGTGCTCTTAGAAAGTGTGGCTGTGAAGGATAGCCTCACCTATGAGGAGGTTCTAGTTGAAATTCTTGACCGTCAGGTTCGTAGGTTGAGAAATAAGGAAGTCACATTTGTGAATGTTTTGTGGAGGAACCAGTCAGTTGAGGGAGCTACTTGGGAAGCTGAAGCAGCCATGATTGCCAAGTATCCTCACCTCTTTCCTTCCGACCTAGTTTCAGCTTGAGGGAATAGTTCCTCTCCAGTCCCTCAGTTTCCTCTTATGCATGTTAGTCTCAGAATCATGTTTTCCTAGCTATTCCAGTATTTTCAGCATGCTTTCATGTACTTAAAACTACACTCAGTCAGATATCAGCTTCTAGTATTCAGTTGGTAGGGATTGCAGTTTTTTCCCTTAAAACTCAGCTCAATTAGTCTTTATTTCAGGATGAATGATCCCAAGGGAAGGATATTGTTAAACCCCAGAATTTCAAAGCAGTATTTAAAACCCAGAACTCAGAAAAACTGAGCAAAACTTCATCTGTCAGACAAGTCCCATGGGCTGACCCACGGGCGTCATGGATAGAATAGCCTATCGGGGTCTCTGTAGGAAGAGCTCAGAGGCCTTGACAGCATAACTCAGCAAGATGGACGTCCCCACGGGCGTCATAAATCTAATGGGCCATGGGGCAGCCTGTGGTACACCACCAGTGGCCCTCCCTAGGCCTCATCAGCTCCGATGGGCTATCACCACGACCGTTGTGGATGCGATAGGCCATTGGAGCCATTGTGGGAACAAACCAGGGGACTAGCCCCAGCCTTCCCTTCTTTGACACCCAGGACAAGGGGCCGTTGCAAGTCCGATGCCCATCACGTAGCCCGTTTTGGAAAATTTCTGCAGTTCCTGCTTTCAAGTTGGGGGCATTCTGGTTTATTCCCAATTCTTTTAACTCCAATCCTAAGTCATTTTTGGAGTAATTAAAGGGTTTTTATGCTTTTTCCCTCATAACTCCTAAAATAATTTGACACTTCGCAAATTCTATCAGAAAAGAAGTGTTTCCTCTCAAGATCAAGCAAAGAGGGTTTTCTTCAAGTTCATCACCAAATCCAAAGGTTCAATGGTAGAATCTTCTTCCAAGTATGTGGGATTTCATCAGTGGGTTCCAAACCCATTGAGTCCCTAGGCTAATCTTAGTTCTTCAGTTTCCAACTAGTTCTTCAGACCTAAGGTTCCTAAATTTTGATGAACTCATTGCAATTCAGATCTTATTGCTGTATGATATTGTTTACATGCTTTCTTGGGAACCTAGGATAGCTATATGTACAGAATTCAATAACCCTAACATGTGTTGATTTTAGTTCTCATGATCTATACTTGCTAATCAGATAATTCAGCCAGTTGTGCTTCAGAATTAGAATGCTATGAGTTTCTGTATTATTATTGCAATCTCAGATCATTATCAGTATTTGAGCTATTCAGCATTTCTGTTGCATTCTTTGCTTATGTATTAAGTTGGGAGTAGACTTAGCACCTAGTGGACAAAGGGATGAAGGATCACCTGTCAGTTTAGGCTGAGACCTTTAGTAGCAGTCCCCGAGTCCCAGAACTACAGCGCCACCATAGGTTCAGAAAGGGGTCACCCGTCAGTTTATGGATGATGCCCTTGTCCCTTGTGGACATCAATTTAGTGGATCCACGTCAGATTAGTTTGTATCCTTGGCAAGGTATCAACACCCTTCCATCCAGGGTTACAGATTGGCCCCACAACCAGCTCAACTTGGGGTATGTCAGTTAATAGTTAGCTCCCACAGTCAGACTCAGCATTGCATTGACCATGTATTTAGTTCAGATCAGTATGTTGTGATATTCATGTTCAGTTACTGGGTCATTGCTCTTCAGTTCATCTTTTAGTATACACTTCTATATCAGTATCTATGTTTTACAACTTTGGTTATATATGATGCATGCTCAGTACATCTGAAGTACTGACGCATACTTTTATGCTACATCATTTTATGATGTAGGTTCAGGCGATCACCATCCAGATCGCGCTTAGCTCGATTTCCAGTCCTTACTCAATAGCCCAATGGTGATTCTTTATAGATTCGAGGATGATAGATAGAATTTATTATTTTAGTATTTCGAATTCAGTTTTAGACTTTTAGAGTTTGCTGGGGGCTTGTCCCAGCAACTCACTTTAGCTAGAGGCTTTCAGACATAGACTAGATTCAGCTATTGAGTTGTTAGTGTTATTTTCAGTCATCACTATACTCTATACATATTTTTATATTCATACATGTTTTGGTCTCTTTCCCACTTCAGATATTAAACTGTTTTCAGCTTCCGCACAATATATGTTTTTAATTGAAATTTTCTAGATATGCCAGACCATGGGTTAGCTTGGGGTCACTTGTGATACTTAGCACCGTGTTATGTCTAGGGGGTAGCCTCGGGGCATGACAGACTGACTTCAGCACTAGTCCTAACCATACGAGAGGGTCCAGAGGGCTACGGGGTGTATTGTGATGCTTTAAGCATTTGGTTGGGTTTTGTACTGATGCAACATGGAAAGGTAATTGCTTATTCTTCTAGACAATTAAAGAAGCATGAGAAGAACTACCCAACCTATGATTTGGAGTTGGCTACAGTTATTCGTGCCCTAAATATTTAGAGGAATTACTTCTATGGAGTTCATGTTGACATTTATACAGATCATAAAAGCCTCCAGTATATTTTTAGATAGAAGGAATTGAACCAGCGACAACGCTAATGGCTTGAATTGTTGAAAGACTATAAGTTGGATATCTCATATCATCCAGGGAAAGCCAATATAGCTGTGTATGCCCTTAGTCATAAGTCTATGGGCAGTCTATTGTATTTGGGAGCTGAGAAGTGGTAGATAGCTTGGTCACTCTATCAGTTAGCTAGTTTGGTTGTTATATTTTTAGACTTTGATGATGATGGTGTTATTGTTCAGGATACAATCATATCATGTCTAGTTGTAGAGATGAAGGCACGACAATATGATGATTCTAGTTTAAGAGAAGCTTTGAGGTAGTGCTTAGTAGCAAGAGTTATTAACCTTTGATATAGTAGGAGATGGAGTAAGATTTAAAAATTAGTTATGTGTTCTAAATGTTGCAGGGATTCGACAACAAATTATGAAAAAGGCATACCATTCTCGTTACTCTATTCACCCAGGATCTACGAAAATGTATCATAATATTAAGGAGATTTATTGGTGGTCAAGCATGAAAAGGGACATAGATGAGTTCATGGAACATAGTCGAAATTGTTAACAAGTAAAGGTAGAGCATTAGAAGTCCAACGGGCTGACTTAGGAGATAACTATTCTGTTGTGGAAGTGGGAGGCCATAAATATGGATTTTGTCACAACATAGCTAAGATAAAATCTATGTTATTATGTGTGGAGACAGGATAGCTGAGATAAAAGCTATGTTATTATGCGTGAAGCCTTTTAGAAAATCCCTTGCTTTCTTATATAGTCTAATTGAAGTGAAGTGATGTACCTACACTCGGGAGTAGAATAAAAAATAAAATTATCTTGTACTGGAGAGTTTCCCCCCTATGGCCTCCATAGGCCCTTAAAATGCGACTTCATATGCTTGTAGGGGTGGTTCTTGGTGTGAAAACTCCCAATTGAAAGTTAGATTTCTGGGTGGCCTTTCTAGTATAAGGGAAATAGAGGTACGCTACCCGCCCTACTTAAAATGATAAATAGAAAGGGTAGGATAAGGGATGAGGGATGACAAAGGTATAAAAACAAAAACTACATGATGTACGTACGTTAAATAGTAGCCCCATTACAAACAATTATTAATTATTGATAGGTTGACAAAATTGGCCCATTTCTTGCAAGTCAGGTCCACATTCTTAGCTGAAGATTATATTGGGATATACATTAGAGAAATAGTTAGACTACATGGTGTCCCAGTATCGATTATTTCAGAGAGAGGGGCATAGTTTTCAACATATTTCTAGAGATCTTTCCAGAAGGGTTTGGGAACTCAGGTTAATCTTAGTACAAATTATCATCCTCAGATCAATGGACAAATGGAGTGTACAATCCAGATGCTCGAGGATATGTTATGGATGAGTGTGCCTGATTTCGGTGGGAATTGGTATGATCACTTGTCACTTATTGAGTTTGCTTATAATAACACCTATCATTCTAGCATCCATATGGCACCTTACAAGGGTTTATATGGGTAGAAATGTTGATCCCCTCTTAGTTGGTTTGAGGTTTGAGAGTTAGGGTTGCATGGACCTGACATAGTGTAGAAGGCTGTTAAGAATGTTAAATTGATCAGAGAGCGAGTGTTGACGGCTTAGGGCTGCTAGAAATCATATTCATATGTTAGGAAATGGGACTTAGAGTTTAATGTTGACAACTGGGTCTTTTTAAAGGTTTCACCAATGAAGGGAATTATGTAATTTGGCAGGAAGAGCAAGCTGAGCCCTCTATATATTGGGTCATACCGTATTATGCAATGGATAGGCAGAGTTTCTTACCATCTAGAGTTACCTCAGTAATTAGAGGTAGTTCATCGAGTTTTTCATATTTCTATGTTACAAAAGTGTCATGCCTCGAGCCTACACCTTGGATGCGACACGGTGCTTAGAGTCACAAGTGACCCCAAGCTAACCCATGTCCTGGCATACTGCTAAGATATAGACTAAAAGATAATGCGGAAGCTGAAATGTGCTGAGCTCTTGAAAGAAATATTAAAACACAATAAACTTTCATAAATTGAGATACAATAGCATTTGAAAACTGATACAACTAACTGAATGACTGTCTGACTATCTATGAAGCCTCTATTCACACTGACTACAATTAGCCGGGACATGACTGAGGTGCCAGGATTTTACGGCACTTTGGATGCTTAAAACTAAGGATTTTTGGGAGTTCTTAAGCGCATTTTGTTGGATTTGATGTCGTTTGTTACATTTACAGGGAAAAGTATTGAAAAGATGAAAATGCTAAAGGGTTGTAGATTTCTAGGCTAATAGTCATGCCCCACGAGAATTGCACTTACGAAGGCCCATGGGAGAAGGTGTCTGAGTTAAACAGAGCACCCATATACATAAGGCATCCCCCACGCCCTGCCATGACAGGTGTTGGTCTAGCCACGGGATGTCACATGACCCATCAGACTGGACTAGTAGAGCTAGAGTTGCTAAGGCTTAAGTGACGAGCTTCCACGACACCCATAAGAGACATGATAGGCCATCGCAGAAGCCCATCAAAATATGCCAAAGGAGATTGTCGCTTACCCTTTTGAGTATGTTCATAAGATTAAAATGGAAGCGAAATGGACCAAATGGTTAGCCAGGCGTCTCAGAACAACCGAGAACCCAAGATGGCTAAATCAAAATAAGCCGCAAATCACAAAGGCCTCCATATTATTTGAGGCCAAGTTCTGGTGAGGCATAGTACGACTGTGACTGATGCCGATGGGTGAAGACAACCAGCTCACTGTGGAATGAGCTATCTTGGTGGCTAGCTTGTTATCAAATTACAAGCTAAACTTTCGGAAAATCATAGATGAAGAGATTAGAGATAGAGTCACCAATATAGGCTCCTCCTATCCATTTCCCTGCCTCATTACTGAGCTTTGTGACGAAGCTAATGTCCTGAAATATGCGGGTATTTATCATGCAGAGATAGCCATCTGGACACATCATCCCAAGAGGTCAAAGGATGAAACTAGAATACTAGGTTTGAGTGGTGCATTAGAACCACTAGCCCTTACCCAAGAGGCATATGAACCGACACTGGCAGCAACTCCGTCCACTACTGCCATGCCCACCCAGAGGGTAGCCAAACTGAGCACGCTGCTGCTGGTCCATCTTCTTCATCTTCAACACCTCCAATGGAGGAAACTGAGTCCATATTCACTTTTCATCTAGTGAATTTTACCAACACAGTTCAGAATACAATCTAGTTGAGAGAGCAATGAATAGGTTTGATTTGCAGTTTCAGCCGATTCTTGACACCTCTATCCGAAAAGCCATGGCACCCTTTCTCAACATGAATGAAATGATGGATGCACTAGAAGAGAGGGTTAATGAGAAGCTGCAAGAAATGGGCGCACTTGAACTCACAGAAATTAAGCAGCAGATAGATGAGCTAAGGGTCGATGTGGATGAACTTAGAAGTCAGCCAACTGCCCCAGCCAAGGCTCGACTAGTCTTGTTGTAGGTTTTATCATAGCCAGCCTTTGAATTATGGGACTTTGTAGACCCCAAGATTCGTCCAGACAGATGGGACAAAGAGAAAGAAAAAGGGCCTGGATCGGTCAAGGAAAAGGAGGCTAAACCAGAAAAGGAAAAAGAGCCTTCGGATCCTCAGAAAAAGAGGAAAAGAAAAGAGAAGAACGTCCAAAAAGGTGAAGCTTCACTTAGCCTGAAATCTCAAAAGAAGAAGAAGGAGAGAGATGCGAAGAGCCAGGAAAGAGTTAGAGCAGGAAATAAAGAAGTCTCTGGCTATGCATCAGATCTAGGTTGATAGTGGTGGCACGGGTGGTTCTGCTAGTGGTGTTGCTGGCAATGTGGATATACCTTCTTTAGACCCTATTGTGGGAGTTCGTGGTGAGAAAGCTGCTCGAGCAGCTGATGATTTTATTGAGAGGTCTGTGGAGGTAGCCTCTGCTAGAGATAGGACTGCGGGCACCAATCTAGTTAGCTTGAGTACTACTATACCCGATGACCGCACTTAGGTGCCACAAGTATGCCTTATATCCCTCATTTTACTATTTTTAGTGCATTGGGGACAATGCACAACCTTCTAGATGGGGTGGGGGCAGCTGTGGTCATCTGGTTTGTTTTTGTAGAGTGTTTTGGCCAAGTCTGAGTATCCAAAACACTCGCGTCATGCCGTGATGTTAAATCAAGTGATGCATGGGAGGAAACCCATGAGGGAATCTATTTGGTATCCGCGTCCTTGGGGTTTTCTTGCTTGTGTTCTTTCCCTAAGGACTTTTAATTTTTGTTGAATCGGCATGTTTAGTATAGGATGTGTGTTTGTAGAAGTGAATTAGAAATTGAATGCAACCATAACCCTTTTTGAAAAAAATGGAAAAAAATAGAGACCCCTCTAAATTTTTGTGAAATAAGGTTTTAGAACTGACCTTGATGGATCTGTAAATGACAACATGTATATAACTGAGATAAGTAGCTTAAGTTAAATCATGAACCGGTAGTTAGCTAATCTGTAGTCAAAACTCTGTGTCATATGTGAAGTGAGATGCTTAGTATCTGTTCTTGTTGTACTGTGCAATCTAGGACATGATCATAGGCCATTTTTGAATTAGTACACTTCATCCAAATGACCTACCAAGTGAAAAGTAATCCCTTTGATCCCTGAATTTGAGCCTAAAGATGAACCTTTTTGTTGTTAGCCTATTCACCTTCCCCGTTTCTTATAAATCTCTATTTTTGCCCTGGTCCCTCCTTGTACATTATGTACCTCAACTCAGGCTAAAAGCCTAAGTTGAGGGTGTCTACTGTAGGTGAAAGTAGAAAGTGTTGGGTATGAAAATATTGGGTTAGTTATAGAAAGAAAGACACTGGGTGTGGTTTGTGTGCTAAAAAAAAGAAAAGAAAAGAAAAGAGAAAAGAAATATATATCAATGAAAAGAAAAGTGCAAAGATGCAATAGAAGCCACACAAGCCTGATAAAAGAAAAAAGGTTTGAAAGAAAGGAGAATAAGGGAGGAAAACTGTAGGGCCTGAAAAGTAGAGAAAATAAAGAAGTAATTATAGTCTCAAGGAGGGCATAGTCGCTATTTACCTAAATGTACCATTCCCGTCCCTACACCTACATTACAAGCCTAACAAAGTCCTATAGTGATTCTAACCGAACTGTTTGAAAGCCAAAGCATAGAAAATAAGGGAAAGCCTATGGTATTGTACATGTACAACTTGAACTTCTTTGTGAGAGTGAGCGGATTCCTAGTCCTTGTTTGTTAAAGTGATATTCTGTGTGATTCGGGACTTCATTGTTGTGAGGGCACCAAAGTAGACTGCAATCTCTTATTACTTTGTTTAAAGGTCTGTTGTGTATGCTAGCTTACTCATGAATATTGTGTTGTCACTCATGGATCCGTCTTGTGTTGTTTTGATAACATCATAAAAATGCACTGGTCTTTGAGCTATCAAGGAGTGGGTACTATTCTAAGGTTTTGAAAGTATAATAAATCATGTTGCTGCTGTAGTTTCTGGTTTCCTTCTACTTAAGCGTCATTTTTAGTTTTTGTTTTTGTTAGTTTCTTGAGGACAAGCAAACATTCTAAGTTGAGGGTATTGATGTGCCAGGATTTTATGGCACTTTTTATGCTTAAAACTAAGGATTTTTGGGAGTTCTTAAGCGTATTTTGTTGGATTTGATGTCATTTGTTACATGTACAAGTAAATGTATTGAAAAGATGAAAATGCTAACGGGTTGTAGATTTCTTGGCAAATAGTCATGCCCCATGGGCGTCGCACCCACGACGGCCGATGGGAGAAGGTGTGTGAGTTAAATAGAGCACCCACATGCACAAGGCATCCTCACGCCCTGCCATAATTGGTGTCGGTCCAGCCACAGGGCATCACATGGACCATTGAACTGGACCAGTGGAGCTGGAGCTGCTAAGGCTTAAGTGACGAGCTACCATGACGCCTGTGAGAGACATGACGGGCCTTTGCAGAAGCCCATCAAAATGTGCCAAAGGATATGGGAGATTAAGTCTACTAGCGGACGAGAAGGCCACGACGGGCATCGCAGCCATGACATCCCATCACCTTAGCCCATGGAATCGAGACAGGGAACCTGGAATCAAGACCCGAAGATACCCGATGGGCACCCACGAGGCCTGTCGCATCCACGACGGCCCGTGGGGTGTCCCATCAGTAGAAGACGCATCCAACTTTCCTAGAATAGTTAGGATTTTGTCTTTTTGTCAATAAATACATCCCCTTAGGTTTTATTTTTTCAGTTTTTACTGATTATTTTTGTACAATCACTACATTGTTACATTTGTTTCACTTTATTACACAAGTTCTTGAGATTAAAGATTGTTCTTGATTAATTGAAGTGTTCTTGAGACTTTTTTCAAGATTTCAGATTTCTTTACTTCTCATTATAAGTAGATCTACTGATGATTGTTACAACAACCATTAATTGTTTACTTATAAATATGAGTAGCTAAATCCAGAATTATGCTTGTGGAAACCATGAAGGATTAACGAAGTAGGCAAAGTACTTGGCAACTCTAGGGCGGTGTTTATTCATGCATTGTTCTTCCCTTTGTTTTGATTGCTTTTTAATGGTGCAAAATGTTAGAACTCGCCTTATCATTACTTGTCGGACCAAGGAGTTAATGGATGGGAAAAAGGTTGTTCAACGATGGAGATTTGAGGCTATCAACCCTCATCTAATAGCTTGACCTTGTCTAGGAATAGCTAATCTGGGATCTAGGGTAAGGGTTAGTAAATTATACACCCACGGCTGGACCAAGGCATGTGTTGAAATTCATTTATTTGCCAGACCAAGGATTGAGGTGAACCTAACTTACCGATTCTTCATGCTAAGCACTAAGCTAGTTTACTAAGTACAAATGCCTTACTAAGTTATGATCTCATGGGGACCACTACCCTAGTCGCTTCTTATTGATAACAACTGTTAAAACTGATAACTGCTACTTGTTACGAATCTAAGTTATGCTAACTCACTGTAACTTAACCCCCTTCCCCCTCGTAGGGAAATAATCAGCTATCAGTGCAAGAAAACACTAATCGACCATAGTCCTACCATATTCCCTGTGGGATCAAACCCAACCTTTATTGGGTTCTATATTTGAACAGCGAACACTTATTCTTCTAAAAGAAAGTGTAATTTGGGCACATCAATGACCCCTAACTATCTTACATCAATGTATAATAACTAAATGAACTACTAAAACTACTAACTGACTAGAGTTCCCGAAAAAGGAAAACTCGTTCCCTGCTGACTGGAGGTTGTGATCTGTCTGACCATAATCCTAGGAGCTAGCACTAAAACCTACATCATCAAAAGGATGCAGCACAAGAAGGTATGCGATCAGTACTTTGAATATACTGAGCATGTGAGATAATGCACTAACTTTAAAATTATGAGAAACATGTATGTACTGAAAACATGGCTGAAAATTGGACTAAGTATAACATCTCAAGTGCATAAGTAAAAATTGTAGAATATAAGGTCGTTTACTGAAAAAGGGGTAAATCGTGTTTCTAAACTATAACTGTGAGATCATGATATTTTAAGATAAGTAAAACTGTTATTTAGGGATCCATAACCTGAAAAGATGAAGTATATCTGTAAATCATGAAATAGTGCAACTGAGCTAAAAGTCATGAGTCATGCTAAAAGCCGTTTTAAAGTAAATCCTTAGGTGAGATTCTACTACTGAACATGCTGAAAATACTGATATAGTGAACTGAATGCAAGTTGAAAGGTATAAGCTGATGCAATGACCAAGTATATAGATATGCAACTGTATAATACTGAACTGGATTGAATAACGGAATACAAGGTCATGCAATAATGAATATGGACTATAGGAGCTACTATTAACTGACATACCCCAAGCTGAGCTAACTATGGAGCCAACCTGTAACCCTGGATGGAAGGGTGTTCATACCTTGCCAAGGGTACGAACAAATCTGATGTGGATCCACTAAACTGATGTCCACAAGGGACAAGGGTGTCCAGCCTAATCTGATAGCTGACCCCTTTGATACCTATGGTGGCACCATAGTTTTGAGGCTTAAGGACTGTTACTAAAGGCGTCAGCCTAATCTGACAGCTGAGCTTCATCCCTTCATCCGCTCGGTTCTAAGCCTACTTCCAACTGAATATAAAGCAATGAATGCAACTGAGATATTGGATAGCTCAAATATACTGATGTTCTGAGAATGCAAAATACTACTGAGGCTGAAGCATTCTAATCATGTAATTCTGACTGACTGAGTGCCTGACTAATAATACATGAGAGCGGTTTGTATCATGTGACATATATGAATGTCAAAACTGTTCATATTTAAAACATATTTTGTATATCATACTGAAGGTAGGCTGAAGCCTGCTAAATCATGCATAGTTCTTTTTTATTTAAAACAACTGGACTAAAGTGATTGAGAATCATGAATACTTGTCTGGAAGCCAAAACCCATAGTTAAAATCATCATGAGGAAACTTAAACTTGTTTAGACTGAATGCTGACAAGCTGAACTAAATTCTGAAGGGAGAGCTAAATTCTAAGAAAATATTGTAAAATCAGGCTAAAACATGCTTCTTCCAAATATCTTGGGATTTGAAATCTATTTGTAGGAATTCTTGTAATAATCATTATAACAAGGCCAGTAGTTATGTAGAATCATCAAGAAATCGAATTCATAGTGAAACACATGTTTGGGTAAGAACCCTAGAATCATCACTTGTAAACTAATACTGATATTTGAAACTTTGGGCATGAGGGTGAAAGAAAACCCTCATTGTAATCCCACATACCTGAAGCTTCAAGAATCTAGACTATAATCGATGTTTGAAGCATTAGGGGGAAACGCCCTAGGTCTATAGCTTGAAAGACCCTTTTTTTCTTTTTCTGAAGTTTGAATCGATGGAATGAGGAAAAATATTCTATGTCTGATTATAATCCCTTAAAATATGTTTAAAATAACAAAGTATTGGAATAACAAGAAAGGTGGGAAAATACTAAGATACCCGTGAGAAAACTAAGTAAAATTACTAAAAAAACTCATTGTCGGGTTCCACGGATATGAACCACGGCCCGTGGAATGAATCACGGTCCGTGGATGGAAGTCGTGGTTCTCAGACCACTTTTCAGGCTTCTGGACTATTTCCATGAGTTGGTTTCACGACCTGTGGAACCTTTTTATGGTGTTTAGACTAAAATTTAAGTTCCAGATCTGATTTCCATAGAGGAAATCCATGGTTTGTGGTTTGATCCTCGAGCCATGGATTTGTCTCGTGGTTTCTGTCTGTCATTTTGATAGACAGACACCTTTTAGTACTGAGGCATGTATCCATACTGAGATCATAAGAACACTGATAGGATATGAAACTGAATGTACAATATGATAACTGGTCTGAAGTGAGAATAGGGACTTAACTAGAACTCATAAAGAATGCATGCAATCTTAGAAATTAAATTAACTGAAAGGAACATCAAACTAAGAGGAGTAACTATACGAGAAAACTATTCTCTTCTAAACTGAACTCACTAGGGCCTTTTGGCCTTAGGAATGATTACTAGCAGATCTGAACTAATCTGATGTGAGGAGTCTACTATCTTGCTATCTGAAGTGACAAGACATAAGGTATGAGCACCCTGGGTAGGGAGTAAGAACGAGGTTATTCCCGCCTTAACAATACAGTTGACATCTTTTAAGCTTAGGAACACCCTTTACAAATACACCAACATCTCTGAATACCACGCTCACCATTTGCAACTAAAGATCTCATCTGTGCACATATAGATGTTCAGGTTTGAGCTTAATACCTTGTTTCACTATGTTCAAGCCTATCTCGACTAAATCTCTTGCATCTAGAGTTATCTCCAAATAATGATATTCTTTCTTATCACAAAAATCAACTAACCTTGAACTCTAATCAATGGGTCACTAGTCCCTCAAAGAAAAAGCCTACATGTATTTCATCACGACATTCAAGCCTATTACTATGATCATCTTATCAATTCTTTGGAGCTGACACTACCTGAGAATAATCTCCTCTTCCCTAATATATCTAGAAACTATAACTGCAAAAACTTCTACAAAGGGACATCAAAAGTGGAAAATCTTGTACTTCCCATCTAGGCTACTACTTAGCTTCCTCTACTAACAGCTCTGAAGACATAAGCTAAGATAACTAAAGGAATAGAGTGGGAGAATGAGCATCATGAATGAAAGAATACTGATCGATCTTGACTTATACTTAGCGTGATTTAGCCACTCAAGGTGAGGACTGAGAAGTCAAGTGCAAAGGCATGAGTGACTAACATTCTGGACATATGAAGCATGGTTAGAGTAAGGAAATCATAAGCATGAACTATTCAAGAAATGTGGTCTGAGCATATACATGACCTATAATGATTTCACTAGACATTAATGCATATCTCGAGGACTGAACTAAGTACATAGAACTGAGCATACTGTGAGACATGAGTTTACTTGTATAACGAGTCTCATAGTATAAAGGTGGAATTCATAGAATCATAGAGTAATACTGGAATCCCTGTCTGGAGTAATTTTTATTTGTTCTAGGAGTTGAGTATGGACATAAATCTATATGGAGTGCATGAACTTATCCGTGAGTATGACACAAATATGTCTGAATATAGTGTAACCTTTACTGAAGTGCTAGGAAATCTGCTCGAATAAGAATGGATCTGTAATGACCCTTCCGGTTATTTCCACGTATACATTTTCCTTGAACCGTTAGAGCTTGTTTGTAGCCGCCTCCAAGTCATTTAAGGCTTGTCGGGACTGGTATTTCAGTGCTGGGTCCACTTGTTTGGTCATATGATAAGTTTTGAAGACAAGTAAGTCGGCAAAAGTTATCGTAAGTTCTTTTATAAATTTTCTGAACTTTGGGTAAAATATCTCGGAGTTTTTCTCTCAATATATAAAGAGTTAGAAGTCCCCCGAAATACCAAATCGAAGGTCTACAAGTGTTTTCCAACGCACAAAACCTCACGTCCAACTGATCTTGGAGTAAAAAGTTATAACTGTTTTACCGCGGACTGTCTGGCAGAAACCGGGTTGCGAACCGGGTTGCGAACCGGGTCGGGTCAAAACCGATTTAAAGCCTCAACTTCACGTTTTAAAACGCCATTTCAGTTCTGAAACAGTGAGAAAACATAAGGGAGGGTTCCAAGAGAGTTCTTGAGTATCAAAATCGTGCAATGGCGAATTGCGAACCTAAATATAAGAATTTTATTAGCATCGCGCGTATATTTGGAAATATTTTATTTTAAAGTTATATTTTTTATTACTTTTTTTAAAGTATTTTAAAGGTTTATGAAAAATATTTTTCTTACGATATAATTGTATATGTATTTATTTTATAAGGTTTTTATACATTGTAATATTTTAACGGAGATAGTGAATTTAGTTATGTTGAAAATTATTATTATAATATAGTAGGTTTTATGTGAAATGATTTTCTATTAATTATGGTATATTCAAAAAGCTATATTTATTTTACCACGAACTTATGCAATACCCGAATACTTACGTAGTGGAATGGAATTAATTGTGTGGTGCTACTCCACTTCCACGTGGAAGTGAAGTGGAATGTGCAGCAATTAGTGTAAATATAGGTGGCATCTAATTAATGCCTTGACTTTTTGGTTAAGTAATTAATTGATTAATTAATGTGTAAGACATTCACTTTGTTCAACATTTGTTCATGATACATATATGTTAATCAACTTCTGTTCGTCATGATTTGATTACGAGGTGCAATTTTATAAACTCTTCAGTATATGTATATACTTACACCCACGAGTGAGGGAAATTGTGGGGAAGAAATTATATTTTGATGTTAAGTTTAATTTCGGAAAGGAAATCAATTATCTACGTCAAGTTATTCAAGCCCGATGAGGAGGAGAGGCGAAGGAATAGGGAGGCGTATAAGATAGCTAGGAAGGAGGCTAAGTTAGCGGTAACGGCAGCTAAAACGGCAGCCTTTGAAAGCTTATACGCGGCTTTAGAGGATAAAGGTGGGGATAAGAAGCTATACAGGTTAGCAAAGGCTAGAGAGAGGAGGAACCAGGACCTTGACCTAGTGAAGTGCATCAAGGATGAAAATGGCAAAATACTAGTAGACGAGGTACTCATTAGGAGGAGGTGGCAGTCTTACTTCCATGGACTCTTAAATGAAGAGGGGGACAAAAGCTTTGAGCTGGGAGATTTGGCACACTCAGAGAGGCGTCGGGACTATGATTATTGTAGCCGTATAAAGGTTGAAGAGGTTAAGGTTGCGATTCGTAAGATGCGAAGGGGTAGGGCGACGGGGCCAGATGAGATTCCCGTGGATTTTTGGAAAAGCTCGGGTGAGACAGGTGTGAAGTGGCTAACCGAGTTATTTGATGGTATTTTTAGAACGACAAAGATGCCTGAAGCTTGGAGATGGAGCACGATGATTCCTTTGTACAAGAACAAGGGTGATATTCAGAGTTGCAACAACTATAGGGGTATCAAATTGCTAAGCCACACTATGAAGGTCTGGGAGAGGGTAGTGGAGTTGAGGTTGAGACAAATCGTGCCTATTTCAGAGAACCAGTTCGGCTTTATGCCAGGACGCTCGACTACAGAAGCTATTCATCTCCTTAGAAGACTGGTGGAGCAGTACAGGAAAAGGAAGAAGGACTTGCACATGGTGTTCATCGATCTAGAAAAGGCGTATGATAAAGTCCCTAGGGAGGTCCTTTGGAGGTGCTTGGAGGCTCGAGGGGTACCCGTGGCGTACACCAGATCAATTAAGGACATGTATGAGGGGGCCAAGACTCGCGTTAGAACTGTGGGAGGAGATTCGGAGCACTTTCCCGTGTTGATGGGGTTGCACCAGGGATCGACCCTTAGCCCGTTTCTATTTGCCTTGGTAATGGATGTATTGACGCGGCAAATACAAGGCGAGGTGCCATGGTGCATGTTATTTGCGGATGATGTAGTTTTGGTGGACGAGACTCGCGGAGAAGTTAATGCTAAGTTGGAGGTTTGGAGACAGACCCTCGAGTCGAAGGGGTTTAGGTTGAGCAGGACCAAGACTGAATATATGGAGTGCAAGTTCAGTGAGGCGACTCAGGATGATAACGTAGAAGTGAAGCTGGATACACAGGTCATCCAAAAGAAAGGGAGTTTCAAGTATCTTGGGTCTGTTATCCAAGGAAGTGGAGAGATTGATGAGGATGTCACCCATCGTATTGGTGTTGGGTGGATGAAATGGAGGCTCGCATCTGGAGTCTTGTGCGATAAGAAGGTGCCTACTAAACTTAAAGGCAAATTCTACAGAGTGGTGGTCCGACCAGCTTTGATGTATGGAGTGGAGTGTTGGCCAGTGAAGAACGCCATATTCAAAAGATGAAGGTGGCGGAGATGAGGATGTTGCGATGGATGTGCGGGTATACTAGGAGAGATAGGATTAGGAATGAGGATATCCGAGATAAGGTGGGTGTGGCGTCGGTGGAAGATAAGATGCGGGAAGCGAGGCTGAGATGGTTCGGCCATGTGAGGAGGAGAGGCACGGATGCTCCAGTGCGGAGGTGTGAGAGGTTGGCCATGGATGGTTACAAGAGAGGACGAGGTAGACCGAAAAAATATTGGGGAGAGGTGATTCGACAGGACATGGCGCAGTTGCAGCTTACCGAGGACATGACCCTAGATAGAAAGGTGTGGAGGACGCGGATTAGGGTAGAAGAGTAGTAGGTAGAAGGGGGGTAGGCTAGTAGGTAGGAGTGTTTTTCCTTATTGTACCGACTAGTAAGCGTAGTGTTACGCTTATAGTTTCTTGTTCTTGGATTCCTCGTGGTAGTATTGTGTGGCAGTGCTCTGTTATGTCTGTCTGTTGTTTGTTACTGCGTATTACTTCCTACCGTCGCTTGTAATTTTATCTTGTTTTTTATCCTGTATCATTGATATGCCCTTTGTAGCCTATTTTTAGACTATTTTGTCTTGAGCCGGGGGTCTATCGGAAACAGCCTCTCTACCTCACTCTGAGGTAGTGGTATGGTCTGCGTACACTCTACCCTCCCCAGACCCCACGATGTGGGAATACACTGGGTATGTTGTTGTTGTTGTTTTAAGTTATTCAAGCCCGAGTTCAAGTTTGATTTCGTTTCGGAGATTCTTTTTGGAGAGGTTCAAGCTTGTCATCGGACGACAGGTAGGTTACGGTTTATTTTCCCTAGACTCCGCATATATAGGATAAAATTGTATTAATGGGCATCCTTGGGTTGGATTATTAGGTTGGTACCACCGACCTCGACCGCTTTATTCATGTCCGCCTACTTTTGTTCCTCCGTTGTTTGTAGTACTTGCCGATATATTTTATTTACCCTTGTGGTCCTGTGAGGCCTTGTTGACTCTGGAACATAGAAGGTGGGATTTTGGGTATGTCCACGAGTCCCGGGCATAGAATTATCCTTCTTGGCTGGTATGCTTGCTGAGTAGTTGTGGGCCTGTGCAGGGTCGATAGGTTGATTGTAAGCTGCTGAGCAGCTATTGTGTGTGATCATACCATTTCCATACATATAAAGAGGTTTTACCCATGTTTTACTATGGTTTTAGCTTCGGGCCTACTGGCACTATTTTCTAACCTTGCACGGCCCCGGGGGCCTGTTTTTAATGGAAATGATTTGGAAATGGTTGGATTTAACTTGTGAATATTCCTGGGTAAAGGAAAGTAAAATTATGTTTTAAAACACCAGTTTTACGATTAACGCTAGACTCGGCAGGGCCGGGGTGCTAGTTGAGTTTTCTTGCTACTTGAGATGATTTTTAGCCTCGATCGGACCGAGCACCTGAGATGACTTTCTACTGTTTAGACCCGGTTATGCCCGGGCACCCTTGGAGGGGTTTTTGAGATATTTTCCTACTACTTTAGTCCTGGACATGGTCTGGGCATGCATATTCGAGACTGGGTCTCTATCTTGAACCCGAACTTGCTTCCGGACGACATGTTTTGATACTGAGTTTTAGTATGGGGTCTGGGACCTCCATGGACCTTGCCATCCGAGCCTGGGGCTTCGGGCTGCGTGTGCCGGAGGAAGGGTATACGGCGGAGTAGAGGTATACGGGCAGTGTCCTTCCATGGAACCTACCTGCTGGGGCCGATAGGCACCGGAGGAGGTACATACAGATATACCATTTCACTTGAGATCTTCATGCATCATATCATTCATTGTTTGAGGCTCCACCCTTGTTTGTTGATTGTACGCTCCGGTAGTATGGGATGCCGGAGGGTTTGTTTTCACTTATTTGTGTTCCTTGGTTGTATGGGCGGCCGGGGGACTCTAGGTAGACTCTTGCTATTTACTTACATAATTGTTCCTTGTTATGGTTAAGTATGGAATTGGTTACTGCTAGACTGTTAGTTTCTGGATTTGAGATTGATATGATTGGTTGAGTTTGATTCATGTCTCTGAGCATGCCTATCATTACTCTTTCCCTCTTCTTATACATGAGGTTATCGGTATACCGTCCATTTCATAAACTTATTATGTATACACTGTTATTGCAAGGACCCCAGGTGCGTTACTCCTTACTTTCACCTGTGCCTATGGTGTGTATATTCTGCTTACTGGCCTCACATGTGGTTCTGTTGATTTCCCTTTGGGCTAGTTCCATACCTTTCGCTGATTTCTGTGACTGCTTGCTTCTATTCTGTCTGTTACTACGCTTTTATCTTATATGTACCCAGTCAGCCTATGATACCTACTGGGTACCTTATGCTTCACATTTGGTGCTCACCCTACCCCCCTGCATCTTTGGGTGCAGATCCTAGCATGGGCCATCGCCGTTAGATCGCTGTGATTCGTGCTTGGAGATCTATTGGGGACTACTTCAGACTGAGGGTGAGCTCTTGGCGATCGGAGCTTAGCTTTAGTTTATCTTTTGCTTCATGTACTCTATTACCATTCAGAGACATCTGTATTTATTGTTTTGGATTATTTGCACTCCATGTATGTAGTTTGGCTCTATACTATGATACCAGGTCTTGGGGTTTGGTTTAGTTTCCGTATATGTATATATATATCCCTGTTATCTATTCTCTTCGTCTTGTTCCCTTATTTGTTAGATAGTAGCCCATTACTAACTGTCCTGGGCTACGGGGATTGGTTCACCTACCGAGGGTTGTAGGTGCCATCATGACCGAGAAATCGGGTCATGACAACTTGGTATCAGAGCTTTAGGTTCACCAGTGTCATCGGTATAGGAGCCAATGTCTAGTAGAGTCTTGCGGATCGGGGCAGAGACGTCCGTACTCAATCTTTGGGAGGCTACAGTGACATTTTAGGAAATTTGACTCTCTCATTGCTTCTGTGTCGTGCGTGGAACCCTTGAAGTTTCTGGAAATCTCATTTATTCTACTTCATTCTTCCGCAGATGGTTCGTACGAGATCATCGACATCACGCGGAGATGAGCCTCCCGCTCCAGCACCAGCTAGAGCACCAGCTCCAGCACCAGCTCCAGCGCCAGCTCCAGTACCAGCTCCAGTGCCCACTTTTGTGTCAGCTTCAGCCGCAGCTCAGTCTCCAGATATTCGGGGGTTACTATTACAGCTTTTGGGTATGATTGGAGAGTGGCCTTCTGAGGTGGCACAGACACTCGCTCAGGGGGAAGCCCTGGGTGCACAGAGCTTAGGAGCGCAGCCTGCTAAAATGGCTCCCCATGCGGAGGTCATTCTGGTTCCATCGGTTGCACAGCCTCTTGCTCCTCGCCCAGCTATGACAGAGTCAGAGCAGAAGGCGTTGGGTAGGTTTTTGAGGTTAGCACCTCCGAGGTTTG
Organism: Jaltomata sinuosa; assembly: GCA_003996215.1. Lineage (NCBI taxonomy): Eukaryota > Viridiplantae > Streptophyta > Magnoliopsida > Solanales > Solanaceae > Jaltomata > Jaltomata sinuosa. Next base: position 483,714 of record QJPP01000076.1, read on the forward strand.
CTGGTACTTCTGGACAGGATCCACATGACTTTATTACTACCTGTGAGGAGATGTTGCATCATTTGGGTTTGTAGGAGACTCACGGGGTTGGTTATACTACCTATCAGTTAGAGGGCCCAGCGAAGTTATGGTGAAGGGCCCAGGTTGGTTGTAGACCATTGTCGTCACCTCTTTTGACCTGGTCTGAGTTTTATGAGGCCTTTATGGCCAAGTTACTACCTCAGAGTGATCGTGAGCGTCGCAGGGAGCAGTTTACTCACCTTAGGCAGGGGTCTACGACTGTCTCAGAGTATGAGACCCATTTTCATCAGCTAGCACCGTTCGAAGCTATGATCATTCCTACCGAGGCAGATAGGATTCGTAGATTTCTATGGGGTTTGAGGCTAGAGATCAGGCAGCCAGCTGAGATATTGATCGCCAGTGGTCGGTCATTTCAGGTTATCATAGACTATGCCCGCACTGTGGAGGACTTACAGCGACATGATCAGGGGTCCAGAGATAAGAGGCCTCGGCATCAGGGTGTCTACAGTGGTTCCAGATATGGTGGTAGAGGTCCTGGCCAGTGGAGCCGGAGTTATCAGCCACAGCAGTAGCAGGGTCAGTCCAGCCGATCGGTTCAGGCTTCCCTTCAGACTTTCGGCAGTACCCAGTTCGAGCAGGGTCAGAGCAGCCATCAGGGCTATGGCGGCCAGTCTTCTAGGGGTACAGTTTCTGGGGCATCAGGTCGTGGTGGTCATACGGGATCTGCTGGTTCATCTCGACTGAGTAGGCCGTTAGGGGCTTGTTTTACTTGTGGTGCGATGGGTCATTTTGCTAGAGATTGCCCTCAGCAGGGTACAGTTCAGTTGGCCGAGCCTTTACGAGCAGTTCAGCCTCCGGCTAGAGGGGGTGGTCGTCAGAGTAGAGGTGGTGCTCCGCGCGGCAGAGCAGGTGGTAGGGATGGCGGTCGGGCAGGTGGAGGTCGTCGTCAGTTTTACGCGGTCCCTAGGAGACAAGAGGCAGAGGCCTCAGATGCTGTGATTACAGGTACGATTTCTGTGTGCCATCAGTCTGCTATGTCTTTATTTGATCCTGGATCCACTTGTTCATATGTATCTGCCTACTTTGTGCCTTGTTTGGGGTTGGCTAGTGAGCCATTATCTGTTCATGTTTCTGTTTCGACCCCAGTAGGAGATTCTTTAGTAGTGGATCGGATTGTGAGATCCTGTATGTTATCTGTTGGTGATTCAGAGACTTGGGGTGATTTGATGATTCCTGATATGCTAGATTTTGATGTGATACTGGGCATGGACTGGTTATCCCCTCACCGTGTGGTTTTGGATTGTTATGCCAAGACCATTACCATAGCTGTGCCCGGTGTATCCCCGGTTGTGTGGCAGGGTTCTGTTAGCCATGCACCATCTGGGATCATCTCTTGTCTTTGAGCTAGAAAGTTAATTTCCCGTGGGTGTTTAGCTTATCTAGCATATGTCCGAGATGTTATTGCTAACCCCACTTCTCCTGAGTTTGTTTCTGTGGTTAGAGACTTCCTCGATGTGTTTTCTACCGACCTGCCAGGCCTTCCACCTAAGAGAGATATTGATTTTGCTATTGAGCTAGAGCTGGGCACTAGGCCTATTTCTATTTCTCCTTACCGTATGGCTCCTGCTGAGTTGAGGGAGCTTAAGGAGTAGCTCTAGGATCTGTTAGCTAAGGGGTTTATTAGACCTAGTGTGTCACCTTGGGGTGCTCCTGTTCTCTTCGTGAAGAAGAAGGATGGGTTGATGCATATGTGTATTGATTATCGGCAGCTGAATAGGGTGACAGTGAAGAATTGGTATCCGATGCCGAGGATTGATGACTTGTTTGACTAGCTTCAGGGTTCAGTCGTGTTTTCGAAGATTGATTTGAGGTCTAGCTACCATCAGTTGAGGATTAGGGCGGAGAACATCCTTAAGACAGCATTCAGGACACGTTATGGCCATTATGAGTTCCTGGTGATGTCTTTTGGGTTGACTAATGCCCCCGCAGCCTTTATGAACTTGATGCACAGGGTTCTTAGCCCGTATCTGGACTCATTTGTGATAGTTTTTATAGACGACATCTTAGTATACTCGCGTAGTAGAGGTGAGCATGAGCAGCACTTGAGGGTTATACTCCAGACTTTGAGAGATCATCAGCTTTATGCCAAGTTCTCAAAGTGCGAGTTTTGGCTTGAGTCAGTTGCATTCCTAGGGCACGTGGTGTCTAAGGATGGGATTAGGGTTGACACGGGAAAGATTTCTACGATTTGTGATTGGCCTAGACCTACTACTGCTACTGAGGTCCGCAGCTTTATTGGGTTAGCAGATTACTACAGACGCTTCGTTCAGGGATTTTCTTCCTTAGCAGCACCCTTGACTATGCTGACTAGGAAGGATTTCCCATTTCAGTGGTCGGACCAGTGCGAGGATAGCTTCCAGAGGCTTAAGGCCTTATTGACTTCAGCTCTAGTTTTGACTTTACCGGTTGAGGGTCATATCTTCTCCGTGTACTGTGATGCTTTTGGGCTTGGTATTGGTTGTGTGTTGATACAGCAGGGTCGAGTAATAGCATATGCGTCGAGGCAGCTGAAGGTTCACGAGCGCAACTACCCCACTCATGACTTAGAGTTGGCGGCGGTAGTTTTCGCGCTCAAGATCTGGAGGCATTACCTATATGGAGTTCACTGTGAGATCTTCACTGATCACCGTAGTCTTCAGTATATCACGAGTCAGCGAGGGTTGAACTCGAGACTGAGGAGATGGGTCGAGATACTGAAGGACTATGACTTCACTATTCTGTATCATCCGGGCAAGGCAAACGTGGTAGCGGATGCCTTGAGCCGGAAGGCAGTGAGTATGGTAGCCTAGCTTCTCTTTCAATTTCAGAGCGATAATTAGCCTTGGACATCCAGTCCTTGGCTAACCGGTTGGTTAGGCTTGACTTGTCGGATCCTAGCAGAGTTCTCGTCAGTATTGAGGTTCGTTCTACTTTGATTGATCAGATTCAGAGCCGTCAGTTTGAGGATCTGTAGTTGTGTGACCTTCGTGATCGGGTTGTTCAGGGTGAGACCAGCCAGGCTACTCTAGATTCAGATGGGGTTCTGAGGTTTGATAGTCGCCTTTGTGTTCCGAGGATTAGTGATTTGATTCAGTTGATACTTCATGAGGCACATTGTACTAGATATCCATTCACCCTGGCACAGCAAAGATGTATAGAGACTTGAGGCAGCTTTACTGGTGGAGTGGTATGAAGCGGGATATAGCAGAGTTCATATCTCGGTGCTTGAACTGTCAGCAGGTTAAGTTTGAGCACATGAGACCTGGTGGTTTAATGCAGCTACTTCCCATTCCTGAGTGGAAGTGGGAAGGGATTACTATGGACTTCGTTGTTGGTTTACCTCGTACTTCTCATGGGTTTGATTCCATTTGGGTGATTGTTGATAGGCTGACTAAGTCAACACATTTCTTGCCAGTTCATACTTCTTATGGTGCAGAGAGGTTAGCTCAGATCTACCTTCATGAGATTGTTCGGTTGCATGGGGTCCCAGCTTCTATCATTTCAGACCGCGGCACTCAGTTCACATCTCAGTTTTGGAGGGCTATTCAGCGAGATTTGGGTACAAAGGTTCATCTTAGTACCGCTTTCCACCCTCAGACAGATGGCCAGTCCGAGAGGACCATTCAGATTCTGGAGGACATGCTTCGGGCCTGTGTTCTTGACTTTGGAGGTTCTTGGGATCAGTTTGTTCCCTTGGCAGAATTTGCTTATAATAACAGCTTCCATTTGAGCATTGGCATGGCACCTTTTGAGGCCTTGTATGGTAGGCGTTGCAGATCGTTGTTTGGTTGGTTTGATGGTTCTGAATCTAGGCCACAGAGCACAGATTTGCTTCGAGATTCCTTAGACCGAGTCCGAGCGATTCAAGATAGACTTCAGGTAGCTCAGAACAGGCAGAAGAGTTATGCTGATCGTAGGCTTGGTGCCTTGGAGTTTAGTGTCGGTGACTTGGTGTTTCTCCGTGTATCGCCCATGAAGGGCGTGATGAGATTTGGTAGGCGGGGCAAGCTTAGCCCCAGGTATATTGGGCCATTTGAGATTCTTCAGAGGGTTGGTAGCGTTGCCTATCAGTTTGCCTTACCTCCGATGTTTTCAGCTATACATCCTGTATTTCATATTTTGATGTTGCATCGGTATATCCCAGATGAGTCTCATGTGTTACAGTGGGATTTAGTTCAGTTGGGTGAGGGTTTAGCCTTTGTTGAGGAGCCGACAACTATTTTGGCCAGAGATGTCACGAGATTGAGGTCTCGAGAGATCCCGGTTGTTAAGGTTCAGTGGAGGCACCGTCCAGTCGAGGAGGCTACCAGGGAGACCGAGAGAGATATGCGGGATCAGTATCCGCATCTATTTTAGCCTTCAGGTACCCCCTTGACCTTTACTTTCGATGACGAAAGTCCTTTTTAGTAGTGGATGATGTAATGACCCTTCCGGTTATTTCCACGTATACGTTTTCCTTGAACCGTTAGAGCTTGTTTGTAGCGGCCCCCAAGTCATTTAAGGCTTGTCGGGACCGGTATTTTGGTGCCGGGTCCACTTGTTTGGTCGTATGATAAGTTTTGAAGACAACTAAGTCAGCAAAAGTTATCGTAAGTTTATTAATAAATTTTCTGAACTTTGGGTAAAATGTCTCGAAGCTTTTCTCTCAATATATAAAGAGTTAGAAGTCCCCCGAAATACCAAATCAAAGGTCTACAAGTCTTTTCCAACGCACAAAACCTCACGTCCAACTGATCTTGGAGTAAAAAGTTATGACTGTTTTACCGCGGACTGTCTGGCAGAAACCGGGTTGCGAACCGGGTTGCGAACCGGGTCAGGTCAAAACCGATTTAAAGCCTCAACTTCACGTTTTAAAATTCCATTTCAGTTCTGAAACAGTGAGAAAACACAAGGGAGGGTTCCAAGGGAGTTCTTAAGTATCAAAATCGTGTGATGGCGAATTGCGAACCTAAATATAAGAATTTTATTAGCATCGCGCGTATATTTGGAAATATTTTATTTTAAAGTTATATTTTTTATTACTTTTTTTTAAAGTATTTTAAAAGTTTATGAAAAATATTTTTGTTACGATATAATTGTATATGTATTTATTTAATAAGATTTTTATACATTGTAATATTTTAACGGGGATAGTGAATTTAGTTAAGTTGAAAATTATTATTATAATATAGTAGGTTTTATTTGAAATGATTTTTTATTAATTATGGTATATTCAAAAAGCTATATTTATTTTACCACGAACTTATGCAATACCCGAATACTTACATAGTGGAATGGAATTAATTGTGTGGTGCCACTCCACTACCACGTGGAAGTGAAGTGGAATGTGCAGCAATTAGTGTAAATATAGGTGGCATCTAATTAATGCCTTGACTTTTTAGTTAAGTAATTAATTGATTAATTAATGTGTAAGACATTCACTTTGTTCAACATTTGTTCATGATACATATATGTTAATCAACTTCTGTTCGTCATGATTTGATTACGAGGTGAAATTTTATAAACTCTTTAGTATATGTATATACTTACACCCACGAGTGAGGAAAATTGTGGGGAAGAAATTATATTTTGATGTTATGTTTAATTTCGGAAAAGAAATCAATTATCTACGTCAAGTTATTCAAGCCCGAGTTCAAGTTTGATTTCATTTCGGAGCTTCTTTTTGGAGAGGTTCAAGCTTGTCGTCGGACGACAGGTAGGTTACGGTTTATTTTCCCTAGACTCCGCATATATAGGATAAAATTGTATTAATGGGCATCCTTGGGTTAGATTATTAGGTTGGTACCACAGACCTCAACCGCTTTATTCATGCCCGCCTACTTTTGTTCCTCCGTTGTTTGTAGTACTTGCCGATATATTTTATTTATCCTTGTGCTCCTGTGAGGCCTTGTTGACTCTGGAACATAAAAAGTGGGATTTTGGGAATGTTCGCGAGTCCCGGGCATAGAATTATCCTTCTAGGCTGATTATGCTTGCTGAGTAGCTGTGGACCTGTGCAGGGTCGATAGGTTGATTGTGAGCTGCTGAGCAGCTATTGTGTGTGATCATACCATTTCCATGCATATAAAGAGGTTTACCCATGTTTTACTATGGTTTTGGCTTCGGGCATACTGGCACTATTTTCTAACCTTGCATGGCCCCGGGGGCCTGTTTTTAATGGAAATGATTTGGAAATGGTTTGATTTAACTTGTGAATATTCCTGGGTAAAGGAAAGTAAAATTATGTTTTAAAACACCAGTTTTACTATTAACGCTAGACTCGGCAAGGCCGGGGTGCTAGTTGAGTTTTCTTGCTAATTGAGATGATTTTTAGCCTCGGTCGGACCGAGCACCTGAGATGACTTTCTACTGTTTAGACCCGGTTATTCCCGGGCACCCTTGGAGGGGTTTTTGAGATATCTTCCTACTACTTTAGTCATGGACAGGTTCTGGGCATGCATATTCGAGACTGGGTCTTTATCTTGAACCCGGACTTGCTTCCGGACGACATGTTTTGATACTGAGTTTTAGTATGGGGTCTGGGACCTCCATGGACCTTGCCATCTGGGCCTGGGGCTTCGGGCTGCGTGTGCCAGAGGAAGGGTATACAGCGGAGTAGAGGTATACGGGCAGTGTCCTTCAATGGAACCTACCTGCTGGGCCCGATAGGCACCGGAGGAGGTACATACAGAGATACCATTTCACTTGAGATCTTCATGCATCATATCATTCATTGTTTGAGGCTCCACCCTTGTTTGTTGATTGTACGCTCCGGTAGTATGGGATGCCGGAGGGTTTGTTTTCACTTGTTTGTGTTCCTCGATTGTATGGGCGACCGGGGGACTGTAGGTAGACTCTTGCTATTTACTTACAGAATTGTTCCCTGTTACAGTTAAGTATGGAATTGGTTACTGCTAGACTGTTAGTTTCTGGATTTGAGATTGATATGATTGGTTGAGTTTGATTCATGTCTCTGAGCATGCCTACCATTACTCTTTCCCTCTTCTTACACTTGAGGTTACCGGTATACTGTCCATTTCGTAAACTTATTATGTATACACTGTTATTGCAAGGACCCCAGGTGCGTTACTCCTTACTTTCACCTGTGCCTATGGTGTGTATATTCTGCTTACTGGCCTCACATGTGGTTCTGTTGATTTCCCTCTGGGCTAGTTCCTGTGTACCTTTCGCTGATTTCTGTGACTGCTTGCTTCTATTCTGTCTGTTACTACACTTTTATCTTATATGTGCCCAGTCGGCCTATGATACCTACTGGGTGCCTTATGCTTCGCATTTGGTGCTCACCCTACCCCCCTGCATCTTTGGGTGCAGATCCTAGCGTGGGCCATCGCCGTTAGATCGCAGTGATTCGTGCTTAGAGATCTGTTGGGGACTACTTCAGACTGAGGGTGAGCTCTTGGCGATCGGAGCTTATCTTTAGTTTATCTTTTGCTTCATGTATTTTATTACCATTCAGAGAGAACTGTATATATTGTTTTGGATTATTTGCACTCCATGTATGTAGTTTGGCTCTATACTATGATACCAGGTCTTGGGGTTTGGTTTAGTTTCCGTATATGTATATATATATATCCCTGTTATGTATTCTCTTCGTCTTGTTCCCTTATTTGTTAGATAGTAGCCCATTACTAACTGTCCTGGGCTACGGGGATTGGTTCACCTACCGAGGGTTGTAGGTTCCATCATGACCAAGAAATCGGGTCGTGACAGGATCGATATCCCATCATAGCCCTTTTTAGAATTTTATACTGAATGAGTCACAACACTTTACTTGGTCTTTCATTCTATCATCTCCCCCTTAGCTTAAATGTCACCCCTCTAAGTCTGTGGATCTCTCTCCCAAACTAGTCTATAATAAACTAACTCTTGTAAGGTTGGGGTATCATTGTATTCCTAGACACTAAACTCTCCCTAATAGTCTATAGCTGAAGATGCTAAAACCCTTGCTAGGTCTTTCTCTGAGGCATCTCTTAGCTTTCTCTTTACTCATAAGGCTATTAATAGAGGACTCATACTCTTACTAGCGTATATAACTACTTCCTATAAAACTTAGCAATCTGACTTTCACTTATTTGTCTACTAACATCGCCTCTCTAAGTTCACATCCCCCAAATCAACTGAATTAAAACCACGTTAATGGACTCAACATTGTCTATCTATAATCTCATGAATATCATGCAACAACATACTACTTTGGATGCACATCTACCTTTCTACCATTCAAGGATCTTCTTCACCTAGTTCAAATATGCTCTAAGTCATCTTGACCAATCATTCTTCCTCTTATAACTACTATACTTCTGAATTCATACATCTAGTTTTGGGGTCATTCTGCTACTTATGGCCCATAACATCTCAATTCACACTAACTGTTAATTGACTACACTACCCAAGTGCTTACACAACTATACCTTTTGGCTAAGGTGTTATTCATAGTAAAGTTTCTTAAAGGGGGTCTGAGAGCACATTCTACTGTAGGCTCAACTGCACGAGTGGAAAATGGCACATATTCTTGGATTGGTAGACTTTAATGCACTAGTGGTCTCCTCTCAAGCCCTTGTGCAGTCTCATAACATTTTTGATGACTCTATCTGAGAGCATCTTACAGATAGGAATCTGAACAATACTGTCTCTACTACCTCGAAAATGAGGCATGATTGAAGGAATTGGATCAACGCATGAATCTACATAAGTTTCTGAAGGAATAACTTTACTGCACGATCTAGAGTATGAACAAAGAGAACCATTTCCTAAATACCTTGTAGCCTCCTGATTATAATGTGGTGGATAACACACTCATAAGCAAGACCCTACTAGACACAGCTCACATACACCCTAGAACACTTGAACTCTATGTTCTGATACCAAGTTTGTCATGCCTTGAGCCTACACCCTAGATGAGATACGGTGCTTAGAGTCATAAGTGACAAGCTAACACATGGCCTGGCATACTGCTGAGATACAGACTGAAAGATAATGCAGAAGCTGAAATGTGTTGAGCTCTTCAATGAAATATTAAAACGAAATAAACTTTCATAAACTGAGATACAATAGCATTTGAAAATTGATACAACTAACTTATTTACTGACTGACTGTCTATGAAGCCTCTATTAACCCTGACTGCAGTTAGCCGGTACATGACCCCCAACTATCTTTCATTAATGTATAATAATTGAATTAACTACTAAAACTACTAACTAACTGGAGTTCTCAAAAAAGGAGAACTCATTACTTGCTGACTGGAGGCTGCAATCTATCTAACCATGATCCTGGGAGCTAGCACTAAAACTAGCATCATCAAAAAGATGCAGCACAAGAAGGTATGCGATCAGTACTTTGAATGTACTGAGCATGTGAGATAATGCACTAACTTTAAAATCATGAAAAACATGTATTTACTGAAAACATGGCTGAAAACTAGAATAAGTATAACATATGAAGTGCATAAGTCAAAACTGTAGAAATTAAGCTCTTTTACTGAAAAAGGTGTAAATCATGCTTCTAAACAATAACTGTGAGATTATGATATTTTAAGATAAGTAAAACTATTATTTGGTGATCTATAGACTGAAAAGATGAAGTATATTTGTAAATATGAAATAGTGCAACTGAGCTGAAAATCACGAGTCATGCTAAAAGTCATGTTTAAAGTAAATCCTTAGGTGAGTTTCTTCTACTGAACATGTTGAAAATACTGATATAGTGTACTGAATGCAAGCTGAAAGGTATAAGCTGATGCAATGACCAAGTATATAGACATGCAATTGTATAATACTGAACTAAATGGAATAACTAAATACAAGCTCATACAATAATGAATATGGACTATGGGAGCTACTATTAACTAACACACCCCAAGCTGAGCTAACTATGGGGCCAACCTGTAACCCTAGATGGAAAGGTGTTCAAACCTTGCCAAGGGTATGAACAAATCTGACATGGATCCACTAAACTGATGTTCACAAGGGACAAGTGTGTCCAGCCTAATCTAACAACTGACCCCTTTGATACCGATTGGCACTGTAGTTTTGAGACTTAGGGACTACTACTAAAGGCCTTTGCCTAATCTGATAGTTGAGCCTTCATCCCTTCATCCGCTCAGTGCTAAGCCTACTCCCAACTGAATATAAAGTAATGAATGCAACTGAGATACTAGATAGCTCAAATATACTGATGTATTGAGAATGCAAAATATTACTGAGGCTGACGAATTCTAATCATGTAATTCTGACTGACTGAGTGCCTGACTAATAATGCATGAGAGGGATTTGTATCATGTGACATATCTGAATGTCAAAACTGTGCATATTTAAAACATATTTTGTAGATCATACTGAGGGTAAGTTGAAGCCTGCTAAATCATGCATAGTTCTTTTGTAAAGTGATTAGGAATCATGAATACTTGTCTGGAAGCCAAAACCCATAGTTAAAATCATCATGAGGAAACTTAAACTTGTTACACTGAATGCTGACAAGTTGAACTAAATTATGAGGGGAGAGCTAAATTCTGAGAAAATATTGTAAAATCAAGATAAAACATGTTTCTTCGAAATATCTTGGGTTTTGAAATCATTTTGCAGGAATTCATGTAAAAATAATTCTAACAAGGCCAGTAGTTATGTAGAATTATCAAGAAATTGAATTCATAGTGAAACACATGTTTGGGTAAGAACCCTAGAATCATAACTTGTAAATTTATACTGAAATTTGAAACTTTAGGCATGAGGGTGATAGGAAACCCTCATTGGAATCCCACATACCTAAAGCTTGAAGAATCTAGACTAGAATCGATGTTTGAAGCTTTAGGGGAAAAAGCCCTAGGTCTGTAGCTTGAAAGAGAGCGTTCTTTTCTTTTTCTGAAGCTTCAATCGATGGAATAAGGGAAAAAATCTAAGTCTGATTATAATCCCTCAAAATATGCTTAAAATAACCAAGTATCGAAATTAAAAGCAAGGTGGGAAAATACTAAGATACCCTGAGAAAACTAAGTAAAACTGCTAAAAAAAACTCATCGTCGGGTTCCATAGACATGAACCATGGCCCATGGAATGAACTACGGTCCGTGGATGGAAGTTGTGGTTCTCAGACCATTTATCAGGCTTCTAAACTGTTTCCACGAGTTGGTTTCATGATCCGTGGATCATTCCATGACCCGTGGAACATTCTCGTGGTTTTCAAACTAAAATTTGAGTTCCAGGTCTGATTTCCACGGATGCAATCACTCTCTTGTGGTAAGTAACCCAAACTCATTTTTGAAATTGTGTTGCTGTTAGTAATATTAGAATATCTTCTTGTGTAGAAATCTATTTTGAGTTCACAAATATGTTTTAGAAAGCTATTACATAGATCTATAACTCTTATGGTTATGTCAAAAGTTGGTTTTGCTGTTATGGGGTCAAAAAGGATATGGAACACAGGGAATGTTCTGGCCAGTTTTTTCAATTTAGGAACCTTTTTTGTACTGTTGTTAGTATTTTGAGCATATATTTTTGTACAAAATATATTTTGTGATGGTTTTTGCCTCCTTACAACCCTAATAAGTATACCTATTACTTTTCTGAATACTACAAAGCCTATTTTTACCATTTACCTATTTAAAACTGAGTCACAAAACAAGGCAGTCAGGCTGTCCTGATTTACGGTTTGGGGAATTTGGTGCGATTTACACAAACTAGGCTCACTTTTGATATCTATCTTGTTTATTTTCACCTGATGAAATTTCTGAATATTAAATGGGTATTTTATTGTGTATTCAAGGTGTTTATACTCTTGTACGAGCTAAAGGAATTTATTTGAGGAAGTTGACATACTTGTTGGTCTACGATTTAAACTCGTCAAGTTGTGGTAGGATTATTTATGTGCTAAAAGTCCAAGGTTTGTATATAAACTTGATATTGTACTCTCATTGTTGCTAGAGTATTTTGATTATTGTCTTGGAACTTTTGTTTGGTTTCTCAAGACCTTATATCAACATATTGGTATTTTTGAATAATTGTGAGATATTCATTGATTCACCCACTTGTACAAAATGCTCGATCATTCTGCATTCTTGTTGGGACTTTGTCCTTCTTGTTGTAGTGACTATGTCGCTGTATTGGCATGCCTCTTGATTCAGATCTTTGATTTGCGGTTCGTCTTAATTATAGAAAATTATCCATTTAAGTACGAACTAGAAAGCCATTTTTAATATGGTTCTTGATTCTCTTGATTATTGGGTTTCGGCCCTATTTTATACAGGGTTGCTGTCCTTCTTGACATGTGATTATGCTTGGTGTGATGACATGAAATACATATTGGGCTAAGTTTGTTATTTGACATCTCGTGAAATAGTTCTATGGATTTTCTTGACGTTTGAGCTTTGAATGCCGATTTTGATACTTGTAATATACTTATTTACTTGATTTTCATTTATATGTTATATTGAGCTACTAATAATTTAGAAGGGAATTGGAGAAATCTATGGCTCCAAGCTCAAACTTTATACACCACTAAGCTTTGTGCTTAGCGATAGTTGTTTTCTATCGTAGGTGACGCTCGAGAGAATAATTGAAGATTAGACATTTTTGAGCTCTTACAATATCACATTTGCATTAGGCATCTATGTTTTGTAGTAATTTTAGGACTTGTACATGATCCATATGTTGCACTTGTATATGTAAAGCTAGGAGGCTTATTTTATTGTACTACTGTAAATTGTAAACTTGAATTTGGTATCGTGTTGTCTATTTTGAGGTGTGTAAACTCAGGTCTTGTAATATATTAAAGTCACATTTTGGTTTGTAATTTTCGAAATGGAAGAAACTAGTGTTTTTATAGTATTTGGAAGTTCAAAGATGATGTACAAAATGATCCTACAGTTGTGTTTAAATGAAAAAAAAGACTTTACATAAGGTACATGCTTGATTATTTTTGAAAGGTCCGCCATCGTGAATTGAAACTCCTATATGGCCTTTACTTGGAATTATATGATTTATTAGATGTCAAAATATTATGCCTTTAATTCTTTTCGAACGGGCCTAATTCTGCTATATAAATAAAAATGAGTAATATGTTTTGAATGGAGTCCCTTTTAAATGCTATAGGTATATATTTTGTTTTTCAAAAGTGGCATCCTCCCAAGAGGGTCGCTACAAGTGTTGGTATCAGAGCCTTAGGTTTGTGGTTCTAGGACTTTTGTTTGTGACCTGTTAGTACATTTATTCTTTTTAGGACTTCTTAGATAGTACTCTTTCTTGCATACCTAGATAATATACTTTAGTCTATTGTGCATATGCATCATGTACATGTCCCTAATGCAATGTGATCTTCCCTTTTGAAAGAATTAAGTTACGGCCTCTTCTTCTAATAGACCTATGAAAGGTGCTCGTGAGGGACATCTGCTATATAAATAAAAATAATTAATATGTTTTAAATGGAGTCCCTAAACGCTATAGGTATATATTTATTTTTGTTTCAAAAGTGGCATCCTCCCAAGAGGGTCGCTACAAGTGTTGGTATCAGAGCCTTAGGTTTGTGGTTCTAGGACTTTTGTTTGTGACCTGTTAGTACATTTGTTCTTTTTAGGACTTCTTAGATAGCACTTTTTCTTGCATACCTAGATAATATACTTTTTTAGTCTATTGTGCATATGCATCATGTACATGTTCCTAATGCAATGTGATCTTCCCTTTTGAAAGAATTAAGTTACGACCTTTTCATCAAATAGACCTATGAAAGGTGCTCGTGAGGGTTCGGGTAACTCTATTTCCCAACCTCACTTACTAGAAGGGGTTGGAGAACATCATGCTGATCATAATTACCCTCGTACCAATGGATCTGTAGTGGGAAACAATCAGGGTGCGAGAGTTAAGCCACATCCTCATATGGGTCATAGTGCTCCTGTTATGAATCCTCATTTTCAACAGATGGCTGATTTCTTTCATGACTCGGCTGGAAGAATGCATGACCCTAATGAAACGAACTATGATAAAATGAGAAAAATGGGTGGAGTTGAGTTCGAAAGAAGTGTTGATCCTATTGATGCTAAACAATGGCTTGAGTGTACGGAGAGGGTATTTGAGCAACTAGAATGTTCATATGCTAGAAAATTTAAGTATGTTATCTCAGTATTATAAAATGATGCTTATGACTGGTGGGTAAGTGTACCAAATGCCAAAGCAAAACCTCCAGTGCTTACTTGGGATGATTTTGTTAAAGAGTTCAAAACGAAGTATGTACCACCTGCTTATTGTGATACAAGGAAAAAGGAGTTTTTAAACTTAAGGCAATGGAACATGCCTATTGCTGAGTATCAACAAAATTTTCTCAGGATTTCTCGCGATGCTAGAGGTATTATTAATGAAGAGAAAGATAAGTGCAGGCGCTTTGAAGAAGGTTTGAATGATTCCATCCCAAAGAATTTGGCGATCCTACAATATGAGAAATTTTGCAAACTAGTTTCAGCTGCCCTTATTTAGGAAGGATTTAATAAGAAAGAAGCGAGTAGAAATGAAAACAAACTCAGAAGGCCTAAATCAGATTACGAAGGACCATCCAAAAGAGGTCGGTTTGATGATTCAAGGGCTGATAGTATTAACAGGTCAGCTCAACATAAGCATAACAGATCATATTTCTCTATATCTAGCACTCTAAATTATGGCCAAGGCAAGACTCGCGTACCCAATTTTGCACAATGTGGGAAGAATCACTATGGGACTTGTAGGAGGGCTTCTGGTGCATGTTTTAATTATGGGGCCTTTGATCATAAGTTTAAGGATTGCCCAAATCCTAACCCTGCTCCTTCTTTGCGTACTGAAGGCTTAGTTCAGAAACCTACTATTAATCCTCCTCAAGCCAATAGAGGTGCAAGATCTAGAAACATACAAGCAGCGGGTCCAAGTGGAGCTAATCAAGCTAGTGGGTCAAGAGCAACTACATGAGCTTATGCCATGATACAGAGGGATGACCAAGATGGACTAGAAACAGTTGTCAGTAAATTTCACTTATTTGGCTTATGTGTTGTTACACTATTTGATCTTGGCGGTAAATTTCACTTATTTAGCTTATGTGTTGTTACACTATTTGATCTTGGTTCTACACAATCCTATATTTTCTCATCACTTGTTTTTCTTGAAAATGTGAAATATGTGAGACTTAGTTATGATGTGCTTGTCGAAAGTCCTTTGGGTCATCAGGTTGTTTGTAATCAGATTTATCGAGATGGCCCCTTCATGATTCAAACTCTAGTCTTCCCTGCTGATTTGGTTGAAATGTCTTTTCAAGACTTTGATGTTATTGTTGGGATGGATTGACTTTATAAATACCACGTATTGGTGGATTGTAGGTTAAAGCATGTGACTTTTAAAGATCCTACATTTTCACAAATAATTATTCAAGGTGAGAGATCACTAACATCTAATATTATTTTTGCGGTCTTTGCAAGAAAGATGATTCATCAAGGCTGTGATGCCTATCTTTCTTATATAGTTGATACACATTTGGAGAGTCCTAGCTTCAAGGAAATACCTACAGTGTGTGATTTTCCTGATGTCTTCCCTGAAAATCTTCCTGGGTTGCCTCTTGAAAGTGAAGTTGAATTTCTGATAGAGCTTGTTCCCGGGACTCCTCCTATTTCTATAACTCCCTATAGCAACTCCAGCAAAATTGAGGGAGTTGAAAGTTCAATTACAGGAACTTCTTGAGAAGGATTTAATCCGTTCTAGTGTTTCTCCTTGGGGAGCACATGTCTCATTTGTAAAGAAGAAAGATGGCACTCTTAGGCTTTGCATTGACTATAGACAATTGATCAAGATAACAATCAAGAACAAATATCCACTGCCTAGGATTGATTATTTATTTGACCAGCTGAAGGGTGCTAACTTATTTTCAAAAAAAGATTTGAGGTCTGGGTATTACCAACTACGGGTAAGAGATTAAGATGTTCCCAAAACTTCCTTTAGAACTCGATACGGTTATTATGAATTTTTAGTGATGCCATTCAGGTTAACGAATGCTCTCCTGTGGTGTTCATGGATTTAATGAATCAAGTATTTAAGCCCTATCTTGATCAATTTTTGATTGTCTTTATACATGATATTCTAATATATTCCAAGAATAGTGAAGATCATGATAAACACCTCCGCATTGTTTTACAATTTTTGAGGGAGAAAGAGCTTTATGCTAAGCTTTCTAAATGCGAATTTTGGCTCAGTGAAGTGGATTTTCTAGGACATGATATGTCAGCTGAAGGTGTGAAGGTGGATCCTAGTAAGATTCAAGATATTTTTGAATGGAATCCACCAAAAAGTCCCACAGAATTAAGAAGTTTCTTACGCTTAGCAGGACACTATAGAAGGTTTGTGAAAGGCTTCTCCATTATAGCTTCTCCTTTGACTAATCTTTTGAAGAAAGAAGTCAAGTTTACTTGGGATGACAAATTCCAAGAGAACTTTGAAACTCTCAAATCCTTGTTGACATATATCCTATACTTACTCAACAAACTAAAGGGAAAGAGTATGTGATATACAGTGATGCTTCTCATCGCATTCTCGGTTGTGTTCTGATACAAGAAGGAAAAGTTATTTTTTATGCCTCTCAAAAATTGAAACCACATGAATTGAATTATCCTACTCATGATCTTGAACTCGCTGCTATTGTGTTTGCTTTGATGATTTGGAGGCATTACTTATACGGAGAAAAGTGTAATATATTTACTGATCACAAGAGTTTAAATTACTTGGGTACATAAAAAGAGTTGAACTTGAGACAACGGAGATGACTTGAACTCATCAAAGATTATGACTACACAATTGACTATCATCTAGGAAAAGCCAATGTGGTTGCAGATGCCCTAAGTAGTAAATCCTTTGCAAGTTTATCTTTAGGTCCCTTGCCCTTGCATCTTGAGTTAAGAGCCATGCATGCTTGTCTTGCACTTAATTCTGATGGTTCATTTGTTGCTAATCTATAAATCAAGCCAATATTACTTGAACAGGTTAAAGAAGCACAAAAATTAGATGAGAAGTTTGCAAGATTGATCAAAGAAGTTCAAAATGGGGAAAAACGTGATTTTACTTTGAGAGAGAGGATGGTGTCCTATTTTAGCAGAATTGATTATGTGTTCCTAATGATGAAAATTTGAGGAGAGAAATTTTTAATAAAGCACATACTTCACCATATACAATGCATCCTGGAGGCACAAAGTGTACCAAACCATCAAAGAACACTATTGGTGGAATGGTATGAAGAAAGACATTGCAGTGTTTATTTCAAAATGTTTGATTTTTCAACAAATAAAGGTTGAACATCAAGTCCCAGTTGGTTTGCTACAACCCTTGTTGATACCAGAATGGAAATGGGAGAGAATAACTATGGACTTTGTTTCTGGACTTTCTAGCACTCAAAGAAATAATGATGCAATTTGGGTTATAGTGGATAGGCTAACAAAGAGTGCGCACTTCTTGAGCGTTTAGCAGAATTGTACATCAATGAGATTGTGAACTATATGGCATTCCCGCTTCCATTGTATCTGATCGAGACCCGAGGTTTACATCTAGATTCTGGACAAGCTTGCAAGAAGCATTGGGTACTAGGTTGAACCTTAGTACTTCTTTCCATTCCCAGAAAGATGGCGAGTCCGAAAGGGTAATACAAATTTTGGAAGATATGTTTCGAGCCTGCGTTATTGGGTTTGAAGGTAGTTGGGACAAACACTTGGCTTTGATAGAATTTGCTTACAATAAGAGCTACCAATCAAGTAATGGCATGCCTCCTTATGAAGCTCTATATGGAAGGAAATGTCGGACTACTCTTTATTGGAGTGAAGTTGGTGAAAAGAAGTTTATTGGTCCTAAGATTGTGAAACAAATGGAAGATAAGGTATGAATAATCAAGGATCGTCTAAAAATTATTTTAGATAGACAAAAGTCTTATGCTGATCTTAAGAGGCATGAAATTAAGCACCAAGTTGGTGATAAGGTACTTTTAAAGGTTTCTCCATGAAAAAAGATTATGAGGTTTTGCCAAAAAGGAAAATTTAGCCCTCGATTTCTTGGACCATATGAAGTACTTGAGAAAGTTGGCCCAGTTGCTTACAAGTTAGCTTTGCCACCTGAGTTAGACAAGATACAAAACGTCTTTCATGTTTCTATGCTTAGAAGATATTGCTCAGATCCATCTCATATTCTCCCTGTTGAATCCATCGAGGTTAATCTTGACTTGACATATGAATAAGAACCTATCAAGATCTTGGCGTGTGAAGTAAAGCAACTTAAAAACAACATAATTCCCTTAGTACAGGTACTTTGGAGAAATCATGCTAGTAAAGAAGCCACATGGGAGCGAGAGGTGGACATGTGAACTCAATATCTCCATTTATTTCGGGACTAGAATCAACTAAATTTCGGGGCAAAAATTTCTTTAAGGGGGAGAAAGTTGTAACACCCCAAGATATATAAGCTAATATTTGCACATCATTCCACCATTTCTTGATAAAAAGGATTTGTCTCTACTTCACACTCCCTAAGCATGAATTTTTGAGATATTTGAGAAGTTTATTGCCTTAAAGTAAGATGGTATTTTAGGAATTTGTATTTGGGTATTTACGTAAACTACTAAAACTATATTTGTCTCCAAAAAACAATAGAAAATACATAAGATATTAAGCATTTGGGGCAGCCAACTCTTTATTTTGTGCAGCCACCTTTTTAAGTAATATATATCC
This sequence comes from Jaltomata sinuosa, assembly GCA_003996215.1. Taxonomy (NCBI): domain Eukaryota; kingdom Viridiplantae; phylum Streptophyta; class Magnoliopsida; order Solanales; family Solanaceae; genus Jaltomata; species Jaltomata sinuosa. Next base: position 502,475 of record QJPP01000076.1, read on the forward strand.
TAGTTTAGGTGTTAAAATATATCACCTCCTCTTTAATTTTGGTTTCTTAAGGCTAAGGAAACCCCCTGAACTCTCTCTCAATCATAATCCCCCATAAAATTACATAGAAAAGCTTGTTCTTTCAACTAGAACACAAGACTATCACTCTCTTGTGGTAAGTAACCCAAACTCATTTTTTACACTGTGTAGCTATTAGAGATCTTAAAATATATTGTTGTGTAAAAATCTGTTTTGAGTGAACAAATATGTTTTGGAAAGATATTACATATATCTATAACTCTTACATTTATGTGAAAAGCTAGGTTTGCTATTATTGGGTCAAAAAAGGAGATGCAACACAATGAAAGTTTTGACCAGTTTTTCCGATTTAGGAACCTTCTGTGTACTATTGTTAGTATTTTGAGTATATATTTTTGTAAGATATATATTTTGTAATGGTTTTTGACTACTTGTGCCCCTTTAGATATGTACCTACAACTTTTGTGAAGACTATAAATTCTAGTTGTGCCATTTACCTATTAAAAACTGAGTCACAAAATAAAGTAGTTAGGATGTCCAGATTTACGGTTTTGGGAATTTGGTGCGATTTGCACCAATTAGGCTCACTTTTGATATCTATCTTGCTCATTTTTACCTGATTAAATTGTTGAATATTAAATGGGTATTTTATTGTATATTCAAGGTGTTTATACTCTTGTACGAGCTAAAAGAATTTGTTTGAGGAAGTTGACGTACTTGCTGGTCTTCGATTTGAACTCGTCAAGTTGTGGTAGGACTATTTATGTGTTAAAAAAACCAAGGTTTGTGTATAAACTTGAACATGTACTCTCATTACTTGCTGGATTATTTTGATTATTGTCTTAGAACTTTTGTTTGCTTTCTCATGACCTTATATCGACATATTGGTAGTTTTGAATTATTGTGAGATATTCATTAATTCTCCCACTTGTAGGATTGCTCGATCATTCTGCATTCTTGTTGGGACTTTGTCCTTCTTGTGGCAGTGACTATGTCACTGTATTGGCATACCTCTTGATTCAAATCTTTGGCCATCTTGACTTTGGATTTGTGATTCGTCTTAATTATGAAAAATTATCCATTTAAGTACGAACTAGAAAGCCATTTTTAATATGATTCTTGATTCTCTTTATTATTGGGTTTCGGCCCTACTTTATACAGGAATTCGATCCTTCTTGACATTTGATTATGCTCGGTGTGATGGCATAACATACATATTGGGCGATGTTTTTTATTTGACATCTCGTGAAATAGTTCTATGAACTTTCTTGACACTTGAGCTTTGAATGCCGATTTTGATACTTATAATGTACTTGTTTACTTGATTTTCATTTATATGTTATATTGAGCTTCAAATAATTTAGATGGAAATTGGAGGAATCTATGGCTTCAAGCCCAAACTTTATACACTACTAAGTTTTGTGCTTAGTGATAGTTATTTTCTATCGTAGGTGACGCTCGGGAGAATAATTGAAGATGGCCACTTGAAGTAGACATTTTGGAGCTCTTAGAAGATCACATTTGTATATAGGCATCTATGTTTTGTAGTAATTTTGAGACTTGTACATTTGTCATATGTTGCACTTGTATATGTACAGTTTTGAGGTTTATTTTATCGTAGTACTGTAAACTGTAAACTTGAATTTGGTATCGTGTTGGAAGTTTTGAGGTGTGTAAACTCAGGTCTTGTAATGTATTAAAGTCACATTTTGGATTGTAATTTGCGAAATGGAAGAAATTAGTGTTTTCTTTAGTACTTGGAAGTTCAAAGATGATGTACAAAATGATCCTGCAGTTGTGTTTAAATGAAAAAAAATGACTTTACATAAGGTACATGCTAGATTATTTTTGAAAGGTCTGCCATCGTGAATTGAAACTACTATATGGTATTTACTTTGAATTATATGAATTATTAGATGTCAAAATATTATGCCTTTAACTCTTTTCGAACGGGCCTAATTCCACTATATAAATAAAAATAATTAATATATTTTAAATGGAGTCCCTTTTAAACGCTATTGGTATATATTTATTTTTATTTCAAAAGTGGCATCCTCTCAAGAGGGTCGCTACAAGCAGTGGCGGTTTTGGCCTAAATTTTGGCATCATATGCCAGTTGCTCTCCCTGAGTTTGGGGCGTGACGTAGACCAACTCTTAATGACTCAATTTTCTATTGGTCAACCATGAGTCCCTCCTTGGAAACCCTAGACCCCAAAAAGGACACCGAATCCATCCAAAACTCACACTTAGAAAATTTAGCAAACAGTTGCTTCTCTTTCAACAATTCTAATACAACTCTCAAATGAGCCTCATGTTCTTTATTACTCTTTGAATATACCAAGATGTCTTCAATAATTACAATAACAAAAGAATTCAAAAAGGGGTTAAAGATCCCATTCATCAAACGCATAAAAGCAACTAGGGCATTAGTAAGCCCGGAAGACATCACCAAGAAGTTGTAATGGTTATACCTGGTCCAAAAAATAGTCTCATGTATATCTTCAGCCCAAATTTTCAACTAATAATACCTAGACCTAAAGTCAATCTTAGAGAAAACTAACTCACTCGGAAGCTAATCGACCAAGTCATCTATGCGGGAAAGAGGGTACTTATTCCAAATAGTGACCTTGTTTAGCTGACAATAGTCAATGCATATACGCATACTTCCATCTTTCTTTTTCACAAATACAAGAGGATCACCCAATAGAGAGGCACTCAGACGAATAAGCCCCTTACTAAGCCACTACAAGAGGGTTTATAGTGGTAGATTAATGTCGCGACTCCATTGTCACCACAATAGGTAGTGATTAGTGGCAACTTAAACATGTCGCCATAGAAAGGTGTACGTTTTTATAACAACATCTAAAGTCACAACAAAATAAACCCTTTAGTGGCAACTTAAACATGTCACCATAGAAAGGTGTACGTTTTTATAACAACATCTAAAGTCACAACAAAAGAAACCCTTTAGTGGCAACTTTACCTAGGTCGCACTAAATATGTGAAATCCTAGGACTAAATTTTACTTTCCAGCTAAAAGAAAATTTTGGCTCCAAAATATTTTGTGGCAACATATAAAAAAATGTCACTATATGATACTTGGTGGCAACTTGTTTGCCATAGATATATTTTTTAACATTTGTAAAATAAATTTAAATAAAAAGAATCCTAAAAAAAATATATCGTAATTTTTAGAGGGAAATCTCAGACAAATTCCCTAGGACTCTTTACCCAAAATAAACTCAAACGCCATTCACTTAATATATCAAAATGAGAATTCTCTCTTTAGAAACCCCTAAGCATTGGAGAACCCAAAATTGTAGAGCCCAATCTTCGTCTTGCTGTGCTGAAAAACCCAAAAGGGGGAGTTTTTTTTTCCTTGCTCAAATTTTCATTGTTCGATTTTCTTAGTTTTTACCAGAGAATTCTAGGAAACCTATTTCTTCTCTATCAATTTAACTTCTTTTGTTAGTATTCAAAATTTCTCCACTCATGAATTTAGGTATCAAGTTTAATTTTTTTTTCTTAATTTAAGTATCAAAACAGCCCTATATAGAACAACCCATTTTTATACTTTTGTTTGATTAATACATGAAGGGGGTTGTTTTACTATTAATGGTTTGATCTGTTATGAATTCTTTATTTTTTTTTGATATATTCAAAATATGGTTGTTTGTTTTACTATTGGGGTTAACTTGGATGAGATATTTTTACTTGGGTCATGATTCTGGTCATTACTTATCATAGGGATGAGCTTAATGCTAAAAAATTGCATTGAATTGAATAATTAATTTGAGATTATAGTTTCAATTTTTTGGTATTTCAATTCGGGTTCGATTCTTTTTTGATATTTTGGTATTTCTATTTGTTATATAGTATTATAGTTTTTATTTTTAATAGTACCAAAATACTGAAGTTTTACTGTTACTAGTTAAATTTTTAAGTTTATACCCTTACCCGTAAATTGTAATTCATAATTAGGTTTGTGCTTTAAATTTGCAAATTTAAGCTATTACTGAGCTGAATTTTAAGTGTGTGATTGTGTTTGGACTTTTGCCTTCGCGTTGCTGCAAATTTTAACTGGAATATTACTGACTTTCCTTATCGTTGGCTGCAAACTTTAACTGAATTTTCAAATTTAAGTTGCAGCAGCTGCTATGCCTTATCGTTGGCTAGCAGTGGCTGCTAATTATGGTTGATGTCATTGGTTGGCTGCTACTGTTTTCTTTGCTGGCAGCAACTACTATTAAGTTGTTATCTTGTGATACTAGATTGGATAGCATAGATGGTACTAGCTTAGATGACACGTATTCTTCAAGACCTTTCACACGAAGTCAAGCCAAAGAGTTTCAAGATCTTCAAGCAATGTTCATGAAAAGAGAAGCATTGGAAAAGCTTGAAGAATCCCAAAGGAAAGCATACAATGTGTGGGTGGTCCAATAGAGAGAAGTGGAGGAACTTCAAGAGTTTCAAGAATTTTCAAAAAGAAGGCAACCAAACAAGGCCCTTACTTCATTAAGGGCAAAATTATAATAGATTATGTCTTCTTATTCCCTAGTATAAGTAGTAGCTTTTCTCAATTTTGGAAGACTAGTTTTGACATTGAAGATTGATATTCTAAATTTGTAATTGCTAGCTATTGTAGTATTTAGTGAAATTTCCTTAAGGAATTAGTGGGTAATTAGGTAAACTCTCTTAATTATTAGAAGACTTCTCTTGCTTAATTAATCGAAGGTCTCCCATTTGTGGAATTCCTTAGTTTCTTTGATTAATTAAGTTGGTTTAATTTCTAGTTAGTGGAGTCAATTGGGAGGTGAGGGTTCTAGTCCCTTGTTGCCCATAATTTCACTTTCTAGTTTTTAAATCCACATATCTTTTCTTTCTTTCCTTCTTGTTTATTTTATTTTCGTTATCATTTGGTATCAAGAGCTTGATTTAGGTTTGTTCCCACAAATCTAAGTCTTGAGAATTTGATATCTTCAAAATCCAAAAAAAAAATTCGAAAATCCCAAAAAAAAATCAAAAAAATCCATTTTTTTTGTTTTGATTTGTTGTTTTTGACACTAGATCTTGATTCCCTAGTGTTTTGTGAGTCTAGATCTCAAATTTCGTGCGATTTAGAGTTGTAGAAGTGAAGTTGTCATTAAAGGGTTTGGAGCTTTTGAAACTTTACAAATTTGGAAACTCGGTCTATTGATTGAGGAGGAATTGGAGCTTAAAAAACCATTGGGGTTTGTTCCCTATGTCAAGGGAGGGTAATCCTAAAATTTGAGCTAATTTCGAGCTAATTTGAAGGTGTTGGTGTTTACTGTGTGTTCTTGGTGTTCTAGGTGTTTTTGATATTCATCAAAAACATCTTGAAGAAGAAGAAGCCACAAGATACATTTGATCCAACTATTCCAAGTCAAAGTGGTCAAAGATATTTGTTGGGTCCATAAGTAGAATTTAAAAAAGAATAAAAAAATCCACGTAGACCTGCCACGTCAGCAGTGGACCACTGCAACAGCACCACGTAGGCGCCAGTACAGCGGCCCACAACAGCAGTCAGCTGCCAACTCAGCAAAGGCCACGCCCAGTCACACTGACTGGCACGTGTGGCTCAACTTCAGAGGCTAAAATCTGCAAGTTTACACTTCCAAAGTTCAACGAAAGTAGTGACCCGGATGAATGTCTTGAATGGAAGATACAAAGTGAGCAGATTTTCCTTACCAATAACATCTCGGAATCATTGAAGGAGAAGTATTCCCTCACTCAATTTGATGGATATGCTTCCATATGGTGGGAATTCAAGAGGAGGGAACGAGAGAGTCACCACGTGTATGAGTTACACACTTGGCAAGAGTTGGTTGGTCTAATGGAGTATAGATAATTGACTCTGGACTACTACCAAGAAGCTCTCAAGAAGGTGTACATGCTAAGGCAAGGTACCAGGAGTGTCGAAGAATAGTATGATGAATTTGAGAACTTGAGAATGAAGTCTAAGCTTGAGGAGCATATGAAATATACGGTGATACAATTCATGCTGAATTTGAGGCCCGATATCTTGAAGCCTTTGAGACTCAAACATTATGAGAATCTTGCATCGTCTTTCCATGATGCCTCAAAAGTAGAAATGGATATGAAAGAAGAGAAGATGTACAAGGCCAAGAGTGTTCCAACTTCATCATGGACTAAAAGCAATGATAAGTCGAAGGCACCAACTCCTTGAGAACCATCTAAAGGTAGCGGTCAAGACACTCAAGTCAAGTTTGATTACAAAGCCAAAGGGAATGACAAACCAAAAGGAGGTAACTTTAAAAAACCTAACTTTCCTCGACCCTCTACCATTCAATGCTTTCGATGTTAAGAGAGAGGATATATTACTAGTGAGTGTCCTAATAGGAGGGCTATTGTTGCCTTTCATGATGGGTATAAAACCTATGAAGAAGATGAGAATGATGAAAAGATTAAGGGAGAGGGAGATAAAGGTAAAGGGGAGAGAGTAGCTTAGGGGGATGAGGAAGAAAGGATGGATGAAGGGGTAAATTTTGCTTGTTTCATGGAAAGGGGGCAACCTTTACTTGATGATAATGAAGAGTTGAAGGTAAATACCAACCTTTCATGTGTTGTGAGGAGAATTATGGGAGCCCTTGCCAAAGAAGAACTTGACCAAAGGGAAAATCTCTTTCATGCTAGGTGCAAGATCCAAGATAAGGTGTGTTCTTTGATTATTGATAGTGGGAGTTGCACTAATGTGGTGAGTAGTTCTTTGGTGGAACGTATGTAAATTCCAATAAGAAGACATTCCAACCCTTACAAGCTACAATGGCTCAATGAGAGTGAAGAGATGAAGGTCCTCAAACAAGCAAGTATTCGATTTAGTGTGGGCAAGTATAATGAGGAGTTGATTTGTGATGTGGTACCCATGTTGTCTTGTCAAGTATTATTGGGGAGGCCTTGGTAATTTGATAGAGATGTTGTGTACTATGGAAGGACCAACAAGTATGCTTTTATGATTGATGGTAAGAAATATGTACTTGTACCTCTCACCCCATACCAAGTGAGTGAAGACTATCAGGCTATGAAGGAGCTTCGGGAGAGAATAATGGTGGAAGAAGCGAAGAGTGAAGGTAAAAGTTCCACCATTGTTCCAAAAGAGGGAAGTGACTTAGCTAAAAATAAGAAGAACATATGTATGATAGCCAAGCCAAACAAATGTCTAAAGGGTGTGGATGAGGAATGTTTTTTAGTGTGCCTTGTCAACACCAATCTTCTATTGCATGCTAAACAAGATACTAGCACTTTGCCTAGTATTGTTTCTTCTCTTTTGCAGGACTATGATAAACTATTTCCGAAAGAGATGCACGAGGGACTACCACCCTTGAGGGGAATTAAGCACAAAATTGACTTCGTGCTGGGGTCACAAATTCCCAACCGACCATCCTATAGGTGTACTCCAGAAGTGACCAAGGAGATACAAAGGCAAGTGGAAGAACTCCTTGAAAAGGGATTGATCAAGAAAGCATAAGCCCGTGTGCCGTAACGGTTATCCTTGTTCCCAAAAAGGATGGTACTTGGAGAATGTACATTGATTGTAGAGCCTTGAACAAGATTACAATCAAGTATAGGCATCCAATCCCTAGACTTGATGACATGTTGGATGAGCTATGTGGAGCAAGTGTGTTCTCGAAGGTTGATCTTCGGAGTGGGTACCACCAAATTCGCATGAAACTGGGTGATGAATGGAAGTCGGCTTTCAAAATAAAATTCTGGTTATATGAATGGCTTGTGATGCTGTTTGGTTTGACTAATGCCCCAAGCACTTTCATGAGGTTGATGAATCATGTTCTAAAACCCTTCATCAACAAGTTTGTGGTTGTGTATTTTGATGACATACTTGTGTATAGCAACATAATTGAAGAACATGTATTCGATTTGAAACAAGTGTTTGATGTTTTTCTACGAGAAAGGTTATTTACGAATCTCAAGAAGTGTTCTTTTTGTATTGAAAAAGGAGTGTTATTGGGCTTTGTGGTTAGTGCGAATGGTATCGAGGTTGATGATGAAAAGGTAGAGTCAATCAAGTCTTGGCCGACCCCATCCAATGCAACCGAGGTAAGAAGTTTTAATGGGTTGGCAAGCTTTTACCGGATATTTGTGAAGGGATTTAGTTCAATTGCTTCTCCTTTGACCGAATTGATCAAGAAAGATGTACCTTTTGTGTGGGAGGAAGAACAAGAGAATTCCTTTCAAGCATTGAAGTCTATGTTGAGTTCCTCACCATTACTCCAACTACCTAATTTTGATAAAGCTTTTGATATAGAGTGTGATGCTTCGGGTGTTGATATAGGTGGTGTATTGATGCAAGAAGGAAAACCATTGGCTTACTTTAGTGAATAAAGGGAGCTACTCTTCGGTACTCAAGTTATGACAAGGAATTATATGCACTTATAAGGGTATTGGCTCATTGGCAACACTACTTGTGGCATAAAGAGTTCGTGATAAGGACAGATCATGAGTCCTTGAAACATCTTAAGGGGCAATCCAAGTTGAATTCACTGAGACCTTTCCATAAGTGATCAACTACAAGCAAGGCAAAGAGAATGTAGTAGCGGATGCTCGATCAAGGAGGTTTGTATTGGTCAACACCTTGGCTTCTAAAATGATGGGATTTGAAAGCTTGAAAGGATTCTATTCTATGGATCCCGATTTCAAAGAAACTTTTGATAGTCTTAGTTAAGGGAAGCGGGTTGATAGGTTTCAGTTGGTTGATGGGTTCTTGTTCAAGAATGGGTGAGTTTGTGTGCCCGTGAGTTCATGGAGAGAGTTGTTCATCAAGGAAGCTCATAGTGGCGGTTTGATGGGGCACTTTGGAGTACCTAAAACATTTGACATCCTTGTGGAACAATTCTATTGGACAAAGATGAAGCATGATGTGGAGCAGATTTGTGGACAATGTCTCGAATGCAATCAAGCCAAATCCACGACTCAGCCTCAAGGTAAGTATACCCCTTTTCCTACTCCTAGTGGTCCATGGATGGACATTTCTATGGATTTTGTGTTAGGACTTCCTAGGACTAAAAGAGGACATGATAGCATATTTGTGGTAGTGGATAGGTTTTCTAAAATGAGTCATTTCATTCCATGCCATAAATGTGATGATGCATCCCATGTAGCATCCTTGTTTGTCATTAATGTGCTTAAATTGCATGGAGTCCCTCAAACCATTGTTAGTGATAGGGATTCCAAATTTCTTAGTCATTTTTGAAAGAGTCTATGGGGTACAATTGGTACCAAACTCATGTTTTCTACTTCTTGTCATCCCCAAATGGATGGACAAACTGAAGCAGCCAATCGGACTCTTGGAAGCATGCTTAGGTGTATGATTAGGGGCACCCCAAACCACTTGGGAAGACTGTTTACCCTTGATAGAATATGCATATAACCGGTCTTTCCATTCGTCTATTGGAATGTCCCCATTTGAAGCATGTTATGGCTTTAAGCCTTTGTTTCCATTAACTATGACTGCTTTGTCTTGCCATGTTGTTGTGAGCCTAGATGCTAAATAAAGAGCAAAGGAGATGATGAACATTCATTCCAAGGTAAAAGAGGCCATTGAAAAGAACAATTCAAAGGTGGCCAACCGAAAGAATCATGGAAGAAAGGAAGTGATTTTCAACCCGGAAGATTGGGTATGGGTTCATTTCTAAAAGGAGAGGTTCCCACAAGTTCGAAAAGCAAAGCTAAGCCCAAAGGGAAATGTACCCTTCAAAGTGCTCAAGCGGATCAATGACAATGCTTACATAATTGACTTACCAAGTGAGTATAATGTTCATAATGTTTTCAATGTTAGTGATCTTTCTCCTTGTGTTGTAGGTGAACCTTTGGATTCGAGGACGAATCCTTTTCAAGAAGGGGAGAATGATACTAGCTTGGATGGCACGTATCCTTCAAGACCTTTCACAAGGAGTCAAGCTAAAGAGCTCCAAGATCGTCAAGCAATGTTCATGAAAAGAGAAGCATTCGAAAAGCTTGAACAATTCCAAAGGAAAGCATACAATGTGTGGGTGGTCCAATAGAGGGAAGTGGAGGAATTTCAACAATTTCAAGAATTTTCAAAAAGAAGGCAACCAAACAAGGCCCTTACTTCATTAAGGGCAAAATTGTAATAGATAGTGTCTTCTTATTCCCTAGTATAAGTAGTAGCTTTTCTCCATTTTGGAAGACTAGTTTTGACATTGAAGATTGATACTCTAAATTTGTAGTTGCTAGCTATTGTAGTATTTAGTGAAATTCCCTTAAGGAATTAGTGGGTAATTAGGTGAACTCTCTTAATTGTTGGAAGACTTCTCTTGCTTAATTAATCGAAGGTCTCCCATTTGTGGAATTCCTTAGTTTCTTTGATTAATTAATTTGGTTTAATTTCTAGTTAGTGGAGTCAATTGGGAGGTGAGGGTTCTAGCCCCTTGTTGCCCTTAATTTCACTTTCTAGTTCTTAAATCCACATATCTTTTCCTTCTTTCCTTCTTGTTTGTTTTATTTTCGATATCATCTTGTAAGTTGTATCTTGTTGTTTTATTTAATTAAATATCGAAGAACCGAATTAGGAAAAATAAAATTAAATCGAACCAAACTTTAAAAAATTGAATCAAATCAAATTAGTTGGTACAATATTCAATACACACTAATGAAAAAAATAACATTGAATTCCCACCCCTACTTAATCATGACAACTCGAGGGTTCAACAAAATGGTACAAATTTTGTCAGGCAATTGCCGCACTGGAATTAATATTACTTGGCGTTAATGGAACTATATGTTGCATGAATTCACTATCTATTATTAGAAACACAATTTACATTATGTGGAAAATACTCCAGTTTTGACTCCCTTGGAGCAAGTCTCAGTTCGTAACTTTTTAATACTCAAATATCTCTACTTGGAAATGAAATTTTATACACAATTAGTCCTCTAGTTCTTGATTCTAATTTTTTATAATTATTGTTAGTTAAGTGACCATTTGAGAATTTAACTCTTTATTTCATATATAATTTACTAATAATCTCTACCCTAATAAAGACATAATATTCTAGGTGGTCAAATTGTACTTCATCGTCTATAGCTGTAAGTGGAAACTTATTGAGTTATGCTTTTTTCTTTCTCTGTAATTACACACATTCCTAATTTACATTCATTTTTTTGTGTCTGGGATCTGAATCTACTATTTCAGGATGAAATTTTTATAAAATTGTGTTTATTATTAAGAGTTTCACGCCAATATTAGTGAAACTTTTCTCTGGACTCGATCATTTTCTCTTCTTTGGACTCCGATTGTGACAAAATTTTGAAAATATATCTTTGTATTATCGTCTCATAAAAGTCCAGTTCAATTTTTTGTTGGTTAAAAGTAGTTTCTATAGCTTTTAAATCTTGTCATTCTTTAATAAAATAATAAATATATAGTCTGGCTCATTATTTTTATTTTCAGTCGAGAGGATCTATCATAAACAACCTCTCTACCTTATAGAGGTAAGGGTAAGATCGGCATATACTTTACACTTCTAGACCTCATTTGTGGGACAATACTATATATGTCATTGTTATCATTTGTATACAGAGGTCAAAGGCATTAATCTTGGTCCAAGCCTCAAATTGAAGACCATTAAATACACAAGAAGTATATTATAATTCTTATGGCAACATTTAATGGGACTTTAAAGAAGTGTCCGTATGACTATATAGATATGCCTTTCCCTGCATCATTTTTGGCAAGATGTTTCTTTTTCTTTCTCTTTGTAGTTCACATATGACCAATAATGTGTTTTCGTCACAATCTAATTTCTCAGGTCATGATGATACCGACAACCCCCCTGTAAGCATACCAATTCCCGTAGCCTGGAATCACGAGACTCTGTTGTATCAACACACAACCAAGACCAACCGCTAAAGCATCACAATATACTGACAAGCCCTTACACTCTACTAGCAAAGTCAACACCGGAGTTGAAGTCAATAAGACCTTAAGCCTCTGAAAACTATCCTCGAACTGATCCAACCACTGAAATGGAACATCCTTCCTAGTAAGCCTAGTCAAAGGTGCTGCTATGGAAGAAAATCCCTCAACAAACCGCATGTAGTATCCTGTCAAACCAATAAAGCTGCAAACCTCGATAGGAGTAGTAGGCCTCGGCCAATCCCAAAATATTTAAATCTTTGCGGGGTCTAATCTGATCCCATCCTTAGACACCACATGTCCTAGGAATGCTACTGACTCAAGACAAAACTTGTGCTTTGAGAACTTGGCATAAAGTCGATGATCTCTTAAAGTCTGGAGTATAATCCTCAGGTGATGCTCATGCTCATCTCTACTTAGCGAGTATATCAGTATGTCATCAATGAAGACTATCACAAATGAATCCAAGTACAGCTAGAGCACCATGTGCATCAAGTTCTTGAACGATGTAGGGGTATTAGTCAACCTAAAAGACATCACCAGGAACTCATAGTGGCTATAATATGTTCTGAATGCTGTCTTAGAGATGTCCTCCGTCCTAATCCTCAATTGGTGGTAGCCTGAACTCAAATCTATTTTCGAAAACACGGCCGAACCTTGAAGCTGATCAAACAAGTCGTTAATATGCGACATTGGATACCTATTCTTCACAATCACCTTATTCATCTATCGATAATCAATACACATCCGCATCGACTCATCTTTCTTCCTCGCAAACAGAATTGAAGCACCCAAAGGAGACACACTTGCCCTAATAAAACCCTTAGCTAGCAAGTCTTGGAGCTGATTCTTAAGTTCTCCCAACTCAGCTGGAGCCATACGATATGGAGTAATAGAAATGGGCCTGGTGCCTGGCTCCAACTCAATAGCAAAGTTAATATCTCTTTCAGGTGGAAGGCCTGATAGGTCGGTCAGAAACACGTCTAGGAAATCTCTAACTACAGGAACCGAGTCAGGAGAAGAAATTTGGCGCTAGCATCTTGGACATATGCTTGATAATCAAACCCGCGAGAAATCAACTTCCTAGAACAAAGGCAAGAAATGATTCCAGATGGTGTGCAACTAACAAAATCCTGCCACACAACCAGGGATACGCCTGTCACGGCTATGGTAATGATCTTGGCATAATAATCAAAAATTGCCTGATGAGAAGATAACCAGTCCATGCCCAGAATCACATTAAAATCTAACATGTCTAATATCATCAAGTCACCCCACATCTCCAAATCACAAACATCAATCATACAGGATCTCACAATCTGATCCACTACTAAAGAATCGCCTACTATGGTAGAAACAGATACAAGAATAGATAATGGCTCACTAGACAACCCTAAACAAGGAACATAGTAGGAAGAAACATATGAACACATAGATCCAGGATCAAATAATGCTAAAGCTGACTGGCGGCATACAAAAATTGTACATGTGATCACTGAATATGAGGCCTCTGCTTCGCTCTACCAGGGACCGCATAGAACTAACACCGACCTCTACTAAACCGACTTTCATCCCTACCACCTATCCAACCATGCTGGGCACCATCTCGACCCTTGATACCACCCGCTCTAGCCAGTGGCTGTATTGCTCTCAATGGCTGAGTCGGCTGAATTGTTAGTTGAATGATACCCTACTGGGGGCACTCTCTACCATAGTTACCGATGACACCACACACATAGCAAGGCCCTGACATCTTACTGTATCAGAATGAACTAGTTGAACCGGTATGGCCACCATGGCCTGATGTCCCAGAAGTTGTACTCATGCAGACTGACCACCATAACCCTGCTGACTACTCTGACCCTGCTCAAATAGAGGCCCACCTAAAACCTGAGGTGATGCATAAACTAGCTGACTAGTCTAACCCTGATACTGTTGTGATTGATACCCTCTATCCCACTAGCCTGAACCTCTACCACCATAGAGGAAACCACTGTAGCTGCCCTGATATTATGGCCTCTTATCTCAGGCCCTCAGATCATGATGGTGCAAATCATCCATAGTACAAATGTGATCTGGGATAGCCTTGAAGGATCGCCCACTAGCAACTAGTACCTCAATTGCATGTCTTAAGATCTTTATGCAACTCCCAGATAAACCGGCAAACTCTGTCTGGCTCGGTAGGAATGATCATAGCCCTAAATGGAGCCAACTAGTGAAAATGAGTCTCATACTCAGAAACAGACATAGATCTTTGCATCAGTCTGGTGAACTTCTCTCTGTGACGCTCATGATCACTCTGACGTAAGAATTTGGCCATAAAGGCCTTATAAAACTCCCTCCAAGTCAACTGAGGAGATATAGATATTCTGCAAGCAACTTAAGCCCTCCACCACAGCTTAGCTTGGCACTCCAGCTGATAAGTAGTATAACCAACCCCATGAGTCTTCAATAACCCAAGATGATGAAGCATCTCCACACAAGTAGAAATAAAATCATGTGGATCCTGACCAGGAGTACCGAAAAACCTCGACAACGCTAATCATAGAAACCAACCCAAAGCCTTCTGCTTCGTCTCTGTAATAACTGGGCAAGGAGCAAGAGGCTGTGCAACAGAAGGTACCAGAAGAACCTCAGCATGGGGAGCCGCAGTAGCAGGTTGTGCTCTTGAACTCTAAACACCTACGGATACCCCTTGAGCGGATGTCTGTGCCACATATGCAGGCTAACCCTAGTCATACCTAATAACAGAAAAATCAAACCTCGAATATCTGACAAAAGAGCTGGGGATGGTGGGATACAGATGTTGGTGCCGGCCCTGGTGGCACCTAGGCTGTCCCCTGGTCCACAGGCTGCTGCTATGGGACTAACTCGGACTCAACCTCAACCCTAGTAGCTCTAACGGGTGTCGCTGTTTGGGCACAACCTTTGCCTCTACCTCTACGACCACCCCAGCCCCTAGCTAGAGTCGGGTGTGCTAGAGTCGAAGTCTCTCATTCGTGCACTATGTAAGATCTCGTACGAGCCATCTGCGGAAGAGTGAACTAGAACAAATGAGATTTCCAGGAAACCATGTAGGATAAGACACACAATATAGAAGCAAAAAAAGATCCATATTTTCTAAAATGCAACTATAGCCTCCCAAAGATTAAGTACAGATATCTCCGCCCCGATCTGCATGACTCTACTAGACATTTTCCTATACAGATGACACCGGTGAACCTAGTATATAATACCAAGATTTTCCGATCCAATTTCTCAGGTCATGATGGCACCTATAACCCCCTTGTAGCTGTACCAATCCTCGTAGCCCGAACAGTTAGCAATGTGCCACTAGAGCTAAACATGCAGAAGAATGATATACAAACAGAAGAAAGATATAACATAAAGAAATATAGCTACAGGAATATATATGTATTTAGGAAAACTAAACAATCCCACGACCTGGTATCATAATATAAGAGCCGCTACTACATACACAAAGTATAAAAGTGTCCAAAAGAATATATACATCTATCTCTGAATAATAAAAGAGTACATGATACAAAATAGGAGATAAAAGCTAAGCCCCGACCGCTAGGAGCTCACCCTAGTCTCGGATGTCTGGAAAGCTGCATGAGTCTCCACGCGCTATTAACGGCGAGAGATCACACTAGGATCTGCATCATAAAGATGCAAAAGTGTAGTATGAGCACCAATTGCAAAGCAACGGGTACCCAGTAGGGATCATAGGCCGACTGAGTGCATATATGATATAAAAATAGTAAATAGCAGAATGAAAGAAGGTAGTCACAAAAGTAAATAGAGAATAGTACATGGAAGCTAGCACAGCTAGAATACAAGGATAACATAACAAAACTACGCTAGCCACAATGAATTTATATATATATCACAAAACACATGTGAAGGATAGGAATACACAATTGTGATCCTTGCAACAATAGTATATATAAAGAGAAAGTTTAAGAAGGGTGGCGGTATATCGATAACCTCAAGTAAAAAGAGAAGGAAGGAAAGTAACTAAGCATAGACATGCTAGAAGTGAATCACACAAGGTAAGGATGATCAAATAAGCCCACAAGTAACTATAGAATGGACCAGTACTACAATAGGATAATAATAAGAATAAATCTACCTACAGTCCCACGGGCACCCATATACCCGAGTAATACATACAAGTGAAAACAAACCCTCCGACATCCTATATTTCCAGAGCACACACTCAGCAAACACCAAACAAGATGGAATCAAACATAAATGCATGATATGATAATATATGGGAAACCAAGAGTGATAGTAGTACGGTATGTACCTCTTCCAGCGCCGATAGGCCCAGTAGGTAGGATACATGGAAGGACGCACCTGTATACATCAACTACACTATATACCCCTCCTCCTGCACTCACAGAATATAGCCTCAACACACGGTTCATCAACTCCATAAATATTGCTGGGGCATTGGTCAACCCAAAGATATGACTAGAACTCATAATGGACGTATCGAGTTCTAAATGCATTCTTTGGGATGTCTGCAGCCCTGATCCTCAACTGATGATAACCCGACCTGAAATCACTCTTTGAAAACACTACTGCACATTGTAGCTGGTCAAACAGATCATCAATACGCAACATCGGATACTTGTTTTTAATGGTTACCTTATTCAACTATTTGTAGTCAGTACACATACGCAAGGAACCATACTTATTTTTCACAAATAGAACATGACCACTCCATTAAAACAGGCCTAATAAACCCCTTACTCAGAATATCATGGAGCTATTCCTTAAGCTTCCTCAACTCGGCTGGTGCCATCCTATATGGCAGAATTAAAAAAGGCTGAGTGCCCAGCTTAACATCGACACCAAACTCAATATTATAATGAGGAGGAAGAACTAGTAGCTAAGTACAAAACATATTAAAATACTCGCAAACCACTTGAACTAACTCAATAGAAGGTGTGGTGGCACTAGTATCATGATGTAAGCAAGATAAGCCAAATACCCCTTCCCAACCTACTATTGCACTCTCAGGAAAGATATAACTCCCCTCAGCATGTGGCTACCAACACCCTTCCATACAATAGAAGGGATACTAGGCATCCATAGAGTAACAGTCTTGGCAAAGCAATCAAAGACTGCATAATAAGAAGACAACCAATCCGTGCCTAGAATCACATTGAAATCAACCATATCTAACACCACCAGGTCTACCCACATGTCATACCACAGAATAGTCACTATGCCAGCTTATATACATGATCCGCCATAAAGGAATCTCCTATTGGGGTAGCAACATGCATGAGCATAGGAAATAACTCACAAGTAGAATACCAGACGAGTAACAAAATAAGAAAATACATAAGAGAATGTAAACCCCAAATCAAACAATGCAAAAGCTAACTGATGAAAAAACAGAGATTATACCTATGATGATATCATTAGAAGCCTCGTCCTATGGCTTACCAGAAAATGCATAAATGTGGCTCCGACTTCTATGACTACCTCAAGCACCCTAATGACCACCCCTACTACCCTGCGCATTGCCTCTGACTGATGGCACTGGAGCCCTCTGGGCCTAAACCGGCTGATCTACTGACCCGGTCATCCAAAATTCTAAATCAAGTAAAAATCCCTAGCATAATGGCCCATCACACCACACTCACAACAACTCTAACCAGTTGCACCCTGTTGTGATGACCCAGCTAAACGAGATGGCCACCATAGCCTGAATACCTGGAGCGAGCACCTTACAATATTTGAATCAAGCTCTGCCTCTGTAATATATAGTGCTGCCTGAACAAGCTATCTAGGCTAGAAGCACTGCAGATAACCCTTACCAGAGAACCCTCTACCTCTATGCTGCAAATAAGTGAATCCAACTTAGTGGCGGGGCCTCTTATTGTTGCCTCTATAGGTCTTACGATGAATATCCTTAGTGGTGTGGGTATGATCAACAACTATATGAAAGTCGCCTTCGAAACCCCCAAGTGCTCTAAAGCCAACTGAAGTGGTAGAATCAATCCCTCAAGAAACTGATGAACTCGCTCGTGCTCTATGGACATAACCATCGTGGCATGCGTAGCCGACTCATGGAAGCAAACCTCCTGCTCAGAAATAGACATAGATCTCTGCTCTAACCTGGAAAACTCATCACTCAGTTGTTACCTCATACTGCACGGTACATACTTCTCTAAGAAGGCCTTGGAGAACTGAGCCCAAGTTATAATAGGTTACTCGGCTGGCCTACAAGCGATATAGGACCTCCAACACTGCTTCGTTGCACCATCAAGCTAAACTGTGGTGTAATATTCTCCATGTGACTCAACCAAGCCAAGATTATGTAACCTCTCCTGACAACTAACTAGAAACTCATGAGCATCCTCTCCTGGAGCACCAGAAAAACTCAGAGGACCCAGTCAAATAAACCTACCCAGCATCTTATGCTCCTCAAAAGACTTAAATGGCCTAGCTGGAATAGGCAGAGTAACTACTAGAATAGGCAACACCTCTAATTAGGGAGTTGTAGTGGCAGGTTATGCTCCAGAACCCTGTGCCACTACTTGGGCTGAAGTCTGAGCCTCATTCCTAACTTGTGAGACAATCGGTGTACCTGGTGAAGCCTTGGGCTATGACATTGATAAGTCGGTAAACTACAAACTTATTAAGCCTATATCCATGAATTATCGCTATGTTTTGAATTGATTTAGAGGTTCTTATGGCCTTTATTAATATGTCTATGCAGGTACTTTTGATAGAAGATGAAGAACAATAATATGGACCCAAAAAGAGCAAAAAAAGAGTTAATAATATGGACCCAAAAGAGCAAAAAATGAGTTAAGTGTGAAGATTTGAGAAAAGCTAATGAATCTGAACCAAGATATGGTGGCTGTGCGACATGCACAAGCCGAGGTATGGTTCGCACCTCCTCCGTATGAAGCTGCTAAAGTTGCTGAAGATTCTTTTATGGAGTGCGGTCGATGTGCGACGCGCACATCTCGTGGTGCAAAACACACCACCTTCACACGAAATAATTTTAGCTGAATTCACTGATCGAGTTGAAGTAGGTGTGTGATGCGCATATCGTGACGTGTGAACCGCACGTTGCATTGCATACCTCCCGAAGGGCAAACTTGTCCTAATTTTAAGTGATGACTTGGGAACATATAAAAGGCCATTTTAGGCTCAATTTGTATATACAATACTTTAGACCTGATTCTTAGAGAACAGTTTTTACTTTGTAAACAATTTTTCACCTCCATTGAGAGAGGGTTTTCAATCCAAATCTCTTGGTTAACAATTTGTGTGCCTAATTTGATTCTAGAACTTGAGATTCAGCTATAATGGATGGGAATTTGACTTACCCAGGTGGTATCTCTTCTTCTCCTACTATGAGTGGCTAGATTCTCTTGTCTAGGGGTGTATTTATGATGGGTGCTTAGCTAATGGGTGTGGGCGTTGTTAATTCACCTTTATAATTGCTTATTTGACATGGGTCTAGTAATTTCACCAAGGTTTAATCTTGAAATTGGTGGTTGCAAATATTAATTTACATTACTTAGCTATGTGATTGCTCAGGAGAGAATTTCATAGTTGTGGATGTGAAATTGCTAGTGGGTACTTGGGAATCCATCTAGATTGGAGGCTAGAAATAGCTCTAATTGCAGGAATCTCCCATTTAAGGGTCTGAGCTAGAAATAGGATGACCTCCTTAAGCTAATGTTTGTTGATTATTTATCACACCAATAATGTTCTAACCAAAATCATCAGAAATATAGATGTTGATCGAGAGATAGCATTTCACACCTATGACCTACGCTATTCATGTCAATAGGTAAGAGTAGAAGTGAATTAATGATTACCCCATCCTATAGCTAATGCCCTATCGGATATGCATCCCTAGTCATCTAGTCAATCTTGGTACACCCGACATTAGTTTTATTGGTTTTTGTTGAATTGTATTAATAGTGACAACTTTCCCAATTCCCCCCAACCTTTTACTTTTTTTAAGCAATTACTCTCGTGTTGAAATCAACTCATACAATCTCTAGTTGGCTAAGTCAAGTCCCTTGGGTACGACCCCAACATCCATTGAGTTTATAAATTTTGTTTTGCTGCACAATCGTCATGGCCTCCCAATCGGAGACCACGATTTGAGCATTCATATGACATTCCCTCTAGAAACCTAAGAAGATAAACCAAAGTATCCTGCAAGACTAGTGTAGCCACAAAACCTGTCAGATGCTGCGCTTGGCCCACACCCTCTAGCTAATACTAAACCTCCTCTACCTCTATATCTGACTCTGTTGATGGTACACTAGCCTGGTCCCGAGCTGGTTCTGTAGCCCGTACCCTACCTTTATCTCTGGGTTGATGTCACACACTAAGGTAACCCCCCTAGACGTAACACAAGACTCGAGACCACAAGGATCCCGAGCTAACCCTTGGTCATAGCCTTCTCAAGCATAACAAAAGATAAAGCGGAAGCATAATACGGAAATCCGATAAGGAATATTAATAAGGGTCTAAGAGCCACATAATATACAGTATCCAAAAAGGGCACTTGAATACAAGTTATGTCTGAAAGCCTCTAGTCATAACAAAAAGAGTTGCTAGGACAAGACCCTAGCTAACTCGGAGCATAGAAATAAAGCTAACATAAGGAAAAACCTAACTAGTCCTCGAACCATGAGGACTCACCATGGCTAACTAAGGAAGTGGCCTGAGACTCTAGCCATGAAGCTGAGAAGGGGTACCTGAGTCTGCATCATAAGAGGATGCAGCGCAATATGCATTAGTACTATGGAATGTACTAAGTTTGTGAGCAATTCATGAATCATGATAAAATCAGTTTAAAACATGCTTGAAATGAACTTATTACATAAAGAAGACCATAAACAAATATCAAGGTATAAACATAATACATGGAGTAAAGCTTAGGTTTCATAGTATAGATTTACACATAACTTCATAGCTTGAAAATAAACATGTGGGAGTTTCTCTTAACCGACATTAAACCATTCTAAGCTACATGGAGTTCAGTGTCTTGCACCCACACTGAAAGAGTTTTCCTAACCGGCTAAGGTTAGAACAATGTCATACCAGGATCCTATCATCATAAGCCTTAAAAGGGAAACCTACGGTGGCACGTAGTTCTGGGACTAAGGGTACTCTCACCCAGTCCAACTTGGTGCTAAATACTACTCTCAAAACATATATATGCATGACATGAGCTCACATATATATGACATATCAAATGCCAAACTTGTTCATACTTGTTCATACATTTTCATACCCCGGATCGTCATACTACTCATTCATTAGGGTTTTGAAATTGATTCATGAGCATTGATGGAACATCGGGTGTCTTATCTTGCATCATACTTCATAACATGGAAAAAAACTTGCATACTTCATGACTTGTAAAATTTGCATAGCCCAAGTTCAATTTTCATAAAACATATATTTTCATAGAATCATAGGAACTAGGCATAAACCTTCATAATTACATAATGGCCATGATATCTAATCATGCCTACATTCTCTTGAAAACATGCAAATTCATGGGTTTATGCTAGAAATCAACTTTCATGCTTGGGCTTTTAAAATAAACAAGAGGATCATAATCAGATCATGGGTAATCAAGAGAAAACCATGAATTTAAACATAGAAACTAATTTCATAAACTTTCCCCAATTTTGGATCAAACCTTAATTTCATATCTTCATAATTCAAATAAGAATTGGGGAATTTGGACACAAGGGTGAACGGAACCCGTTGTTAAAGACCCACATACCTTGGATGAAGATTACCCACTTATGGAAAAGATGTGGAGACTTGACTTGGAGCTTAAAGGAGGATTTTTCCTTTTTGGGAGGAGAATGAGGAACTTAGGATAGACTTAGGGTAATATGGGTGAAAACTATTTTAAAAGTAGTCAAAATGACTTCACTTAATACACAATAGGGTGGTAAATAACCAAAATGCCTCTGGTAATTAAATAAGAAAAGGCTAGAAAATAGTCAACCTTCAGTGACCACGGTTTGGTCGATGATCCGTACTTCAGAAAGACGGACCATCCTGGGAGCTGTCGTTTTTGGGCACTTGAAAAGGGGCTGCTGGATCTTTGGGATAACGGGTGGAACAGCGGACCCGTCGTCCAGAAGGATGGGCCATCCTTCAACCCGTCGATCTTGGGTACTGGAAGAGGGACTTCTGAACTTCGAAGGACGAGCATCAGGGTAGTTAGGAAAGATGTTCTGTCATCCAGAAGGACGGACCATTCCTCGAACCATCATTTCTGGGACCAACTTAGGGATCCTCTGAGACTTGGACACCGTGTGCACAGGACGGACCGTGGTTCCAAACCACGAACCGTCGTCTGAGCCGTCATCCCTGGAAACATGGAAATTTTCTGAGATTTTAACTTAGATAGCTGGATATGTGCACGGGGTGTTACAATATCTTCCCCTTGGGATCATTCGTCCTCGAATGAAGGCTCATCAAGGAAAACTTTGGGGAAAACAACCCAACCAAACATCAAAACATAGAAATCAAGGGGTAATCACAAAACTTGCACTTTTCCACTTGAAAACATGATAAACTAACTTCGTATTACATGGATGCATGCTAAACTCATGAGAAGAACTGATATAGTAGAATCGGAGGGACATACTAAGGAGGAAACTAGTACCTCGAGCTGGAACTAAATCGGAAGGAAAGAGATGAGGATATTTGGCCTTTTCATGGCCTCTTCCGCTTCCCAAGTAGCACCTTCAACAAGCTGATTCCTCCAATGGACTTTTACCAAAGCGACTTCTTTGTTCCGTAACCTCCGAATCTAACGATCAAGAATCTCCACGGGAACCTCCTCTTAAGTGAGACTATCCTTCACACCCACATATTCCAAAGGAATAATCAAGCTCGGGTCGCTAACACACTTCTTCAACAAGGAAACATGGAAAACTGGGTGAACCGCTTCCAACTCCGCTGGCAACTCCAACTCATTAGCAACACTACCAACTCTCCTCGAAATCCTATAAGGACCTACAAAACAGGGACTGGGCTTTCCTTTCTTGCTAAATCTCATCATGCCCTTCATAGGTGACACCTTAAGGAAAACCCAATCATCAACTTCAAATTCTAACTCTCTCCTTCTCACATCTGCATAAGATTTCTGTCGACTCTGAGTGGTCTACAACCTTTCCCGAATAAGCTGAACTTTCTCCATTGTCTCATGCATAGAATTTGGACCAATCAAGGCTGACTCACCAACCTCAAACCAACCAATAGGAGATCTACATCTCCGGCCATAAAGTGCCTCATATGGAGCCATCTGGATGCTAGAGTGAAAGTTGTTGTTGTAGGCAAACTCGATAAGAGGTAAGTGATCATCCAAATTTCCTTTGAAGTCAATAACACAAGACCTCATCATATCCCCCAAAGTATGAATAGTACACTTGGCTTGGCCATCCGTTTGAGGGTGAAAAGTTGTGCTAAGCTTCACCTTAGTACCAAGACATTTCTAAAACGATCTCCAAAACTGAGATGTAAACTGAGGACCTCTATCAAAATGATAGACAAAGGAACACCATGCAAACAGACTATCTCCCGAATGTAGAGTTTGGCATAATCATCAGCTATATCTGTAGTCTTAACAACCAAGAAATGGGATGACTTGGTCATCCGGTCGACAATCACCCAAATGGGGTCATGGTTCCTTTGAGTACGAGGCAAACCCGTAATAAAGTCCATATTGATGGCTTCCCATTTCCAAGTGGGAAGGTCAATATCCTGAATCATACCACCTGGCCTTTGATGTTCCACCTTTACCTTCTGACAGTTGGGACACTTAGCCATAAACTCGGCTATGTACTTCTTCATACCATTCCACCAAAACACTTCTCATAGATCACTGTACATCTTGGTGGCACCTAGATGAATGTAGTATCTAGAACTATGAGCCTCAGACAAAATCTGTTGTCTCAACCTATCTACATCTGGCACACACAAGCGACCCTGATAACGAAGCACACCATATCCCCCTTGGGAGAAAACCTCAACCTTTTGCTGACTCACTGCACCCTTAAGCTGAAGTAGAACGGGATCTTGGTCTTGCTTGGCTTTCACCTCAGCCATCAAGGATGATTCGGCACCATTAGTCATAATCACACCACCTTTGGTCGAGTCCATAAGGTGAACTCCCAACATAGCAAGCCTATGAACATCTTTAACCAATTCCTTCTTTCCATCTTCGATAGAAGCTACACTTTCCATGGACAACCTACTCAAAGCATCCGCCACAACATTGGCCTTACCCGTATAGTAAAGCACACTCATATCATAATCGTTAAGGAGCTCAAGCCATCTCCTTTGCCGCAAATTCAATTCCTTTTGAGTGAACACATATTGAAGACTTTTATGATCGGTGAAAACATCCAGTGCACACCATACAAATAATGCCTCAAAATCTTCAAAGCAAAAACCACGGCCACTAGCTCAGGATCATAAGTAGGATAGTTCTTCTCATGCACCTTAAGCTATCTCGAGGCATAAGCAATCACATTGCCCCGTTGCATCAAAACATAACCCAAACCAATTCTAGAGGCATCACAATACACAACAAAATCATTAAGGCCCTCGGGTAGAGCCAATACTAGAGATGTAGTCAATCGAGTCTTCAATTCCTGAAAACTTTTCTCACAAAAGTCGGACCACTTAAACTTAACCTTTTTCTGAGTTAATCGGGTCAATGGGGAAGCAAGGGAGGAAAACCCTTTCACAAATCTCCTATAGTAACCAGCCAAACCCAAGAAGCTTCTAATATCATATGGGGAAGTAGGTCTAGGCCAGTTCTTTACTGCTTCTATCTTTTGAGAATCAACCCAATACAATCTTTAGTCATAATATGACCTAGAAAAGCAACAGACTGCATCCAAAGCTTGCACTTTCTAAACTTAGCAAACAATTGTCTGTCCTTGAGTGTTTGCAACACAACTCTCAAGTGATCCGTATGCTCCTCCTCACTCGAAGAGTAAATGAGGATATCATCAATAAAAACCATCACAAACATATCCAAGTACTGTTTGAACACACGGTTCATCAAATCCATAAAAGCTGCAGGAGCATTTGTTAGACCAAAAGACATAACAATAAACTCATAATGACCATATCGAGTCTTGAAGGCTGTCTTTGGGATATCACACTCCCGAACCTGAAGCTGATGATAACCGGATCTAAGGTCTATTTTGGAGAAGAAACTAGCACCCTGAAGCTAATCGAACAAGTCATCAATCCTAGGAATGGGATACTTATTCTTGATTGTGACCTTGTTCAATTGGCGGTAATCAATACACATTCTAAAAGAACCATCTTTCTTCCGAACAAACAATACTGGGGCACCCCAAGGTGAAATACTAGGCGTGATGAAACCCTTATCAAGCAAGTCATTCAGCTGGTCTTTCAACTCCTTGAGTTCCGCGGGGGCCATTCTATAGGAAGGAATAAAGATAGAATTCATATCCGGAAGAAGATCTATCCCAAAGTCAATTTCCCGCTCGGAAGGAACTCTGGGCAAATCATCGGGGAACACTTCTAGGAATTTGTTCACAACAGGAACAGACTGAATAGTCCGGGTCTCGGACTCTGTGTCCATAACCCAAACTATATGATATACATAACCCTTAGAAATCATCTTCCTAGCCTTAAGATAAGATATAAAACTACCCTTCGAGGAAGAGGGACTACCTTGCAATTCTAGGACGGGTTCATTAGGAAACTTGAAACTAACCATACGAGTGAAGCAATCAACTGACGCATAACATGCATACAACCAATCCATACCAAGAATGACATCAAAATCACTCATCTCTAACTCTACTAAATTCGTAGAAGTGACTCTATGACGGACTGATATAGGGAAATTTCGGTAGACTCTTTCGGCTAGGACTGACTCACCAACAGGAGTAGAAATATGAAAGGGTTCTAAAATCAATTCAGGATGAATCTCGAACTTACAAGCCACATAAAGGGTTACAAAATATAAGGATGCACCGGGATCCAACAAGGCATACACATTAAGAGAGAAGACTTTCAACATACCGGTAACCACATCTGGAGAACTCTCCTGATCATGACGGGAGCACATGGAATAAAGACAGTTTTGGCGCTGACCACCAGACCTAGAAGTTGCGCCCTGCGGGGCTGGGCTACCACCTAAAGCTGCTAGAGTAGACTGAGTCCTACCACCTCCCTGCCCTTCTTAACTGAAGGGCAATCTATAAGCAAGTGCCCAGTCTATCCATAACCATAGCATGCACCCGTGCCCAAACGACACTCTCTCGGGTGATTCTTCCCACACTTGGTACAAATGGGGAAAGAAAGCCCCTTAGCAACACTTCCCTAAGACTGGGAATAAGATCCATGTCCTCTACCACCCTGATCATGATAAGGCCTCTTGGCCTGGGTAGGAGCACTAGCAGAAGAATGAACGGATCCAAATGACTTCTTCTGGAAAGAAGAGCGATGTCCACCTCCGGACCTATGATGACCAAAACCGATCCCTCGGATCTACCCCTTCTTGTTCTCCCTAGCCATCTCCTTAAGCTTATCACCCTCGATTTGATGGGCATGAGTCATGAGATGAGAAATGTTCATGTCACTCAACAATAAAGCAGGCCTACACTCCTTCTTCACTATATCAGAAACACCATAGATGAACTTGCTCATTTGATCATGCGGGTCTGCTACCATGGAGGGAGCATATCTAGACAACTGAGTGAACTTTAAACTATACTCTTGCACCGACATCAAACCCTGTCTCAAGTTTAAAAATTCCTCTACTTTTGCTTGCCTCAACTAACGGGGAAAGAACCTATCAAGAAAGGCTCTCTCAAAACACTACCAAGTCGTGGGGACCGCATCCCTCACCCTAGCCTCCTTCTATTGCGTGAACCAAATATGAACCACATTCTTGATTTGATAGGAGGCAAGCTCAACACAATCAACACCCGCTACTTGCATCACCTCAAAGATCTTCTTCACTTCATCAATAAAGTTGAGTGGGTCCTCTCCCACTTTCGAACCCCAAAACTCTGATGGGTTTATACGGTTAAAGTCACAAACTCGGGCCACTACCCCACCTTGAGGATGAGCGAGGGAAGGAGCCTGTTAATTTGTCAATATCTGAGCTAGTAGGTGAATAGCATTACTAAACTCATCATTCATGACATCGGGAACTGGAACCTGAGGAGCGGCATTTTGAATGGCTCAGGGAGGCACAGCACGTCGAGGAGGCATAATCTGAAAAGCATAAGATAAGGATTAGAGGAATATTAGACTTAAGCTCTATCACACGATATGATCATGAAAGAAGTGGAGTTTCTTTTCTAAGACACCTCATAGCTCCCCTTTCATATATGTGGCGCGCTTCACACACATGAAAGAGACTCTACTTGATGTGGCTTTCAAACATCCTAGGACTCTTGAACCTGAGGATCTGATACCAAGTTTTTCATGCCCCGAGGTTACCTAGACGTAACACGAGACTCGGGATCACAAGAATCCTGAGCTAACCCTTGGTCATATCATTCTCAAGCATAACAAAAGATAAAGCAGAAGCATAATACAAAAATCCGATAAGGAAGATCAATAAGGTTATAGAACCAAATAACATACAGTATCCAAAAAGGGCACCCGAATACAAGTTATGTCTGAAAGCCTCTAGTCACAACATAAAGAGTTTCTAGGACAAGACCCTAGCTAACTCGAAGCATAGAAGTAAAGCTAACATAAGGAAAAACATAACTAGTCCTCAAACTATGAGGACTCACCATGGCTGTCTAAGGAAGTAGCCTGAGACTCTATCCACGAAGCTGAGAAGGGGTACCTGAGTCTGCATCATAAGAGGATGCAGCGCAATATGCGTTAGTACTATGGAATGTACTAAGTTTGTGAGCAATGCATGAATCATGATAAAATCAATTTAAAACACGCTTGAAATAAACTTATTACATAAAGAAGACCATAAACAAATATCAAGGTATAAGCATAAGACATAGAGTAAAGCTTAGGTTTCATAGTATAGATTTACACATAACTTCATAGCTTGAAAATAAACATGTGGGAGTTTCACTTAACCGACATTAAACCATGCTGAGCAACATGGAGTTCAGTGTCTTGTACCCACACTGAAAGAGTTGTCCTAACCGGCCAAGGTTAGACCATGTCATACCAGGATCCTGTCATCATAAGCCTCAAAAGGGAAACCTACGGTGGCACATAGTTTTGGGACTAAGGGTACTCTCACCCGGTCCAACTCGGTGCTAAATACTACTCCCAAAATATATATATACATAACATGAGCTCATATACATATTACATATAAAATGCCAAACTTGTTCATACTTGTTTATACATTTTCATACCCCGAATCGTCATACTACTCATGAATTAGCACTACTAGAAAAACAGGGAAAATCGACCTCAAAAAACCGACATCTAGAGGTCAGTTTTCCCTGAAAAACTGACTCACAAGCCCTAGTCCGAAAAAGCTTGGTTGGTTTTCTATACCGACATCGTGAGGTCGGTAAATACCGACCTCCGGATGTCGGTTTTAATTTTAAATCCAAAAATTAAGAATTTAATATATATTTTATTTTGTTGTATTTCCGACTTCCTGAAGTCGGTTTCTTTTAAAAAAAATATTATTAAAAATATAATATACTGACCTCCGGTGGTCGGTATTGTTTAATTTTTAATTTATTATTTTTTTGGTTTTCCGACCTCCGAAAGTCGGTATTACTGAAATTTAAATTTATTATTTTTCTGATATTCAGAGGTCGGTATTATTTAAATTTTATTTTCTTATTTCACGCGATTCTGACCTAATGAGGTCGGTTTTTTGGAAAATTTTATTCAAAAAACCGACTACCTGATTTCGATTTTTGGAAAATTTACCAATAACACCGACCTCAGGAGGTCGGTTTGTTGTTAATATTTTACCATAAAATTGGCAGTAAATTGCTGCAATTTGAATTGCCCACTTACATATATGATAATTCATATATTCAACCAAAACCAGCTCAAATAGCTGTCAACACGATATTTTTCTATATTTACGTTTTACTACTTCAAATTAAACTTAAAATACGATCAAACAATCTAAAAAGTGTACATTCTATATATACTAAGTCCAAAATGTCTAGTAGTTAGGTACAACTACTCATCATTAGTATCATCATCCTCATCCTCTTCACCCTCCTCACCCTCCTCACCCTCGATATCAGACTCATCCACTAGGCATCGACGTTTATCACTAGCACAATGGGGAATAATCTTTCCCGACTCAAAAAGAGATTTTAACTGGGTCTTTCAATAATACACTTCACTATTTTAAGTCACTAGTTCAAAATTTCAACTTACTAAACTTCACAATTTTAAGTCACTAGTTAACAAATCCAACTAACAACTAACTACGCTTTACTTATTTTAAGTCACTAGTTCAAAATTTTAACTTACTACACTTCACTATTTTAAGTCACTAGTTCAAAATTTCAACTAACAACTAACTACACTTTAATTATTTTAAGTCACTAGTTTAAAATTTTAACTTACTACACTTCACAATTTCAAGTCACTAGTTAAAAATTTCAACTAACAACTAACTACACTATACTTATTTGAAGTCACTAGTTCAAAATTTTAACTTAATACATTTCACTATTTAAGTCACTAGTTCAAAATTTCAAATTACTAAACTTCACAATTTTAAGTCACTAGTTCACAATTCCAACTAACAACTAACTACACTTTACTTATTTTAAGTCACTAGTTCAAAATTTTAACTTACTACACTTCACTATTTTAAGTAACTAGTTCAAATTTTAACTTAATAAACTTCATTATTTTAAGTCACTAGTTCAAAAATTTCAACTAACAACTAACTACACTTTACTTATTTTAAGTCACTAGTTCACAATTTCAATTTAATGCAAACTATCATTTACTTATTTTAAGTCACTAGTTCAAAATTATAACTTAATACAAACTACATGTTACTTATTTTAAGTCACTAGTTCAAAATTTTAACTTAATACAAACTACATTTTACTTATTTTAAGTCACTAGTTCAAAATTTCAACTTACTACACTTCACAATCTTAAGTCATTAGTTCAAAATTTCAACTAACAACTAACTACACTTTACTTATTTTAAGTCACTAGTTCAAAATTTTAACTTAATACACTTCATTATTTTAAGTCACTAGTTCAAAATTTCAACTTAATACAAATTACATGTTACTTATTTTAAGTCACTAGTTCAAAATTTTAACTTAATACAAACTACATTTTACTTATTTTAAGTCACTAGTTCAAACTTTCAACTTACTACACTTCACAATCTTAAGTCATTAGTTCAAAATTTCAACTAACAACTAACTACACTTTACTTACTTTAAGTCACTAGTTCAAAATTTTAACTTAATACACTTCATTATTTTAAGTCACTAGTTCAAAATTTCAACTTAATACAAACTACATGTTACTTATTTTAAGTCACTAGTTCAAAATTTTAACTTAATACAAACTACATTTTACTTATTTTAAGCCACTAGTTCAAACTTTCAACTTACTACACTTCACAATCTTAAGTCATTAGTTCAAAATTTCAACTAACAACTAACTACACTTTACTTATTTTAAGTCACTAGTTCAAAATTTTAACTTAATACACTTCATTATTTTAAGTCACTAGTTCAAAATTTCAATTAACAACTAACTACACTTTACTTATTTTAAGTCACTAGTTCACAATTTCAACTTAATGCAAACTATCATTTACTTATTTTAAGTCACTAGTTCAAAATTATAACTTAATACAAACTACATGTTACTTATTTTTAGTCACTAGTTCAAAATTTTAACTTAATACAAACTACATTTTACTTATTTTAATTCACTAGTTCAAAATTTCAACTTACTACACTTCACAATCTTAAGTCATTAGTTCAAAATTTCAACTAACAACTAACTACACTTTACTTATTTTAAGTCACTAGTTCAAAATTTTAACTTAATACACTTCATTATTTTAAGTCACTAGTTCAAAATTTCAACTTAATACAAACTACATGTTACTTATTTTAAGTCACTAGTTCAAAATTTTAACTTAATACAAACTACATTTTACTTATTTTAAGTCACTAGTTCAAAATTTCAACTTACTACACTTCACAATCTTAAGTCATTAGTTCAAAATTTCAACTAACAACTAACTACACTTTACTTATTTTAAGTCACTAGTTCAAAATTTTAACTTAATACACTTCATTATTTTAAGTCACTAGTTCAAAATTTCAATTAACAACTAACTACAGTTTACTTATTTTAAGTCACTAGTCCACAATTTCAACTTACTAAATTTCACAATTTTAAGTCACTAGTTCATATTTTCAGTTTATATGCATGATAATGATGTGCCAAACACAATCAGTAGCCCAATGGCTCACAAATAAACCTATCGGCCCTGCACAGGCTCCAATCGCTCTACAACATACATAACCAGCTCTATAATCGAGATATCGATGTCCGAGACTCATGGACATTCCCAAATAACCCACCATCTATGGTCCAGAGGCATAATCAAGGCCACACAGGGCCACAAGGGTAATACTACCAACTAAAACGAATACTACAACCATAAAGCGGACAAGGTCTGGGATGCAAAGCTAATAAAATCCACA
Organism: Jaltomata sinuosa; assembly: GCA_003996215.1. NCBI lineage: Eukaryota > Viridiplantae > Streptophyta > Magnoliopsida > Solanales > Solanaceae > Jaltomata > Jaltomata sinuosa. The sequence goes on from QJPP01000076.1 coordinate 534,165, forward strand.
ACCCAAGGATGCTACTTAGTATTAAGTGTCAACACTAGATGGACACAAATTGATCTTGCAAGAAAATCAATTTTGTCATCAATAGGATCAACTAGTCTTGACACTTACTAATCAACCACATTATAATCAAATTAAAGACTAAGTGTCAACACTAGATGGACACAAATTGATCTTGCAAGAAAATTAATTTTGTCATCAATAGGATCAACTAGTGTTGACACTTATGCTAATCAACCACGTTATAACTAAATTAAAGACTAAGTGTCAACACTAGGTGGACATAAATTGATCTTGCTAGAAAATCAATTTTGTCATCAATAGGATCAACTAGTTTTGACACTTATGCTAATCAATGACATTATAACTAAATTAAAGACTAAGTGTCAACACTAGGTGGGCATAAATTGATCTTGCAAGAAAATCAATTTTGTCATCAATAGGATCAACTAGTCTTGACACTTACTAATCAACCACATTATAATCAAATTAAAGACTAAGTGTCAACACTAGATGGACACAAATTGATCTTGCAAGAAAATCAATTTTGTCATCAATAGGATCAACTAGTGTTGACACTTATGCTAATCAACGACATTATAACTAAATTAAAGACTAAGTGTCAACACTAGGTGGACATAAATTGATCTTGCAAGAAAATCAATTTTGTCATCAATAGGATCAACTAGTCTTGACACTTATGCTAATCAACGACATTATAACTAAATTAAAGACTAAGTGTCAACACTAGGTGGACATAAATTGATCTTGCAAGAAAATCAATTTTGTCATCAATAGGATCAACTAGTCTTGACACTTACTAATCAACCAAATTATAATCAAATTAAAGACTAAGTGTCAACACTAGATGGACACAAATTGATCTTGCAAGAAAATCAATTTTGTCATCAATAGGATCAACTAGTGTTGACACTTATGCTAATCAACCACATTATAACTAAATTAAAGACTAAGTGTCAACACTAGGCGGACATAAATTGATCTTGCAAGAAAATCAATTTTGTCATCAATAGGATCAACTAGTTTTGACACTTATGCTAATCAACGACATTATAACTAAATTAAAGACTAAGTGTCAACACTAGGTGGACATAAATTGATCTTGCAAGAAAATCAATTTTGTCATCAATAGGATTAACTAGTCTTGGCACTTACTAATCAACCACATTATAATCAAATTAAAGACTAAGTGTCAACACTAGATGGACACAAATTGATCTTGCAAGAAAATCAATTTTGTCATCAATAGGATCAACTAGTGTTGACACTTATGCTAATCAATGACATTATAACTTAATTAAAGACTAAGTGTCAACACAATGTGGACATAAATTGATCTTGCAAGAAAATCAATTTTGTCATCAATAGGATCAACTAGTGTTGACACTTATGCTAATCAACGACATTATAACTAAATTAAAGACTAAGTGTCAACACTAGGTGGACATAAATTGATCTTGCAAGAAAATTAATTTTGTCATCAATAGGATCAACTAGTGTTTACACTTATGCTAAACAAATACATTATCACACTAATAATTAAATAAACTAAATTAAAGACTAAGTTTCCTATTCCAATTCATTACAAGTCACTATCTCACAATTTGAACTCACTATACTTCACTATTTTAAGTAACTTGTTCATAATTCTAAGTCATTATACTTCACTATTCTAAGTCACTAGTTCACATTTTCAATTCACTACTTCACTATTCAAATTCACTAGTTCACATCCACCATATAAGACAAACTAATTAACAATAATAAACCCTAATTAAATGATAAATCCTAATTTAGTAACTAAAATTAACAATGACATGCCCTAGTTAAATGATAAATCCTAATTTAGTAACTAAAATTAACAATGATAAACCCTAATTTAATAACTATAATTAATTAACAAGAAAATTAAAATTACTTGCCTTGATGGACCCCCACCGGAGCAGCAACAGCGACGGCGACAGGCGGCAGTTGCAGCGACAGGCGACAACAACCTTCAGCAGCAGCAGCGGCAGCAACCTTCAGCAGCAACAGCGGTAGCAACCTTCAGCAGCAGCAACGGCAGCAACCTTCAGCAGCAGCAGCGGCAGCAACCTTTAGCAGCAGCAGTGACAGCAACCTTCAGCAGCAGCGGCAGCGGCACCAATCTGCAGCAGCAGCGGCAGCGGCACCAATCTGCAGCAGCAGCGGCAGCGGTGGAAGGCGGAGGAGGGGGGGACGCTGAAGTGAAGGTTTTCGGAGGGAGGGGGCGCCGGAGGGAGGGGGCGCTGTGGTCGATCGGGGAGAGAGAGAGAGTGTGTGAGTGTGAGTGTTAGGGTGTTAGGGTTTTTAAGTAATAAAATAAAGTAAAAAAAATAATTAAAAAAATCGACCAATTGAGGTCGGTTTTACTAAAAAATAAATTTTTAATAAAGTATTTTTTGATAAAACTGACCACTTGAGGTCGGTTTTTTTTTTAAAAAAAGTAATGAATAAAAATTATTTAATCATCAACATATTTCATAAACTCGGATACATTATTGATTCGTTACATTACTCAATGATTATGCTACTATACAATGTATTTCATACTACTTGAATGGATTATCAATCGATTAATTAATTAGCTTTTGAATACGTACTATATATGTACATCATGACTAGACGAGACATATATTTAAGACGACAGACCAGTAATATATAGGACTTGGTTAATTATATTACTCAACGATCGTCATCGTATAGTACCTCATATGTACGTAATACAACGTATTCCACTAGCTACTTGGATGAATTGTCGATTAGTTAATTAGCTTTTGAATATGTACTATATATATAAACATACATCACTAAAGACGAGACATATATATTCAAGATGATGGACCATTTAATATACAGGACTTGATTAATTATATTACTCAACAATCGTATATTACCTCATATATGTACGTAATACAATGTATTCCATACTAGCTACTTGGATGGATTATCGATTGGTTAATTATCTTTTGAATACGTACTATATATATACGTACAATATTGCCACAAAAAAACATATATTCAAGACAACAGATCATTACTATATATATAGGACTTGGTTATTTATATTACTCCACAATCGTATATTACCTCGTGTGTACGTAATACAATGGTATTCCACTGTTTGGATGGATTATCGATTAGTTAATTAGCTTTTGAATACGTACTATATATATACGTACATCACTAGACGAGACATATATTCAAGACGACGGATCATTATAGTACATAGAATAACTTGGTTAATTATATTCAGTGATCGTATATTAACTCATATGTACGTAATATACAACATATTCCATACTACTTGGATATGGATTATATATCGATTGGTTAATTAGCTTTTGAATATGACACGACCCAATTTCTCGGTCATGATGGCACCTACAACCCCCAGTAGGTGAACCAATCCCCGTAGCCCAGAACAGTTAGTAATGGGCTACTATCTAATAAATAAGGGAACAACACGAAGTGAATAGATAAAAGGGACATAAATATATACATATGCGGAAACTAAACCAAACCCCAAGACCTGGTATCGTGGTTTAGAGCCAAACTACATACATGGAGTGCAAATAATCCAAAACAATATATACAGATGTCTCTAAATGGTAATAGAGTACATGAAGTAAAAGATAAACTAAAGCTAAGCTCCGATCGCCAAGAGCTCACCCTCAGTCTGAAGTAGTCCCCAACAGATCTCCAAGCATGAATCACAGCGATCTAACGGCGATGGCCCACGCTAGGATCTGCACCCAAAGATGCAGGGGGGTAGGGTGAACACCAAATGCGAAGCATAAGGTACCCAGTAGGTATCATAGGCCGACTGGGCACATATAAGATAAAAGCGTAGTAACAGATACAATAGAAGCAAGTAGTCACAGAAATCAATGAAAGGTACACATGAACTAGCCCAGAGGGAAATCAACAGAACCACATGTGAGGCTAGCAAGCAAAATATATACACCATAGGCACAGGTGAAAGTAAGAAACAACGCACCTGGGGTCCTTGCAATAACAGTGTATACATAATAAGATTACGAAATGGACGGTATACCAGTAACCTCAAGTGTAAGAAGAAGAGAGAAGGAGTAATGATACTAGCATGGATAGCATGGTTGACACGAGCATGGATGGCATAGATAACACATACGATGTTCATGCAAAGGGAAGCTTATGAGTCCGCGGGAGTGATGTGGATGAAGAAAAGAGGCCATTTGTGCAAGTGGCTAGGCTTCAAATTCAAGAATCCATAAAGAAGACAACCAAACAAGGCCCTTGCTTCATTAAGGGCAATATTGTAAAAAGTCAATGTCTTCTTATTTCCTTAGTATAAGTAGTAGTTTTTCTTTATTTTGAAGGAGTTTTTTGATGAATATTGAATATTGAGCTTTGAAGCTTGTAGTTTCTAGGTATTTAGCTTGTAGTTTCTAGGTGAAGCCTAGCATTAGTTGGTAATTTTAGTAGTGTCGATCTTGGAATTGTTGGTGAGCTTCTTGGTTTGGTTAATCGAAGGTTGCTCATTTGTGGTTTCTTGAGTTCCTTTGATTTGTCTCAAACTAGGGTTTGTGTTTGAATTATTGAATTCAATTGGGAGGTGAGGGTATCAAGTCCCTTGTTGCCCATAAATTCAAAAGTTTGAATATTAACTCACATATCCTTCTTTTGTTTTCTTTCCTTCTTGTTCTTCCCTCTTTGTCCGTTATCATTTGGTATCAGAGCTTGGTTTAGATTTGTTCCCACAAATCTAACTCTTGGGAATTTGATATCTTCAAAATCCAAAAAAAAAAAAAAAAAAAAAAAAAAAAAAAAAAAAAAAAAAAAAACCGAAAATTTTCTTGTTTGATTTCTTGTTTTTGACACTAGATTCTTGTTCCCTAGTGTTTTTTGAGTCTAGATTTCAAATTTCATGCGATTTGGAGTTGTAGAAGTGAAGTTGCCATTAAAGGGTTTTGAGCTTTTGAAGCTTTACAAACTTTGAAAGTGGGTCTATTGATTGAGGAGGAATTGGAGCTTAAAAACCATTGGGGTTTGTTCCCTACGTTAAGGGGAAGCTAATCCTAAAATTTGAGCCAATTCCGAACTCATTTGAAGTTATTGGTGTTTAGTGTGTGTTCTTGGTGTTCTAGGTGTTTTTGATATTCATCAAGAACATCTTGAAGAAGAAGAAGCCAAAAGGTACGTTTGATCCAACTTTTCCAAGTCAAAGTGGTCAAAGATGTTTGTTGGGTCCACAAGTGAAATTTAAAAAAAAAAAAAAAAATTCCACGTGGACTGCCACGTCAGCCGCCACGTCAGCGCGTGACTACAGTTTCAGAGGGCTCATTTCTGCAGGTTTTTACACTTAGTTTTTTGAGGGGTCTCAAATTTTGGGACCCCAAAATTTTTCTAAGTGTTGGAACTTTTAAGACCCCAATTTTTTTCTAAGTGTTGGAACTTCAAACTTCTTCTTCTACACTCATTTTTCTTCTATTTCTCTACTAATTAACAACTAATTAACATCTTTAATTACTTGTTAACTAGTTTTAATCATCAAATCATCTCTTTGATTCTTCAAATTAAGCAACACAAGTAACTTTTCTACTTTTGTTACTTAGTTTTTTTTTAGTTCGTTTTCTTTCGTGCTTTTTTTTTCCTCAACTTTTCTCATCTTAATTCGTTGATAAATTTCTTGATTCAAGTCCTTTTACCTTCAATCGAGTCGTCCGTCTTTCAAGAGTCACAAAAATCCACTCCACTACAAAGGATAGGTGATCTTGAATTGATCAAGCAAAGCTAGTTCACTACCAATTTTGAGACGACATTTTAGGAGGTGAGTTGAGAGTTTGCATACGAGTGATGTGAGGCTTTTTCTACTAATATTGTTTGTTGAGTTTTGTAGGTACAAAAGGAGATATAAGGTAGCATGTCATCCATAGCTTCGGATACTTGTGATGATGACATGGAAAGCTCTATTTGTAGCGATGGAGGCTATGATTCTAATGTTGAGGCCTATGAAGGCTATGATGGAGCCAATGAGGGATATGAAGGATCATGTGTTCATGAACATTATGATGGAGAGAACTACTACTCCGGAGATGAATATGTGATGAATGAAGTTTATAGCTCTTGTGATGATGTTGAAGGGGTAGAGGAACCTTGTGGAGAATATTATAGTGGAGAAGAAGGTGATGAAAGTTCTCATTTTCCACACCATGAGTATGAAGGCGATGTGCGGTACAATGCTTCCTTCCGTATGTCTTGTGAATCCTTTGAGGGAAATCTTGATGAAAATGGAAGTTGTGAGGTTGAATGTCCTTCCTCATCTTGTGCGACTTTCTATCCTAAAAGAGAAGGTATTGATGTATGGTTGGTACCAACTCGAAGATATCGTATGGGCTATAGAAGAGGTACATTTCCTACTTCTCAAAATATGATAATGTGCAATTCTTATCCTAATACCAATGTGTCTTGTACACGATATAGAAATGGTATTAGAGGAAGTAGAGACAAGTTGATGTTTCAAGATAGGCAAGACCCGGAGAGGCGAAGTCTTGAAACAAAAGTGAATGTTTATCATACTACGGGGTTTGATCTTGTCCTTCATGATCATAGTGTTTCTAACTTTATAACCCCTCAATTGGTTGAATTGTTTGGGATACCTTTTTGGCCGAAGCGAGACTCCTTTGTTACTCAAAAAGGGTATCATGTTAATAAAAGGGTGCAAGTTCCTATTTCACTTGGGAAATTTCAAGAGGAGGTTTGGTGTGATATAGCTCCCATGGATACTTGTCACATATGTTTGGGAAATCCTTGGTTCCAAAATCATAGGATTCCACATGCACAAGATTGGTACAAGTATATCATGGATCGCAAAGGGGAACTTCTCTTTCCACTAATATTTCCTAGAGAAGAAAACACATCACCTCCTTATGCACCAAAATGGAAGCTTGAAGTGAAGGGATCATCTAACCCTTCGCAAGGGATACTTGACACTTGTCCTAACTCCAATGAAATTGAGAGACAAAAGATTGAGAGGAGTAAGGGTGTGATAAGTGACAACTCTAGAGTGAAAAAAGGAGAGGTTGTGTGGAGTGATGTGAGAGGGTTGTCACAACCTTATCTTAACTCATGTAACATTTCTTGTTTCTCTAGTTGTCTTGATACTTGTGCAGGTATTCTTGAAAGCGAACCTATTGTGGAACCTCAAATGTGGAGCATCATAAAGTGGTTGAAAGCTTCCAAAGAGAGCAATTGTACTCAAATATTGATAACCAAGGTGAAGGCAATTCTTCCTATGAGCTACAAGGTAACAAAGCTAACTCTTGCACTTTATTAAACTTGATGGATCATTGTGTGGATTATAGCCAATTGAGTGTGAGTGATAGTTTATCTTTGTATGATTTTAATAAGCCTTTACCATGTGGTGAGCTTAATAGCTCTTTCTTGTGTGTTGCAAATTGTGGTGATCAACTTTCTTGTGATACTTGTCCATTAAATGAGGAATTTTGTGATGTGCTAAATGAACCTCAATTTAGTGATAATGTTGATGTAGTTGACCATGTGAATAGTCATGTAGGTTCCTTGCCTCTAGATAATGATTCCTTGATTAGTGATTCCATTACTTGTGCCTCTCAAAGAACTCATGTGATGGAATATGTTGTTAAGGATAATATCTTATTTGATGATGACATGACTATTAAAAGTGTGCATAGTGGTGGCTCTTATAATGTTGAAAGTGTAGCTACTCTTGGAGGCTACAAGTTATTTGGTAATCCACTATGGGATGATGACACCTTTCCTGAGGAAGGAACTTCCTTCTTGAGGGACTGTGGACCTCTTACTTGTGAGGTGAAGCTTGGTCAAGATGACAAGCAAGATGTGGGTGAAGATTGTACTATCTACCCACTTGAAGACATCGGCCTATCACTTTTCAAAAGAGATGATCCTTGGGATAAAGCTAACATTGATTTGTTTGATGGTTTGAAAAACTCAACTAGTGATTATCCTTATGAAATTGATGATAATTGTGATCCTTTGTATGACACCCCACTTTTGTTTGTTAAATATGAAGATGAGTTAGTTAATTCATGCGATGGCTCGAATTCTAATCTCTTTGGTCTTAATGGTGGTGTGGGTCAAATTGGGGATAGCAACTTGAGGAAGGAAGGTGACTTTTTCCTACAAAGTATCTTGTCTTCTTCATGTGTCCCAACATGTGTTGATGTTCTTGATAAGATTCATGAACCAAATTGTGATCTTGCATGTGAGGGCACATTGAGGAGGATTGACAATCTTGACACCTTTCTTTACTACCTCTTTGCATATGATGATGTCTATGTTTGTATTAAATTTGTTTTCTATAGAGGTAGGGGTTCCTTTAATTTGTTCAATTATCTTTGTGACCACGATATGTGGGTCTTTTACTTCTTTCACCCCAATAAACCCTTATGGGTGATTGCACCACTTTTGGTGTGGCCTTCTTGCGAGACAATGAAACAATTGTGTCTTATGGCTCCAAAGTTAAATATGATACCATCTTTTGGAATTCTTGATGCCACGAAGACCTTTGTATTTTCCTTGTCTCTTGATGTTTATCATAATCAAAACCTTTGCACCTTGTATGATGAGTTGCTTTTATTGGAAGCAAAGGATATTTGGTTGTACCTCAAATTTGTGCCTCCTTGGCATGATGATATTATTGCTAACCCTTGTACTAACCCTCATGCTTTGAGGATGTTTTGGTTGTTGTCCTTCTCATATGTTTTAAGGTTTGGATTCGAGGACGAATCATTTTAAGAAGGAGAGGATGATACTAGCATGGATAGCATGGTTGACACGAGCATGGATGGCATAGATAACACATACGATGTTCATGCAAAGGGAAGCTTATGAGTCCGCGGGAGTGATGTGGATGAAGAAAAGAGGCCATTTGTGCAAGTGGCTAGGCTTTAAATTCAAGAATCCATAAAGAAGACAACCAAACAAGGCCCTTGCTTCATTAAGGGCAATATTGTAAAAAGTCAATGTCTTCTTATTTCCTTAGTATAAGTAGTAGCTTTTCTTTATTTTGAAGGAGTTTTTTGATGAATATTGAATATTGAGCTTTGAAGCTTGTAGTTTCTAGGTATTTAGCTTGTAGTTTCTAGGTGAAGCCTAGCATTAGTTGGTAATTTTAGTAGTGTCGATCTTGGAATTATTGGTGAACTTCTTGGTTTGGTTAATCGAAGGTTGCTCATTTGTGGTTTCTTGAGTTCCTTTGATTTGTCTCAAACTAGGGTTTGTGTTTGAATTATTGAATTCAATTGGGAGGTGAGGGTATCAAGTCCCTTGTTGCCCATAAATTCAAGAGTTTGAATATTAACTCACATATCCTTCTTTTGTTTTCTTTCCTTCTTGTTCTTCCCTCTTTGTCCGTTATCATTATGAAATGAGGGTTCTTACACAATTTATGAAATTGTTTTGAATTTAGTTTATTAGCATGAATCAATGGTTTCTAACCTCTTACTCGTGATTAATATATGATTCCTCAAGTGTTTTCAGAAGCCCAGTCATTGAGAATGATTTCTGGCATGATTTCACCTAATTGCATGTTTTTAATTAAAATTGGCATGTTTAGATAACATGACCTCAAGTATTTATGAAATTGAATACCTAGTTCTTCAAGCTATGAATTTTAGAAAAAACGTGTATTTTGAACTATGGCTATACTAAGCCTTTTAGACTTATGATTTATGAATGGCATGGCATCATATATGTCCATATGCTTTTCGCACATATTTGACATCAGATATGTCCATGAGTTATGATCAGTTTTGGCATCAGATATGCCCAGTATATGTATGAGATATAGTATGTTTTTGGGAGTAGTCTTTAGCACCGAGTTAGATTGGGGAGAGTACTCTAATTCCCAGAACTACGTGCCCCCGTAAGTTAATTTAGCCCCTCAGTTAGGCATTAGAAATTGTGATCATGCCAGTAATGCCTTTATGCCCAAGCAAGGTACGTGCCCCCGTTGGTTTATTGCTTCTACTAAGATTATCTATTATGTTTAAGTCATGCTAAGACTAAGGGTTAACTTGGGATCACTTGTGGTCTCGAGTCCCATGTTACATCTAGGGGTAGCTTCGGGGCGTGACACAAATGCAAGAGATGTAACATAAAGTAATGACAAGCATAAATATTAAGGAAAGATAGAATGAGATAACCGGGCGACCATGTATAGATACATACATAACAGGTACAGAAATATAAAACATGGACCCTATGAAAATGAAAGAAAGACCAACTACAAAAGATATCAACCCGGATCTGGTGTCACCAGTACAAAAGCCACTAAAGTTTGGGAATAGGACTATACTGATTAAAGTTGTCCATAAAGTACAAAATATTGACAAATAATACAAGATGGAAATGGATAATTCTTTGGACGCCTAGAGCTCACCACAAATACAATTAGTCAGCCCTTCTGGATGCATAGGATTAAAAGGGAATGACACAAGCTAGGATCTACACTAAAAAAAAGATGCAAAAGTGTAGTATGAGTACCAATAACATGGGGTACTCATTAGGCATCATAGACCGACTTAGCTCAAAAAATAATATACAACATAAACAACATGAAAAAGGAAACTATACATCAAGAGCTAACCTAGAAGCCCAAACACAACCGGGATAATCTAAAAATAGTAATAATACTACACACAGTGAATATACATATAAATAAACAAATGGTTTAGTGTAGTATGGGATAATGCAATGCAGTATGTGGCTAATACAGTGAAACCCAAAATCTTACTTCGGGATGCCTGAAATCTCACCTTGGATGTAGTAACTGTGAAAGCCCAAAATCTTCCCTTTAACCCACCTGAAATCTTAGATCGACCTAAAAAAGGTTGAACAATCCATAATCATACCTCAAATGTATTTGAAAAAATTGATACGATCCATTTTAAAACAAAATTCATACTTTTCGTCCGGAGTCAAGCCATATTCCATGTGAATGAGTGTATGAGTATGACTATGCTATCAACACGAGCATATATATATATATATATATAAGCATATGTATATAAAAAATAGGGTCAACCACCCTTCATTCAATAATCACAGTAACATGAAATCCAGCTAGTCAAAATTCACGGCCTCGAGCCTATAATCTCATAATGGAAGCAAATAAAGAAACAAAAGTGATGATAATGAGAGAGATCCAAGAAAGTTACTCTACCACAAAATCCTTCCCTAAGCTCATACTAAGGGTTCAAGGACTAATCCTAATACTAAAAAAGCATCCTAATACTCAGGCTTAGGAAGACCAATATTCTACAGTTCTCAAAAAGGCCAAAATTACACAAAAGATATTAACCTAACCCTACCTAGTAACTCCCCAGACCAACATGAAATTTTGTACAATATGAAGTCGTAACCTACCTCTAAGTTGTATGGAGCCTCTCTTGAATCACATGTACTCTATCTATGAAATCAAGTAATAAGTCAGTGCCCTGAGGCCTAACCTTGAAAGTATCAAACCAACCCACAGGAGACCTATACCTCCTACCATACAATGCCTCGAATGGACCCAACATACCCAAAATATCTACGTACATGATCAATTTATATACAAAACATTGCTCGAATAAGAGACGGGCTCAACAATAGCAACTGAATGGAGAATTATAATCTAGCGTGGATGCCTTCCAACCTGATCATCCAAACCTTTATTATTAATGTAGTGCCCTAGGAAAAAGGGACATTAGTACTTTCTAGAATAGTAATTACATGATAAGGTAGTCAGTAACACTATATGGTTGAAAAGAAGCATATGGAGATATATGAAATGAGAAACATATTCATAAAGACTAAAAGGTACCTTTTTGGGTTCATTTTTCATGGATTAAAGATTATGTATATTTCTTATTTCTTTGGGTACATAATCATCATATCTTTCTTTAGTATTCGGGGATACTATCGGTTGTATCCTTGGGCTTTCCTAATTTGCATGATCATTACAATATCTTAGGATGTTATCTACTATATCCAGGCCTTCGATTAGTCATGATGTCGATGTGACATGATGGATCCTTATCTACCAAGCCCAGGGCCTTCATTCGTGGCACAACCATTATAACATTTGTCTTAATCTTATCAAGATGATCATTTATGGGAATACTTTCATTTTAAGAGATTCATGGTCTTTTAGATATACTTGGGGGCATTGTGTATTTCTTAGTCATCAGGATCTTACATGAATCATAAGGTACCTTTGGGACATTTGACAAACTTATACACAAGGCATTGACATGACAAGAACACATAGTGAGTCTCTATGGCAATGAATTTAACGACTTAAGTATTTCATAAATCAAGATGACTATATACATATTATCATGAACTTGAAGACCTTAACATGGTAGGATAACAGTCATGTGAAGAGGGACAACTTTAAGAGATACATCAATATGAGCTATTTTTGATGTTAGGATTCATAATACATCATATAACATAGGTGTTTAAAATTGCATATAGGGGAACTCGTAGATGAGATGTCATTCCATTTGTCATGACCCAAAATTGAGCCATGATGACACCTAGTATAATCCTCAGGTTGGAAATCCAAATGCAAGAGATGTAACAAAAAGTAATGGCAAGCATAAATATTTAGGAAATATAGAATGAGACAAGCGGGCCACCATGTATAGATACATACATAATAGGTAAAAAAATATTAAACATAGACCCTATGAAAATGAAAGAAAGACCAAATACAAAAGATATCAACCCAAACCTGCTGTCACTAGTGCAAGAGCCACTAAAGTATGGGAATAGGACTATACTGATAAAAATTGTCCAACAAGTACAAAATATTGACAAATAATACAAGATGAAATGGATAATCCTTTGGATGCCCAGAGCTTACCACAAATCTGATCAGTCAGCACCTCCGGATGAATAGGATTAAAGAGGAATGACTCAAGCTAGGATATGCATCTGAAAAATATGCAGAAGTGTAGCATGAGTACCAACATAATGGGTACTCATTAGGCATCATAGGCCAACTGAGCTTAGAAGATAATATACAACATAAATCGTATGAAAAAGGAAATTATACATCAGGAGCTAACTTATAAGTCCAAACACAATGAATATACATATATATATAGATGAATAATGTAATGCAGTATAGGATGATGCTGCACAGTATGTGGCTAATGCAATGAAATTCAAAATCTTACCTCGAACCGCCTAAAATCTCACCTCAGACATTGTAACAGTGAAAGCTCAGAATCTTATCTTTGACCTGCTCAAAATCTTACCTCGGCCCAATAAAGGAGGTATGGTCCAGAATTATACCTTGAACGTAGTTGAAAATAGTGGTACGATCTGTTTTAAAACAAAATTCATATTTTTCCTCAAAATCAAGCCATAATCCATGTGAATGCATGTATGAGTATGAGTATGCAATTAACACAAGCATATTTATATATAGTTATATGTATACACCAAATAGGGTAAACAACCCTCCATTCTACAATCACACTAACCTAGAGTCCAGCTAGTCCATTTTCACAGCCTCAGCCCCATAATCTCATAAGGGAAGAAAATACAAAAATAAAAATAATGATAATGAGAAATGATCCAAGAAAGCTACTCCACCACAAAATCTTTCCCTATGATCATACTAAGGGTTCTCAGACTAAGCATAATAGTAAATAAATGTCTTAAAATTAAGGGTCGAGAGGAAAACTATTCTAGAGTCCACAAAATAGGCCAAAAATTGCAAAAATGATATAAACCTAATCCAACCTAGAAAATACCCTAACCAATATGAAATTTTGTACAGTATGAAGTCGTACCTACCTCTGAGTTGTACGGAGCCTCTCTTGAATCACATGTACTGTCACGGCCCGATTTCTCACATCATGATGGCACCTATAACCCCTAGTAGGCGAACCAATTCTCGTAGCCCAAAACGGTTAGTAACGGGCTACTACCTAACCAATACGCATGATAAGCAGAAATTAGAGGAAGTAGAATATAAAGATAGACAAAGCGGAAAGAATAACCTGAATATATACATACTGTAACTACACCAACCCCAAGACTTGGTATCGACAGTACAGAAGCTTCTATTAGAATACAAGTTCTAGAAGTAACAAAAAATAAGTATAACTGTCTCCGAATATACAAAGAGTAATAGAATAGAAGATGAGATATGGTCATGCCCCAGTCGTCAGGCGCTCACTCTTGTCTCGAATATCCAAAAGTTGCATGGATCTCTACGCGATCAATGGTGAAAGCTCACACTAATATCTGCACCAAAAAGTGCAGAAGTGTAGTATAAGCACCAATTGCTAAGCAACGGGTACCCAGTAGACATCATTGACTGACTAAGCGCATATAAAATATAAAAGCAATAATAAGCAGATAACAAGGAAATAGTCACAGAAACAACCAGGAAGCACAGAGAACTAGCACAAAGAGTAATAAACTAAGAGATACAAGTATAAGATGCTAGCAGAGAAGATATACATATATAGAAACACAGGTGAAAGAAGGAAGGAGGACGCACCTGGGATCCTTGCAACAACAGTATCTATAAAGAGGGAGTTTAAGAAAAAGGGCAGTGTACCAGTAACCTAAAGAAAAAGGGGAGATGGGAAGTAAGCCAATATATAATCAAACAAAAAGCAGTACAAACAAGTCATGCTAAAAACCCAACTACCAGATAAGCATAGACAGAAACAACTCACAAGTCCAACCCTAGGATGGAATAACTAACCCATAAAGTACAGAGATCCGCTAATCAAAAACCAGGACAAGAATAGACTTTGATGCCCACAATAGCTCAGGAGACCAAATAATAGTGCCTTAATAATACAGAACTCACTAGCCCCTCAATAATTAAAGTCCATTAACTGAAGCCTCAGTAGGCTAGGAACCACTAAATCACAGAAAACCAGATGCCATAACAAGCTCTAAAAAGTGACAGGAGTAATATAATCTACCTACAGTCCCAACGGTTTCCCATAACTGAGAAACGCAATCAAGTGAATACAAACTCTTCGGCGCCCATACAACCGGAGCGTACACTGAGCACACAACAAACAAGGGTGGAATTGGGTCACAATATGCATGATGATGATGAATCTAGTGTGATAATAGAACTGTATATTACCCCCTCCGGTACCTATAAGGCCTAATAGAGGTAGTACCCATGGAAGGACACTGCATGTATACCTCTGCTACATTGTACACCCCTCCTCTAGCACACGCAGCCAAAAGCTCCTAGTCCTAGATTGACAAGGTCCATGGGGATCTACTCGTAGACCACATACTAAAACTATGAATCTCAATATGTAATCTTAATAAATGAAACCTCATAGTATGTGCCCGTCTTTGATCCGGGTCTAAATCATTAGTAGTAATCTCAAAACCCCTCCCAAAGGGTGCCCAAAGTATATCCGGGTCTAAAATAAGTAATAAAGCCTCAATAACCCTCTCGAAGGGTGCCCAGAGCGTATCCGGGTCTAAATCAGTAGTATAACAAGTCTAGCACCCGACCTCGCCGAGTCTAGTGTAAGTATGAAAACTAGTGATAAAATCACTGTAACATATCTTTTATAATATTTTATCAAAAATGGGCCCCTCAAGCCGTGCAAAGTTTAGAAAAGCATTTATAGTCTGCCTGAAGCCAAATCAGTAGTAACACATGCAGAAAAACCTTTTTCTCATGGATGATATGCTCACAAACAATATAAATTAGCCCAAAATGGCTCACAAACATTTCTATCGGTCCTGCACAGGCACAAGTGATTCTACAGCACAGATAGCCAGCCTAAAGTAAGGTCACTGTCACGCCTCAAATTACATTTAGACGGACAGGCACTCGATGCCCTAAAGGCCCGAGAGAACCGGCTTATAACCTGTGATTCATCATGCATATAACTATGACAATTAAGAAGCTTTGACTATAGATAAGCTGCCTGAATAACAAGACCAACATAGATAGGCCCAAAACTTATGTACACGATCTGGCCATTGAGGCCACAACTGTTAAGAGCAAAGACATAACTAAGTTTTACTTTAACATTGGTCTACAAAGCCTCTACAAGATAGACAAACTTAGTTTAGGTCGGGACAGGGCCCCGCCTTACCCTTAACTATACAATACCCAAAATATATACCAAAGACTCGGTAAAGCCCCGAATCAACCTGGAGCTCACCAACAGCAGCCGAGTGTCCTGTGCTCCTACTGGGGAGGTCTACTAGCAAGAGTACATGTGCCTGCGGCATGAAATGCAGCGTCCCCATGAGGGACGTCAGTACGAGAGAATGTACTGAATATGTAAGGCATAAAGTAAACCATATGTAAACAAGAGCTCAAATAGAATAAGGTATCAGTGCATAAACATGTAAATAAGAACAGAAGATCACATTCGCTTACACTTGCGAAATCATGTATATTACGTTCTTTGGTTACTCTTCTTTGCTTTATGATCATTGTAAGGCATGTAATACACGTGACCAACTGATCAGTGGTAGAAGAGGAGTCCCATGCTAGGCAATTTAACCCCTGGGATGCTGCCCTCATAAATATACAAATTGGGATCGACCCATGCTAGGCTTTCGCCCCTAGGCTGCCACCCATAAGTACACAAATAGGGATCGACCCATGCTAGGCTTTCACCCCTGGGCTGCCACCCACACATATACAGATTACTTCATTTAGTTTCTTTAATCTTTGAGATTGTTACTTTGGTGGTTGTAACCTTTATTGAGCTCAAAACTATGGACCAGTAGTAGAAGACATGTGGACATGCACTTAAGGCAGTAACAATGATATAAGGAACAAACGTAACATCAACGTACTGTTTAGGAGCTTATATGATACAATGAACCTCATTTGGCTTAGAGAATAACTCACAAAGCTTGCTGTTGAAAGTACCTTTACTAGGAAACTCACTTCGTTGGTAACAACACAAATATAAGAGTTCATGCCAAGGAATATGAAACTGAGAAACCTTACATACCTTGTTGTGTAACTCGGATATTACAACGAATTAAGCTTCCCCTTTCAGATTATTTATCTACAATGAAATACGTGGCAAAACTAGTATTAGTAGCTAATTAACTAATTTGGGCTACTTGATCCCACTAAATCAGTAACTAGGCAGTAAGCTCGTAATTGATCAAACCAAGAGTGTTCCTTTCACCTCTTCGCTTCTAAACATATCTACATACTGTACGACCTTCTCATAAGGTCCCTTGAAACTCTTCCGACTTCACAACATATACCAAATAACATACAAAGGTGTGCAGGCAGCAAGTTAACATAACACCCAATTAAGTGGTGTATTACCACACCCTCCTTCCATACTTCAATACAATTTCACACACCCTTTTACAAGTTCAACCAAGCTGTCCTAAATATATACACATAAAACCGCTCCTAAAACAATCCCAAACATCCTTAAACATAATAAGAAAGTATTTTAACTCAAGGATTCCAATCACTACCCCATGGTTCTTGACACAAACACATACAGAATTCTCCATCAAACTTGCATATAAAAAGGGGTAAAAATGGGCAGTAACTTTACCTTAAATTCTGAAAATCTGTCCTTCTAACTTGTACTTCTTCAAGAGCTTGAACTCCCCTTCAACTTAGCTTGAAAAGAGGGAGAATACTTAAGAACCCTAATGGTATTTTATGGCTGCTATGTGAAGCTAAGAGAGAGAGAAAGAAAGAACTTCTAAAATCTATTTTTTTCAAGTTAAAATGAGTGAAATGAGCTGGTCTTAACCCCTTTAAAGGGGGGCTGCTTTGGCCGACTTTCCTTGCTCATTTTGAGCCACAAAATGTCAAGAAGGTGATACACCTACTTGGCCATTTTACATGGGCTTTGTTGGACTTAACCTTATTGGGCCTTGGCTGCCAATTCATTCCCTTTCTTTCACTTCTTTGGGCCAGAATTTATTCAAGTGGGTGATGGGTGTACTTGGCCCTCTAAGCTAGTCAAAATAGTCTTAGTAGGTGATGCACCTACCTAGTTCTTTAGGCTGGTCAATAAGTCAAAGTAGGTGATGCACCTACTTGTCACCTACTAGCTTAGTTAAGTCAAGCAAGCAGCTCACTTATTTTATTCTATTTTCTAATTTCTAATCCCTTTTGCTTTAACTAACACTTCACCCTAAATATTTACTCAAATACAACCTTACCATCTCGAGTTTAAATACTTTTGTCGAGGTTAACTTGGCCGTTTACGTGCTGAACTGAATGGGGCATTACAGCACCTCCCAATACACATTAAACTATCACTGCTCATATAATAAACTCGGTCCCTCACCTATATGACAAGGCTATATCAAGTGATATATGAATAGGACTAGTATATGCGGAATACAGGATGTTACATCCTCCCCTTCTTAGGAACATTCGTCCTCGAATGATATTAAAGTTAACCAGCCCAAACAAGCTCAAGCCTAAGTTAAGTACCACTATTAGACAGATAATATATATAGACTTATACTTACTCATTAATGCCTCAACTCGACACTTCCACCTTTCTCATTGGACTGAAATAGATGAGGATACTTGGATTTCATCGCTTCTTCCGCTTCCCATGTAACTTCTTCTTCTTGTTGGTTTCTCCACAGTACTTTTACGGAAGCTACTTCCTTATTTCTTAGCCTCTTAACTTGGCGATCCAGAATAGCAATGGGTACTTCTTCATAAGTGAGATCTCCCATAACTTGTACATCTTCAATAGGAGTAATACGAGATGGGTCACCTATACACTTTCGAAGCATTGAGACATGAAATACCGGATGGACTGTTGAAAGCTCTTGGGGTAGCTCTAACTCATATGCGACTTGGCCAACTCTTCGAATAATATTATATGGCCCTATATAGCGTGGACTTAACTTTCCCTTTTTACCAAATCTCATCACCCCTTTCATTGGTGACACCTTCAAAAATACCCAATCTCC
Organism: Jaltomata sinuosa; assembly: GCA_003996215.1. Lineage (NCBI taxonomy): Eukaryota > Viridiplantae > Streptophyta > Magnoliopsida > Solanales > Solanaceae > Jaltomata > Jaltomata sinuosa. The sequence goes on from QJPP01000076.1 coordinate 553,170, forward strand.
TATAGCAAACTCCAGCCCTCTTCTTCTAATATCTGCATATGATTTGTATCGACTTTGAGCCGTTGCCAGCCGCTGTTGTATCACCTTAACTTTTTCCATAGCTTGATGAACAAGATCTGGCCCAAATAAGGTAGTTTCACCCACTTCAAACCATCCGATTGGTGATCTACACTTCCTCCCATATAAAGCTTCATAAGGTGCCATTTTGATACTTGAATGGTAGCTATTGTTGTAAGAAAATTCAATAAGTGGTAAATGGTCATCCCAGCTACCTTTAAAGTCCAATACACAAGCTCGTAACATATCCTCAAGTGTTTGGATTGTACGTTCTGCCTGACCATCCGTTTGAGGGTGAAAGGCCGTACTTAAATTCACTTGTGTTCCCAAACTCTTCTGAAATGATTTCCAAAAATTCGCGGTGAATTGAGCTCCCCTATCAGATATAATAGAGATTGGGATTCCATGTAGCCGAACTATCTCTTTAATATACAACCTTGCATACTCTTCAACTGTATAAGTAGCCTTAACCGGCAAGAAGTGGGCTGATTTGGTGAGTCTATCAACTATCACCCATATGGAGTCAAACTTCCGAAATGAGCGAGGCAGACCAGTGACAAAATCCATGTTGATCATGTCCCACTTCCAAATTGGAAGGTCTATATGTTGCATATAACCTCCAGGCTTTTGGTGCTCTACTTTAACTTGTTGACAATTTGGACATTTAGAAACAAATTCTGCAATGTTCTTCTTCATGTCACTCCACCAATACACTCCTTTCAAGTCATGATACATTTTAGTTGAGCCCGGATGGATAGAATATCTTGAATGATGTGCTTCTGTCATAATTCTCTCCCTTAGTCCATCTATATTAGGCACACACAATCTGTTTTGGCACTGGAGTACTTTGTTTTGCGTAAGCTCAAATGCCCTTGTCACCCCTTTTTGTACATTCTCCTTAAGCTGTAATAAAATAGGATCCTTATATTGCTTCTCTTTTACTTCGACTACTAATGAGGATTCTGCTGCATTTTGCACAATAATCCTTTCATCTTAAGATTCAAGAAGGCGAACCCCCAAGCTAGCTAGTTGGTATAGATCCTTAGCTATTCTTTGTCTTTCCATGGACTGCCCATAGGTGTTTGCCATTGTCCTACGACTTAAAGCATCATCCACCACATTTGCTTTCCCCGGATGATACAAGATATCAACATCATAATCTTTTAATAACTCAAGCCATCTTCGCTGCCTCAGATTCAGATCCTTCTGCTTAAAGATATATTGCAAGCTCTTATGGTCCGTATATATGTCAACATGAACCCCATACAAGTAGTGGCGCCATATCTTTAAAGCAAATACAACCGCTGCTAGCTCTAGATCATGGGTTGGATAATTTTTCTCATGTGGCCGCAACTGTCTTGAGGCATAAGCTATTACTTTACCCTGCTGCATCAATACGCATCCTAAGCCCACTCCCGACGCATCACAATACACTGCATACCCTTCTATGCCTTCTGGAAGTACCAATATAGGTGTAGAAGTCAACTTATTTTTCAGCTCTTGGAAGCTTCTTTCGCATGCATCGCTCCATTGGAACTTGGCTGCCTTGTGTGTTAGCTTTGTTAAGGGTGAAGAAATAGAGGAAAATCCCTCAACAAACCTTCTATAATAACCTGCCAACCCAAGGAAACTACGAACCTCCGTAGGTGTTGTAGGTCTTGGCCAGTTCTTCACGGCTTCTATCTTTTGAGTATCAACCCTTATTCCTTCATCAGAGACAATATGACCCAAGAATGCCATAGATTTTAACCAAAATTCACATTTAGAAAACTTTGCATATAGCTTACGATCACGAAGAACCTGTAACACCTGCCATAAGTGATTAGCATGGTCCTCCTTTGATCTTGAATAGACCAAGATATCATCTATGAATACAATCACAAACACGTCCAAGAATGGCTTGAACACCCTATTCATCAGATCCATAAAAGCTGCTGGTGCATTTGTTAGCCCAAATGACATAACTAAAAATTCAAAATGACCATACCGTGTTCGGAAAGCTGTCTTGGGTATATCTTTCTCTTTGACTTTTACTTGATGATAACCCGACCTCAAATCAATCTTCGAGAAACACTTAGCACCCTGTAACTGGTCAAACAAATCATCAATCCTAGGAAGGGGATATTTGTTCTTAATTGTCACCTTATTCAACTGCCGATAGTCAATACACATTCTCAATGAGCCATCTTTCTTACGTACAAATAAAACCGGTGCTCCCCAAGGGGATATACTAGGCTTTATGAATCCCTTTTCTAACAAATCTTTTAATTGCTCCTTCAATTCTCGTAATTCTGCCGGGCCATCCTATATGGAGGGATGGAGATGGGTTGAGTACCTGGAATCACATCAATACCAAACTCTATCTCTCTTCTGGAGGCAAACCTGGAAGCTCTTCGGGAAATACATCAGAAAATTTATTTACCACTGGAATAGACTGAAGATCTAGTGGCTCCGCATCTATATCTCTCACTCTCACTAGATGACATATGTACCCTTTGGACATCATCTTCTTTGCCTTAAGATAAGAAATAAACTTACCTCTTGGTGTCCCAACATTACCTTTCCATTCAAGGACTGCCTCTTTTGGAAAATGGAAACTCACCCTCTTAGCTCGGCAATCTACCATGGCATAACATGAAGCCAACCAATCCATACCCATTATAACGTCAAAATCTATCATATCTAGCTCAACAAGGTCAGCCAATGTGTTACGGTCACAAACAGTTACTATGCAATTACGATAGACTTTTCTAGCTATAATAGACTCGCTAGTTGGCGTAAATACTTCAAATGGTTTAACCAATAATTCTGGCGTTCCTTCAAACTTTCCAGCAATCAATGGAGTTACATATGATAATGTAGAGCCTGGATCAATTAATGCATATACATTATATGAAAAGATGGACAATGTACCTGTAACCACATCAGGTGAAGCCTCCAAATTCTGTCGTTCCGCTAGAGCATATGTACGATTTTGAACTCCACTAGAACTAGCAGTTCCTCTACCACCTCTACCACGACCTGCAGGCACTTGTGGCCCCCTACCTAAATAAGGCACCGATGATGATGATGCAGCAACCGATCCAGTAGGTTGTGCCATGCTACCCATGCCCCTTTGAGGGCAATTTCTCATCATGTGTCCCGGTGTACCACACCAAAAACAAACATTTGTTCCAAGCCGACATATACCTAGATGATTTCTTCCACATTGTTTACAAAACTGTCTAGGAGGTCTTGGTTGGCTCGCACTTCCCTGTTCTTGGTACCCCGCTACTTGTGAGCCTTGACTCTCACTCCTTTGCCCAAATTGATTAGCCCTAGACCCTTGAAACCGAGGTGGAGCGCTAGCTGTAGAGTAGGAAGATGATGGCCTAGGCAGTCTATTAGAAAACCGAGGCCTAAACTCACCTTGGGATGGCGTAAACTGGCCCATAGATCTGGCCCTCTTGGACTGCCCTCTTTCCGACTCTTGTGTCCTTCTCCTTTGCCTTTGATCCTCCATCTTTTGTGCAAAAGCTTGTATCCTTGCTATATCCATATCTTTGTTCAAAGCAGCAATAGTACAATCCCTAACCAGATATGAATCCAATCTATCCACGTAACGATGAACTCTATCCTCCATAGTAGCTACTACATTAGGAGCATACCTGGCCAAAGAATTAAACTTGAGACTATACTCTCTCACGCTCATATTCCCTTGGTGAAGATTTAAGAACTGAGTTGCACGGGCCTCCCGAATCTCCAATGGCAGATAATGGTCAAGGAATGCCTTTTTAAACTCTTTCCATTTAGCTGAAGGTGTATTTATACCCCTAGATTGTTTCCAAGCTTCGTACCACAATACAGCCACACCTTTTAATCTATATGTTGCCAACTCAACTGCTTCCTTACCAGATACATGCATAATATCTAAGGTCCTTTGGATTTGATCAATAAAGTCTTGCGGATCTTCATTAGGATCTGACCCGGTAAATGATGGAGGGTCCAAATTAAGGAAATCACGTATCCGCACACTAGCTTCCCTATTTGCACCACTAGTACCTGCAATTGGACCTGCTTGCCCTTGTCCTTGACCAGCAAGTATACGAGTCAACAATTGGACTGCATTCTTTAAATCTTGGTCAGTAGCATTAACCGGTGGTTCTTGGGGTGCTGCTGCCCTCCTTAGCTCTTCTGGAGACGGAGGAGTGGAGGAAGTCCGTGATGAAGACAGTTGAGCCTCACTTTGATTAGCTCGTCTAGGTGGTGATTTGCTGGTCCCTTCTCCAGTAGCCACATCTACTTGCTTACCAGTACTCTTACTTTTCCTAGTAACCGACATTTTTTCTATAATGAAAACAATTCAAAGGTTAGATACGATAAACCTATAACATTGGCTCTATTGCACGATCTAAGAGATGAAGAAAAAGAGACAACTCCTAAATGTCCCGTAGCCTCCTGTTTATAGATGTGGTGCACAACACACCCATAAGCAAGACTCTACATAGACACGGCTTTGTAGACTCCCTAGGATGACCTGCTCTGATACCACTTTTGTCACGCCTCAAATTACATTTAGACGGACAGGCACTCGATGCCCTAAAGGCCCGAGAGAACCGGCTTATAACCTGTGATTCATCATGCATATAACTATGACAATTAAGAAGCTTTGACTATAGATAAGCTGCCTGAATAACAAGACCAACATAGATAGGCCCAAAACTTATGTACACGATCTGGCCATTGAGGCCACAACTGTTAAGAGCAAAGACATAACTAAGTTTTACTTTAACATTGGTCTACAAAGCCTCTACAAGATAGACAAACTTAGTTTAGGTCGGGACAGGGCCCCGCCTTACCCTTAACTATACAATACCCAAAATATATACCAAAGACTCGGTAAAGCCCCGAATCAACCTGGAGCTCACCAACAGCAGCCGAGTGTCCTGTGCTCCTACTGGGGAGGTCTACTAGCCAGAGTACATGTGCCTGCGGCATGAAATGCAGCGTCCCCATGAAATGCAGCGTCCCCATGAGGGACGTCAGTACGAGAGAATGTACTGAATATGTAAGGCATAAAGTAAACCATATGTAAACAAGAGCTCAAATAGAATAGGGTATCAGTGCATAAACATGTAAATAAGAACAGAAGATCACATTCGCTTACACTTGCGAAATCATGTATATTACGTTCTTTGGTTACTCTTCTTTGCTTTATGATCATTGTAAGGCATGTAATACACGTGACCAACTGATCAGTGGTAGAAGAGGAGTCCCATGCTAGGCAATTTAACCCCTGGGATGCTGCCCTCATAAATATACAAATTGGGATCGACCCATGCTAGGCTTTCGCCCCTAGGCTGCCACCCATAAGTACACAAATAGGGATCGACCCATGCTAGGCTTTCACCCCTGGGCTGCCACCCACACATATACAGATTACTTCATTTAGTTTCTTTAATCTTTGAGATTGTTACTTTGGTGGTTGTAACCTTTATTGAGCTCAAAACTATGGACCAGTAGTAGAAGACATGTGGACATGCACTTAAGGCAGTAACAATGATATAAGGAACAAACGTAACATCAACGTACTGTTTAGGAGCTTATATGATACAATGAACCTCATTTGGCTTAGAGAATAACTCACAAAGCTTGCTGTTGAAAGTACCTTTACTAGGAAACTCACTTCGTTGGTAACAACACAAATATAAGAGTTCATGCCAAGGAATATGAAACTGAGAAACCTTACATACCTTGTTGTGTAACTCGGATATTACAACGAATTAAGCTTCCCTCTTTCAGATTATTTATCTACAATGAAATACGTGGCAAAACTAGTATTAGTAGCTAGTTAACTAATTTGGGCTACTTGATCCCACTAAATCAGTAACTAGGCAGTAAGCTCGTAATTGATCAAACCAAGAGTGTTCCTTTCACCTCTTCGCTTCTAAACATATCTACATACTGTACGACCTTCTCATAAGGTCCCTTGAAACTCTTCCGACTTCACAACATATACCAAATAACATACAAAGGTGTGCAGGCAGCAAGTTAACATAACACCCAATTAAGTGGTGTATTACCACACCCTCCTTCCATACTTCAATACAATTTCACACACCCTTTTACAAGTTCAACCAAGCTGTCCTAAATATATACACATAAAACCGCTCCTAAAACAATCCCAAACATCCTTAAACATAATAAGAAAGTATTTTAACTCAAGGATTCCAATCACTACCCCATGGTTCTTGACACAAACACATACAGAATTCTCCATCAAACTTGCATATAAAAAGGGGTAAAAATGGGCAGTAACTTTACCTTAAATTCTGAAAATCTGTCCTTCTAACTTGTACTTCTTCAAGAGCTTGAACTCCCCTTCAACTTAGCTTGAAAAGAGGGAGAATACTTAAGAACCCTAATGGTATTTTATGGCTGCTATGTGAAGCTAAGAGAGAGAGAAAGAAAGAACTTCTAAAATCTATTTTTTTTCAAGTTAAAATGAGTGAAATGAGCTGGTCTTAACCCCTTTAAAGGGGGGCTGCTTTGGCCGACTTTCCTTGCTCATTTTGAGCCACAAAATGTCAAGAAGGTGATACACCTACTTGGCCATTTTACATGGGCTTTGTTGGACTTAACCTTATTGGGCCTTGGCTGCCAATTCATTCCCTTTCTTTCACTTCTTTGGGCCAGAATTTATTCAAGTGGGTGATGGGTGTACTTGGCCCTCTAAGCTAGTCAAAATAGTCTTAGTAGGTGATGCACCTACCTAGTTCTTTAGGCTGGTCAATAAGTCAAAGTAGGTGATGCACCTACTTGTCACCTACTAGCTTAGTTAAGTCAAGCAAGCAGCTCTCTTATTTTATTCTATTTTCTAATTTCTAATCCCTTTTGCTTTAACTTAACACTTCACCCTAAATATTTACTCAAATACAATCTTACCATCTCGAGTTTAAATACTTTTGTCGAGGTTAACTTGGCCGTTTACGTGCTGAACTGAATGGGGCATTACAGCACCTCCCAATACACATTAAACTATCACTGCTCATATAATAAACTCGGTCCCTCACCTATATGACAAGGCTATATCAAGTGATATATGAATAGGACTAGTATATGCGGAATACGGGATGTTACAGTCACGACTTCCAGGACTCATGGACATTCCTAAATAACCCACCATCTATGTTTAGAGTTAATACAAGGTCGCACAGGACCACAAAGGTAATATATAATACTACACAAATACTACAAACAACATATGAGATAAACAGACAAAAAAGGCAGACAAGGTCTGAGGGTACCAACTAATGAACGCTCAAATCATGGCTCTCCAATTAGGAGGTCACGGCGATCGCGTAGTCAAAACAAAATTTATAAACCCAATGGATGTCGGGGTCATACACAAGGGACCTGATTTAGCTCATTAGAGATTGTGCGAAGCGATTTCAACGTGAGGGTAGTTGTTCAACAAAACCAAAGAAATAAAATGGGGGAATTGGGAAAGTTGTCACTACTAACTCAATTCAAATAAAAACTATAAAATCGAGATGGGTGTACCAATAAGAACTAGATGACTAGGGGTGCATTTCTTATGGGGAATTCGCTATAGGATAGGGAGTCACTAATTCACTTAAATTCTCACCTATTGACACTGGTAGCGTTGGTCATAAGTGTGGAATGCTATCTCTTGATCAACATCCACATATCCTATGATTTCGGTTAGAACATCATTCGGTGTGCTAAATAACCAACCAATATTTGCTTGGGGAGGTCGTCCTATCTCTAGATCGGACCCTTAAACGGGAGATTTCGCGATTGGAGCTATGTCTAGCCTCCAATCTAAGTGGATTCCCAAGTACCCACTAGTATTTTCACATCTACAACTACAAAATTCTCTCTTAAGCAATTATATAGCCAAGTAAGGTAAATTCATGTTTGCAACCATAAATTATTAGATTAAAACATGGTGAAATTACTAGACCCATATCAGATAAGCAATTATAAAAGCAAATTAGAAACACCCACACCCATTAGCTACACAACCATCATCAATACACCCCTGGACAAGAGAAATTAGCCACTCATAGAAGGGGGAAAAGATATACCAGCTGGGTAAATCAAATTCCCATCCATTATAGTTGATTCTCAAGTTCTAGAGTCAAATTAGGTACACAATTTGTTAACCAAAAGATTGGATTGAAAACCCTCTCTCAATGGAGATGGAGAAAAGTGTTTACAAGCCAAAAATATCTTCAAGTTTTCTACTGAAATTCGCTGCTCAAAATTGTATATCCAAAACAAGTTTAAAATTGCCTTTTATATGTTTCCAAAATCGTCACATAAATTTAGGACAAAATTAGCCTCCCGGGGGTGACAGATACTTTCTTGCCTCTGGCAGTGACAACATCAAAATTGGGAAACTTGTCTTTGGGGACTTTATAGACTTTAGAATCCTGTATGGCTTGGTAAGATGCAAAGAATTCGCGGACTATTTCTTCATAATATCCCCCGGGTACATCTTGAAAGGGCTTCCACCCTCTAGTAGCAAATTGGTGGTGCATATTTGGTAACTCGTCACCAACTTCCCCTAGATTAAAGCTCCGTTCCACATTGAACCCTTTATCTTTGTTCCGTTTGTAGAGAGCTATCATGCCCTCTATTCCGAAGTGGATCCTTGCTTCATCTGCAACTGATCTTTGCCTTGCTTGGTTTCTCGGGTTTCTCCTGCCAGAAGACATAGTCTGCATCCAAGGATTGTGAGCCAAAAACAAAACAAAATCTACTAAAGGTGTAATGCAACAGATTAGAAAGAAAAGTAGGTGTCTATTATCTTGTGCGGACCACATGCGAAACACACTAGGAAGAGTGTGTGTCGCAAGTGCTGTCGCACAAGCCAACAGAACCTTCAGGAAAATTTTCTATTGATGTGCGAAGCTAGTGTGATCCTCACCATCAGAAGTGCGTATCGCATCAAGCTTCGCCCCTCAAGTCAGTGTTCTGCACTTTGTTTTCAATTTGCTGTGACGCCTTGTGCGACCCGCACGTCAAGATCTATACATCGTATGCGAAATGCACAAAGGCACAATTGGAATTTTGTGTTCCTTGTGTTCTTGTGAGTTATGCATATGATCCATAGAGCAAGATGTGCTTCAGCACATAGCACCACTCGCAAACAATTCATAATAACAAAGGGGGCAAGGGGATTCATGACCATAACTTCCGGGTACTTAGACTTCCCTGGATTTCCATTAACACAAAACCAACAAGAAAGGACTCAACGACTTCCCTTAAGATGGACGTTACCCCATATATCATCGGGAACATCAAGCCTTCCTTGCAACCATGGGCACCAACGAGCATAACAACAATTAACCTCCTTCCCTCACAAGATCATGCAACCCAACTAGATTTTCAATAAGGATCACGGGCATACAATCAGCAACATTCAGCTTCAATTATCAATTATCAAACAAAACCTCATGACTAAAGATGACTTTCCCTTAAGAACGATGTCACCCAATCTATCATCGGGCCAAATCAAGAACTAGTCACAAGTGGGTTACTCAGACTTCACCCCATCATAGGTATTAAGGCTAATCATTACTACCAATCAACATGCATAATTAAGATTTACAATCTACCAAGTTGACATTAAAATATTTCATCATTACAACTCAAAATTGGTGACCCAAATTTTTTGGATCTCACCTATTATCAACATGGCTAATCTACTAAGCACGCTTCATATTATGAGTTCCAAACAATCATAAAACAACTATTTAACGTCGGAGAACTTACCACAAGTGAAGATTATGAAGGGAAGAACAGAAATCGAAGCTTTTTGAATTCCAACAATGGTGACCCACAAGACCTCCCAGAGAATAATAGCGGTGACATGGAGAAGTGACGGAGAAGATTGGGTGAGAAGAGGAGAAGGATTTGTGGGAGTTTGAGGGGTTTGGAGAGAATTTTGGTGGAGGATTTTGAGAGTTGTGGAGAAAGATGGTGGAAAAAAGATAGAGAGAGGCAGTTTTAAAAGAAAAAGAAGAAGAAGAGTCCGCCGAGTCATCTCTGGGTTGGGTCGGTCAGTGGGTTAGGTTAATTAAAAATTCAAATTTACCTCTTGTGCTCCGCGAAATAAGATTCACACCAGGCAAGGTGCGGACCATATGGCGTATCGTACATGCCCTTTTTTTCTCCCCTAGGGTTGCCCAGGAATCGGTTTCCTTGTGTGATGAAGGTGCAACGCGCACTTGGGTTTGTGCAATCCACACAGCACAGCACACGTCACCTCCATTTTTCACTTTTCCTCCAGGCCTTTTGTTTTGGTGTGCGGTTGGCTGTGCAACATGCACAATTGCTTGTACAGTCTGCACCGTCCACTGCATGACACATTTTTGCCTTGTTTTCCTTTTTCCATGTTTCCATTCCATGCATTCCCTACAAAATATCAAAAACAACAAACAATGACCAAAAACAAAGAAAGAAACTTGGGTTGCCTCCCAAGCAGCGCTTGATTTAACATCGCGGCATGATGATGTTACCTCAATTCTCATTAATTTTTAGGGTTATTGATGGTGTCACTAGGCAGCGTTCCCTTCATCTGTGGGTTCATTTGGTTTTATAGGTGGGTCATTTGGGCCTCAAGATGTTTGATCGAGGCACTATGGGAGCTCACTATTTGGTGAAGTGTAGAGACTTCCCTCTTTAGCTCACTTACTCCCGAGTTCGTGTTATCCACCTTCTTAAGAACCAAGGACAACATGTCCTCTATCTTGGGTTGGCCGGGATTGCTTGTACCTGGTTGGTAGAGAGAATCAGATTTGTTTGGGGGGATGTAAGGATTTGAGCTCCGGTGATTGAAAGGATCACCATCCTTATCTCTTTCACGCCAATTTCCATCCCTCTCTTTGTCTCTAATCCAACATTGATTCTCCTCCCTCTAGCGATAATACCTGGGGTGAGAACCCGCCAACACGTAGCATAGCTTACCATCAATCTCAGTCATAAGCTCCACATCATTCACCTCAACTTACGATGTACTCACTGCATTCACCTTCTTACCACCAGCTCCCATCACATGCTTGGCCATCAAGTCAATTTGTGTCATCATTTTAGCCAAAGCTTCCTCTCACTCCTCATCTTTTCTCCTTGTTTCATTCGTCAAGAATGCTGAGGGCTTTCCCAAAGTTGACACCTCTGCCTCTCTCGTATGCTAAGCTTGATTGGTCTTGGTCATTCATTTTAATAGCTCCGAGGCAATGTGAAACTCAAGGTCCATGAAGGTGCCTCCTCCAAGATTATCAGCCACTGATTTGTTCGTAGAGTTCTATGACCGGTAGAAGCTTTGGAGCAACACATTGTCTGACAACTCATGGTTTGGGCATAATAGAAGCTTCTTTTTGAATCGTAGCCAAACTTCATGAAGAGGCTCATTCGGAAATTGCCTAAAGTTGGTAATCTCATCTCTTAACTTCATCATTTGAGATGGAGGAAAGAATCTCGAGGTAAATGCCTCAACCAACTCAGCCCAAGATGTGATGGATCCATCCGGAAATTCTTCCAACCATGTTGTGGCTTCCCTCGTCAAAGAGAAAGGGAATAGCGGTAATCGGATAGACTCTTGGGAGATATTGTGGATCATGTATGGTTGGAAAATCTCCATGAAGTTCCAAATATGCTGGTTGGCGTCCTCATGGCAGCTCCACTAAATTGCCCCTTCATTTGAATCAAATGGAGCATGGTGCTTTTCACATGGAAGACAATATTTCCCACCGTGGGGGGTAAGCGGATTGCACCTACACCTCCATGCATCATTGGCTTAGCAGCGTTGGCATTGTAGAAGCCGCCAATGCTCTCATTGTCCTCGGCTTCTACCATAGACGACCTGCTCAATCAACACTCAAAAACAACAAAAAGTAAAAGAAAATAAGCACTCTCAAGTTAACTTCACAACAACAATAAAAAACTAGCTAATACTCAAGTCCTCGGCAACGGCGCCATTATTTATGAACGCTCAAATCGTGGCTCTCCAATTAGGAGGTCACGGCTATCGCGTAGTCAAAACAAAATTTATAAACCCAATGGATGTCGAGGTCATACCCAAGGGACCTGATTTAGCTCATTAGAGATTGTGCGAAGAGATTTCAAAGTGAGAGTAGTTGTTCAACAAAACCAAAGCAATAAAATAGGGGAATTGGGAAAGTTGTCACTACTAACTCAATTCAAATAAAAACTATAAAATCGAGATGGGTGTACCAATAAGAACTAGATGACTAGGGGTTCATTTTCGATGGGGCATTTGCTATAGGATAGGGTAGTCACTAATTCGCTTCAATTCTCACCTATTGACACGGGTAGCGTTGGTCATAAGTGTGGAATGCTATCTCTCGATCAACATCCACATATCTGGTGATTTCGGTTAGAACATCATTCGGTGTGCTAAATAACCAACCAACATTTGCTTGGGGAGGTCGTCCTATCTCTAGCTCGGACACTTAAATAGGAGATTCCGCGATTAGAGCATGTCTAGCCTCCAATCAAAGTGGATTCTCAAGTACCCACTAGCAATTTCACATCCACAACTACAAAATTCTCTCCCAAGCAATTACATAACCAAGTAAGGTAAATTCATGTTTGCAACCACAAATTATTAGATTAAAACATGGTGAAATTACTAGACCCATATCAGATAAGAAATTATAAAAGCAAATTAGAAACACCGACACCCATCATCAATACACCCCTAGACAAGAGAAATTAACCACTCATAGAAGAGAGAGAAGATATACCAGTTGGGTAAATCAAATTCCCATCCATTATAGTTGATTCTCAAGTTCTAGAGTCAAATTAGGTACACAATTTGTTAACCAAAAGATTGGATTGAAAACTCTCTCTCAATGGAGATGGAGAAAAGTGTTTACAAGCCAAAAATATCTTCAAGTTTTATACTGAAATTCTCTGCTCAAAATTGTATATCCAAAACAAGTCTAAAATTGCCTTTTATATGTTTCCAAAATTGTCACATAAATTTAGGACAAAATTAGCCTCCGGGAGATGTGTGACGTGGCGTGCAGTTCGCACGTCGCAGTGTGCGCATCGCACACCTGCTTCAGGTTGACCAGTGACTTCAACCGCTTAAGTAGGCTTTGTGCAAAAGGTGATGTGTTTTGCACCACGAGGTGTGTGCGTCACATGGCGACGGCATATCATAGCAGAATCTTCAGTCATCTTTGCAGCTTCATGCGGAGGAGATGCGAAACGCACCTCAACTTGTGCGTATCGCACGTCCACCGCACCTCTCGGCAGATTCTCTATCTTTTCTCAACTCTTCACACTTAGCTCCTTTTTGGCATCTTTTGGGTCCATATCCTTGTTTCTCCTCTTCTATCCAAAGTACCTGCATAGACATCAATAAAGGCCATAAGAACCTCTGAATTAATTCAAAACGTAGCAATAATTCATGGATATAGGCTCAATAAGTTGGTAGATTACTGAATTATCACCAACCTATAACAACCCACCCAAGGATACTAATTAGTGCAGTTATAGTTTATATACGCAGAGTCTAGATCGGGGAAACCATAACCTATCTGTCGTCTGACGACTAGCTGCAGGAACAGCTTCATTCATGATCGAACTACTCTGAGAAGCTCCAATTCAGGAAAACACTATCACTACAATAATCTACACATTTAAAGGAGACTAACGATACCCATAATGCTATACACATACCCGGGTCAAAATTTGGGTCACTGGCAGGCTCGTGGGCCCAGTAACCCAAAGCCAGAAATGAAAAACACCATCCTCTTCCCCAAAATCTCGAAAGCACATGCTCAATATTAGAGCAGAAATGGACAACAAAAGGGGCTCAAAAACAGCCAACCATGCGAGAAATCAAAGAGGGAATCAATGGAGAAAACGAGAATTAAATAGGTTACTTACCTGTTTTAGAAGTAAATTAACGAGCAAGGATCGTCACAATAACACCCTCTAATAAATTGGGAACAATTATGGTGAAGTATGAAGGTTTTGGGGTTCTTTGGAAATGGAGGACGAGTTGGAAATGTTGGGAAAAATGATGGTGAAAGAAGAAAAATGGCCAACTTAAGTTGCCAACCTTGGCCTATGCGAACACGGCCAAGGCGTCGCCTAGGCGAAGGCAAAAATTTGGGGCTACTGGAATTACTCTATGCCTAGGTGGACAGCTCCTCGCGTAGGCGAAGAACAAAATTTGGGGCTGCTGGAATTGCCTATGCCTACGCGGCCAGCTCCTCGCGTAGGCGAAGAACAAAATGGTGCTACGACAGCAACCAGCTGCCAAAGGCAGATTTTCACACTTTGGGTCCCCAGGAAATGCATCCGGGGTCCCATGAACAAAAATGACCTGAGCTATCCAACTAGAAACGGCGTTTCAGATCCAATGGAATTGACAAAAATCCCATCAGAGATCGATTTAATGAAAAGTGGGCCCCACATAAAAAAATCAACCTTTAGGCTAACAATTCCCAAAATGGAACCCAAGGGCTGAAATCAAGTCGGGAAGCCTCAGGACCTGAACCAATGGTCCCTCTAGCCTAAACTCGACATTTCGGAGCTAATAGCGCTGACATAATTTCCATCTGAGGTCGTCTTCTCCAAATGTTGACCAAAGTCAACCATACAAGCCCAACTAGCTTGAAAACATAGAATGTGGGAGATTTCCATGCTAAATAGCTCCCGGATCCCGAAAAAGGTCCTCCTAGACCAAAGCCCACGTTCCAGAGCCAACAAAACTGTCAGAATTTGATTCCGAGTATGATAGCTAAGAATGTTGACCGAAGTCAACCATTTCCAAAGTTGAAGCTCTAAAATAAAGAAATGGCCATAAAGAACAAACAGAAGGCCCAGGCACCAAACTACCAGTCCCAGCAAGTCATAAATCACTTGGTGCCGCTACAGGCAAGCTCTAACAGTACAAGAAGGGAGAAAACACAAGAATGACCGAAAGGGTCATTACATCATCCACTACTAAAAAGACTTTCATCCTCGAAAGTCAGGAAAGAAGGAATCACTATAGATCTAAGAATAGCGGATACGAAGCCTACACTACTCTCTTGGATAACCCGTGTAGCCTCCTCGACCAAACGGCACCAAACAGAATGGAACCAAAGAAACAACCAAGCCTAAACTTCTTACTAGCCAAGCTAGAATCCAACCTTTAACTCCAAAACTCCCAAGAATCTGCCAACCTAAACCGAACCTTGAGAAAATCAACCAGATAGAACCGACACAACATTCAAGCAAGAGAACCAAGGCGATCAACACACGGAAACCACAACAAAGTTTACCAGAAAAGACATCAACCCAAAACTCTAACTCATGAACCTACTAAACCGCAAAACCCTTTTATTCAGAACTGAACCCTTTTGCACCACAAAAAGGAAGCTTCACATAATTTGAACCCTCAAACTACCTTCTAAGCATCAACTGACACACCAGAATCCATAATTCCCGCTTATACTCTACCACAAACGAAGTCACCCTTTTTACTCGAACTCCTTCCAAGCCAAGCTATATAGTCTACTAGCCTTTTCCATCCAGGATAACAACCCATAGCATATCATCAAAAACTAGAGTTACCTCTCCCTACTAATCATCAACTAATGAACGAACACTTTTGCTAACATTGAACTCGATAACTGAACCCATCTGAATTCGACTGGAGCTTGCACACTAGGGTTAGGAAAAACATGCATGAACACCCTGTGTTGATGGAGGAATTCCCATACTATGGAACGAACCCAACCCCGCTGAACCGTGCCAAGTATGAATCAACTGGAAGCGAATGAACCAGGGAAACCTTGCCCAAAAGGCCCAAACCAAGACCAAAAATCTGCAAGGAGTGTGGTAAGCCTACCAAAAAGTCTATAATCATCAGCTAAGCTCCAAACTCTAAGAAGTACAACTGCTACTCTGAATACTCAAACACCATTCGAATTTGAAATTGCCTTACTAATCTCACCTGAGGAAGAATTAGATGCCACGAATATCAAGTTAAAACACTCCATCAGCAAAGGAAAGGTGCCTAATGCCCAAGGTCACCATCTAGCTATCAAACTTTTTCATAAACCTTCAATCTTACCTATTGTCTCAAAACCATCTAGCGTACTATACCCGCACACGAACCACCAACTCTAAAAGTACCAAACACACCACAACCCCTGGCTCATACTGGCAGAGTCTAACCAACACTAAAGTCCCACACAAAAGGCAACCTCTAAAGAAACAACTAATCAAGCTTCCAAACCCCCGAAATACAAAGGCGACTACCAACCTCAAAGTATGATTAGAACCCACAATAGCCTCACTAGTCTCAACCCGCACAATATAATCACACATAATACACTACCGCTGATTCTCAAACTTACACCGCTGAGTCTGTCCAACCAAGGTAGAAGGAACCTCGTACTATCACAAACACCGCTGAAATCTAGAATATCTATTCTAACTCAAAGGTTAGCCAAGGACTAGGTGTCCAAGGCCAACAACCACTCCAAAATCAAAATAAAGAAGCTAGGTTGCCCCCACCCACTACCTCCCAGTACAAGGATGCGGCAACCAACAAGAAACTTCCTTGAACCCCCCAAAGTAGTTGCTAAGCCACGATTCTGAATTCCTTCACCACTTTTACCAATCAATGCTCCTATAGAACCCACGAGTAGACTAATATGCCACCGAAGAACACTAGTAGGACTGGAGATAACTAGGCTCTGAATACACAATTTGCCCATCCATAGATTCTACCAAAACTTATTTCCCTCCAAAGAAGCTAACAAGGAAGCCAAAGTCGATGCCACACGCTACTAATGGTAGTACTAGAAATGACCACTACCTAAATCTTATACTACAAGAAATTCTAACCTCGAACCAATCAAAGGAAAAGTCACTGCAGTCTGTAGTCGGTCGAATCATAGCCTCAACACACAAACCCAAGCAAACTCTCAGTCATCACCTCGATCAGCTACAAGAACATATACACACATAAGGAGTCATCACCTTCCTTCGCAAACCCAACAAAACCCTTTCCAGGGAAATGCCAAACCGACAGGCTCTCTCTCAAATACAACTTGGAGCTATTCCCTTAGCTCCCACAACTCTTACCAGCAACACTTGATACAATAGAATGAGGGTAGGCCGAATGCCTATCTCCCCCAAAATGTTATAGTCAAAAACCCAACTGTAATGCCACAATTCCACAGTCAACCTCACGATGCAAAATTAACACTTAGCAGAATTGCTATAGCCAAACACTCGATCACGATGCCACAATCAAACTCAATTCTATCAACCAAAACTGGGAAGAGCAAGAAAGAAACTTAACCAGACTTGGAACAGGAGGAAAACACGAAAGCAACCCATACTTGCTAATCTACCAAATAAAACAACTAAGGAAGGTTGATTCAAATCACCCGAGAGAAGCAAAACTAACCAATGCTCACTAATATAACCAACACCACTCGACTTAAGACAGGGCCTCAAACTCCGACACCACCACCAATATCATATTGAACCAACACAAGGATCTCTAGCATGCTAGATAACGACATAGGTATCAACTATCTAGGACCGCTAGAAAGGAAGACCTACCCACGATCTACGACTCTGAGAAAACACCTCTCAAGGATAACTCACCCCATCTACTACTAAATAGAAATGATCTACCAAGAAACACACGAATAAAACTACAAGATCAAATAGTAGTACAACTAAACAAGTAAAAAATAAGAAGGCACATAAGCAAATACACGGAAAGGGGAGAATCACAATACGAGCAATGCTATCACCAGTCAAAAATAACCAGAGTCATACCTGAAGTAATAGCATCGGGATCCTCTACCCCCAGCCCACCAAGAGGGCTATCATACTGATGGGATCTAACTCTAGTCTGAGTAGTCAAAGTTGAAGGCTCAATCATCCCATGCCGAGGACAATCTCAAAGATAATGACCAACCACTCCACAATCATAACAACCCAAGAAAGTCTTGCCCCGATGCACGGTGCCGATCGACTCTGGATGGATAGTTGAACCACCTGGCTGAAAGCCACCTCTAACCATCCGAGGACTACCCCTACAACCCTGCATACTACCTTTAGCTGGTAGTACAGAAACCCTGGGAGATAATATCTGCTAACCTTGCAAATTGTAAGATGGGATCGTGGGACAATCCCTAGCAAAGTGCCCAAGCATACTTCACAGAATGCAAATCCCAATGGATACATACGGGCGAGAAGATCTCACTAAACCTGACCGGCCACCTTGGCCTACACAACCTGAATGTAAACCTAAAAGTATCATACCACTACCATATCCTCTAAGCTCAACATGTCATGTACCACCACCCTCTGAAATCTGTGGAAAAACCAAAACTGGCCTAGTAGATAAGAAGCAATGGAACCTATCTTTAGTGGAGAACCCCCTACCTCAATTCTGAGAACCTCCGGAACTATCCTGGTGATGACGTTTCTTAACACTACCTCCATAAGCCTCACAGTATAAGCCCTCGATAGCCCAAGCATGGTCGACCACCTAAAGAAAGCTAGTCCTAATAGTAACCAAATGCTCAGTAGCTAAATGGAGCAGTGAAATCAAACCCCCAACAAAGCTCTGAACCCTATCAAACTCTGAAGGCACAGCCCTAGCAGTACGCCTAACCCTATCATGAAACCTTGCCTCATACTCCAATACTGACATATAACCCTGCTAAAGGACAGGAATATCAACTCTAACTGGAGCACTACTCTAAGAACTGTATACTTCCCCACTAATCATAGGACTCAAAGTCCTAGACACGGTATCTTGAAGAACTGCAGTATTCGAAAACCCTACCAGAGGCTGGGCTGACCCCACACCCCCTATTTGATGCAATCCGCTCTCACTCTGAGGTCTATGCGCTGATAGAAGCACTGAAGCAGTAGGCACAAAAGCCTCGATATCACCTGCCGTCGCACTTATCTTAGACATCTGAAAAGGAATGAAACAACCAAATTCATAGAAGTTAATAGAGCCAGGAACGCATGATAAGGATCTAAGAAGATGAAACTTTTCCAAACAATGCCTTATAGCCTCTCGCAGATAAGATATGGACAACATCGTACCAATCCATGAGATTCTACATAGACACTTATTTCTGTACCACGACACCGGTGAACCTAGGCTCTGATACCAAGCTGTCATGACCTAATTTCTCAGCTCATGATGGCACCTATAACCCCTCAGTAGGCAAACCATTTCTCATAGCCTAGAATAGTTAGTAATGGACTACTACCTAACCAATACGCACGATAAGCAGAAATAAGAGAAATCAGAATATAAAGATAGACAAAGTGAAAGCAATAACTTGAATATATACATAATGAAACTATATCAACCCCAAGACTTGCTATCAACAGTACAGAAGCTTCTAAGAGAATACAAGTGCTAGAAGTAACAAAAGATAAGTACAATTATCTCCAAATATACAAAGAGTAATAGTATAGAAGATGAGATATTGTCAACCCCGGTCATCATCCACTCACCCTAGTATCGAATATCCAAAAGCTACACAAATCTCCATGCAATCAACAATGAAAGCTTACACTAATATCTGCACCAAAAAGTGCAAAAGTGTAGTATGATCACCAATTGCTAAGCAACAGGTACCCAGTAGGCATCATCGGCTGACTGAGCGCCTATAAAATATAAAAGCAATAATAAGCAGATAACAAGGAAATAGTCACGGAACCAACCAGGAAGCACAAGTAAGTAGAACAAAGAGTAATCAACCAAGAGTTACAAGTATAACATGCTAGCAGAGAAAATAAACATATACAGAAACACAGGTGAAAGAAGGAAGGAGGACACACCTGAGATCCTTGCAATAATAGTATATATAAAGAGGGAGTTTAAGAAAAAGGGTGGTGTACCGGTAACCTCAAGAAAAAGGAGAGATGGGATGCAAGCCAATATATAATAAAACAGAAAGCAATATGAACAAGTCATGCTAAAAACCCAACTACCAGATAAGCATAGACAGAAACAACTCACAAGTGCAACCCTAGGATGGAATATCTAACCCACAAAGTACCGACATCCGCTAATCAAAAACCAGGACAAGAATATACTTTAATACCCACAACAGCTCAGGAGACCACATAATAGTGCCTCAATAATATAGAACTCACTAGCCTCTCAATAATCAAAGTCCAATAACCGGAGCCTCAATAGTCTAAGAACCACTAAACCACCAAAAATTGGATGCCATAACAAGCTCCAAAAAGTGACAAGAGTAATATAATCTACCTACAGTCCCAACGGCCGCCCATAAAATCGAGGAACACAATCAAGTGAATACAAACCCTTAGGGCTCCCATACCACCGGTGCGTACACTGAGCATATAACAAACAAGGGTTAAATCGGGTCACAAGATGCATGATGATGATGATGAATTTGATGTGATAATAGAATCGTATGTTACCCCCTCCAGTACCTATAAAGCCTAATAGAGGCAGGACCCATGGAAGGACATTGCCTGTGTACCTCTGCTATACCCTACACGCCTTATCTGGCGCACGCAGCTCAAAGCTCCTGGTCCTGGATTGGCAAGGTCCATAGGGGTCTACTCGTAGACCACATACTAAAACTGTGAATCTCAATATGTAATCTCAATAAATGGAACCTCCTAGTACGTGCCCAGTTTTGACCCATGTCTAAATCAGTAATAGTAATCTCAAAAACTCTCTCGAAGGGCGCCTGAAGTATATCAAGGTCTAAAATCAGTAATGAGGACTCAATAACCCCTCTTCAAGGGTGCCAGCAGCATATCCGGGTCTAAATCAGTAGTAAAACAGGTCTAGCGCATGGCCTCGCCGAGTCTAGTGTAAGTATGAAAACTGGTGATAAAATCACTGTAACATCTCTTTTATAATCTTTTGCCGAAAATGGGACCCTCGGGCCATGCAAAGGTTTGAAAAGCATTTATAGTTGAGCTAATGCCAAATCAATAGTAAAACATGCAGAAAAACCTTTTTCTCATGGATGATATGCTCGCAAACAATATAAATTAGCCCAAAATGGCTCACAAATATTCCTATCGGCCCTGCACAAGCACAAGCAATTCTACAGAACAGATAGCCAGCCTAAAGTAAGGTCATGCTGTCCTAGACTCATGGACATTCTCAAATACCCATCATCTATGTTCCAGATCAATACAAGGCCGCACAAGACAACAAGGGTAATATACAATACTACACGAATACTACAAACAACGTATGAGATAAATGGACAGAAAAGGCGGACAAGGTCTGAGGGTACCAACCTATAACAACCCACCCAAGGATACTAATTAGTGCAGTTATAATCTATATATGTAGAGTCTTGATACAGGAAACCATAACCTACCTGTCATCCAATGAATAGCTACGGGAATGGCTTCGTCCAGGATCAAACTGCTTTGAGAAGCTCCAACTCGCGAAAACACTATCACAACAATAATTTACACATCAAAAGGAGACTAATGATACCCATAATGCTATACACATACCCGGGTTGAAATTTGGGTCACTGGCAGGTCCATGGGCCCAGCAACCCAAAGCTAGAAACGAAAAACACCATCGTGTTCCTCATAATCTCGGGAGCACATACTTAAAATCTGAGCGGAAATGGACAACAAAATGGGCTCCAAAACAGCCCACCATGCGAGAAATCAAAGAGGCAATCAATAGAGAAAACGAGAATTAAATAGGTTACTTGCCCGCTTCAGAAGTTAATTAACGAGCTAGGATCGTCACAATAACACACTCCAATCAGTTGGGAACAATTATGGTGAAGTATGGAGGTTTTGGGGTTCTTTGGAAATGGAGGACGAGTTGGAAATGTTGGGAGAAATGAAGGAGAAAGTAGAGAAATGGCAAACTTAAGCTGCCAGCCTTGGCCTATGCGAATGCGGCCAAGGCGTCGCCTATGCGAAGGCAAAAATTTGGGGTGGCTGGAATTGCTCTATGCCTAGGCGGCCAGCTCCCCACGTAGGCGAAGAACAAAATTTGGGGAGGCTGGAATTGCTCTACGCCTAGGCGGCTAGCTCCCCGCGTAGGCGAAGAACAAAATGGTGCTATGATAGCAACCAGCTTCCAAGGGCAGATTTTCGCACTTTGGGTCCCCAGGAATGCATTCGGGGTCCTGCGAACAAAAATGACCTAACCTATTCAACTACAAATGGTATTTTAGATCCAATGGAATTGACAAAAATCCCATCGGAGGTCGATTTAATGAAAAGTGGGCCCCATGCCCAAAATTTAACCTTTAGGCCAATAATTTCCAAAACAGAACTCAAGGGCTGAAATTAAGTCGGGAAGCCTCGAGGCCCAAACCAATGGACCCTATAGCCTAAACTCGACATTCTAGAACTAACAGCGCTGACGGAATTTACATTCGAGTCCTTCTTCTCCAAATATTGACCAAAGTCAACCATACAATCCCAACTGGGCTAAAAACATAGAACGTGAGAGATTTCCATGCTGAATATATCTATAATCCCGACAAAAGGTCCTCCTAGACCAAAGTCCAAGCTCTAGAGCCAATGGAACTATCAGAATTCGATTCTGGGCATGATAGCTAAGAATATTGACCAAAGTCAATGATTTCCAAAGTTGAAGCTCTAAAATAAGGAAATGGCCATAAAGACCAAATAGACGGCCCAGGCACCGAACTACCGATCCCAGCAAGTCATAAATAACTTGGGGCCGCTATAGGAAAGTTCTTATTACTACCAAAAGGGCAAAAATGCGAGAATGACAAGAAGGGTCATTACATGTATTTCATCGCAATAAGTCAGTGCCCCAAGGCCTAACCTTGAAAGCATCAAACCAACTAACAGGAGACCTATACCTCCTACCATGCAATGCCTCAAATTGATCCAACATAGCAAAAACATCTACGTATATGATTGATCTATATACAAAACATTGCTCGAATAAAAGACGAGCTCAACAATAGCATCTGAATGGAGAATTATAATCTAGCGTGGATGCCTTCCAACCTGATCATCCACACCTTTATTATTAATGTAGTACCCTAGTAAAAAGGGACATTAGTACTTCTAGAATAGTAATTTCATGATAAGGTAGTCAGTAACACTATATGGTTGAAAAGAAGTATATGGAGATATATGGAATGAGAAACATAATCATAAAGACTAAAAGGTACCTTTTTGGGTTCATTTTGCATGGATTAAAGATTATGTATATTTCTTATTTCTTTGGGTACATAATCATCATATCTTTCTTTAGTATTCGGGGATGCTATCTGTTGTATCCTTGGGCTTTCCTGATATGCACGGTCATTACAATATCTTAGGATGTTATCTATCGTATTCAGGTCTTCGATTGGTCATGATTTCGATGTTACATGTTGGATCCTTATCTACCAAGCCCAGGGCCTTCATTCTCGGCACAACCATTATAACATTTGTCTTAATCTTTTCAAGATGATCATTTATGTGAATACTTCCATTTTAAGAGTATCATGGTCTTTTTGATATACTTGGGGGAATTATGTATTTATTAGTCATCAGCATCTTTCATGAATCATAAGGTACCTTTGGGACATTTGACATACTCATACACAAGGCATTGACATGAGAAGAACACATAGTGAGTCTCCATATCAATGCATTTAATGACTATTTCATAAATCAAGATGACTATATACATATTATCATGAACTTGAAGACCATAACATGGTAGGATAACAGTCATGTGAAGAGGGATAATGTAATGCCCCAGAATTTCCAAGCCCAGACTTAGCTTAGAAAACCAGAGAAAATAAAAAATTTCAACTGTCAGCAGAACCACGAGTCACTTCCATGAGCCATGGAACAGTCCAAGAGTCATGGACTGGACTCGTGGAACACAGATCAGAGGACTTCTCCTCTGAAGTTCATCTCACGACTTGAGTCAATGGACCGTAGAAGTTTTCACGGATCGTAGAAGTTTCCACGGACCATAGAACTCGTCCATGGAATCCTCCTAGGAGATGACTCCCAGGAACCATGATTGGGTTTCATGACCAATGGAAGTTTGCACGAGTCGTGAACCCAAATCGTGGAATCAATCTTCAGAGACCCAAGGAATTCAGCTCAGGAACCACGAGTGGGATTCCATGACCCGTGGAAGTTTCCATTGAGTCATGAACCTAACTCATGGAATCCATTCCAGTAGCTTAACTCTCAGGACCAGGAAACCATGACAGGTTTCCATGACGCGTGGAACTTTCCATGAGCCGTAGAACCAAGTCGTGATCCCTGAGTCGCGAATTTCAGCAGCTTTTTCTAATTATTTTGCAGAGGCATTCCAGACTTTTTCTACCTCTTTTAATGCCTAGGCTATGTTGTTTTGACTACTCTAAGCCTATTTTATTAGCCAAAAACTACCTAAAACATTCATCCTCCTAAATTTATCGGACTTAGAAAGAAAAGAATCAAAAGAGGCGATAGTTTTCCTCAAGAACAAGCAGAGGTCTTCATCAAGTTTAGCCCCAAAATCCATGGATTTCTCTGTAGTTTTCTTCACCAGGTATGTGGGTATTTAGTAAGGGTTTAATTTGCCCTTATGCCCAAAAATCTCAGGCTTTTACAGTGATCTTCATGGTTTTGAAACTAGGGTTCTTACCATTTTAGTAGATTGCTACAGAAATCCACCTCCTTGATTTATACATGATTTTCATCCTGTTTTAATGATATATATTGCTTATATTAAACTTTCATGGATTTGTACAAGGTTTTGAGGAATCATGAGAATTGCCCTAAATTGTAGGATTTCTAAAGTGCTATCTTTCTTGAAAATTCAACCTAGATTATCAGTATGAGCTTTAAAAGAAATCAAAATTTAACTAATGTTTTGTCCACTACAGTATTTCAAAAAAATAGAGACTTTAGGCTAGTTCAGTCCTGACCAGAAACTCAGGATGCCAGTTTTAAATTGAGCTATATTCAGTTTGGGAGTAGCATTTAGCACCGAGTTGGACTAGGGTTCAGTGTACCCTCAAGTCCCAGAACTACGTGCCATCATAGGTTTATAAGTCCCCTCTGTTGGACATTTGATTTAGTGATCATGCCACAGTCATGCCTTTATACCTTGGCAAGGTATATTGGGTCCTCTCGATGGGGCGTATACATCAGACTCTACATTTAGCTCACGTGGTTTATGTCGATTAATAGACTCTCCCACAGTGTTAGTTTTAGTAATGTGCATTAGGCCCTCGGTTATGGTTAGATTACTCTTGCATTTCAACTATTTATGCATGATTTTTACCTTGGGCCTATGTACTGCAGTATAGTTCAGTTTACAGCTTTCTAGTATTTTAGCATGTTTATATATTCAGTTAGCTTTGCATATCCCTCATGCTTAGTATATTCAGTACTGACGCATACTCTATGTTGCATCCTATTATGATGCAGGCTCAGGTTCTCAGCTTCAGCCTCGCGAATAGCTCACCTTGGTGCCACATCAGTGACAAACAGTGGTGAGTCCTCATCATTCGAGGACATATCTTTTATATGCTTTTGGAGTAGTCAGTTGGTCTTTACTTTTAGTATTTTAGAGTTAGCTGGGGACTTGTCCTAGCAACTCGTCAGTATTAGAGGCTTTTTAGACATAGAGTCAGACTCAGTTGATTTGGGTTGTTTTGCTTTGTAGACAGCTATTTGTTCAGATACTCTATTCTCAAATGAATTCTTTTTAAATTATACTCCTTATTCAGTTATGCTTCTATTTGTTTAGAATTATACTCAGTATGCTTGTGATATGCCACTTTCAGGGTTAGCTTGGGGTCACTTGTGATCTTAGGTCCCGTGTTACATCTAGGTTCTAGCCTCGGGGTGTGACAGATAACATTTAAGAGATACATCAACATAAGCTATTTTTCATGTTGGGATTCATAATACATCATATAGCATAGGTGTTAAAAATTGCATATAGGGGAACTCGTATCTGAGATGTCATTCCATTTGGCATGACTCAAAATTGGGCCATAATGGCACCTAGTATAATCCTCCTATAGGAAATCCAAACGTAAGAGATGTAACAAAAAGTAATGGCAAACATAAATATTAAGGAAATATAGAATGATACAAGTGGGCCACCATGTATTGATACATACATAACAGGTACAAAATATAAAACATGGACCATATGAAAATGAAATAAAGACCAAATACAAAAGATATCAACCCGGACCTGGTGTCACCTGTGCAAGAGCCAGTAAAGTATGGGAATAGGATTATACTGATAAAAAAATTCCAAAAAGTACAAAATATTGACAACTAATACAAGATGGAAATAGATAATCCTTTGGACACCTAAAGCTTACCACTAATTTGATCAACACCTCCAGATGAATAGAATTAAAGGGGAATGATTCAAGCTAGGATCTGCATCTGAAAAAGATATAGAAGTGTAGCATGAGTACCAATATAATGGGTACTCATTAGAAATCATAGGTCAACTGAGCTTAGAAGATAATATACAACAGAAACCGTATGAAAAAGGAAATTATACATCAGGAGCTAACTTAGAAGTCAAAATACAATGGGGATAAACTAAAAATAGTAATAATACTATGCACAGTGAATATACATATATATATATAGATGAATAATGTAATACAGTATAGGATGATGCTTCACAGTATGTGGCTAATGCAGTGAAAATCAAAATCTTACCTCGGGCCGCCTGAAATCTCACCTCGGACACTGTAACAGTGAAAGATCAGAATCTTACCTTTGACCTGCTCAAAATCTTACCTCAACCTGGAAAAGGTGGAACGGTCAAAATCATACCTCAAACGTAGTTGAAAACAGTGGTACGATCTGTTTTAAAACAAATTTCATATTTTTCCTCAAAATCAAGCCATAATCCATGTGAATGCATGTATCAGTATGAGTTTGCGATTAACACAAACATATTTATATATATATATATATATATATATATATATTTATATTTATATATATTTATATGTATACACAAAATTAGGTAAACCATACTCCATTCTATAATCACACTAACCTGGAGTCCAGCCAGTCCATTTTCAAAGCCTCAGCCCCACAATCTCATAATGGAAGAAAATACAGAAATAAAAATAATGATAATGAGAAATGATCCAAGAAAACTACTCTACCATAAAATCCTTCCCTATGATCATACTAAGGGTTCCCGGACTAAGCATAATACTAAATAAGTATTTTAAAACTAAGGCTTGAGAAGACAACTATTATAGAGTCCACAAAATAGGCCAAAAATTACAAAAATGATAAAACCTAGCCCTACCTTGAAAATCCCCTAACCAACATGAAATTTATATAATATACTACCTAACCGAGCTAAGTCTAAAGTGAGGGAATCCATAACCTACCTCTAAGCTATACATAGCCTCTCGTGAATCACCCATACTCTATCTATAAGATCACGCAACAAATTTTTGCCCCAAGGCCTAACCTTGAAAGCATTGAACCAACCCACAGGAGACCTATACCTCCTATCATAAAATGCCTCGAATAGAGCCATCTAAATATTTGAATAGTAGCTATTATTAAATGTGAACTATGCCAAGGCCAAGAAGTTGTCCCACTAACCCCTAAAATCAACAGCACACATTCAAAGCATGTCCTTTAGAACCTAAATAGTGCTCAGACTAAGAATCAATATGCAGGTGAAAACCTGTGCTAAGCTCAACTTATGTAACCAACTCTCTCTGAATCAACCTCCAAAAAAATTATGTAAACTGAGCACCACAGTCCAAAATCAAAGAAATAGGCACCCCATGAAAATGGACTCTCTCCTAAATGTAAATTTGAGCGAACCTCTCCAAAATGTAGGAAGTCTAAACTAGTAAAAAGTGAGAAGACTTGGTCAACCTATCAACGATGACCCAAATAGTATCAAATCTCCAAAAAGTATATGGAAATTTGACCATGAAGTCCATAGCTATCTGTCCCCATTTCCACTCAGGAATGAGTAGCCTCCTGGCCTCTGGTGCTCATATTTCACCTGCTGATAGTTCAAGCACCTAGACACGAACTCCACAATATCCCATTTTATCCCACACCCTCAGTAGTGCTGCCTCAAGTCATGGTACATCTTTGTTGCCCCTAGATGAATATAAAATCTAGAACAATAGGCCTCTTCCATAATCAACCTAATCAAATTGCCAACTCTAGGAATGTAGATACGACCCTCAATCCTCAAAACACCCTTGTATCTAAGGTTGCATTCCTAGCCTTGCCACTTAACACCTTATCTCGAATCATCCTCAACTTCACATTTTCGAATTGCTAGGCCCAAATCTACTCTAATAACATAGATCTATCCTCCGTACAACCAAAAATATGCTCGGGATTAGAAATGTCAAGTCGAACCAAATTATTGGCTAAGGACTGGATGTCCAAAGCCAAAGCTCACTCCTCAGCCACTAGAAATGCCAAGCTCACTGCCTGTTGGCTTAAAGCATCTATTACCATATTTTTTATGCCCAGATGATAAAGAATTAAAATGGTGCAGTCCTTAAGCAACTCCAACTACCTACGTTATCTCAAATTAAAGTCCTTATCGCTAAAAAAGTACGAAAGGCCATGATGGTCAGTGAAAATCTCACAATGAACCCAATAAAGATAGTGCCTCTAAATCTTCAACACGAAGACTACCGTCTTTAATTTCAAGTCATGAGATGGGTAGTTTCTCTTATAAACCTTCAACCAAACATATGCAATCATCTTGACCTGCTGCATCAACAAATAACCCAAACCAACTCTAGAAGTATCACAGTAGACTGTGAACCCTGGCTCTTAATATAAAGAGCCAAAATTAGAGCTGAAGTCAATAAGGCCTTGAGCTTCAAAAAGCTCACCTTACATTTGTTGGACAACTTGAAAGGGATATTATTCTGAGTTAATCTAGTCAAAGGCTATGTGATAAAAAAGAACCCCTCCACAAATTATGTATAGTAACTTGCTAACCCAACAAAATTGCGACCCTCGATAAGAGAAGTTGGCTTAGCCTAATCACAAACTCCCTCAATCTTTGTTGGATCCACTATAAACCCATTCTTGGACACCATGTTCCCAAAGAATTCCACAAACTCAAGTAAGAACTCACACTTAGAAAACTTTGCTTACAATCACTGATCCCGCAAAGTCTGAACCACAACTCTCAAATGTTGCTCATGCTCCTACCTACTCCTTGAGTAGACTAGGATGTCATCATGAATACTATAACAAATGAGTCCAAATAGGCCTTGTACTCTATTCATTAAATCCATTAAAGTTGTTGGGGTATTTGTCAAACCAAAAGACATAATCAGGAACTTATATTGACCATAATGATTCCTAAAGGTAGTCTTTGGAATATTTGTGTAATGAACCTTTCATTTATTTACATGTTTCCCTCTTTTTTGCACTATTAGAGCTTGACTGTAGCGGCTTCAAGTCATTTATGGCTTGCTGGGACTGGTAGTTTGGATTCCGAGCCATTTTTTTTGGTGTTTATGGCTGCTTTCTTGTTTTAGAGCTTTAGATTTTGAAAATTATTGACTTCAGTCAAAATTCTTGGTAATCATGCTCAAAATTGAATTCCAACAGTTCCATTAGCTTTGAAGCAAGGACTTTGGTCTAGTTGGACCTTTGGTCAGGATCCAACAGCTATTCAGCTTGGAATTCACTCTCGTTCTGTGTTTTCAGGCCAATAGGGCTTGTTTGGTTGACTTTGGTCAACATTTGGAGAAGACGGCCTCGGATTAAAATTACATCAGCATTTTTAGCTTTGGAATATTGAGTTTAGGCTAGAGAGACCTTTGGTTTGGGTCCCGAGGCTTCTGGCTTAATTTTGGCCCTTGGGTTTTGTTATGGAATTGTTGGCCTAAAGGTTGATTTTGGGCGGGGGGGCGGGGGGGGGCACTTTTCATTAAATTGACCTCTGACGGGATTCTCATTAATTCCATCAGATCTGGAATGTATTTTTTAGTTGAATAGCTCAAGACGTTTGTGTTTGCGGGACCCCAGATGCATTCTCGAGGGTCCGTCAGAGTTAAAATTCTAGTGGGCATGGCTGTTAGCAGCAGGTTGCTGTCATGGAACCAGCAGGCCTATGCCTACGCATGGACATGGCCACCTACGCGATACAGCATGCCAACCAGCCATTTTTCTCGGCCATCACCAAGGCAGCGCCTGGACCGCGTACACAGTGGCCTAGCCGCGTGTGCGTTGGGCCAGCGCCTGGCTTATGCGTTCACCGGTGCCCGCCCATGTATGTGTACCTGCATAGGCAGTGACATGGCCTCGTATGCACAGACCTCGGCGGGACAACTTATATAGTTGTTGGCCTCATTTTTCCAGCCTTTCACATCATCTTCCAACTTCATTATTTTCATCATTTTTACTCCAAATTTCTCTATTTCTTCACCAGCTCACTCCCATAACTTGGAGGAATATTTGTTGTTGATCCGAGTCCATTCCTTGCCTCTTGATTAGGTAAATTCTCTTATTAATTTCCATTCATTTCCATAAATTTCTCCTCCTTAAATTATTCATTCTTTTGGCTGTTTTGACCCCTTTTTATGGTCCATTTTTGCTCATTAGTTGAGCATGTGCTCCCGGGATTGTGGGGAGCACTGTGGTATTTTTTTGTTTCTAGTTTTGGGTTGCATAGGCCACAGGCCCATTTGTGACCTGGGTTTTAACCTAGTTATGTTTATAGCATTATGGGTATCGTTGGTTTCATTTTGATGCCTAGATTATTGTGTTGATAGTATTTTCATGATTCGGAGCTTCTCGAAGCAATTCGAGCTTGGACGATTCCGTCCCTATAGCTAATCATCGGAAGACAAGTAGGTTATGGCTTTCCCGACCTAGACTCTATGTATATAGGCTATATGTAACACCCCGTAATCTGAACCAGCTATCAAACTCTGAACCCAGTGAATTTTTTGCATTTTTCTGCAACTGCAGGTCACCACGAGCAGTACCATGGGCATCGTATCTCAGACGGCCTGTGGGAACCCGCCGTCGGGCTCTCCTAGCAGTTCTTTCTCCATCACCTCAGATTCCCTGATGGGCTAGGCCATGAGCATCGTGGGTATGATGACCCGTGGGTGCAAGCCATCAGAATGATCCAGGGATTCTTTCCCTTGTCTGCCCTTCCTCGATAGGCAACCCCACGGGCATCGCAGTCGCGACGGGCCATGGGAGCTCATCGTCAAAATCATCCAGCAGACCCAGACCCCAAGTACCCTTATTTGATGCCCTAGCCGATGAGCCGTCGTGGGCACGACGCTCGTCGCGCAGCCCGTGAGGCAACATTTTTCCTGCGCTTTCTGAACTAAAGTTAGGGGTAAATTGGTCTTTTCCCTATTCTTTAATTCCTAAGTGAGGTCGTTTTGACCATTTTTAGTAGGGTTCCTAACCTATTTAGCCTAAGGATCTCATTATCCCTCATTCATCTACCAAATTAGGAAAAAAACTCCTCCAAGATCCAAGTCTCAAGCTCCAAGTTCAAGCCTCCTTTGCTTTTAAATTTCAGTTGGGTTAGCTTCAATCAAGGTATGTGGGTATTCAATAAGGGATTCCTTTCACCCTTATGCCCAAAACCCTCAAGTTTTACCTTGATTTATGAATTCATGAAATTAGGGTTTATGCCCAAATTAGGGAAAAGTCATGGGTTTTGTTTTAAAGCTTCGATTCATGATTTCACATTCATTAACCATGTTTTAATTATGATTCCTTGCATATCTTCAAAAGACCATGTGTTAAGTATGAATTCTAGCATGATTCCTTTAAATTACTTGATTTCAAGTATAAATTTGGCATGTTTAGATAACATGGTCTCTTGATTATGAAAGTGCATGCATAATTTTTCAGGTTATGATTTTAGAAAAGAAGGGGTATCTTGAATTATGAACATGCATAGTTTTAAGACTTATGATATGAATTTGCATGACATCAGATATGTCTCTACACTTTATGAACAGATTTGACATTAGATATGTCATTAGTTATGATCAGTTCTGCATCCAAATATGCATCAGCATTATATGAGCTATACGTATTTTTTTGGGAGTATTATTTAGCACCGAGTTAGACAGGGTGAGAGTACCCTTAGTTCAAGAAATACGTGCCCCCGTAGGTTCTAAGTCCCCTCAGTTGGGCATCATATTTAGTGATCATGCCATAGTCATTCCTTTATACCTTGGCAAGGTATATTGGGTCCTTTTGATGGGGCGTATACATCAGATTCCATGTAGCTCACATGGTCGATGTCGGTTAGAGAACCTCCCACAAAAAGAGTATCAGGTTTTAAAATACATT
Organism: Jaltomata sinuosa; assembly: GCA_003996215.1. Taxonomy (NCBI): domain Eukaryota; kingdom Viridiplantae; phylum Streptophyta; class Magnoliopsida; order Solanales; family Solanaceae; genus Jaltomata; species Jaltomata sinuosa. Next base: position 585,582 of record QJPP01000076.1, read on the forward strand.
GACTTTTTGCCTTCAGACTTCAAGACTATTATGATTACTATGATATTTTGTATATCTTGCTTTGGCATCGTATTAAGTCTCTTGCATTTTAGTTTTACACTTATAGCATGATTTCAACTTTACAAATTTATTTAGCATGCTAATCTCAGATTTCTATTTATCTCATATATTCAGTACATCCTATAGTACAAACGCATTTTGTGCTGCATACTTTTTTACGATGTAGATTCAGGCACCTACACTCAGACTCGTGGCTAGACTATGCCAGACATTCAGCTGATTATTGGTGAGTCCTCATTATTCAAGGACTAGAGTTAGAGCGTCCATCTTTATGCTTTCATTTCAGATTCTGAGTTAGTTGGGGTCTTGTCCCAGCAACTCTTTATCACAGTTAGAGGCTTTTCAGATATAGACAATATGCAGTCTCCTTTTGGATTTATATTCTCATTTGACTTGATTATTTATATAATTGACTTTGGATCTTCCTATTATACTTCTGCTTATCTATTGATTTATCTGAGTTATGCTATGACCAAAGGTTAGCTTGGGGAACTTGTGGTCCCAGGTTCTGTGTTACGTCAATGGGGTAACCTTGGGGCATGACAAACTTGGTATCAGAACCTCAGGCTCAAGAGTCCTAAGATGTCTGAAAGCCGCATCGAGTAGATTCTCTTTCATGTATGTGAAGCACGCCACACTTATGGGAGGAAAGCTATGAGATGTCTTAGAAAAACTTCACTTCTTTCATGATCATATCATGCGATAGAGTTTAACTCTAATATCTCTCTAATCCTTTCCTTGTACATTTCAAATTATGCCTCAACATGCTATGCCTCACCAAGCCGCTCGAAATGCTGCTTCTCCAGTTCCACCCCTTGAGGTCATGAATGAGAAGTTCTGGAATGCCATCCATATGCTAGCATAGACCATGGCCGCTCAGGCTAACGAGTCAGCTCCTATCCTCGTCCACCCTCAAGGTGGGGTAGCGGCCCGAGTTCATGATTTTATCCATATGAACCCACCTGAGTTCTAGGGTTCGAAAGTTAGTGAGGATCCACTAAATCTTATTGATGAAGTGAAGAAAATCTTTGATGTGATGCAAGTGGCTGGCGTTGATAGTGTCGAGTTGGCATCCTCTCAACTGAAGGATGTAGCTCATATCTGGTTCACGCAATGGAAGGAAGCTAGGACTAGGGAAGTGGTCCCTTGGGAGTGTTTTGAGAGGGCTTTCCTCGACCGGTTCTTCTCGAGGAAGTTAAGGCAAGCAAAGGCCGAGGAGTTTGTGAACTGAGACAAGGATCCATGACTGTTCAGGAGTATGGGCCGAGGTTCACTCAGCTTTCCAGGTATGCTCCTGCTATGGTGGCTGACCCAAAGGATCAGATGAGCAAGTATATCTATGAGGTCTCATATTTGGTAAAAAAAAGAGTGTAGATCTGCTATGTTGTTGAGTGACATGAGTATATCCAGACTTATGACTCATGCTCACCAGATTGAGGGATACAAACTTAGGGAGATGTCTAAGGAGAACAAAATGGCCAAATCTGAGGGTTCGGGATTTAGCCATCAGAGATCCGAAGGCGGACATCGATCTTCCTTTCAGAAGAGATCATCAGGACCTATGCATTCTACAGCTAATGCTCCTTCTCAGGCCTCCAAGCCTCATCATGATCAGTCTGGTAGAGGTGTGGGCTCTTATTCTCAGGGAAATGGGGCAAAGGGGCCTTCCTACCCCGTTTGCACCAAATATGGAAAGAATCATCCTGGTGAGTGTCTAGCCGGTAGAGAGGGTTGTTATGGATGTGGTCAGGTTGATCATAGGATTCGAGATTTCCGTTCATCTAAGAAGGGACAGGGTGGTAGCAGGACTCAGTCTGCCCCAGCAGCTCCAGGAGGTCAACCAGCCCAGTAGGGCACTGCTTCTAGTTCTGGTAGTCAGTACCAAAACCGTCTTTATGTCATGTCCTCTGGATAGGATCATGAGGGTTCACCAGACATTATTACTGGTATGTTGAAAGTCTTCTCTCTAGATGTGTATGCTTTGTTGGACCCTAGTGCCTCCTTATATTTTGTGACCCCTTATGTAACATGCAAATTCGAAATTCATCCTGAGTTGCTTTTAGAACCCTTTTGTGTTTCTACTCCTATTGGTGAGTCAGTCCTAGCCAAAAGAATCTACCAAAATTACCCTATCTTAATCCTTCATAGAGTCAATTTGGCGGATCTAGTAGAGTTTGAGATGACTAATTTTGATGTTATTCTTGGTATGGATTGGTTGCATGCTTGTTATGCCTCGATCAGTTGTTGTACTTAAGTTGTCAATTTCAAGTTTCCAAATGAACCTGTCTTAGAGTGGCAGGGTATTCCTCCATCCTCGAAGGGTCATTTCATGTCTTATATTAAGGCTATGAAGATAATTTCTAAGTGTTATGTTTATCATATAGTTTGGGTTATGGACACGGAGTCCGAAACCCTATCTCTTTAGTCTGTTCCTATTGTGAATGAGTTCCCAGAAGTATTTCCTGAAGATTTACCCGGAGTCCCTCCCGAGTGGGATATTGACTTTGAGATAGATCTCCTTCCAGATATGAATCCTATCTCTATTCCTTCCTATAGAATGGCTCCCACAGCACTTGAGTTAAAGGATCAGTTGAAGGATCTTCTTGACAAGGGTTTCATCAGGCCTAGCATTTCTCCATTGGGTGCCCCAGTTTTGTTTGTGCGAAAGAAGGATGGTTCTCTTAGAATGTGTATTGACTACTGTCAGTTGAACATGGTCACAATCAAGAATAAGTATCCCATTCCTAGGATTGATGACTTGTTCGATGAGCTTCAAGGTGCTAGTTTCTTCTCCAAGATCGACCTTAGATCTGGTTATCATTAGCTTCATGTTAGAGAGTGTGATATTTCGAAGACAACCTTCAGAACTCTGTATGGTCATTATGAATTTGTGGTTATGTCTTTTGGCTTAACGAATGCTCCCGCAACCTTTATGGATTTGATGAATCTGTGTTCAACTAATACTTGGATATATTTGTGATTATTTTCATTGATGATATTCTTATCTACTCTCGGAGTGAAGAGGAGCATGTGTACCATTTGAGAGTTGTGTTGCAAACTCTCAAGGATCGGCAGTTGTATGTTAAGTTTAGCAAGTGTGAGTTTTGGATGCAGTCTGTTGCTTTTCTGGGTCATATTGTGACTAGAGATGGTATTCGAGTTGATTCTCAAAAGATTGAGGCAGTAAAGAACTGGCCTAGACCCACTTCCCCGTCTGATATTAGGAGCTTTCTGGGTTTGGCTGGTTACTACAGGAGTTTTGTGGAGGAGTTTTCTTCCATTGCTGCCCCTTTGACTCGATTTACTCAGAAGAAGGTTAAATTTCACTGGTCTAATCTTTGTGAGAAGAACTTCCAGAAATTGAAGACTAAGTTGACCACAACGTCAGTGTTGACCCTACCTGAGGGTTTGGATAACTTTGTCGTGTATTATGATACTTCTAGAATTGGCTTGGTTTGTGTTTTGATGCAGCATAGTTAGGTGATTGCTTATGCTTTGAGACAGCTTAAGATCCATGAGAAGAAATACCCTACTCATGATCTTGAGTTAGCAGCCGTGGTCTTTGCCTTGAAGATTTGGAGACATTACTTGTATGGTGTGCACGTGGATTTAGTCACCGATCATAAGAGTCTTCAGTATGTGTTCTCTCAGAAGGAATTGAATTTGTGTCAAAGGAGATGGCTTGAGCTTCTTAAGGATTATGATATGAGTATGCTTTATCATTCGGGTAAGGCCAATGTTCTGGCGGATGCACTTAGTAGATTGGCAATGGGTAGTGTGTCTTCAGTTGAAGACAAAAAGAACGAATTGGTTAAGGAGGTTCATAGGCTTGCTCGATTGGGAGTTTGCCTTATGGACTCAACAGAAGGTGGTGTTATTAATCAGAATGGTTCTGAATCATCTTTAGTAGCTGAAGTGAAGGAAAAGCAAGACACTGATCCTATTTTTCTTCAGCTAAAGGGTGCAATCCATTAGCAAAGGGTTGAGGATTTCTCCCAAGGGGGAGATGGTGTACTTCGTTATCAGGTTCGATTGTGTGTGCCAAATGTAGATGGGTTGAGATAGTAGATTTTGACTGGGGCTCACAGTTTCAGATATTCTATTCACCCTGGTGCCACCAAGATGTACTGTGATCTATGGGAAGTCTATTGGTGGAATGGTATGAAGAGGGACATAGCCAATTTTGTGGCTAAGTGTCCCAACTGTCAGCAAGGGAAGGTAGAGCATCAGCGACCGGGTGTCATGACTCAGGATATTGACCTTCCTACTTGGAAGTGGGAAGCCATCAATATGGACTTCATTACAAGTTTTCCTCGTACTCGAAGGCAACACAATTCTATTTGGGTGATTGTCGACAGGATGACCAAATCAACCTACTTCTTGGTTGTCAAGACTACTGATTTAGTTAAGGATTATGCCAGACTGTATATCTGTGAGATAGTCCGATTGCATGGTTTTCCATTGTCCATCATTTCAGATAGAGTACTCAGTTTAAATCCTAGTTTTGGAGATCATTTCAGCAAGGTCTTCGTACCCAGGTGAAGCTTAGCACAACTTTTCACCCACAGACAGATGGACAGGCAGAGCATATTATTTAGACTTTGGAGGATATTTTGAAATCTTGTATGATTGATTTCAATGGTAGTTGGGATGATCACTTACCTCTTATTGAGATTGCCTACAACAACAACTTTCACTAGCATCCAGATGGCTCCTTATGAGGCACTTTATGGTCAAAGGTGTAGATCTCTTATTGGTTGGTTTGAGGTAGGTAGATGATACTAGCATGGATAGCATGGTTGACACGAGCATGGATGGTATAGATGACACGTACGATGTTCATGCAAAGGAAAGCATACAATGTGTGGGTGGTCCATTAAAGTGAGGTGGAAGGAGGAATTCAAGAATTCCCAAAAGAAGGCAACCAAACAAGGCCCTTACTTCACTAAGGGCAAAACTGTAATAGCTAGTGTCTTCTTATTCCCTAGTATAAGTAGTAGCTTTTCTTCATTTTGGAAGACCAGTTTTTGCATATTGAAGATTGATACTCTAAAACTTGTAGTTGCTAGTGTAAGGCTTAGTGTAATTCCCTTAAGGAATTAGTGAGTGATTAGGGTGACTCTCTTGATTGTTAGTTTAACTTCTTTACTTAATTAATCGAAGGTCTCCCACTTGTAGATTTCATTTAGGTTTCCTTGATTAGTTGAGTTGAATTAGTTTCTAGTTGTTGAAATCAATTGGGAGGTGAGGGTTTTAGCCCCTTGTTGCCCATAATTTCAATTCCTAATTATTAATTCTCATATCTTTTCTTTCTTTCCTTCTTGTTTGTTGTATTCCCGTTATCATTTGGTATCAGATCTCGGTTTAGATTTGTGGAAACAAATCTAAGTCTTGGGAATTTGATATCTTCAAAATCCAAAAAAAAAAAGGATTTTTTTTTGTTTTGATTTGTTCTTTTTGACACTAGATCTTCATTCCCTAGTGTTTTTTGAGTCTAGATTTCAAATTTCGTGCGATTTGGAGTTGTAGAAGTGAAGTTTCCATTAAAGGGTTTTGAGCTTTTGAAGCTTTACAAACTTTGAAAGTGAGTCTATTGATTGAGGAGGAATTGGAGCTTAAAAACCATTGGGGTTTGTTCCTTACGTTAAGGGGAAGCTAATCCTAAAATTTGAGCCAATTCCGAGTTCATTTGAGGGTGTTGGTGTTTAGTGTGTGTTCTTGGTGTTCTAGGTGTTTTTGATATTCATCAAGAACATCTTGAAGAAGAAAAAGCCAAAAGGTACATTTGATCCAACTTTTTCCAAGTCAAAGTGGTCAAAGATGTTTGTTGGGTCCACAAGTGGAATTTAAAAAAAAAATCCACGTGGACCTGCCATGTCAGCAGCCACGTCAGCGCGTGTTGCCCAATTTCAGAGAGCAAAAATCTGCAGGTTCTATACTTAGTTTTTTTTTAGGGGTCTCAAATTTTGGAACCCCAAAATTTTTTTAAGTGTTGGAACTTTTAAGACTCCAAAATTTTTCTAAGTGTTGGAACCTCAAACTTCTTCTTCTACACTCATTTTTCTTCGATTTCTCAACTATTTAACATGTAATTAACATCTTTAATTACTTGTTAACTAGTTTTAAAATATCAAATCATCTCTTTGATTCTCCAAATTAAGCAACAACAAGTAGTTTCTCCTACTTTTGTTACTTAATTCTTGAGTTCAAATTCTTTCGTGCTTCTTCCTCCTTCTTTTCTTGGTTTGTTTCGTTGATTAATTTCTTGATTCAAGTCCGTTTAGAGTCTTTCAAGTCGTCCTTCTTTCAAGAGTCACAAGAATCTACTCCTCCACAAAGGACAGGTGACCTTGAGTTGATTGAGTGGAGCTAGTTCACTACCAATTTTGAGACGACGCCATAGAAGATGAGTTGAGAGTTTACATACGAGTGATGTGAGGCTTTTTTTTCTACTAATATTGTTTGTTGAGTTTTTGTAGGTACAATGTCTAATCATTTTCCTTATAACCATGGAAGAAGGAGCTTGGTGAACAACATGGGAACGAATTTCAATGTGTCAAGGAGGGTGACCAATATGAATGAAAGGGTGGTTGAAACAAATGGGAGGTTTGGAGGTATAGAGGAAAGGGTAAAAAGGATGGATAGTATGAATGGAAGGAGGTTCCTTATGACAAGTCAAAGTGAAGAAACAAGAAGGACCTCGGGTCAAGAATTCAACCTATACTACCCCCAACCAAATTGGAACCAAACCTACCCTCAAACTACATTCCGAATGAACCCAAGCTATGATAGGCAAGTCACCCCACATCCAAATACACAACCATATCATCCACCACAAAGGAGTCCTTTTGTGGAAAACCAAGATAGAAGCCAAGCACCTCCACAAAATATATCACATGCATCCTTGCATGTACCTTATGTTCCAACCCAACAACACTACCCACAAGTACCCTACCAAGATATCTATTATCAAAACCCTCTTTATGATGAAATGTGTGAAGAGGTTAGCCCGAATGAATGGTGGGAAAGACCCGAAGGCTTTGGTATGAACCAAGGCATCATGAGATGTCAAGGAAAATGGGATAGTGGAGATAGGTATAGGAATGAAGGAGGAAGGTGTGAAGATTGAAGTGATCGATATGGTGGTCAAGGTGTTCCAAATCATGGGATGGGTGACAACATGGCGAGTCTTCCAATGTTCCAAGATGGTAGTCAAGCTATTCAAGCTAACTACAGCACAAAAGGAGAAGACCAAGCCTATGGAGGTAATCATGATATACCTCAATCTTCTTCTCCTTCTATCATTCGATGTTATAAGTGTCAAGGTGAAGGACATATTGCTAGAAATTGTCCACAAAAGAGGTCAAATGTTATCTTGTGTGATGAACCTTGTGCTAAAAATGTGATAGAGTATGAGGTTGGGAATGGTTGTGATGAACCTAAGGTTAGGCATGATGAAGCAACCTCAAATGTTGTTGATGAGAAATTGGAGAAGGATTTGAACTCTTCTTGTGATCTAAAGAGAATCATGGGGGATCTTTCTAAAGAGGAACTTGATCAAAGTGTGAACCTATTTCATGCAAGGTTCAAGATGATGGATTGGGTATGTTCCTTGGTCATTGATGGTAGGAGTAGTACTAATGTGGTGAGTTGCACTATGGTTGATAGAATGAAGCTTCCTACACAAAGACACCCCAAGCCATACACACTTCAATGGCTCATTGAGAATTATGAAGTAGAGGTAACCAAACAAGTGGTCGTGAATTTTAGCATTGGCAAGTATCAAGATGAGGTGTTATGTGATGTTTTGCCCATTCAATCTTGTCATATGTTGTTTGGTAGACCTTGGCTAGCCGGTAGGGATGTTCGATATCAAGTGGAGTCCAATAAATACTCATTTGTATTTGGAGGACGAAGGCATATTCTTGTACCTTTAACACCCTATCAAGTGAGTGAGGACTACTAGATAATGAGGGAGCTTCAGAAAGTACTTAAGAGAGAGGAACTTGAAAAGGAGAAGAAAGAATTAGCTCAAGAAGGAAAGTTGTATGAGATTGATGAGCCAAGAAGTGACTTAAAAGAGGTGCACAAGGAGCACTTAATTTTGGGACTTGCCAATACCAATCCCCTGTTACCTACTAACCATGGTGCTAGCATTTTGCCTAGTACCATCCCTTCTCTTTTGCAGGTTCATGGACAAATATTTCTAAAGGAGGATCCGAACAAAGTCCCTCATGAACAAAGGGTTGAAGGCCTAATAATAGAGCTACCTAGAAAGTCAACTCTTAAGAAGAAACACAAAGACCAAGTCTATGGGTCCAAAATGATGCATTGGAGGGAAAGCTTTGGGAAACCAAGTGTGGTGCACAAGAATGCAGACTCAAAAGCCCATCTTCAAGGTATGTACCCTTCCCCTCTTATTCCAAGCAATCCTTGGAGTCATGATGACACTTTTCCTATGGTAGGTAGGTTTTGGAAATTGTATGACCTCATACTCTACCATGAGAGTGATGATATAGCTCCAATGTATTCATGGTTGGTTTTGGATATGCTTAAGTTATGTGTGTTTCATGTTTTGAATGCCAACCATAGTTATTGTTTAAGAAAGAATCCATGGTGCATTCGTGATGCCCGATTTATGTATTCTACTCCTTGTCACACTTATGCGGTTAGACAAGTTGAGGTGTTAGGATGGATTCTTAAAAGCATGACTCCATTTGTTTATCCATTCTTTGTGGGAGTTTGTTTGAGGAATAATAATGAAGTGTACTTGAAATGATTAATCTCGTCCTCTTATGTTCCAAATTGTGAATGCCATCTTGTTAACATTCTTTTCTTAAAGTGTGTATTTGCAATTGAGAACCCTCGAGTGGATGCTAAGTTGCTTATTTATTTTTGGGAGAGTCCATGGATATTGAAAGCTCCTTGTCACCTTCATAGGGTTGGACAAGTTGAAGTTTCAAATGGAACTTTTGGAAGCATGTTTGGTTCTATGATAGGAGGGATCCCAACTCCTTGGGAGTATTATTTGGCATGGAGTGATTTGACTCCTAATAAATCCCTCGACTATTCTAGTAGCATGGCTTTGTTGGTGCACTTTCTTCCTTTGGAAAGTTGTCTTATAGAGAGGATTGTTTTGTGCTTAAAATGTCTCTTCTTATCTATCAGTGTCCTTATCTTTTGGCATGCCCTAGATGAGAATAGTGAGCTTAACACCTTTCTCTACTACCTTTTTGATTATGATGATACCCGTAGTGGTGTGAGATTTATTTTGTATGGAGGTAAAGATATGTGGGTCTTTTACTTTTTTGACCCCAATGAACCCTTATGGGTGATTGCACCACTTTTGGTGTGGCCTACTTGTGAGATAATGAAACAATTGTGTCTTATGGCTCCAAAGTTAGATATGATATTTGATGCCACAAAGACCTTTGTGTTTGCATTGTCTCTTGATGTTTATCATAACCAAAACCTTTGCACCTTGTATGATGAGTTGCTTTTATTGGAAGAAAAGAATATTTGGTTATATCTCAAATTTGTACCTCCTTGGCATGGTGATATTGTTGCTAACCCTTGTACTAACCCTCATTCTTTGAGGATGTTTTGGTTGTTGTCCTTCTCATGTATCTTTAAGGTTTGGATTCGAGGATGAATCATTTTCAAGAAGAGGAGGATGATACTAGCATGGATAGCATGGTTGACACGAGCATGGATGGTATAGATGACACGTACGATGTTCATGCAAAGGAAAGCATACAATGTGTGGGTGGTCCATTAAAGTGAGGTGGAAGGAGAAATTCAAGAATTCCCAAAAGAAGGCAACCAAACAAGGTCCTTACTTCACTAAGGGCAAAACTGTAATAGCTAGTGTCTTCTTATTCCCTAGTATAAGTAGTAGCTTTTCTTCATTATGGAAGACCAGTTTTTGCATATTGAAGATTGATACTATAAAACTTGTAGTTGCTAGTGTAAGGCTTAGTGTAATTCCCTTAAGGAATTAGTGAGTGATTAGGGTGACTCTCTTGATTGTTAGTTTAACTTCTTTACTTAATTAATCAAAGGTCTCCCACTTGTAGATTTCATTTAGGTTTCCTTGATTAGTTGAGTTGAATTAGTTTCTAGTTGTTGGAATCAATTGGGAGGTGAGGGTTTAGCCCCTTGTTGCCTATAATTTCAATTCCTAATTATTAATTCTCATATCTTTTCCTTCTTTCCTTCTTGTTTGTTGTATTCCCGTTATCATTAAGGCAGCTTTGATTTGTCCAAATTTGGTTCATGAGATTATGGAGAAGTTTCAGACCATTAGAGAGAGGTTGAAGACCGCCCAGAGTCGACAGAAATCATATGCGGATGTGAGGAGAAGGGAATTGGAAATTAAAGTTGATGATTGGGTTTTTTCTGAAGGTGTCACCCATGAAGGGTGTGATGAGATTTGGCAAGAAAGGGAAGCTTAGTCCCTATTTTGTAGGTCCTTATCGGATTTTGAGGAGAGTTGATAGCGTTGCTTATGAGTTGGAGTTGCCAAAGGATTTAGAAGCGGTTCATCTAGTTTTCCATGTTTCCTTGTTGAAGAAGTGTGTTGGTGATCCGTCCTTAATTATTCCTTTGGAGGATGTGGGTGTGAAGGATAGTCTCACTTATGAGGAGGTTCCCATAGAGATTCTTGATCATCAGGTTTGGAGGTTGAGAAACAAAGAAGTCGCTTCGGTAAAGGTCCTTTGGAGGAATCAGCTAGTCGAGGGAGCTACTTGGGAAGCAGAATCAGCCATGAAGGCCAAGTACCCTCATCTCTTCCCTTTCGATCCAGTTTCTGCTTGAGGTAGCAATTTCCTCATTAGTATGTCTATCATATTCTATTCTATCAGTTGCCCTCATGATCTTAGTATGCATTCATATTTTGTTTTTCAAAGTTGATTCAGTCATATTTTAAGTTGCAAGCTCGGTTTTTCATGCTTATTCTTCAGTTTTCATGTTTTGTTGCTTGGTTGGGCTATTTCTTTCCAGTTTTTCTTACTTAGTCTTCATTCAAGGATGAATAGCCTCAAGGGGGAGATATTGTAACACCCCATAATCTGAACCAGCTATTGAACTCTGAACCTAGTGAATTTTCTGCCTTTTCTGCAACTGCATGTCACCACAGGCAGTGCCATGGGCGTCGTATCTCAGACAGCCTATGGGAACCCGCCGTTGGGATCTCCCAGCAGTTCTTTCTCCATTGCCTCAGATTCCCCGATGGACTAGGACATGGGCATCGTGGGTACGATGACCCATGGGTGCAAGCCATCAGATTGATCCAGGTATTCTTTCCCCTATCTTCCCTTCCTCGATGGGCAGCCCCACGGGCTTCGCAGTCATGACAGGCCTTGGTAGCTTATCGTCAGAATTATCCGGCGTGAGGCAACATTTTTCATGCACTTTCTAAATTTAAGTCAGGGGAAAATTGGTATTTTTCCTATTCTTTAATTCCTAAGTGATGTCGTTTTGACCATTTTTAGTAGGGTTCCTATCCCATTTAGCCTAAGGCTCTCATTATCCCTCATTTATCTACCAAATTGGGAAACGAACTCCTCCAAGCTCCAAGTCTCAAGCTCAAAGTTCAAGCCTCCTTTTCTTTTCAATTTTACTTAGGTTAGCTTCAATCAAGGTATGTCGATATTCAATAAGGGATTCCTTTCACCCTTTTGCCCAAAACCCTCAAGTTTTACCTTGATTTATGAATTCATGAAATTAGGGTTTATGCCTAAATTGGAGAAAAGTCATGGGTTTTGTTTTAAAGCTTCAATTCACGATTTCACATTCATTAACCATGTTTTAATTAAGATTCCTTGCATATTTTCAAAAGACCATGTGTTAAGTATGAATTCTAGCATGATTCCTTTAAATTGCATGATTTCAAGTATAAATTTGGCATGTTTAGATAACATGGTCACTTGATTATGAAAGAGCATGCATAATTCTTTAGGTTATGATTTTAGAAAAGAAGGGTATCTTGAATTTAAGACTTATGATATGAATTTCCATGACATCAGATATGTCTCTACGCTTGATGAACAGATTTGACATTAGATATGTCATTAGTTATGATCAGTTCTGCATCCAGATATGCATCAGTATTTTATGAGCTATACGTATTTTTTTGGGAGTAGTATTTAGCACCGAGTTGGATGAGATGAGAGTACCCTTAGTCCCAGAACTATGTGCCTCCATAAGTTCTAAGTCCCCTCAATTGGGCATCAAATTTAGTAATCACGCCACAGTCATGCCTTTATACCCTAGCAAGGTATATTGGGTCCTTTCGATGGGGCGTATACATCGGATTTCATGTAGCTCACATGGTCTATGTCGGTTAGAGAACCTCCCACAAAAATAGTATCAGGTTTTAAAATGCAATGACTATTTGCCTTCAGACTTCAGGACTATTATAATTACTATGATATTTTGTATATCTTGCTTTGGCCTCGTATTGAGTCTCTTGCATTTCAATTTTACACTTATAGCATAATTTTAGCTTTACAAGTTTATTTAGCATGCTTATCTCAATTTTTTTTTATCTCATATATTCAGTACATCCTATAGTACTGATGCATTTTGCACTGCATTATTTTATGATGTAGATTCAGGCACCGACCCTCAGACTCGTGGCTAGACTACGCCAAACATTCAGCTGATTATTGGTGAGTCTTCAGTATTCGAGGATGAGAGTTAGAGCGTCCATCTTTATGCTTTCATTTTATATTTCGAGTTAGCTGGGGTCTTATCCCAGCAACTCTTTATGATAGTTAGAGGCTTTTTAGACATAGATAGAATGCGAGTCTCCTTTTGGATTTGTATTCCTATTTGACTTGATTATCTATACAATTGACTTTGGATCTTCCTATTATGCTTCTTCTTATCTATTGATTAATCTGAGTTACGCTATGACCAAGGGTTAGCTTGGGGCACTTGTGGTCCCAGGTCCCATGTTACGTCAAGGAGGTAACTTCGGGAAGTGACACTATAACTGCATTAATTAGCATCCTTGGGTTAGTTTTTCTAGGTTGGAACCCTTTGACCTTGTTCACTTTTTTCTATTCGTTTATTTCATACGTTGATTATAGTATTCGTGCAGTATTTCTATATTACCTTTGTGGCCCGTGTGGCCTTTGTATATGCCTCTGGACCATAGACGGTAGGATATTTGGGAATGTCTGCGAGTCCCAGACATTATGATATTGCTCTAGACTGGTTATCTGTGTTGTAGAACTTATTGTGCATGTGCAAGACCGATAGGAGTGTTTGTGAGTTGTTAGGCCAATTTATATCATTTGCAAGCATATCATTCATGTAAAAGGTTTTCCCAGCATGTTTTACTACTGTTTTGGCTTCGGGCCTACTATAACATATTTCTAAACTTTGCATGACCCCGAGGGCCCATCTTTGGCAAAATGACTATGGAAAGGGTTTTGGTACTGAATTTGATATAACCTCTTAGAGTAGAGGGGGTATTGCAATGATTTTTCCTCTTATTTTTACACTCATACTAGGCTCGGCTATGCCATAGTACTAGACATGGTTTTTGATGTATTTAGATGCGGATACATGCCAGGTACCTTGTTTAGGGATTTTGAGACTTGATTACTGTTTTAGACCCCAATACACTTTGGGCACCCCTTATAAGGGTTATTGAGGTTTTACTACTATTTTAGACCCGATTCGATTCTGGGCACGTACTATGAGGCTCTAATTATTGAGATATATATATTTAGATTTTGTGGTTTTAGTATGTGGTCTATGAGTAGCCGTTCCTGGGCTAATGGCTATGGCCGACGATTATGCCAGGAGAAAGGGTATATGGTAGAGTTGAGGTATACGAGTGAGCCTTCCATGGATCCTACCTCTATTGGGCCTTCTAGGTACTGGTGGGGGTAACATTCGACACTTTTATCCCACCAGATTCATCATATCATCCTCATGCATATTGTATTCCAATTTTACCCTTGTTTGCTATTTGCTTAGTGTACACTCCGGTAGTATGGGATGTCAGAGGGTTTGTTTTTACTTGATTGTGTTCCTCGGTTGTATGGGAAGCCATTGGGACTGTAGGTAGATTATATGACTCCTTTCATATTATAAAGCTTGTTATGACCTTCGGTTTCGGTGGGATTAGTGGTTTTTAGCCTGTTGAGGCTCTGACTTTAGGACTTTGATTATTGGGGGCTAGTGGGTCCTATATTATTGAGGAACTATTTATGTGGCCTTCTGAGCGGTTGTGGGCTATCAAATTCTATTCTTTATCATGGTTCTTGGTTTTAGATCTAGGTACTTTGTGTCTTAGTTATTCCATCCTAGAGTTATACTTGGGAGATTGTTTTACGTCTAT